>OU565295.1:1345635-2545635 GCA_913789915.3 Sphecodes monilicornis | reverse complement strand
AAAAAACGTAATTAACGCATTTTTTTCTGTGGTAACTTGAATTTTATATTCTCTTGTTATTAAGCAGTACTCGTTAGACATAAAATAAAATCAACATTGAATAAAGGGTAAACAAAAATAAACGAATAATTAAGAAATGCTTTCAGTGCTAATTAAGTAGTATTCATTGCTTATAATTAAGCAGTCCTTGTTAGAAATAAAATAAAATCGTTATTGAGGCGAGAGTAAACAAAAATACAGGAATACATAATTGAAAAATAGTTGCAATTTCGAGGTGAAAAGTTTTAATCTCGTTAGCGACTAAAAAGCTATAGCTGTTCTTACTTTACTTTCGACCTTGATTAATCTTTGAGTGGTTTCGGTCATTGAATTCGTCAGAATGTAGAATACATTCATGCGTATTCAAAAACACATACAACTCCATTTCAAGAAAAAAAGTTAATGGCCTTGGATTTGTTTTGACGTACATATACGCGAAGAACAGAAATCTGGCCAAAAAATATACCCGTAAATATCCTTGAATTTTACCTGTTATAATTATTTAGTATTATTACTAATACTTTAGGTTTGTATACATATATACTAGTTGGTGTGCTTCATATGTCCGCATGCAAATACTAGACCCTATTGCGTACATAATGAATAGCGGTGAAAATATTTTTTTCGAATTTACATGCCGGTGCATGTCAGTACGAGTGAAAAGAAGAAGCTGTGTTTCGCTTGAGGCAGTAGTCGACAGCCTAACCTTCCCATTAGCAGGTTGCGTTAGCCCTTTGTTATCTCAATGACTGGTTTTACAAGATGAGGAGAAGAACACAGATTCTGTGGAACTTTGTTAACATTTTGATAGTCATTTATCTCTTCAGCTGCGGGCCAATCTATTAATCGCAGCGCATTGAATTTTTAGTACATCCAAACAAGAGAACGGTGCAGGTATAAAAACAAATAAGAAAAGAAACAAGAACTTGGTGCAAGCATTGCAATATTATACACCTAGGGCTTATTTTTCGGAAGAAGATGCTTGTAGTTGTAATAGCTAACCACTCCACTCGTATTACTTTAGACTTGAAATATAGGAGCGGAGTGAACTATTATGACGTCAGGCATATTTTTTAAAAAACAGACTATAATAGTCTTTTTACTTGGCTTTCTCTTACATAAATACGAAACAGCATGGTTTAGAAAATAAACGGTAATACTATTCTTATAAGATATATTTTTATTATACACGGTTCAAATGGTGTCTATTTTTAAAATTGTTGTTTAAATTCTGTTCTGTTAAAAAAGAATATTTTCATTATAATTATCATTTCTCAAAGCGATATTAATTACTAGACTGCTGATTTTTATGCAAAATAAAAATTGTCCAAGTCAATTGTTAGACCGAAGTTAAATGAAAATGTATTTTCTCTTTTAATCATCTTAAGGAGCCGATAATAATGACATCTTTAAATTCTGCTAATGCCTTTTAGGTTTTGTATTTGATCTATTCATACTTATCATAATTGCATAAAATTCGCAGTGTATTAATTACCATATTGCGTTGGTGAATTAAGCTTTTTTGAATTTCAGTTCTCCCAGTGACATTAATTTCTTTAAAGAAGATACAATTAAAAAATTGCACAAGATATATGTGTATATTTTTTGAATAAATATTTAAAATAAAATATATTTCATCAAAATCATATGATTTTGTTTAATGATTTTCCTGTGTTTTGTTTGAACGGAATGTATTGTTTGTATCGGATTGTTATATGTTAACATTCCACCTTGCACACGGATTTTTCTTGAACCAATCTACTAAAAATATGT
Source organism: Sphecodes monilicornis (assembly GCA_913789915.3). Taxonomy (NCBI): domain Eukaryota; kingdom Metazoa; phylum Arthropoda; class Insecta; order Hymenoptera; family Halictidae; genus Sphecodes; species Sphecodes monilicornis. The sequence goes on along the minus strand of OU565295.1, from coordinate 2,543,823 downwards.
TCAACAAGATCCTAGGATAATATGTACCTCACTAAATTGAGTTTCATTTACAGTGTTACATTTTATAATTATACATTTTACAACACAAACGGAAAAAGATCAGATGTTTCACAGTATCCAATAGAAAATAGATAAATTTTCACCCTGAGGGACTTATGGGGGACAAACAATAGTGAGGTTAATAAAGATATTTCCATTTTCTCTACTTATTTTGATTTTTTCGTATTGCATTAAAAGACCCCTTATTATAAACCTATAAAAGGTATGAACTTCATTCGCCATATTAAACAGAAAAATATGTAAATCGTCCGCGGATGAAGAGTTATAGTTACAATGGACAAATACATCCACTTATAGACACAATAGTATCATTAATTTCATCAGAAAGGAGTTTAGGTTAGGTGAATGTCTTCGGAGTGGCGAGTGTGTAAGGGATGACTCCGTTTTCGTAAATATCCACCACATTTTATGAAATTTCTATAACGGCAGCGTTGTTATTTTTCAAAGTAAACATGAACTAGTAACTTCTAGTGGTCGGTGTATCGTTAAGTGAACACGATTCACATGGGGATGAATCAAATCTAAACAAAACGTTCGGATCGCAAAAAGTTAACAAAAAGCGCAACAGCAGTGCGATCCGAATAAAATGCTCCTTGAAACGGATCCAAAGCGGAGATAAATGAGAATTTCGAAGGAAAAACGGACGAGTTCGATACAGACACCGGGCACTATCTTCTTCGGGCGTCACGTAACAGGTTTTGAATTTCGTCCCTGTTTACATGTAGACATTCGGCCACCCTCGAGTACCTGTAAACGCGCGTCCATTACGTGCTCTAGAAAGAGAGTGGATTAGTCAGAGAAAGAGTATCGAGAGAGAGTCCGGCCGGCCGACAAGCCAACCAACGAACCGACCGACCGACCGGCCAGCTAGCCAGCCAGCCAGCCAGCCAGCCGACCAACACGACACGATACAATGGCAGGCCAAGCAACGTGAGTCAGCCTTGTGGTAGGGAGTAGCGAGGTTAGTGCATTCCCCCTTAGTCCTTTACCCACACTACGACGATCACGAGAGCGTTGTTTTCCTCCGAGAAACCCGGGCCACGGGGCGAACTCGGACTCCGAGGCTCAGTGTCAGTGCAGCGATCTCGTTGAAGGTGGTAGGACGCCGGAGAACGTGGTAACGTCTCTCTCTCCCCCTCTCTCTCACACTCATTTGCTCTCTCTTTTTCTTGCTCATTCACTCACTCTCTTTCTCATCCTTCTCGTCTTCGCTCCTTCTCCTATTACGTTGTCTCTTTTTCCCTCCGTTCTTCCCCTTTCTTTACCGTCTCGCTCACTCGAACGCGTGAGATAAGAACGTGATGCATACGCAGTTCCATCCTTCTCGCACTTCGAATTTAACGCCTAACACCCTCTTCATCTTTCCTTCCGTTTCGTTTCCTCGTCGTTTTTCAATATGCAGATCTGCGAAACGCGATCAGGGTAGCACAGACAGACAGACAGAGGTAGTACGCTTTACAACTACTACTGGTGGTGTTGCTGTTGCTGTTTGTTGCTGCTGCTGCTGCTGCTGCTGCTACTACTAGCTCCGATACTCTGTCGTTCTTGGTCGTTGTGGTGCGTGATTTCCAATCGATGCGCGAGGAGGATCGACCTTGCCTCACTTCGCCTCACCTCACCTCGAAACTTTCCTATCGAGCTCTCGCCTCACGTCCGTTTGTTTCTTTTCGTGAGTGCGTCTCCAGCGTGCCTGAACTTCCCATGCTGGCTCTGTGTAGTGTACGCGCCCGTATTTCTCCGTATCGTAATTCTCGTTGTGCGACGGCTCTTGGTGTTGGTGTCCGTGTTGTCGATGTTGCTGTCTGTGCACAGTGGGGTATTTGATCGGAAAAAACGGAAAAAAGTTACAGAGTTAATTGAAGTTTTGGGCTATAAAATGGTATAATTTCTTTCACATCCATTAATTATTAACGAAGTTACACGGCTTTAAATAGTCATCCTCAAAATTTGTTGAAATTAAAATCATCATTTGCAACCACGTTACTTACCGGCTCTAATTACTGTGAGATGCTATTAAATGTACTAGGTATGTACTCGAATTATATCACATTGATGTCACTCGTATTTTTCCACGTACACGTTATTTAATATTTTGAATGTTTACACTTCGTTTTAAAAACTTTTCCAGTAGAGTACAGTATTCGTTCTGATCTCATTTGAAAGAGTAAAGCCTTATCTTCAATAAATAACAAAAATTGACTGCTACCAGCTGCTATTAAGATAGTTGCAGCAGCATTTTATTATTTTTATTGACGCATAGACTACGTCACTAGATGCGTGGACTGTGTATATGTATATATATAAGAAACAAGTTTTATTGATTATATTATATATCTGTAAGATTATAAAAACTCACTTCTACGCGTTTAGAAGGCAAACACCCAATTTTCACTACGATTTTTCAACAACAGCCGATAATCTAGCAAAATAATGTTTCGAACAAATCTTAATCAGTGTTTAGATACTTACAAGCTTCAATATATAAAATACATGTAGAAAATTTTTTTAACAAAAAATCCTGACCATTTTGATTTTTTTAATATTAATATCCATTTTTTATCTCGGGATGTTGTGGCTGACGCTAAGACAAATCCAACGACCTACCATATTATGGCCTTGGACCTATAAATAACACTAGAATAGTTTTTTCCGGTTTTTCGGGCCAAATACCCCACCGTGCGGCGGTGGCGGTGGCTGAGTCGGCGGCGGCAACGGCAACGGCAACGGCGGGAACTAAGTGCCTGTTGACTACTCGTTACTCGCTCCTGGAATCTTCGTCAGTACTGCCATGGAAGTAAGAGCCGGCTCCGAGCGCAATCGTTTTTCTCTCCTTCACTTTGAAGAAAGAAATGCGGTAGCGATTTCTTGAATAGGTTATGTCGCGCGTGCCGATCTCCGCTCGTGTTACGCCGCCGCACCGTGGCGCACACACGTGAATTGGAACAGTTCGACAGACAGAGAGGGAAGAACAGAGTGTGTGTACACTCACAGTGTGTCGTTAGTTTTTTTTCTCTTTTTAAAACGACGACTCCTGTCAGCCCCGAAGGTCGAGGTGATATTCGACACGCGAGATTTTCGCCGCCTTGTTCTTTGTGATTCCACTCCGTAAACGGAACTGTGTCTCTGGTGTGCGCTCACGCGCTCGTTCCCTCGCGAGTGTATGCCGTCAAAAATCCCGAGTACATACTGTGTGCCTGGTTCGTTCAGTGGTGATCTGTATATCGATTGTGTTTGCACAATTATCAGCCGGTTTCTTAAATCGTTAACGCACGAGGTTCGTTGGCTTCTTTACTCTTGCGCGTTGTGAATGCTCGTTCAGAATATTCTTTCGCGTGTTCAAGCATTAATGGAGTCTTTCAAGGATTCGGTAGGAAGTTGCGACTACAAAGTCTTTCACAGTTTAGACACATTGATACTCTGATACACCTTAATCGATCGATTAGCATTCTACAAATCGCATTGAACTCCGTGTGATCTTTCAGAGTTTCGATCTTTAACGATAATCGATTTTCATCGATAAACTTGATAAAATAAGAAAGAAAGTCATTCTGTGACAGGTGTTTCAGATAAAAGTATGTTTAAAGCGTTTAAAACGATTACAATTTTCGCGGTGTTAAGTAACAGTTTTTATTTGAACGTACAGGCGTAAAAATTATGTAAAGTGTTTGACTTCGTTCGTTTTACACGAGCATTTCCGATTTCGACTTTCTTTTTTTAACGATGAAATTGCTTAACGCGACTTTCAATGACAATCGCAATATTTATGCGTGCGGGAGAAGTTGTAAACGAACCACTTCCGAAGAATGCACTCCAACAGTTGTTTCATAAACTCTGCTACCATTTTGTAACAGAATGCGTAAAATGTGATTATACAAATTAAACGCTTTCCGACACGCGTCCTTGATCGAAGTGTCGACCGCGCGATCAAGAATCTTAATATCGAAATTTTATTCGTGCCGGTGCAATGTGCCCAGAGTGGACCAGTTTTATTCAAGATAATTAATTGCTTTTCAACGCATACGTGTACTTACATACAATCTGTCACAGAAATATTAGGGCACTTTTACTCAGACGATAACTTTTTCAATTTTGGACCATATGACTGGAACATTTAGTTTACTACGTGGTGTGAAGAAGGAATTTTGAAAAAATTGCAATTGGTCGGAATTGCAGAGAAAATATTAAAAGTTGCTTTACAACTTTTTTATGTAGGCCTATATGGAAAATCCAAAAATACATTTTGTACAATAGATCTGTATGAATTATATAATATTTTGATTGTGAACATTTGAGATGTAAGAGTATTTATATTTATTACAGTTGACCAATTTTTATGAAATTTTTAGAATATGTATAATTCATGCAGATCCACAAAACTGATTTTTTAAATTTTCAACATAGACTCACATAAAAAAGTTTAAAAAGAATCTTGGTATTATCGCTGCAATTCCGACCACTTGCAGTTTTTTCAAAATTCCTTTTTCACGTGATGTGGTAAACTAATTGTTCTAACTTCTTAGAAAAATCCAAGTCATATGGTGCAATATTAAAAAAGTTATTGTCTTTTTAAAAGTGTCCCAATATCACTGTGACAGACTGTACGTGTGTGTATGTATTATAATTTATCATAACACTGATAGGTTACACGAGTTACGATGAATTAAAGGGGCCGTTTCTTTAACTCGTTTAAACCGTTCGTTTTATCACTGCTATTTTTATATGTATATCATTATTTTGTATATATAAAATGGTAGTAATGGAATTATTTCTATTTTTATACGATATAAATTCTATATTATAGGTAGAGAAACTATAAGTGTATAGTCAGTCACGAATGTTTACAAATCGCCTGCTGAACTTCACATATATAAAACAAAGATTTTGTACATTTTATGGATGTTGTTTAACTCGTTAATTTAAAATTAGGCAGATTTTGAAACGTAAGGATGATTTCTTAACTTTTTTTAATTGGACATGCGAATAAATAAAAAATCAATATTACAAAATTTACTATACAATCGGGAGGGGTATATTAAAATTTATAAAATTCGTTGTTACGATTATTATTCTTGATCATTTTCACAGAACGTTGTGTATTCATGTTTTTAGTTTATTTATATCTTCTAATAATGAAACATATAGATATTGTCATTTTTTAGGATCCGTTTAATTTTAACTAAGTTGTGGTCACAACATTTTTACAACCGTTATTTCTGTTTCATATACTCGAAACGCAAGTGTATGTAGATTTTTGTGATTGGAAGATATTTAACAAATATATTATCCATTTTATTAATTCTAATATATATTTCCCTTTATTTACATTAATTTTTTAATTTCCCTTTACTTACATTTCTCTAACCAAAACAGAACAAATAATTGAATACATTAATTAAATTTTCCAATTTTACAACAAATAATCCCCATTTGACCATTACAGAGTATAAAATTGAGTCTAATGTAAATCTTAATATGCATTTTATATCTCATAAGTATTATTTTATTATATTTACATACCTTTTTTAACGATGACAACGTTATCATGAATTCATTACTGTTACTAGTTATAATTAAAACATAAACAGTTAGTAAATATTGTATATTATTATATTCAAAATTTATATCGCATAATAATATTTAATGAATTGTAGGTATTCTGAAACGAAGCTCCTCTACTTATTTTGACAATAATGAATTCAAAATATTGTTACTGTTGAAAGATTGTGTTGTATAATTTATAACATATAGTAATAATTAGGCGATGGATCTTTACACAAAATAAAAATTCTTTGCATCAATTACGAGAAACAGAAGCTTCTTTCTTCCTTTCTGTAATAATTTTGATAAGTTGTAAATTCAGCAGTCTTTCGGACATTTTTTATACCAATTTTGGAAACATCAAGAAAAACATGTTTAAAGTTCCAATTATTTGTTATACATTTAGAAGTTTTACGAATTTTCAAATAAAACGTTGAGTGAGTATTCCAGGAAGGACCATGTCATACAATTCTCGAAAAATTAACTTTTTTATTATGTAGCCCCTTAATACGTAAAATCCGCAAGTCAGTAATAATATCAAATAACCAAAAGTCCTCACCAAAAAGAATTTTCTTTTGGGTTAACATCTCGGGGCAGGTATACTTCGCTGATGTATCGCACGGATTAAGGTTGTGTTGATGAAAGACTTGTCATCGATACCCTTAATCGTAGGTACATAGAAGTAAACTTGCTGAATGCAAAGGGACAGAAGAAGTCCCGTTAAGAGCGCGCTGTGCAATAAAACGAGACAAGTTGCTCGTGAGAATCGAATTCGCAGAAGCCCGGTAACCGTTCTGAAACACGTTCTTGTTGTACAGGACATTGACTAGAGGTACAAGGCAATTAAGAAAGAAGAAGAGAAAAGTGTCCGCCTAAGAGGAGAATTTTCGGAGGAGGATGCTCGGCAGTTGGGGCTGGGAAGAAGAATTGGAGTTGGGAGAGGGAACAGCAACCCCGTCGCAAGATAGACAAAGACGAGAGAGCCCAGACTCGACGCATCCTGTCCCCGACAGCCGGGTGCTGAGGTATGCACCCAGCCGGTGTCACCACCCTCCCAGCTTCAACTCGCCACATTTCAGCACACTGCCTCCTCTCGACGGTACGGACTGTGAGTATATATCTTGATACGTTAACGTTCTGATCCTATGCTCCGATGCAAACGAATACAAACATTCACTGTTAAAGACACAAACAGTTTTAACACTTTGCAAAAACGACCCTCGAATATATTGGAATGATCCTTGATCCGGTTCGCGGGGATACTTCTTCTTTACAGTAACTTATCCATGCAAGATGGCCCAATAACTTTGACCACCTTGAACATATCCGTTATTTGTAATAATATGAAAAAATGATGTATACAAACGTTGCATAGTATAGAGAGGGAAATATTGTGATGCAAACATTTTTTATATGGGTCAAGGCGTTTCAAAGATTTCAAGGTCACCTTGACTGTTTTTAAACGAAATTACCTAACTTTGGTATCGCGAATCGATAGAGTATCAAATTCTGCGTAAAAATGTATTGACCTTCGTGTGTCCTAAACTTAATAGTTATCGAGATATTGTTGAAATCATTTTCATTACGTAACTGCTATATTAACCTCGAACCGCTGTACCTCAACTCGAGTATTTTCTTTTCTTTTTCATTTAAACAATTTTAGTCTTCATCGAGATTATTTTACATTAAATTATATGTAAACAACTGGAATATCGTAAGTACCTACATACATATGGAAAATTATTTCGATATCTCTTTAACTATTAGATTTAGGACATATGAAGGTCAATACATTTTTACGCAGAATTTGATACTCTATCGATACACAATACAAAAGGTAGGTCATTCCATTTAAAAATTTGAGGTGGCCTCGATATCTCCGTCACCTTCACCCATATAAAAAATGATTGCATCACAATATTTCCTCCTCTATGCCTTGCAAGTTTTGTATATATCATTTTTTCATATTATTGTAAATAACAGAAATATACAAGGTGGTCGAAGTTACCGGACCAGTCCGTTTAGTTTAGTGAACCCAAAAAGTATTTGAACACTAAGTTTACGATTCCCGGAAAATTGTCGATATTTAAATTGTTATAATCTTATAAAAAAGGATCGTACAACAACAATCACGGACTGATTTTAAAACTTGATTCCTCTATCTTCACAATCCATCGTTCATTTTATTTTAAAATAAGTATTTTTGCACGACATAGTAGGTGGTAATCTAAAGACACATCGCAAATGATAAAATTGGAATATCTTTCTTTAGAGAGGCTGATTGAATAATTTTTATCATACCTAAATCTACTAAAGATTTGAAGATTGAAGCTTCAACTTCACAGCAATCTCCTAACACATGATATGCGATTTTTTAAAATCAATTTACTAAACATTGCGTGGAAGGTGTATTGTCAAATTTTCAATAGTATAAGGTACTCGGAGCAGGCTTTACACGACCAAATTTGTTCCTCATTTTTGTTCCACAAAACAGTTATAAAAAATTATAAATTCCATAGTATAAGGAGTCGTTATAAAGGGGAAGCTTCAATCTTTAAATCTATAGTAGATTCATTCACGAAACAAATTTATTAATGTTTTTCCAGACGTTCCAATTGTATCGATTTTCGAAAGAAAATCGTGTCTTCAATTTTTCACCTGGTGTATTACGCAAAAATATTTTAGAAAAAAAGTTCACTGATGCAGCAAAATTAGAGTCAAGAGTTTTACTTCAGGCTTAAAAATGAGACCAGGTTTATTGTTGTACTATTTTTTAATTTAATTTAATCACAGATTCAATATCGACAACTTTTCGAGAATCGATAATTTAATGTTCAAATACTTTTTGATTCTACTGTAGATGTTTCACATACTTATTAACGCAAGATCTACGCAGCACTAAAAGTAGATAGTAGACTGAATAAAATTAGAGCATAAAAACCATGATACATTACTTTAGAAATATAATAAGAATGTGTTTATTCAGACCGTTAGCGATTTTTAATATGTAGTAGGTGTGTATATGTGCAAAGAAATAAATTCATCGAACAAATTCCTCAGAAATGCGTCTTTACAGTATCGATGGTAGTAAATTAAAAAGTTTTGTAGTTCTAGTGTTGACATAGGTTGAACGTTGCGTGCTCATCAGTAATCACTTAAAGTTTTTGTATTGTATATTTGTTCAAAGATGTAGAAATATATTGAGTAATACTACAACTGACCACTACAGTAGCTTACAAAAAATAATTATAGTAAGACAAAACATTAAAGTATGGTTGGTTTTTAAAAAAAAACACCTAAAATATACCTTACTATAATAATAATTATAGTAAGACAAAACATTAAAGTATGGTTCGTTTTTAAAAAAAGACACCTAAAATATGTTCATAATCATAATAGCTTTCCAACTCCACTTCTATGTATTATTGTAAGTCTGAAGTAATAGAAACAATATGAACGACTATTTATTAGGACTATGAGCGTATTCCAAATATATTTGAAAAAAAACAAAACCTCGTAGATCGTCTGATTAGTAAATAAATCTAAAACAGAAAAATGGCAAAACATGGTGAACACGTGGCGTTCATCGTGTTAAATGTGATAACGAATTCATTTAAAAAATATACAAATTTAAGAAAGAAAATACTGGATTTTTTATTTAATTCTTAAACATGTCAATAGTCAATTAAATGATATTTCGCACATTTTCCATCCGAAAGTATTCAATTTACATTAAACAAGATAATAAGTTCAGTATTTTTGTACTAAACATTAGCTTCATTTAATTTTATAATATGCAAAGTATAAGAATTCCAAATACTAATATGCGGCAACATTCATAATAAATATTTCCAGTAATATATAATCTATATTTCAATATCACAAATATCTTTAGATTTTCTATTAGTTATAGCTACAAGAATAGTGAGGATAATAGTCAATTTTGAGTTGTTTGTAATTTCAACAGATGTTCTTAAGCGAGTCTGACTCTAACCATGCCTATGCTTATAACGAATAAGAAAACTATTTTTGAGAACGAAAAATTCTATAAATGTTACTAGAAACATAATTCAAAAGTTATGTTTCTATTCTTGAAGATTCATAAGAATATACGTAAAAACTTCTAGTGTACATGTTCTGCCAGTTTTACGAACAAAAAAATGTCAAAGATCACTTTGAAAACATGTTCTAGATAAGAAAAAGTCCTTAACAGATTTTTCATCGACACCTAAACTACGTCCTGTTAGATCTTTCAAGTTCACAATAAAAATGGAACAAGAACTTTATCTTTAATGTGATGTTACAAGAAAAAATCATAGAATGTTAGATTAGAACTTCTTAGAGATCAATATGTGTGTGGTAAATTGCCATAGCCTGTCTATCCGGTTTATCATCCTAACAAATTTTCATCGAGCCAATTTCTCGTAATGGTGATAATGAAAACTAAGAAATATTTCGATAAACGGTAAATTCTTCTTTTGTAAATTTTTGAAACTGACCATTCCCTTATAAGGTTTCTGTATATGTAATCGCGCAGTGTCTTTCTGCAGTGTGTTTAAATTAATCGAAACATGTAAACTGAGCCGTGTACGCGAATCTTTGATCTCGGTTCTCAGCATCCGAATGGTCATTTGTACTTTTTATTTTATTTGTATTCTCTCGACCCGTGTAAAATTGTTTTTTAAACAATCTGGAAACGTTGACTTATGAGAATTATACAAAAGTTTTGCCTGCAAAAGATGAATACTAGGTACATTGTCTCAAGACATTTGAAGATGATCAACTATGAGCCGTCTATTTTGAAAGTGATCTAAGTCCATTTATGCTTAAATTGAGATATTTAAGAGTTTGCGTTTCAATAAAATTAGAAATAGACGTATAGGATACCAATGTGTTATACTGCTTAATTGTATCTAAAAGAATTTACAATTCTTATTAAAATAATAACAATTATTAAGTGAACAATATGTGTTTTCTTAACAAAAATGGAGTTAAGCCACTTTCAAAGTTAACAACCAGATTCGTTGTAAAATTTGAAAGAGTCCAAGTCCATTCGACATAATTTTAAATGCTTCAAATTGAAAAAACAATACTCAATTTATTTTATATTTCTTTACAACACTTCAAAAACACAATTTATGCAATTCGGTAAATTTTCTAACTACATAAATTACATAACAATTTACTGCTCATCTACATTTTGTGTATGCGGAAAGGATGTCATGGTGCACCGGTGGTATACACGGTGCTCTGATTGGTCCGTGTTTTTCGTTAATAACTTCTTTACAAAGCCGAAACGGCCATTTTTGCAAAGGAAAATGTCGCTTCAAATGGCCTCAGGAACCTCCCCTTTGAAGGAACCGTGACATTTTTGGGACACCCTGTATATCGTAGTAAGTCCATCATGATCTTGTATTTCGCTGTTTAATTCGTCTTATACTTTTATAAAGTGGTGTCAATACAATATTTTCGAACTTTTTTTGTTGAAATCATTAGTTACGAATTCGTGTTCACTATCTGAATTAAATGGTCTTGTTGTTTTATTCTTTCCCACGAGTGTAATAATTTTTATAATTTAATATTGTAAGTTTTATATTCAATTGTAAGTATGTATTGCGTGAATTTGTTCACTGCATTATTTAAACGTACTGATTATTCAACTAAAGCAACTGTCAAAAAACTGAGCTTAACTTGTTAAATACTAATTGATTCAAATTACCTTCATCACTGCCTTCGGACATTTGAAAATCCGCACTTCCGGATATTATCAATAATTGATTGGACTTAGGCCACTTTCAAAGTAATGGTTTTAATTATTGAACTAACTGCGAAAACTTATGTGTCCAAAATTATCGTGTATACTCTGAATATACTTAACAGCAAATGTTGTTCATGACAGATAATTGTACTCGTTGTACTCGTTACTATGGTCAACAGAAAATAATTCACAAATGGACTTAGGCCACTTTTAAAATAAACGGCTCATATAATGAAAACGCGTTAAAAAGCAAATATTTTGCAATATGTAGAATTTAGTTAGTTTTTTAATACGCTTTCATTATTTGTTTGTCTTCAAATGTTTTGAAACAATGTACCTAGGATTCATCATTTGCAGGCGCAAAAGCTTTTCGATCTAAAGTATTAAAGTATCATATTCAAAGGTATTCAATTTTTCATTGTGCTCAAATGTAGTTAAGTATTCAAAACATTTGAGAGTACTCAAGTTCTCAAACTACTCGGAGGTACTAAGATTTTCAAAGCTCGTCCAAGTATTCGAGTACTTATAAGATATTCTAACATTTCATTTATTTAACAGTTCAAATAATAGTGCACATTAAATAACAAGACTAATTATATCAATAAGGTATATAAAATGGTCTGTTATGTTGAAAAATTTAAAGAGTTTTATTCGATAAAAAGAGTGTTATTTTCAATCGGCTTGAACGGATCTTGTACCAACAACATTACTCTCTTACTCGTTCCCTTGTTCTTTTAATTAGCACGTAGGAGCTAGAGACTAATTAAAACGTAACTCCCATGAATTGATTTATCTGCTCAAAGCGAACATTCGAAAGAAAGAGTGGATGATTACTCTCCCTCTTGTGTTTCTTGGTTTTGTGAACAGTGACTCACTGTATTGTTTGAATAACCTTAATGTATTCACTCATTCAGGTTACACAGTCTTATCGAGAAAAAGTAGAATTCTATTTTTGGAATTATTTGAAGCTTACTTTGACAAACGTGATCAATGTTTACGTATTATTAGATAAATTATTATAAATTCCTTTTTTATGAAGTTTTCAATCTTGCAATAAATTAAATAGTTACATTGCTCTTTTTTTATCCGTAATAAACGGATTCGTTTATAGTTACAATAATCGTCATGAAACAGTAATAACTAAGTAAAAGTAAATTATGAAATTTAAACGGCTTGGAAATATATAATTTATTTTACATATGTACTATTTATTAATTAATATTTATATTCTTAAATTCCTTATTTATAAATTAAAGATATATACCATACAGAAAGATGTATGTATCTGAATGGATGTAGGTACATACAAGATGGATATAGATTAATTTAATGAAAAGTAAAATACACTGCTTAGCTTACAAAATTCCTTTACCTTATATTTAGAAAATGATTTTAATCGTTCACATTACGTTAGTAACACATTATTAAATAATATAGTAGTGAAATAATGGTTAGACCTAATTCGGTACTATAACATGCTTCTTTAAGGAGCACATTAAATATCATTACTTTCATGAATTATACTGCTCGAAAGAATTAAGGGTTCATGTTTCGTGTAATTCAGGATAACGAACCTAATTTTAGGGGTGAAACAGAACTTTCATTTATAACATAGTAGCCCAAGTGAGCCGATGTGTGTTGGATATTGGTCGTGTTATTATTTTCATTAGTATGCATAAGATGTACCTATTTGAAACACATCGTAACATAAATCGAAAACATTATTATTATTATTTGTTTATTGCTTTAAACCATATAAGATTTATAAAGCATATACATTACAAATTGTACAATATATGGTTATGTTACAATATCGCTTAGTGTCTAACTTATAATTAGTTTAGATTCATTTTGTTAGGATACAACCATCTCATTGAAATTAAATTTTAATTGAGCTTATCTTAATGAATTCAAAAATAATTTTCACGCCTCTAATATCTGGGCCGCATAGTAAAGAATGGATAGAAATCGGGAAATAGTACTTACGTCTGAAAAGCGTTGATAAAAGCGTGTCACGCTCAGCTTCATAGATTGGACATTGCTAAATGACATAATAATAATTATTTATTGCTTTACACCAAGTATGGTTTATGTAGCATATACAATACATTAACATATTAACTGATTACATAATAACTTAATGCGCCACTTAACTTAACTTAAACTGGATTGTATATCTCCTGCTTGTTTACATTAACTGAATGAAATTAAATTTTGATTGCACATCGCTTAATAAAATCGAACATAAGTAACACATAGGAAACATTTTATACATGTAGAGAGACTGTAAATTGAAAACATTATTTAAATATTCTTTCCAATCATAATATTCGAACTACATTATTTATTCTGTTCGAAGCAAAATAATTCATTGAGTTTGTACAACATGTTCTAAGACGATATGTATTTAGTTCCTTTTGCAAAGTGTATAATACTGTTAAATTTTGAAATACTGAAATATTCTTAATTCCTAAAATAATTTTATATGTAAATCTATTAATTATTTAGCTGTGTCAACTTCAAACTTCTGTGAAAATATATTACAAAATATTATGCATTTCAGAACATTTCGAGTCAGGGATTCAGTAAAAAAAAAAAATACAAACGAAAATTAAAAAATTCATATAAAGAAGTTGCACACAATGCGATCGATGAAATATTTACAATTTCTTGCGATACAACGTAGTCGCACGCTTTAAAATTGAATCAGGGCGAGTTCCCCTAGCGCAGGAAATTTAAGGTATTTCTTAAATAAATGAAGAAATATTGCAGTTAAAGTTTTGCTACTCTGCGTTATTCATAAATTAACAATATTAGAAACCAAAATATGGTGAAAAATGATTTACATTTTTGTAATTGTTAACTCAAATTCTCTTGAATTGATTATCTGATTTTAACATTAAACCTACCAAGCACAAAACATATAAAAGTAAAACGACTTATAGAAGTGAGTTGATTGAATATGCTTAAGCGTTGTGCGGTTTTCATTATAATTCATGCTTAAATAAAGAAGTCAATTTAGTAATTTTCTATGAAAGCCTTTTTAAATAATTTCAGTAATTGTGAAATAAAAAACCGGTCATTTGACCGTGGTAGGTTTAGTGTTAAGAAACAATGAAGTGTCCTCTGGTATCGGACACAGTTAAAATTACTAATAATAATTTGCAACGATCGCAAATATACAGGTCGAAATATTCAGAGATATCACCTCGTGGGTCCACCTTAGGCAATCTGAATATTGAATCCAATCTTCTTCGCTATTTTTTAAACAAACTACGTACATTGTTTCCTGGTTCGTCTGTCTCGGTTCTAGTGTTCCAGCAATCTGAACTTTATTTTTAAAAATTTTCCTCTTACCATTTTGCTTACTGTTTGTTACTTGCGTGTATTTTTTAATCACTACAACCGAAATGATAAATAATAGTACTAAAAGGAATACACAAAACTGCAAATTGTGCTGCCCACAATTGTTTATTGAAACCAATACGCTCTATGGGCAATATAGAAAGATAACTAAAAAAATACTTATCTGCAGATATAATAGCACAATTCACACGTCTGCTCACCACAAAAATTAATAGATATAATAGTTTATAATTTATATGATGCACTGGATTCTTGTCATCCGCAACAATTAACTAATATCCTTAGCTACCTACACGCGACAGGAACGTGATAAAACGTTATTATTGTTTGTTTTTGTTTCTGTATAACTTTCGCGATACAACAGTTCGGCAATGTTTTAAACATTAAAGTAACAGCTTCTGTCCGGCGTTAGGAAAACTGCCCCTACACTGCTAAGCAAGAAGTTCAATCAATGTAGTTTGCTTCTATTTTTCAAAAAACAGATCAAATTGAATTTTTAGAACTTTGCCTGAATTGATCACTAGCAATTAATTAATTAATTAATGGAATTGTGTTTGGCTGAATTCTAATATTGAATTTTTAATTCACAGAGCAGCGTGAGGTGGCAAAAATGCTGACTGCTCATTCTGAGATGCACGAAAAACGGGGGGATCCCCTCGGAGGCGGACAGTATGGAGTAGGCGGGGGTGGTGGTGGCAATTCGATTGAAGAAAAATCTATTCTGGAACAACCACCCCCGCCGCTGGCGCCTCCTCAGCGGGATCCATCCGATCCAACAATCAGCGCTAAGAAACTTCCAAAGAAACGAAAGTTCGATCCATCGGAGCTCGAAGAGATGGACAAAACCAGCAATGTAACAAGCAATATAACTAACATGGTGAACATACGGACACCAAACATGCTACTTGGCCAACAAAGTTTAGTTCAACAATCAACTTTAGCCCGGCAATCTCCGCAACAGCAAGAATCCGATTGTTATCAAGTACGTCACGTAATTAATTTAAATGATGGATTACTGAACACTTTACTCTTAATACCTTCCTCCGTTATAACGAGTTCTTTTCCTTCGGGTCGAAATAAAATTCTTCTCTCATGTAATTAACATTTAACCATTAATGTAAATTACTAACAATAAAGGCTAATGCAATACTAACATTCGTCACGTATAAAGAAAATATTAAAATAAAAATGAATGTTTGTTTTCTTTTTTAAATTATGTACAAAATGAGCAGATTAGACACTGGTATAAAGAAGGGTTTAATTATCCTGTCGCATTTAGAACATTTTTTAATATTACATTGAGAAAATATATTGAAAAATATTCTAATGTTTTATCATGGTACCTAAATTTCTTTCTAATTTTCATATAGAGATGGACAGTTTATACTTTTATATTTGGCAAAAAGGCAAAGAAATTAATCATTTCATTAATATTTTTCTTAAATATCATTAATATATATATATGTATATATATATAATATATAAGTAGTAATATGTAAAATAGAATACTATTATTGTATTTAATCCTTGGACAGCGGACAGGGTTTTCAACTATGTATACATAACATTGATGATGTTTATGATTATTCACTGCTTTATTTATCAATCTTTTAAACCTTTTTTGAGGTATTTCTTGTAGACACGTTAGTCTTTCCTTTTTGGAAAATGAGTAATTAAATGTCGATTTCGATATTCTGGGTTATACAGACCCAGGTTCCGCTGTTATAGGATTAATATATGGTCAAATAATACGTTCAACAATCATATCCACGATTTTGATCGAATATCTTCTGTTAGGGATAGTAAATATAGAAGAAATATAAATTTTCCTTTCCTATTAGAAAATTTCCCAATACAAATTTTAGTTGCTTTACCCCTAAAGAAAATTGTACTGCAAGGAGTTAAGAAGTTGATACATCTAGAAACAGTAGAAGCAGGAATGTACTTGCGAATTTCTACCACGGGTTAAAAACAGTTACTATATCGGTTTCGGTTCTTGTAACAGTTATGGAGAGTCGAAAACGTCTCATAACTGTTATAAGGTACATCGGTTACGGTTTCGGTTCTTCAGAACTGTTTCTGTCAAGAACGATATACGAGGTGGTTCACCAGATATTACCACCTCGATTTTCATCATTATTATTATTCATAGCGTAGAATGTTTATATAAGGTTGAATGGTTTCGTGAGATGCATACTTTGGCGTTGTGAGTTTTTTGTAGGTGGACGCGTAGAAGGTAATCAGTATTTTGCTTAAACGGGATCCTGCGTTTTTCCCTACACCAATCGATGAAGCTTCACATTCTCTACAAAAAAGCATTAACCTATTAACCCTTTGCACTCGGGGCTATTTCAACTAAAAAATCGAATATTTATTCTAACCTAGAATATTTCCATTGTACATCGTACATTATGTAAACAATATTCTGAATAATGGTGTAACAATTTGTAGCGGTGCCTCAGAGTCGCCATTCGAGTGCTAAGGGTTAATATCGAAAAACCATTAGTTACGGAGGTATTTTAATTTTAGTGTTGTTACGAAATCACGACTCACTTAATAATGTTGTAATGATTTTATTCACAGAAAAAGTTCAATGTGGCAACTATTTACGAGAAAGTAATGATTGTTTTACATTATGTAATAAAACTGGTGGTATGTTATGGCATTCAGTGATGATACGATCTTTCATATCAGCAATTCTAGTCGGAGCCTCAGCGTATACTTTATTTTTTAAGTGACCCCATAAGAAAAAGTTGGGGAGTGTTAAACCCTGAATTCGTAACATTATCAAGAGAGTTGTTATTTCGTAACAACACTAAAAATGTCTCCATAACTAATGGTTCGTCGATGTTAATAGGTTAATACTTTTTTTGAAGAGAATATGAAGCTTCATCGATTGGTGCAGGAAAAAACATACGATCCTATTTAAAAAATGACTGATGACCTTCATAACTCATCTACGCGTCCACCTACAAAAAAACTCACAACACCACAATATGCACCTCTCAAAACTATTCAACTTTATATAAACATTCTTTAGTACGAATAATAATAATGACAAAAATCGAGGTGGTAATACTCGGTGAACTACCCTGCATAACAGTTTGAAACAGTTATTTTCGGAAACTTTTCATTCGTTGATTTCTATAAAATAACACTCATCTCAATAAAATTGCAATTTTAGGACTAAATCAATATCAACATCTATAAAAAATAATTGAGAAAATTATTTTTCCTCATAAATTGTTAGCAAACTAATGTAGAAATCAAACTTTTTAATACAATTTTTTCACCTTCTTGGATGAATGCAAACCGTAAATTCTACATTCGATTGTACAATTATGAAATTCTGAAGACAGTAACAATTCATTAGTAAGACAGTCCAACAAAATAAAACTTTTCTGACGTTTCGATTTTGAAAAAAAGACATTTTTCAACTTTAAACAAATATGGTGATGTTATTATAAAAGATATTTAATTGTTTTTTACAGCAAAAGATTCTATGGACTTTCCCGAATACAGTGATATCTAGTATTAATAAATTGTGAATGTTTTAACGTGTTTAAACAATCATTAAAGATGGAGAGATACCACTTTTATACCAATTTTTGAGGGTGTTTATCAGTTTATCTTAAAACAAAATAAAGGTCCAGCGTAAAATCGAACTATACAGTATTTCATCGTTAATTGTCGTGAAATTCTGAACATTAATCGTCGCAAAACAATCCCTCCTTCCGCAGGGTATACCTCGTGAGGGGCCGTGAAGCTCGAGAGGCCTCGGTCGCCGAGAAGGGTAACATAATACGGGTCGAATATATCGGTGAAACCACTACTAATCCAATGACAAAAACTTTCACCAACATATTCGTGGCATTTTTCTAATGAAAATGATACCAAATAAGATATAATTGCGATGATATTTACTTGTGTAATGGGCGATCTATCACGTGATAGAGCAGACTTTTATCTGGAAGAAACTTGCTTTGAAGTTTGTAACGTCGATATTTTTATCGAACCAAAAAGCAAAATATCGTCTCCCGACATGAGGTGTCGCTAATGGTGCTCACCACTGGATATGTTTAAACACGTTTAAAGATTGATAATGTATTAATACTAGATATCACTGTATTCGGGAAAGTCTATACAATCTTTTGCTGCAAAAGAACAATTCCATATCTTTTATAATAACATCACTATATTTGTTTAAAGTTGAAAAATACGTCTTTTTTTCAAAATCAAATTTTTCAAAAACTGTGCGCTAGGTGAAAAATGAAGGGCAGATTCGGAATCAACGCGAGAAAACTCTACAAGAACGGCATAGAAAAAATGCTTTTGCCACATTTCATCTAACAAGGAGAAGACGCGGTCATGGGGTCACAGATTTTCACGAAACTTTGCATATTGTCAGATTTCGTTCTCCTGTTTATGAAAATGTAGCATTATAGGCGTCGATATTCAACAATTTTTGAGATACGTTAAGATTGACGAAGTTAGTTCTTCTTTCATATTATGTTCCTTTTCAATAAAATTTTTATATTTTGTTTCCTATAGATATTATGAGTGTATTTTTCATGTGCAAAATACTATTAATTAAAATAGATGAACTGAACAGAAAAAAAGAAACAAATGGAAAAAAAGGAAAAAGGGATTTAAACACTGGCCTTTCCGGTGATAAATCTAGTACGTTACCATCACGCTGTTTGGCACTTGACAAAAACCTCAACCAAAACTGTACTTAACGGCTTAAAGGGTTAATGAAATTTAAATTGTAAATATCTCAAAAATTATTGAGTATCAACGTCTATAATGCTATATTTTCATAAACAGGAGAACGAAATCTACCAGTACGCAATGTTTCGACAAAATCTAAGACCCGATGACCGCCTCTTCTCCTTGTAAGACTGTGAAACAATACTCAATAATATTTCTGTAAAGGTACCAAATAAAATTGTTATTACACTCCAATTTTGCCTAATCTTCGTAATTAAACGTTGCAAAGGAACGCGTTATTTGAAACTTTATAGATAATAATGATACCAGCTGCAGAATTTGGAGCCATATTTATCCATGTATTGAGAATAAAGAAATGTTAGTTATCTTGGTCCAAACAAAGAGCTTATTGGTGAAGCGTTTAGGTCCCAAAAACGATAAAAAATCTTTCTACTACAGTATCCTAATGATAAACACATTTTTTCCAGTTAGTTAATTGAGCATTTGTAACGTAGTAGAATTTTGTCACATTTATTCATTTTTAACACAACTACACGATTTACAAACGTTCCACCTAGGAATTCGTAGAAACTAAAGTTATAATGTTTCAAAAAATCCCACAAAACCAAAGTAATTTAATCGTTGTAAACAATATTGCAGAGTTAAAGTTTATCATACGAATTACTTCTTGAAATCTTTTCTATCGTACAAATCCCAATGACGTTCGGTGCATGCAACTGTATTGCGAACAAAATTAATTTTTTAAAATACAATAATAATTGTGTCGTTGACATATGACCGACGTAGCAGTCAACGTGTTAATTACACCAATTTGAATTTCGATATCACCCATATTTTTGGAATTATATCTCACTTCCTAATGTCACATTTGTTCCAATGTCAAGAAGTTCAACGAAATCTTCCGTTACATCTTTGTTTTTTTTACATAAATCGAAAAGAGTTTAATAAGCCTCCGATTTTGCCCTATATATTCTCCAATAATTTATTTATAAATACAGTTAAAAATAAGTTTTATTGATTATTCTGCGACAACAAGGTCACAAATATATATTCTACATGAATGAAATGAAAAAAAATAATAAATGTATGATGTACGTGAGAAAATATTTTTCACCGTTCGTTTTTCGTCCGTTTTTCAGTTTGTGACACAAATACCTCACTGTGAATATTCTATTCTTACTGTTCTTTCGTAAAAATTCTTCATTTTGAACCTGTCATGATTCGATTGCAATATGTACCTGTAACAAAAAGTTAAAGTATTAGGTTGTTACATATGAAATGTCCGACTTTTAACAGTAAAGTTAAACAAACATAATCTACTACTAAATAAACTTATGGATCGAGTAAGCATACAAATCTCTTGATTGTATATGACAAAAAATAAATTTTTTAGTCGTTCACGTTCTTCATTTACGAGATTGTTATTTCTATTGTCTACTTTACCATCGATGAATAGTATGTTAATTAATTGATACATTTTGACAAAACATCACGTAAAGCTATCGCCGATGTTATTTTTTCACTCATATAGAAAGAATACTCGACAATCACATTGAATGACATCGAAATAAACTTTTTGTAAAACTAATATTGGATATCTAAATAAAAATTGAAGGTAAGACCTGGAAGATTTGCTTTGTGTATAAAAATTGTGTATAATGAGCCTGTAGTTTGTAATAGTATTTCTTGATTAAAACGCTACGTAACATTTATATTCTGAAATCGAACATTTCATAGGCAACAACCTAATATTAACCCTTTGCACTCGGAGCTATTTTAACTTCGATACCAAACATTTCTTCCGACCTAGAATATTTCATTCTGTATGGTCTTTGTTCATTTTAGGGATATGAAACTGACGTAATACCTCGCAGAACACTTAAATACTTCGTCATTTAATGAACAGAAACAAATTGAATCTTGTCCACAACATTTTGAATAATGGTATAGCAATTTTTAGTGGCGCCTCAGAGTCGCCATTCGAGTGCTAAGGGTTAGCCCATTGTACTATAACATCGAGTCAGATTCGTGGTGAATACGACATAGACCAAAATTAACTAAATATGTAAACATGTTATTCATTTCTTTTAATCTGAAATAAAATTCTATTTTGTAATTATCGTATTATGGCCATTGGAAAATACACTGACATACAATACACACTTTCTTCTTCTTCTAAGAAATTATGAACGACAAAGAAATTCCAATCACTACAACCATAATATAAATCATAGGGCAAGGGGTTAACAAAAATATCATTAACATGCTAAATTTCACTCTGGAATTTTGACCCATCCTACACCCATTTTATATGTCTATACATATTAATTGCGACAAATATTTTCCAGGTATCCTCGGGACATTCGGTGGTGATTCTACCGCCTCAAAGTACTGCAGTGGATTATTCTCTTCGAGAAGAACCTTTACGTTCTCGTCCTCGGCCTGCTACTGTTACTATTGATCTCAGTGAGTGGCGCGACCACAGAGTGTTAGCTTTAAGGGATTCATATTATTATCCAGGTGTTATTCGTAACGTTGTTCAAGGAGAGATTTACATAGAATTCGATGGAGAGAGAAAACTAGTGCGTTATACTGATGTGTTGGGTGCGGGGAGGTACGATGTGATAGGTGATGCAAGCCCGTCTGTAGGGCAAGTGGCTTTAGATGCAAAAGTTTGTATCAGATGTCCACCGTCAAACAATCATATCGACGCGGCTAAAGTGTTTGTAAAGGGGACAGTGTGCAAGATTTTAACGAAGCCTAAGCGTTTTGTTGTTAGAATACCAAGAGAAGATGATCAGAGTGCCAGTTATGTTGTGAAACGTGCGGATCTACGATTAGTGCAACCTCCATGGTGGGACGAATTAGAAGAAGGATTGGAAGACTGTGATTCTTCAAGAGTTGAAGGAATTGGTATGTCTTGACTAATAATTCACGTGTTCTTGACTCATTCTGCTGTTGATCATTTTCCAATGCACGACACGTTTGCTTTCAGAACATGGCTATCGAAATTCTTCGGAAGCTCCAACAGCAGTGCCAATTATGCTTCATCACTCTTCTCACCATACTCCTCATATATCAACTCATAGCGACACATATTACAGAACGACTGGTACTAGTCCTCTCATGGCTTCTGCACATTCTGCTAGCACAGCATTAAGTAACGGAAGTCGATCATACGATGATTTAGAAAGCGAAGATGACTTAGATAGGGAAGATATTACATTCCCTTCAGATGCAGGTTAGACAAACTATTGCGCATTTCTTAAAACATACGCAGTAGAACCTCGCCTATTTGAACCTTTTTGGGGATAAGGCAGTTCAGATAACCGACGAGCTTACTAGCTATCCTTGCCAACTACACTTACTACACTGCTTAAAAGAATTAAGAGATCACCGCTACGAACCCCAAAAATTGAAACAAATTCAAATGATCATAACTACGGCAAAAATTGTTGTATCGATATCGTTAAACAATCATTTCAAAGCTTGAAGTCTCTGAAAAAAAGTTACAAAAAATGTGGTTCAACTTCCTGACGTCATAAAATGTGTGGTCGTTGATCCTTGTACGATTTTTTTTGTTCGAGTTATTCAACATTGAAGTTAACTTTTTTCTTTTAACTTGAATTGGCTCTAAAAAGCGAAATAATCATCGTAGAATATTGTGTAAAGAGCAATAGAAAGACCATTTTTCTCTCTTGGAGCCACTTCTTTTGTTTTTTCAATTTGATTAACATTTCGATGTACCAGGTCTTTCTGAAAATATGCTTAAGCTATGTACAATTTCCATTTTTCTTTTAACTCGCAATGCCTCGGCGAGAAATGATTGCAATACCATGACTGTAAGCTTCATTTAAACCAGAGAGTCTGCCGATTCGATTGAATACCAGATGAATCCGTTACTACAATTTTTTACTTATGGCCGCTGTGTTTTTCGCCCCGTGTGACGTCAGGAAGATGAACAACGTTTTTTTGTAACTGCTACAACTGTGTTATAAAGCAACAGCCAAAAATTTGAAAATGTATCTGAAAGTAAACACCACATGCTTTCAAATTATTGTTTAACAATATCGATACAACAGTTTTTGCCGGAGTTATGATTATTTGCGCTTTTTCTATTTCTTTGGGTTCGTAGAGTTGCTTACTTAATTCTTTTGAGGAGTGCAGTTGCGGTAATAGAAGGCGATGTTCAGAAAATTGAGGATGATTAAACAATTTCGGTCCAAAGATTCAGTTGCTTATGGAAAGTCGGAGTATCTGAATCTGCGTTTGTGTAATTGAAAATACGCTGGCTCTTAATTTGGATAGGCTCCGTTATAAATACATATTGTATATGACGCTGAGCATTGGCTTATTTGTACAAACGAGGTGCGGATAAACAAGGTTCTATTGTACTTATAAATAAATATAAATGATTCCAACAATATTGTAGTAAAATGAGCATCTTTGAAAAAGTCTTGATTGGTGAAAATGTTGACCAATGTAGAACTTAAAATGAATTTTGTTATTTGCTTAATTTTCAATGGTCTGATTGTTAATTTAGTATAAAATTGGTGTACATGTTTTTAGACAGTACGTGTTTGATACATGCATTGTTGAACACGTACTAATAAATAATATATTATAATAATTTCAATGCATATTCAACTGACAGATGCAAAATTATCAGGAAGCAGTAAGAGGAGCAGCATGCAAAGTCGAGGAAGTACCAGTAGTCTAGTTGAACAACGCAGTATAACTCCTCGTTCTCAAGCAGCCACGCCCAGGTAATATTGTTAAAAACTCATAAAACAGCATACTTCGTTCAAGTACAAAAGTATTTATTGATTTTTTTTTCTCGAACATTGAACAGATCTCAGGCGGCAACGCCACATAGATATAAAAAAGGTGATGTAGTGGCTACGCCAAGTGGAGTTAGAAAAAAGTTCAACGGTAAACAATGGCGTCGACTCTGTAGCAAAGAAGGATGTTCCAAAGAAAGCCAACGTAGGGGATATTGTTCTCGTCATCTTAGTTTGAAAGGATCTGGCCTTAGAGGTCCGACAAATACATTTCCTGGGTAATGAAATTTCTAAATCGTCGTTTTCAAAGTGAGCGCAATAAAAGTGTTATATTTTGTTACTAATATAACGTTTTATAACAGTGGTAAGATGGATGGCGAGGAGACATCAAGGGATTCCGATACTTCTCCAAATTATGGAGATCGGAGAATTGCTGGCCGATTCGATCAAGATGAAACAGAAGCTGCTAACATGCTTGGTGGGTTTTTATATTTGCAGTCCTTTGCACGATAGCTATTTGAATCATTTTCTAACATCATTGTGTGGCGTGCTTTTATTACAGTGTCCTTGGGAAGTTCTAGATCAGCAACACCGGCGTTTTCATCGCCAACCGGACAGTCGTCGATATCTCCTTGTATCAATCAGTCTCCGGTACCACCGTTGGGACTCAATCAAAACAATGTGTTTATGCCTATCTCAAGTCCTGCTCATCATGCACCTCCATTAGTTTCGCCTGGTGCGAAGTGGAAACATTCACCTACTCAATCCACGTTTCTTACTCAGTATCAACAACAGGTGATCAAACCTGAACCGAATCGAGTTGTTCGATCAAATCGACCAGCTCCAACGGCCCCAGGCCCAGCTAGTATAGGGACAAGCGTGATAAGAATCTCTCCTGTGAGTCGTGTTATACCTGGACCTACTAATTTAACCTTTTCGTGGTCGGAACAAAGCCCACCGCCGCGACATCCTTCGGTTGTGACGACTATAGCTCAACAGCAGCAAAGCATAATTCTTCAACATGCACTTACAACAAATAATGGTTTTCCCAGCCATTCGGAAATTCCAGAACAAAACTCACAGATACTAAAACCATCTCATTCGCCTCATATGCCACTGTCAGCGCCAACACCGCAAAACTTGACTCTTCTGCATAAACCTTTGGAACAGCCCGTCGATTATGCACAACCGCAAACACAAAGCCAGCCAATTTATGTGATGCAACATCAACACGAAAAAAAGTATCTTGTTATAAAGAATAACGTGGATGTATCTACAGCAGGCCATATAACTAATCAAGACGACAAGTATAGACCTGGCTTAATGAATCAGTTAACTCAGCTTCCACCATCGTTGCATCAAACGCAGTCTCAACCTCCGCAATCACCTGCTGTTTCGTCTGCCCATATCGATAAATTGTCAGTTTTACAAGTAAGTAATTTTATAACACGGTACTAGCCAACAATTATGATATTGTCATAAATATGATGCTAGGTTGAAAGACAGGAAACAAGGCATTAAATAATAATTACACATTGCTTCTACTAGGCAAGTAAAGTAGCCACACACGCGGCCACACATATGGATATGCAGAGAACTCAGCCACCACCTACAAGCGTAGTGATGACAACTACCACAGAAGCTTCGAATCCACCTACTCCTACGAGTGTCTTCCAGCATGTGATAGTTCAACCAGGAAATATAATACAAATTCCGAAAAGTCAACCATCTAGAGAGGAGAACTCAAAAAACAACGGTGTTCTGTGTAAGTTTAGAACAATAACATGATTTCTTTTGTTTAATTTTTTTTATAATAGCCCCAGTTTCATTGTTGCATCCTTTCTTTATTCTCCTATGATTCAAATTTATATTTTAATTAATACATTACAATTGTGTGGAACGTTTCGACAAAGAAATTTTTATATTTCAAATTGTCATTGAATTTTAATTTCCATACGTGTCACATAGTTTGATGTTAGTTATATTAGCGAAAAAATGATTACTATATAACGCAAATACATTTTGATAAAACACGTATGTCATTTAATTAAATCTTGTCATTTCGTATTAATTTTATCGTATTCTTAGTGAATTTGACTAAACATAAAGGCTTTCACAGATGGCAGCCATGAAGTTCCTCCTGCATACCAGCCCCATCCTCCATCATTACTGAACAATGCCGTGCGCAACTGGAAAAAAGGTTTGAGTTCTCACTGCCAAACAAAATGCATGACTATTTCCGTATTTGTTGTAAAGTATATTAACAGTGGTACATATACACATATATACATATGAATATTTTATAATTCTTATGTAAACTTTTGTAATCGCAATATTTATAGTCTGCAATATATTTTATATTATTATTTTTAATGAAGATATTATTAATGCACTAAAGTAAGCATAATAAAACTCGTATTAATACTTAATAGTCTCTTTCACATGATAAAAACTTTTGTTGTCATAACCATTTCATATTTTATATAGAAAACTAAATTAATTTGATGTGCATTGTTATTAAAAACCATAATTCATTTTTAAATTTTTATACAAAGGATATACTGCAATCAGTAAAATAGTGTAATCGTGTAAATTGTCACCAAAAGAAATGATGATAATGAACGTGTTAATATGATTGTTACAAATGATATATATATTTCGTGTGATGTGATTGATATTATATGTCTTCATTTTTATGGTTATTAGAATATAGTGCGACTTCTTTTTTAACAAATTTAAGTGAAATCTCCATGAAATATAAACATGTACCATTATTTAGTTTACAACAAAAGCAACTAATCAGTTTCTTGCTCGTATTTCAATTATGTATTACATGTCACCTTACTCTGATTGGAAAACAAAAATCATATTTAATGTTACTCTAATGTTGGGGAAGGGTGTTTTCACTAATTTTCCCTTTGCATTATGAATATTGGCGAATACTGGTTTTTTACTATCTAAAAAAATAATATTTAATTATTTGAAAGATGTTTTTCCACTAATTCATTATATTTAACATATTTAACAGTAAATGTAAATTTAATACATAACAATATTAATACTATTTTACTAGCTAATATCTCTACATTGTTACTAACTACGGTCATCGCAACTTACGCACCAATTTCATTGCAGCTTTTTCCTGGCAGACGACAGTACTGGATCAATCAGAAGTTAGTCCTCCACCATCCACACTAAGCCCACCTTTGAGTGCACCTCCAATTCCAATAAGTATGAGTACGCCTGGTGAAGATGGACCTGGTCCTGGACCAGATCCTATTACTCCCGCCGAAGAGGAAGATGATGACGTTTTTGAAACAGAACCAACAACACCTGCTGAAGTGGAAGCTAATGCCAATAAGAGACGCAGTCAGTCCCTTAGTGCATTGCATTCCAAGGAGCCTCAGAGTCCACTTAAAGTAAGCCCAAGTTATATTATTAATTGACCTAGTCTATTGACTATAAAATCTATTTTGTAAATTTCATTGATGTCACTCCGCCTAGCTTATTGGAAATTTTCTTCAAAGTTAGTAGTACAATAAGAACGTTTGAAAAAAGTTGAATGCTAACGAAAACACGATTCTGGCGCAGCTGATTGCGCCACTACTTTCCAAACTGTTAAAATGTGGAGAAATAAAAATACTAAAATTAAAGAAGTTTTAAAAATTTACGAAACGTATTTCTAGAACCGAGGCTAATAAAAATCTTATTTTGTAATCCATTCTTATTTCCAGTCTAAGGATCGAATACGACGACCGATGAATGCATTTATGATTTTCTCGAAGCGTCACCGTGCGGTAGTACACCAGAGACATCCGAATCAGGATAATCGTACCGTGTCGAAAATATTGGGAGAGTGGTGGTACGCGTTAGGCCCAGAAGAAAAGCAAAAGTATCACGATCTTGCATCAGAAGTAAAAGAAGCGCATTTTAAAGCACATCCAGATTGGAAATGGTGCAGCAAGGACAGGCGGAAGTCATCTACGACCAGCTTCAAAGGCAGTGAATCTCGAGGAAAATTAAACAGTACTGGAGAAGAGACAGATATGGGACCACCAACGGATGACGTACCATTAACTCCAAGAGTCACCGATGAAATTGCTGTTCCTGTTTCTACAGTCTACAATGAGGCTCCCACGATTGAAGTACGGGTCAATTTTTTCTGATAATATCTTCTACTAATTATGTAAAAATTTCGATACAATCAGCTACATTGCAAATATTATTTATTCAGGTCATTAATCAGTCACATACGCATCGGATAATGGAGATGCCTGTGCAAATCGAAAATACTGAATCGGACGTAAAGCAGGATGAAGACGGAAATGCATCGGATGAAGATCAAATGGTAATCTGCGAGGATCCACAGCCTGAAATAGATTTGAAATGCAAAGATAAATTAACGGATAGCGATAATGATATACAAGACGAAGACGGTGAAAAGAAATGTTACACTCAATCACGATTTTCGCCTGTGAGTGGTCAAAAGAGGGAGACGATGACTGTTAAGCAAGAAATTACATGCAGGCCTAAACCGATAAAAGGTTTGTCATATCACTCGATTGAAAATTATTATTTAGTAATACTGTGCTATAGTAAAGTAAATTTCTCTGTTTGTTTAGCACGAATACCTTCAACAGGTATAGAGACTACAACGAAGTATCACCACACTTCTATGGATAAAGGAGGAACGGTATCTGTCTTATCGAGCACATATCCTTATCATAGTCCTGTCAATCCAACTGGGGTATCCGGTTTTCAACCTACTGGTGGAGCATTTATTACGATGCCAATATCGCCTAAAGTTATTAAACCGGAACCGGTGAAAAGCGAACAGCAATACAGTACTCAATACAGCATGAGCAATCTGGTGGCAAGCATTCACGAAAATGGAAGGAATATGCCTAAATTTACGGCTGCTCCGGTATTACATTCTGTAAGTATTATGAACATAAATAATCAAACGTATTTAAAAGTAACATACATACCTAAAATGATCCGGATGAGGTACAAATGTGTACGCAGAGATATCTAGTATTCCTGAAATCCTTCTTTAACAGTTCCTTTTTCTTCAGGCATGTGTGAATATTGGAAATTTTGCGTTGATCGTTTAATGATTATTAGATTAGAACACTTCATATACTTAATAGAAAACCAAGTTATAAAGGCTAAAGTTCTACTGTATGATTATTGTATTTTTTTTTAAATTTCGTTGTTAGTATTTATTCATTTGTGAATAATTCTAGCTAACATTTTATACATAGATTGCAAAGTAATCTGCAAACTTATTTTGAAGATTAATAATTGTTTACAAGGAGGGTATGAATAGTTACTATAGCATTGATTATTATAATCAGAGTGCTATTCGCACGTGCCAACTTACTTAGTTGCAGTATTGTTCAAATTTTTTTTCCATTCTGAAACCTGAATTGAGGGAGCAATGAACTTTGGATTTCTACTGAACGCTTTTATATAAACACATGCGAATAAACTCGGTGATTAAGTTACAAATATAACGTAAGTGACAGTTTGGTTGAAAATCCATGATGGCTCTGTTTAAACAACAGCAGCCGCTGCAATCCTTAGGCACTATTCTTCGCCCCCTTACTTCAGCTGTCCCTTATCAACAATCGTTCACTGTAACATTGCTCGATAACGATATGGTGGCTGTTTCCAAACCGCAGCAGGGATCGCAGTATCTTGGCCCAGCACCGCAGCATCCCAGGATGTACTGTGGCTTTCAAATCCCAATTTCTGGTAAGTTCACGCAACGAAAAATAATCGTATTTTATCTTAGCAAATATTTTACCAATATTTTTTGATATGTGATCAATCTTTGCGTTTTAAGTTTGACTTTATATTTAATTTATAGTGGGCCGGCATGTATACACATTTATATATATACATATATAAATTTTTCGTAAAGAAAATTCGAGTTTTTGATGGAAAAATGCCGACCCTCTAGAGATTACATATAATATTAAATATATAAATATACAACCAACAACACGTTACGCATAAAATTCCAAAGTTTGTCCCTCGCCACTATAGTGGGGCCACCCCACTCTGCCCTCTAAAGATTGAACTTACGAAATAAGTCCTATATTACAATCTAATGTTACGTAACTATGTCAAAAATTTACAAGATGGTTAGTATTATTCTTTGTGTGTATTATATTTTTTTATTTATTGTATTTCATTATATTTGTTTTAACATGTAATTTGAATACATATTTGTTAATTACAGACGCCGGCAATCGCAACATATCTTCACAATGTTTAGCTTCTGGTAATAAGATGGAAACCCAAAGTGTTATTGTGAGTAAACCGTACTCGATTTCGACAACTTCCACTACGTCGACTTACCGAGGAATTGGTCATCCAATAGCACGCCTTGCAGAACCTGAAAAAAATGAGAACCAAGTAGGAAATAATCATGCTCAGTTTTATGGTGAGTCTCAGTCTTAATGGTTACTAAATAGCAGACGCTAGACATTGAAATTTTTTTGTCGAAATGCAACTAATGACAAGAACTAAAAACAAGTCTATTTTATTGCAGTAACTAATGTCAAACCTGATCAAGAGAGGAAAGATACAGTGAACATTCTTTTACCCGCTACGAACGATAAACATAAACAGCCATCTACTCCACATACTCCTCACACACCGCTTAACAATCATGGTAGTACAGAAATCTCAACCAATAAATCATATTCTTTGGATGAAATTCAAAATAATGATATAGGTCCAAGTAAGGGGCCTTTCATGCTTGCTCCAACCCCGGCACAACTTGGTCGAGCACCGTTGCAAAGGAGACAATCAATGGGTATGATTCTGTAATGTTTTTTTTACGAGACAATTTACGTAAACAAAAAAAAACTGCTCAGAAATGTATCTCTATCATCATTAAAAATCTACTGAAAGAATTATTATATTTTTATAGCAATGCCTCCCACATCAAATGCAGGAGAACATGGGCCTCTGACGTCTCAGCATTGTGACAATCGTCCACAAATAAGCACATCCCAAACTACAGAACAGATGCAACAACAAAATTTCGCAGAATCTCATGCTTCGCCGTCTCCATCCACTAAAAAAGGGTCCTTTTTCAAAAAGAATGTCGAAGATGGAATGGACAGGTATTGATAAATTATGTTAGATTTATAACGATTTCCAGCACCCAAATCTCTACATCACGTGTACAATTTCAGAGTACTTGAACAAGTGAATTTTCAAGAAAAATTTTCATCTCTACCGGAATTTAAACCAGAAGATATACAAAGTCCAAGTGCAATCAGTATAAATACAGGAGGTTCGTCTGCTCATGGTTCAGTAGTAACGTCTGGTTTACATTCGTCAAATTTACAATCGTCCATGCAAATGCAAAGTTACCGGAAAAAATCTGCACAAGGACCTCATAGGCCTACAAGTAATTATTTCATTCATTTTAAGAGAAATATTTCTAACGAAAGGTTTATAAGTTAACTGCATTGAATTATCTTCTTAAACAGTGAATGAGGACGATATCGAGTCAGATACATCCGTCTCCGCTACTCCAAAATCAACTTCCAGTGTTAAGTTGACAGGGAACACGTTCTTTGGTCCAGATTTCAACGTTGATGCGTACAGAGCTAACAACGATCTTGTAGGAGATGTTGACGCCAATTCTCCTAGAACACCAAAGACACCTGGAGGAGGTGCTGGCAATTCGGTCGGAATGGGTAGAAGCGAGAACGAACGTGGTCACAGGAAAGTATTGGAGCAACGTC
This sequence comes from Sphecodes monilicornis, assembly GCA_913789915.3. Classification (NCBI taxonomy): domain Eukaryota; kingdom Metazoa; phylum Arthropoda; class Insecta; order Hymenoptera; family Halictidae; genus Sphecodes; species Sphecodes monilicornis. The sequence continues at coordinate 2,511,820 of OU565295.1, read as the reverse complement.
GGCTACTCGTAATGCAATTATTTCAAGAAAATGGTTACTTCCCTTCAACACAAGCTACCACAGCTTTTCAAGCGAAACATTCGGATATATTCCCTAATAAGACAAGTTTGCAATTAAAGATTAGAGAAGTAAGGCAGAAATTGAAAGCCAACTCAACACCAATGAGTGCTAACAGTTTGGTTAGTCCATTACCTGTTTCTGAGCCTTCACCTAACGTGACTGGTAACTATTAATCAGTTTAGCGATTAAAAATATTTCGTTGTGATATATAAACATTTACGGAAGAATATTTTCATAGGACCATTGACTGCTCCTCCTACATCGATGGGAGCTCCACATTCACTGCCTGTAAGCAGTAGTGGTAGCTAGCACCCACGTGCCAACTGTGATACTATACATCCCCTTACTCCACAGCACGAGTACATCATTATCCATTAAAAAAGGAAAGTTTTTATTGGGAAAATCGTTGATATAAAAGTTTTCGCGAGTTGTAAAGTGCTGCAAGGCTTTAGTGCAATTCGAACTTTGATGTAACCTGGTGCAGGTAACAGACAGGCATATCAAGGTGAGTTGATGTACACATATCAGTAGAATTTTCATATTGTATATAGAAAACAAAAGAGTCGGCGAAATAATCGAGTGTATCTCAACCTGGTTGATGTTGAGATTCAATGTCGTGTGTTCGGGTATCTGTGTTCTATCGGGTCAATAATATGTATAAATTGTGAAATGTTCGTATGGTAAAGAATTTAAATGTATTTTAGCAATGATTGCGCTCATTAGTGAATTAGAGTCGAAAATGTGCAGGCTTCATCGTATTATATTGTTTGATAACAGAGTGAAAAGTAAAACGAAACGAATGAGTATAATCATGTAACTGTTTCGAGATAAACAAGAGCTTTCTTCTCTAAGAAGAAAAGACAATACTGTTCTGCATTCTAAATCCAAAGATGATTTATAAAAGGGTAATTAATAGAAATGTGGAAATTATTTTACTACATTATGAAGTCACAATTCATATTTACTTGTACAATTTCGAAAAAGGGAATACGTGACGGATATTTGTACATCGAAGCACCTTGGCAGGATTATGGAAGGCCTAAGCCGTTGTTGAACATTGTTAAGAATGTTATTGAAATCCAGGTAGACAAAAAAGAGAGAGAAAGAGAGAAAAAGTGTGTGATATAAAACAATGAACTTGCGTGCGCGTGTGTAGGATGTGTATGGGTGTGTACTGAGAGAGAGGAAGAGAAAATCGTAATTAGAGAGTATTAAAATTAATGAATCATTATAAAATGAAATCAGAGTTTATATACTTTAGTTATACTTTATATATATATATATATATATATATATATATATATATATATATATATATATGTATATATACATATATATATGTATGATATATATGAAAAAAAGATGAAAATTATAGAATGAGAATTGCGATAAATATTGCACAAAATGTATGTAATGCAGTCAACAGATACAATTATATACACACAAGTACATATACTACGTACAGGTTTATGTACTTGTGTATATGTTTACATACATACCGAGGTATGACTTGGAATGCAAAATACCTGGAAAGTTTAAAGTATCTATGATGCTTTGTCTGAAAAATTTTAAGGATGAAAGCATTCTTTTGGTGATTTATAGATTATAAAGAAAGAAAACAGCGGAGATAATGAAATCGTGCCATTGTGCGGCGACAAACGGAAGGCAATGCATGCGTAAACAAGTCCCTTGAATAGTAAAGAATTACTTGTTAGACAACCACTTGATATAGATAATATCTAATATGTTTCCAATATTCTCGAAAGTACTTACTTATCTACTGTTTTTAGAATCCCGCTCAAGTTTAACGCGTTTGTTTATGTTTTATATAATATTTTAAAATTGATCTGCATGCCTCTTTATTTTTTTTTTTTTTCGTGGCCAATTTAGGTGTAAGCGGTTTTATACAGGCCGTATTTTTTTTTATTTATTTTTTTTGGCCGTGACAAATTTGTTTGTTTTTATCTGTTGCTTTGTCATCTGATGCGTGCGATTTAACTTAGATAAAATATGTTCACACCTTAAATAATTCAAACACCGAGCATAGAGGTAGGAACAGTGGGCAAAATTGAATGTTAAATTTGTCGAACACGTTGTTGTTGCGATTCGTAATATGTTATTACGCTTTTAAATGAATTCGTTGTTTATTCGATTCAGTTTCACCGTCATAGCTTATATCAAGTACTGTTGGAGACTGATTGGAGCAGATCTAGAAAAAATTATGAACGTTAATGATTAGACGCATGGTCTCTGCTACGGTAAATCAACTCTATAATTACAGCTATATTGTTATAGCTAATCTTCATTACTATATCCATTCATGTCAGTACCTAACAGTACTTCAACTAGATCCACGTAATTAAATTATTTAAAAACTATTGTGGTCACCATAATTCTCAGGTCTCTAAGATCCTGTGTTTTATGAGATACGTTAGTAATAATTCTTCCTTGTAGGTGACCCAATATTTTATAAACATCCCGAGATTGTCGGAGCATATGTTCATTTTGGAGCATACATTCTGAGAATATCCAAGATTACTTTGTTCGGTAATATATATTTTGAAACATCATTTCCAGTAATTTGTATACAGAAAATGTTACAACTTTATCTTTGAATCGTTTTCTGTTTATTTCAGTTGATTTTGTTCATCTTGTTTCTTATATTCTTAAGAAACTGGTTTCTTTTTAAAAATTCGTTTCACATTTGTAAACAATAATTAGCATAAAATTTAAAAAATAATAGCAAATTGATCAATGAGTATTGAACAGTTGAACGGAAGCTAAATTCATCATAAAATAAGTATTTACCATTTGAGTTACTGCGAATATCAATCACATACTTTATGTATATCGTGTTTTATACATATCATATCTTTTTTACTGGAACTACCAAATTTCGTACACTCCAGTTTTTAGATCATATATATTTTAAAGATATACGTATTAAAACATATTTATTCCAAAGTAATACTTCAGATACTTATAATATTACATATCGCCATAAATTTATTCTTTATTGAATGAAATTAAAAATCACTAATTTCTCAATCTTGTTCAATGTTTTAATTGTGATCAGACTACTAATTTGATTTATTTATACTTTCTACAAGTAACAATATAAAAAATACAGAGTATTCTTGGATGTTCTCTGTTGTTTCTCTGATAGGTGTTCCGTATGATGAACAACAACAGTTCAGACAATACAGGCTGTTTAAAAAAAGATGTCTAACAAATGCGAAAATGTGTGGTACTTACGGAACTAAAGAAAAAAATATTTAACTATCATAATTCTGTTACACTAAACAGCTACTTTTATATCAGTCATGTAACTTATCCTCGTGTATATAAATTATTTTGTAATTTTATTACTTTTAGCTCTTGGAAGTACCATTTTATTTGGTCCTCCCATTTCAGTACATATTCCTATTATCGTACTTTGTTTTTATTGTTCAATTGAAAATTACTAATTACTCTGAAAGAATTCTGCATAAGCATATTTCCTTAGTCGAAGGATGTTTTTTTAAATTTTGTTTAGTAGGTACCATGAGAAGACTGCAGATGTTTATATATTTCTAATATCTCCTACTCTGCAAAACTACAATGAACCAAGAACTTGAATCAAGTTTAATATTATTTATATGTTACTTTTAATCGAATAAAATTGCTAATACAGAAAACGAACTTCAAACTGATTACCATTCTTGTAAGTTAATCTCCGAAGCTGCGAATTTGTATAAACATCCACAGTCATTTAATCATACATAGAATTATCCGTATTGTCTGCTCGAACATTCTGTATTCCGTTAATTGTCGTTTCAATGAACTTTGCTAATTACAGCTCTCTGTCAAAAATGATTATCCTTAGAATATCGCTCTCTATTGATCATCTTTCTGCCGGTCTGCTTGCCTCACGCTCGGTGACGTCGGGGATGTTCTATGCGGTCATTGCATTGTTTGTGATTAATACTGTAAAAAATATTTCTCTATTCTACTCCGTTTATTTTAACTCATTTTATCAGTTCAATGGTCGCTATTTTATGTTACAGAGGAACAAAAGAAACGTCCGAACCATTAATCGGCAGAACGCGTTGAATTTCAGCGGGAATTGTTGAATTTGGCTGTAAAATAGATAATGTAATTAGTGATATGTCCATATATGTGTATATATGGGTATATATATGTATGTACATCTATACATGAATGTGTATACGTTTTTGAACTTGCTTATACGTATATATGCATTTGTATACGTGCATGTACATATATATACATATATGAAAAAAATAATAAAAAGCGCACCTTGAAGGGTTTAAAAGTCTCGCGCCACGGCACGCATTATTGTAGTTAGGATAGGAACAATGTCTATTCTACATATTTTGTAAATAGAAGGAAACAAGAAATATATATTCGGATACACACTAAGTGAGTACATATGATAAACTAAAATAGGGTACATCCGAAGTGGTTAGAGCGTAGCGTATTGTAATCTGTAGAGTAAATGATCGATGATAAGTGAGGAGCGAGGCAGGATTACCGATACAAAAGCGATCGTTACTAAAGGAATATCGTGTTATGCAGGCCTTCATGTATAATTGTCATGGACTCTTGCGCGCACGGGACTGTCCCACCACCTCCCTCCAAAGTTAACCCTTTTCCGCAGTGTTAGGCTAATTATTATTTGTATATAATATATGATTACATTACTCTCTCTTACCATTTCCCGATTTATTGTTTCGTTTTTTTTTTTTTTATGAAAAGCGTTCAACGCACCGGTGGCAAGCGAATCTAACTTAAGGGAAGAGACATTTGAAATCTGTATAGATCTGCTCCTGAGAACGCGAAACTTGCACGAACGAATCGTTTCCCTTTCGAGATCATTGTTCGCCTTTCCGAGAGATGTGTACTTATTATGTAAAAAAAGAGAAGAAATTGAACAAGAAAATATAATTTAATGGTTGCATTTGCTCGCTCGTCGAACAAGCTTATTAGACCTTTCAAACGTTTTCCGCTAATACGGTCGTCAATGTCTTCCCCCATCTTTTCTTTTCTCTCATTTTATTATAAACAGTACTATGCAATCAAATCTCGCGCGTGTACATTCAACTACAATTCGAAATGGTCTTTTACAGTTAACAGTTTTAATCTCAAGTGGTACATGGTATTGAGCCACAAGTCGTTTCGACTGAACGGTATTATTCAACATATTTCTCCTTTTTTGTAAGTATATCATTTTATTATGGAGAATATTTTAAATCCACTGTATACATTCATTTTATAGCTCGCGCAGTGGTTGTCTTATGAGAATTGTATAAATTATATTACAAATCATACCGTGGAGTTTTCAACTTTTCAATCGTATTTCTATTACGTTTACCGATGTACAGGAAGAGATCTAGCCAGGGATCGAGTGTTTCTCGCACTTGCCCCCTCCTCAAAGAATTGAACCGACTATATTACATTTTATATTTGTATAAACTAGTGAACTTTTTTCCAGTATTGATAAGATTTCGATGCATACTCGCATCCTTCCTCTTTTCTTCTTCTATTCTCTCGTCGTTTCTTCTTTTTGTCAAAGGAAACAAAAACAAATGGTGATGAAATATGTTTCGTGATTTAGCAGCCATACATGTGACTGTGATCTAGGAAAACAGAAGTAAAGTAAAGTGGCGGCTACACTACTGGCATTTTCTTCACCGCGTGTAATTCTCTTCCTGGCCCTGTTCCTTCGTCCAAACTCATTGTCCGTGTTTAGGTATAAATACGAAATCACCCCACTCTCCCATTCCTTTGCACACAGCATTTTTACATCCCAAAATATTTCATTATTTCGTTTCTTTTAATTATTATCCTTATTATTTACAGTAATGTATTTTTAGTATGTTCTAAGTTGCTATCGTCTATTATATAGTCATTTTATTATTTCTTGTTTAATTCTGAAATATTTTTAAAATTGTTATTAATAATAATTATTATTGATATTATTATCATTATTATTGTCATTATTATTATTATTATTTTTATCATCAGTCACCGGAACGATGTTAAACGGCTAAAGAAACATATAGCGTGCATAGGAAAAATGACCACATAGAAGTGGTAAAATGACTCTCTCTGCGTATAAAACGATACAGTGCATCTTTGTTATTGTACAACATAGGTACACTGTGCTAGAAAGTTACGCGCATAGGTAATCAAGCGTAATTGTAACGAGAAATGAATGACTAACACGGTGGTACGTTTGACAACTTTAACATGCGTATACATATATATAAAAACATATACGTTTGCATGCATGGATGTACATATATGTATATACATACATACATACATACACGCGCGCGCGCACTGAATATGTTGTGTGTGTGTGTGCGTGCGTGAGTTTTTTGTATATATATAGTGTGTATATATATATATATATATATATATATATATATAGTATATATATATAGTATATATATATCTTATATATATATACATATATGTATCATTTATATATATATATATATATATATATTATATATACATGTATATTATATATATTTTATATGTATATATATATGTGTGTACTTATAAAAATGTATTCATATGCTACGTATTGTAAGGAAAAAATGAGGCTGAGGTAATTAAAATCTGTACCAATGCAGGCAGCCCTGTTTGCTGAAGGTTGCATCGAATACTGAGACCTATTCTTTAAGTCGATATTCTTCGATCGAGTACATTCGCATTAAGTTCTGCTTTTTTTTGAACGAAATCCATAGTGTTAGATGATCTATGTGCGATGTCTCTCTCTTGTGTAAATAAAACAATTACGCGGGACCGAATAGAATGTGATTATCATATATATGTATATACATATATATATTTTATATTTATATATATATTTATATATGTATATATACACACATACTATGTAAATATTGTTCTGCGTACGGACATTACATTTCCGGAATTTTAAACATTACAGGAAATGAAATTTCCACAGTTCAGTTGCTTGTGCGTTGAAATACTTTTTCTTTCACACTGTCTTCTTTGAAGATTCACTCTACACGTTTCCAAATACTAACAAAGAATATCCGCAGTTTCGATGTCCGATTTCTTGAGTCGGTCGTTCGATAATATTACGTGTTTTAAGCTAGGTATCCACCAAAAGATACGAGCCAAAAATGTACTTTGGTAAGATTTAAAATCGACCACAGTGTCTAATACATCGCTCACTTCTGCTTGAACCGCTAGTGTAAATCCTTAACCCTCCGAGTATAAAATATAGCAAAATTGAATATTTAGTATGCCTTGAATATTACGTTTGCCGCGTAAATTTCTTTATTTACGGTGTAAGATCGTCCGAGTTATTTATTATGTAAAACGGGTGATCGAGTTATTACTTTCACATATTCACATATACACGTCCATAAAACTCGACGGATTTTTTAGTGTAAAAACTGTAAGAGATACCGAACAATACACACGAAGAGTAACTTGTGACACTGAATGTTAAGTTGGGTTTCATTTACGGTTTCAAGCATTGGCTGCTTTGGACTCGTTTCTTTTGAAGTCGGACTATGTATCCGTTCAAGTCGGACAAACAATATGGAAAGTGTATGTTACGTATACATATAACGCGTAAACTTTTTACGAGAACGCTATCTGTTGCACGGAAATCGTTTTAAAATGGGTATACAAACTAAAAGTATAGTCATCGTTATTCCTTCATATTTTTATTTTAACACGAATATGTAAAATATACGAAACTAGCGTCGAATGTAATTAACTTCGATTTTGTCGATTTATCGGATTTTTCTTTCGCAAAGGACATCGATCGGCCCATCTTACAATTAGATTTCTATTGGTTCTCCAAAAGGTACATTCGGTCATTGAATATACTCATATTTGTACATGATATATTACATGTATCGATACGTAGATTGTAAATATGCGGAGGAGATGTGCAGACGGTTGGTCGTGATTGGCAGATTTTAACTCCGATGCCCATATACGAGAACCAGTTGTTGGACCAAATTGCCGCTGTGGCCATTTTGACTTACAAATGCGTTAACTTTTTTAAAGTATGGCGTGAACGATACGAAGGCATTAATATAACAAAAAGGTAATACCGCGTTGTCTCAATAGCGCTGTGACATGTGCAACAGACACGCACTTACATCGCGACATGGATAAAAAAGGAACAGCTTGTTTTAGAGATCTGTGAAAATACATATCCATTTCGAGAAGGTATGTGCACGCATATAACGTCTAATAACACAAAAAAAGTATAAGCAATATAAAATTTTAATAACTCACCGATTTCTCTTATTTATTTGTTAATTTAGAAAACCTTGCTTTACTCTCCATCTTTATTAAGTTTTACCTAGAAAGAATAAGAGATTAGGCTTATTTTGATTAACAACATGTCGTAGGCAGTATTTTCGGATTACTGTGATTTGTGTTTCTCCGTTTTTAATTAATATTACATTTTTAATTATTAATTTAATTAATATTAATAGAATTTGATATACTTTTAGTCAAAGTGATATCGTATGCAGATTAGATATGTAGTACATTACAATATTGTAGTAAGTAATATATTACTTCGACTAGAAAATTCTATCGTTTCGACCAGTTACGTTCGGATCAGTTTCTCTTGCGTTCTCTATTGTTATAAGTGAACACGCAACATTTGCGATATTGCATCCCTTACTATAACAGTGCTACTACTTTAACAATGAATAAATTATCGAAAGATTCGGTACGGTGCTGCAACACAGTAGTAATTATATTGCACACTAAAGAAAAGACACCAAAACGATAAAACTTTTTGACAGATCCAATGCAACGAGAATCTTACAAAAGTCTAATAAATGCATTAAAAATATGAATCACGTATCCCAGATAGCATCGATACGTCCAATGTCCGTCGTGTACGTCCGTGGGACATCCCTCGGACAAAAATTTCGGACCAACCACGGACGTGGGACTTAGATTATTTCGTACGTTTTCAGATGCTATATTGTGTTTCTCTTATTATATTCAAAATATAGTTTATGAATTTTTTCAGATTTTTAAGTTTGCGGCGGCGTTGTTTGAAAAAAACTCATTTTTTCGACGTTTCTTCCGTGAAAAAATGAGCTAAACTTCAAATTGTTAGATTTTATTTATTCTGTATGTCTATTGGACACTGATAAACTTGAACATTTCACAGAAATAGTTGAAAAATGAAATTAACTTGATTAGTATTACCTCGTACATCAGCGCGCATAGTATCTGAAAATATTAATCGTCTTACCAAGAACTCGGTTGGGTGAGCGCGTTAGGCGCTCGACTGTTAATATGCTTATACTAGGTTCGCGCCCGGCATAAGTCCTCCACTCTTCTTCTAGCTATGTGATAATCAATGGTATTTTTGTATAATTCTTTTAAACCAATATTTACATATTTAGAAAATTTTTAAGGTGCAAACACGATTTTATATGTCCGACAAACGTCCAATTAACGTCCAGAATATGTCCGCGCGGGACGTCCTTTGTACGTACTGCGATATAACTGGGACCGCTGTCGGACATACCTGGGACATAAATCGGACATATCTCGGACATATCGTACGTCACAGGGACGGACGTACATTGGACGTCCGAGTGCTATCTGGGATAATGAGAACAAATCAATGGGAAAATAAATACTTTGGCAAACAATTGATGAATAAAATGAGAATAATGATAAATACAAAAAGGATGAATATATATTTCGTATTTTCTTGTTACCATATCTAATCTGTAACACAAGAGAATGTCCAAATTAATGCAGTATTTTCATAATTTCTTAATATTTCTGCAAAAAACTTTCATCTTTTTTTGGTAGTTATTACGTTAATAATGCTTTAATGATTTAATCTTTAAACATAAATCTGACATTTCACACTATTATAAACAAAATTTGATCTAACGAAGGAATCCAAATTCTTCTTTTTATTATACTTAATTACCTGTCCACTCCAATGCGTCCGAGAGATATGCTAATCATTCGTCCATTCGAGCTTCTCGATGAACTCAACTTCCTTCGATCGGTCACGTATGAAGCGTTAGAAGTGAATCTCGTTTTCCAATGTTATAAACCAAAAACTTGTAACCCTTTGCGGTAATTATATAATTCTATCGAGACGCTACCCTAATGGCTCTTTTCTTCTAAACCATAATTCGGATGAAAGAAGGCAAGAATCATCAGAGAACTCTATATAGGCACCTACTGTAATAAATGATAACGTTGGAAGCAATGTGACGCGTAAGGTTATTCGTATCATGTACATTTTCTATAGTAAATAATTTTGTAACGTTTCACTGTATAATTTTGAGGGACAGTAGGACCGAATAGAATCGCAAGGGGTTGTTATATGTATAATATTTATAACTAAAGTCCATGGCTGTTTGTTGTATTTGTCTTTTAAAGGGAACGCTCTCCTGAACGCCATCGTAGTCCAGTAAGACGTCGTGTTTTAACGATCGTTCATTTTCTTTGTACTCGATCCGACGATGACGGATCGACGAACGATTCTATTCGCTTTTTAGGGGCTCCGTATACGCATATACGAGAGAGAAAAAAAAACAATATTAGTGGTAAGACACATTGAATATTCATCAGCTAGGACTATTTAACATGAGACGCCGTTTCACTGTGATGAACTCAGTGTCAAATTCAGATTTATTATAATTTTAATACAAGTTGTAAGATAATGTATACCAATGATATAATATTTATAGAATTATAAATATTATAATAGGTATAATATTATTGTTATAAATAAAGTATTGTGTTAGCGTTTGTATTAAGATTATAATAAAAAAAACATTTGCTGATCAATCGAGAAGTAGTCCGTCACAATTGGCAAGAAGCTTCTCGATACGAAGGGGATGCATCGGCGAAACAGAAATGTTAGAATAACCAAAAATTTTTAGTCAAATGGTATTTGATGCGATCATTGAGATCCTAACAATTTCTTGTCATGTAAGATTCATTCACTTTTTGGATGCAAACATCATTCGAATTTTCGAAGTTTTAATTGAAGAGATGCAAAATTACGGCTGTCATATTATTTACAAAGGGTTCATTTTCATTCTGTAAAGCTATAAAATTACATAAAAAGAAAATATCAGCTGTTCTTTTACGAAAATGTAGGTCTATCAATCGTCAAAGTATATTTGAAATGAGAAATTGGTAGAATCAAACGGTGAAATAGGGACATTTATATATATTTGAAGTTATTTTTTAAAGAATTTTTATTAAATATTTTCTTGTATTTGCTAACATTCTCTCCGAGAAAAATAGAATAACCCTCAATGTTAAGGGTGAGATAAGGGACACCGATATGAGACAAGTTAATGCGAATCTCCATTTTCATAATTTCTATTCAAGTTAATTGCTTAGATAAAATTATACTAAAATATAATTTTGCTCTTCATCTTTCAATATTATACATTAAAATTTGCATAAATATAATACAGTTAATTTGGATATATTATATTATAATACATCTATTTACTTCGTTACGGAGAAGATTTAATTAATACGATTAATAAGAATGTTGCACAGAAACTGTATGTAGTTAGTTGAGTATATAATAAGTTCAAGTAACGTCATATGAAGTAAATTTAATTCAAAGTCTAAAATATAACGTAACATCTTCAGGCGATTTCATAAATGAATATTTACTTTAATATTACTTTTAATCATGCCAAAATGAAACATTAATGTTTAATAAGGTTTTTATGTGACGCACATAGGAACTATATTATATTAAAAATGGGAGCTACCATATTATTTTGCATCAACCTGTTCCTGTGATCAATCTCCCTTATGAACATTTTCAATCATTTCACAAATTAATATTGTATAATTTTTAAAACATTACCTTATATATAAATTTCGTAAAAGCAACATGTTACACTTGAGTGATGTCTTTTATGCACAAAATTCCTAATTAAATTAATACATGTATTACATGTAATTGTTTTTGGCACTATAACTGATTTGTAAGGAATCCAAAAATCTGAATTTAACCAACAGAAATTTGAGACAGCTCGTTCGCGTAATATGCTTTATATAAAAAATAATATTTATTAGCGCTTTATTTTAGTCTTGTAGAAGACTCGAAACTATAATAAACGCGATTTGTTCTGATTGTGAGCTATAAAACTGTAAAAGATATTTGCACTGTTTTTAGAGATTTTGTAAACCTTCAACTTTAAATCATGAATTTACTCTGATTGAAATTGAATTTGTTTGGATTCTATTTATTGTGATTCGAGAATCTTTGAAGCCTTACTCGTAAAATGGATTACAATTTCGGTGAAATGGTCCAGGTAAGTTTGAAAGGAAAGTATACATTAACCCCTTCGTTGATTTATTCAATTTTCTACTAAAATTTCCTGTCCTCATAATTTCTGTTGTACCAATTAATTAGTTAAAAGACGTCACTGTAAGTTTTCGTGAGTAGGGTTTCAAATAAGGATGCGGTCCAACACGTAAGTAATGTCATAATTAACACATTCACAGTCGCTGACGCAATATTATGCCTTTCGATAAACTGTAACCAGATGTTGATGACTGTAATATTTTTTTATACTTTCACTGCAAATTAAGACACTCCTACACTCTACTAATATAATTTTTCGATACACTAACAAACAGTGGAAAAGTCGCGTCTCAAATTCGAATAACAATATACCGTCGTAATGTTTAGCTGTAGATTTACTTATTCTAATGTTGGTTGTAAAAAAATGAAAAATCCGTATAATCACTGCAGATGTGTTAACTCTTTTGATCGAAGTTCATTAGTTACTATCATTTCTATATTTATACCATTAATAAGTGATTTTCGATATAAAAAAGTTAGGTACATAAATTATTGTTAAACATTCTACACGCAAAAACAATAAAAAATGATTGATGTACTTCAGGCGATCTGTAATGTTACTACATATACATATATCCCAATTATTTTTGTTTTTATATCTCTTCTAACTTCAGTTTCATTATCGTATTCAGTCGATAATAAAATATATTGTAAGTATATAATTGTCATAATTTTTAATAATTCGAAAATATATCCGAAAGTAGGTACTCTCAGGATGTGTAATTAAAGTCTTACCTGGCAAGAAACATTGACTTTGGCAATTTCGGTTATTCGCACAGCTCTGACAATTCTCGTTCACCCTTTTAAAGTGAATTTAATGTATATCGAAAATGCTGATATTTTCAGCGTACTGCACAAAGACATGTTATTCCAACATACACGGAAGTGCATTGTTCTCGGGGAAAATGATACTTAAGGGCCTCTGTGCATTAATATTATTAACCTTAATCGCTAGTGTATATAAGGATGCACAAAAAAAAAGAGTAAGAAAAATTTTAGTAGATTATCAATTACGAATTGCCAGAAAGCAGATGAATATAAAATAGTATTCGTAAGAAATATTCTTCATGAAGTATATATATAATTAAAGAGTGGCATATATATTATATACTGATGTCTAATTATAAATAATGAACAAGAGTTATCAAATAAAATGTTGTAATCTGTGTTGACAATCGCCGACGTTCTGAATAATTCTGGAAACAACCATCGGGCTGATGTGATAACACAGTTCGAGGGTATTTGTAATCCCAGATAGCCAAATCTGACGGTAAAAAACCAGTGGAGCCTGCCAGCAGACTCTGCCGTCAGACTGCCGACAGATTGGCAAAGCAGATGGATGTGGATCCGACGGCAGACGACGGCGGTCGTATGCCGGCATTCTGACGTTAGTCTATCGGCAGTTTGCTTACTGGGAATATTAATATGGAAGAATAGGCAACGACTAACAATTGTTATAATCTTCCAGATTGTAAGCATAACGCAGGGGGGTCTACTTCTTCGAACAATGTCGAAAGTAGTATTTAAAGAGACATATTGTAAAACTGAAGCAAATCACTGATTGTTTAATCGTATCATTTATATTTATATTATCACGGTGCTGAGAATATAATATTATTTCAGATGAGGAATTCGAATCTGTAATAGTTCGGTTAATTACTTCGGGGGTAGGGTAGTCTATTCGTGTAAACAAACGGATGTATGCAGAATGTATTTACACATTTATCACAAACTTGATAAATGTGTACAATTGATATATTCATGTTTGTTACAGATATTATGAATGAGTTCTTTGGTTTTTGTCGAAAGATATTTGCATTATGTTAAGAGTTGAGAGACATTCATTTTTATACATAATGCACGTAGTATTACCTGGAATATAAATAAATACAATAATATACATGAAAAACGTATATAAATTTCATCTTATAAATTTTCGAGATTATTTGGTCCGAAATAAAAAGGAAGAATATAACACACTCGAGGACTAAACTACGATTTAATAGAGTATACTTAGATAAAAAATTCACTTTCATCTAAATGGAGCTTATGAATATGCCCACCCTCTGTTCTGTTTACGTCTTTAAAAAATAGTTGTATTGAATTATCACAGTTTTGCACATTCTTTCATGTATCCACCTTTCCCATAGGAAGATTATCTAACTGATAGCCACATGCAACATTTAAACTCATCTTTCAAAAGCAGGATAAAATGTTTAAATAATTTTGAGCGCTACTGTGTGTTCAATATTTATATCAATATATATTATAATGTATATTGACAATTATACATATAAATATAGCTTGCTTTATCCACGTTCTTTTGTGTATGAGAGGAAGGAAATCAAATACAGCAAAATATGTGTATATTTCCTTAATCACCTTCCTTCCTATATTGTTCCACATTTATCAATTATATAATTTCAAAATTATACATATCACACATTAGTCACAAAATGTATATTTATCTGTTGTTACAGATCTGACATTTTTTTATACAACATTTTACTCTATTAATTCTATCGTTACTATCATTTTCATGTTTCATAAAAATATAAGATTTATTACATACATTAATGGAAATCATTGTCTTTGAAGGTTTACTTCAAATGTTTAGATTAATTCGTTACGTGATTTTATAACTCATATTATAAACGTATATACATAATATGGAAAATATTATATATTTTACAATCACACTATTTTCTTGAAACTAATTACCAGTATATTTATAAATTAAATATAATCGCTGAAAAATTACACTCCTTTGAAAACTATAGAAAAGATTCAATTCGCACAATGTTATTGATTATAAACATTACCTGCATAATATTTAAAAGAGTATCAAGAATACAATTGATTTTGAATAAATTTCAAGCGATTGTGTCGATAAAATTTTTGACATGCTATGATGGTTTCACTTTACTTAATTCTTCAGTAGTAAAGCGCAATACTGTAGAAATAGCATTTAACATATGCCGTTTGCTGGCAATATCATTGGTAGTTAAGTAATTTATAAAAACATTCTTCAAATATTCAAGGTTCGCGCCTTCTCTGGATTTGCAAGCTTCAAGCCTGAAACAGTGAATAAATATTTGTATGTATCATTTGCTGTAACTTTCGAAACGTTCTAACCAAAATTATTAATATTTTAATATTTACGCGAATTTACCTTGCAATCTGGGCTTGCAAAACTTTCATCTCCTCCTTTTGTTTTTCTTTCATGTGAATCATTTCCCTTTGTGTCTCCCGCAGATTAGCTTCCAATTCAATTACCTTTTTCCGAGAAGCCGATACTTGAACTTCTTTCCTTGCTAATTCCTGACTATAATGCAGTATTGGAGGACTGTCGTTTGTTAATAATCCTGTTACTAAATCAGACGCACTTTCTCCTTGAAATTCATATTTTGGTGTATCTCCTTTACTTTCTACAAAAGGTTTTTCTTTTTTCGGGAGCAATGCATGAAATGATGTTTTCAAAGTAAAAATCTCTTTGTCCTTTTCCTCAATTAGTGCCATTGAACGTTCTCGTTGCCGTAATAACTGTTGTTCCAGTGTAGATATTTTATTGCGGAATTCGTTGTCTTTTTGCAGAAACATGTGTTCTAGTCTTGTCCGTTCCTCTTGAATAGACTGCAATAACAATTTTGCCGCTTTGAACATTTTAATATTATTTTACACGAATAGCAACAATAATTTAGAATTTAGAGCATATTTGCCAAAGACAAGAAGAAAACTTACCTTTTGTTGTTGATCTAATTTCAGTCGTAATTCGGTTTCTTTATTCATAAGTTCATTATTTAAAATACGTACTCTTTCTTCTAAATTACTGTTATGTGCTTTCAAAATATGTAGCTGTGTTCTATTATTTTTATCGTGTGTCATCATATTTTGGTTTTGAATATTGTGAGACATATTTGAAGTATTGTATTTAGATACATCCTGTTTATAATCATCAAATTCTTGTAGCAGAATTTCATATTTTTCTTTATAATCAAGAATCTGTTGTTTGTCATACAAACCTAAACTATTTAATAATGCTAAAAATAAAATACGCATTGGATCTTTTAATTTAATAGTTTATACTTTTAGATTTTAATTTTAAGATTGACTCACACTTCACATGTGCTGATTCATTTTTTTTGTTATCCAAATCTAATAATTTGGTGTATAAGCTTTTTATTTTAGATATAATGTCGTCAGGGTCATTGTTTATAGTAAGGAAATCACCACGTTCACAATCTTGTAGACTGATTAATTGGTCTTTTAACTTTTGAATAGCTTGTTGATCTTGCTGTCTGAGTCTGTCGTATCCTCCAACAATCTCAGAAAGTTCAGCTAATCTTGCTTCTAAGCCTGTTACTCTAGTTTCGTGAGTCATTGCTGATACTCGGGCTCGCTGTTCTGCAGCAGCAGCTCGTTTTTGCTCCTAAACAAAAGACTAATCATTTTATTTCATTTCTAGACAAAAACATGTAAGTACATAACTTAATATTGTTATGAATTACTTCGTGTATTGCATTTAGATGTTGTTTCTTCACAAGGGCCATCTCAGACTGAAGTGACAATAAAATTGGGGGTGTTTCTTTAGCTGCTTCTTCGGCTTGTTTAAGCTTATTTCTCATTATTTCCAATTCTGCCTCTAATATCTTACATTGTGTTTTATTTGCAAACTGACTTTTTAATTGTGCTTCCAAATGTTCTTTACTTCGGCGTTCCTCGTACAATAATTTTTGAAGTTCCCTAAAAACGGAAGGAAGTTATATTTATGAAAAGATCTTTTTTAAAGATAAACCAATATTTTTATTCTTTTAAATTTACTTTTTATATATATATATATATATATATATATTTATGTACTACATACTTTAACATTTTAGCATGATCAACTTGTTCTTTGTCCCTTTCATGGCGTTCCATAATTAATTTACATTTTACATGTTCAATTTCTGAACAATTTGAAGTTTGCACTTTCTTTAGTTTCTCTTTCAGATCTTTGATTATTTTCTCACACTGCAAAGTCATTTTGTTGTACAGATATATTTAATAGATAATAAAAAGACATTGTAAACTTACTTCATCTCTCTCATTTCTCAATTGTTTTTTATCCATTTGAAAATTTGCTTCCATTTTAGATTTCTCAGCTGAAAGAGTAGCTAAAGAATTCATTAAAGTATCTAATTGATTCCTTAATTGTTCTACTGTCTCTGTTTCTATAGTGTCCGTTTGAATTTCCTGTGACTGGAAAATTGTTTTAATATTAAACCATATTACAAGTTAAATGAAACGATATGAGATATCATGTTATTACTTGCGAATTAGATGATTCGTTATCTGTTGTTTGCGCAGCTTTGGATTTCTGTAGTTCCACATTTTCAGTACTTTCTTCTTCCGTAAATACATCTGATATATTTATAATTTCAGGAAAATAATTTAAAAAATTGTTACTTATTGACAGTTAACAAAACATTTTACACATAACATACCTTCCACATTTTTTACATGTGTTTCTCCACTTTCTTTTTGTTTGTTAGTGTTTTCCATTGTACTCCAATAAATTATAAATTAAAAATGTCCTACGAAAACAGCAATTTTATTGTTTGAAGCATAATACATTTAAAATTCGTTTTGGAAAATTTTCTACAAAAGATCAATTTGAAATAAAGTACTTAACGAAAATATGATTAATGTTTTTTTTTAAATAATAATTTCATGGCAAATAACAATTTAAGTTTTAACAAATTATAATCCATAAATTCACATTCTATTTTTGAAATGTTTTAATACAACCTATTAGAATGTTACAGTTGATATCTTAAATTATGTCTGTTAGCCCCTTGCTGTACAATTTTTTCACAGCATTGATAATTAGAATTTCTTTGTTATTAACAATATTCTAAATGATAAAGAAAATTTATATAATGGATAAATAGAATTTTATTTTGACTTTAAAGAACCGAATGCCATACATATGTGGTATATTCTAATTGTAAATTTTTATCATAAATCTGATGCAGTAGTATCAAAATCTTAATGAAGATCCTAAATAATAATTTTAGAAATTACATTTTATTATATAAAATACGATTTTAATATTGTTTTACATTTTCTCTTAAATATGAATTTAATCTTTCTTTTATAACTGTAGAAATATATCTTAATATGTATTACTTTACTCAAGGCATGTTGTATTTTTCATTTATCTCAACATTGTTAAACTCAACTAAGCAGGTTTTGCACGCAAACCCTTATATGTATACTGAGAATTCAACTCTGAATTTATTCATTTGTTGTAACAATACAATAGTTTTCTACAGATAAACATATTCTATTAAAGTTATATTCTATACCAACATAATATTATAAAAAGTTACATATGATCTCTACATTTATTGCACAGCACAACTATTTTAATTTTAACATTAAACGATTTATGTTCGTCTGGCTGATTACATGTTAAATTTACAAGGTAACATTATAATCATAGGCATTAATATAATTATAATTCTTACTTATATAAAATATGTAATAAAGCAAAATAATAAATCAAATATAACAAATTTTATTGCAAACTGAAATGAAATAAATATTTCTTTCTTAAAATCATAGAACAAATCAGAAAATAAATAATGTACAAAATAATTTTGTAAGATTATGTCATGCAATAAAATATTTCATAGAATACTATTATAAAAATATTTATTTCAAAAAGTATTAAGTATTATAATAGACAGAGTGTTAATAATTCATAACATAATACTCAATTATACATTTTGTTAGTATTCTTGTGTTTGAAATGTCATTAAAAATCATTAGGCATCGTTTAACTGATTTGATTCATAAGACTTTATAGGGGATTCTATTTCTATAGTGACAGGTCCACTGTTTTGTATATTAACTTCCATCATTGCTCCAAATTTACCATCTGTAGAAAGTAGTTAAATGAACAAACATGTTATTTTCAGAAAAAAAATAGATAACACTTGTCAATTATACTGCAATATAATGATATAATGGTACAGTATTGTCATACAGAATTATTTGTTTCTATTTGTTGATTATTACCTTTGATTAATTCTGGTTTATAATTTTTACCAAGTTCAGCAAGAAAATTGTTGTAAAATAGTTCTGACTCTTTTGCAGGCATAGCCCTGTGGAAATCTAATCTGTTTCCCTTTAGATTATGGTATAACGTAAATTGACTGATACATAATATCTCGTATTGTTTATCCATGACATTGGCACCCCATTTTTTACAATTATTGTCGTCAAAGATTTTAGTATTCAATATCTTTTTTACTCTATGACAAATAATATCTTTTTTTATTTCCTGAGATGTAACTATATATATTTTCTACCATTTTATTAATACAAAGTAGTATCATATATTACATATATTGTAAGTCCTTCACTGTGTCATCTCTTTTTATACCAATTAAGACGCAGAGACCATTTCCAATACTATTAACAATTTCTCCATTAACTGAAAAATTATGCTGCAACTATATATCAATGCTTTGTAAGGTATATAATTATTGCAGTATAAAAAGATATTTTTTAATATACGAATGTAAGCAGATGTTCTCAATAAAATATATTCTGGATTGTACTCACTCTTCGTAAATAAGACTAAAAGATTAAAGTGATAAAAAATTATTTTACATAAATTTTTGTTCTCTACTATAGTACCCACTGTAAGATATTTTAGAAATTAGAAAAGCGAAAGCATATACTGTCATGTTAATTTATAGAAAATACTGCATACTGTAAAATACTCTGTTATTTTATAAAGGCAGTAACATTTCATTTTCTTCTGATCTTTATTTATTTTTCAAAGGATGATAATTTAGTAGATACAATAAAACATACATAACCTAATTATTACCTGATACACTAGCTTTTGTCACTCGTTGTATTACGGCTTTCATATTGAGAATAACGTCACCCCTTATATCGCGGGAACAATCGTAATTGTCAGCGTAACGCCGTGAGCTAATTTTTTATGTGTAAATAATCGTTTTTAAATAAAATGCAGTACTACATCCGCTAGTAATACTCGAGGAACGAACCAATAGGAGAGTCAGTACACTCGGAAAGCTTATTTCCGCGTATAGACTTCCTGTAGTGCAGTTTGACTTTTCAAAGATTGTTTACAAGGAAATTGTAGAGTGCATAATCGTTCAAAAAGTTTAGTAATCTCGGAATTGTTTACAGTGGACCTATGGAGATTAATAAACAATGAGCTTCTTAAGACTTTGTAAACTATTTTGGAAGTTAAGACTATAGTTCAAACTGATTTTCTGTGACCCACTTGTTGCATTTAGGTTATGGTGTTATAAACAAAAATATGTTGGACTTAAATGTTTCGTTTTCATGATAAGTTCTTGCATGCCAGACGGTAGGGATGGAGGGACCAGGTCTGAGCTTGTTTCAAGGCTCAGAAAGTATTCGATTAAATACAAGTACTCAAGGATTAGAGGAGGATGAAGAACAAGAAGATATTAAACGACGTAACAAGGAGGTGCATCTTATTTTGTGTTTATTTCTGTAAAATTCTAACATAATATAATATATACATTCGTTTATCTTTTTCAAGATTTCAATTAAACAGAACTAAGTATAATGTCTACACTGATAACGAATATTTTTAATATTTTAGATTAAAGATCTTCTAACTAATGCATTTGACGACTTGGACGACGATGATGACATTAGCTCTGTCAATAGCAGTCATTATCAAGATAGTACTAAAGAAGTAGAGACTTCTAACAAAGAACTAAATTCCTGTCTTCAAGGAGTCATAACACCTAAGGTCCAAACAGTTTCCCAGTTGCAAAATGAATTTGGATTATATGATTGTGTTGAGAATTCAAATAACTATGAAAATACTATGACAAATCATAGGTCAGAATTGGAAATTGGTCCCACAATTCCTGATGTACAGAGAGACTTTAATATATATGATCAGACAGATACGCCATATTCCAAAAGTAACAGAAACGAGGATACAAACAATATGACTGCTGAAACACCTTACGAGTTAGCAAGACCACAGAATTCTGGATTTCCCAGAAATTTAAGACCTCAATTTGATGAAAACTACACACTTAATGAAAATTATTCTTATAATTATCAAACACCAGCTAATCATTACGATGCTCAAACAAAAAGTTATTCAAACAATGGATATATTGATGTTTATGAAAATAATGTACAATGTAAACAAATTCATGAGTTTGGTGGTGGAGATAATGTTACTTCTGACCATGTTAATCATTGTTACAAAACAAGTCCAAATGGTAGACCACAGGATGACAATGTAGCTTACAAAACAGCAGAATATGAAAGTAAAGAGCAATTAGAAGTATTATATACAGTTCGAATGAGAGAGATTAAAAGATTGACAGAAGATTTGCAACAATTACAATTACAGAAGAAAGAGGAAAAAGATCAATTTACTAGGAAAATCACACTTTTGCAGGCAGAAATTGAAAGATCAAGTATGTCAAGAAATCAAACACAACATGCATTAGGTAAGATTAAATAAAACCTTAAAATGATATAACGAATAAGTACTTCTGAAAGAATCTTGTAGATTTATATATCCTTTTACAGTTGATGCAAAAGCTGAAATAGCTGATCTTCAAAATCAAATCGCATTATTCAAAGAAAAGAATGCAGTTTTAGAAAAAAGTAATCAAAATGTAAGATTTCTTTGCAATTCATTATTTTTCAATTTGCTAATCATAATCTAATTAATTTCGTATTATATTTTAGATGACACAGGAATTAAATGTTGCGAGAGATTCTGTAATAGAATTGCAACAAAAAATAGCTGTATTAGAAAGAGTACAAGCTTTACAAACAAATGACAAAACGCATGAAAAATTTTTGAAACAAGCACAAGAGAAGCATGTTGTTGAAATGAAGAATATGCAAACTCAAATAGATGTTCTTGCAGACAAATTAAGCGCAAAGGTATTGTTTTACATTAATGTATTCTTCTTATTCATATATATTTTCACTTTAAATAAAATAATATTGTATTGGAAGACAAATTTTGTGTTTATGATTTTAAGTATTTATAACTATAATATTTGTCATAGCTGCTCAATGTGGATTCCAACACTCAATGTATATGGGCAAGTTTCTGATATTGTTTTATCCAAAAATTATATTCTAACTGTTTCTTCATATTGACAATATTAAATATTAAGAAATCATTATGTAAATTATTTGTTTTATTATTGCAAAGTATTGCATGTTGATGCAAAACGTATCAAAATTTACAGATTTCAAGATGGATCACTTTCTATATTCTATTTTTAATTATTATTGTTGTTATAGCCTCTGGTTATATTACAACTATAAAATAAATGAATAGTACTTGACCTTCTTGTTTTTTATATTCACAGGAATCTTCATACGTTATATTGGAAAATAAATTAGCAGATGTTCGAAGAGCACATGAAACGCTTATGGTTGAGAAAGGGGATACTATGAATCGTTTAGCACAAGCATTAGGAGAAAGCCAGATGCAGTGCCGTAATCTTATGACTACGAACAATGCTCAACAAGTAATGCAACTTCAAGCACAGGTTCAGATTCTAACACAAGAAAAAGACGAAACGCAAAAGATGGTTCAAGAGTTACAGGTATTGCAACGTACAAAACTATAGTCAATAACTAAAAAACAAATAAACTGTAGTGGAAACTGATAAACTAATAACATATTTACAGAATAAGTTAGAAATGGCAAACAGTGACGTAGCACAATACGATTCGTTGTTGGCAACAACATTCGAGGATGAATCTGATTCTATTAGACAATTAAAATTAGGTGAACTCCATAATAGATCAAAAGTAAAACCGTGTGACGATATCGCAAATAAGTTAAGGGGAGAATTGCAAAGGTAATTAATCTTTAAGATTTACTTAAAAATTTATTGTTACTTTATATTTCTGTTTGATTTCACATATAATATCTTATTATTTAATTATAGGTGTTTGGCTGGACACGCGGTTAAAAGGAAGGAGATAACTCGATTAGAAAATACTTTGTCACAAAAAGGAAAAGAACTTAACGAAGCTTTAACGATAGCTAATACATGTCAACAAGAAGCTGCTCGATACGCTAAGCGTGTTAGCGAATTGGAGCAAGAACTGAAATCTGTACTTACAGATCAAGCTATGAAAGCGAATGCTCAAATACAGAAATTATCCAATCATTTAAGCGATGTAAAAAAACAATATGAGTCTTTGCGAGAAGAAAAAATTGAATTAGAACAGAAGTTAGAAGAAACTTTAGCGATTAATCACGAAACACTTAAACAATTGCACCACGACAGTATAAATAAACAGGAGAAAGACGCCATTGATGAGTACAATAAAGAATATTTAGAAATACATGCTAAGGCTATAGAGAGGGTTAGACAAGAGGCACAAATCGAAGTAGTGCAATTATCGTAAGTGTAAAGTAATTGTAATCATATTTTGTTTAGTGGGATAATTCATTGTAACATATTGTACCATGATGCTTATAAAATATTTATTTGTAGCGTGCAATTAGAACAGACGCAGAAGGAGTTGAATCGTGTTAAGGAATTGTATATAGATGTCTGTAGTACAAAAGAACAGTTGATAAGTGAACACAAGTCTGAAATCAAAATGTTAAATGAAAAATATGCTACCCTACAAGAGCGTGAAAAAGACATTGAAAAATATGAGCACGACTTGCAGGCACAAGTAAAAATAGCAGAAAAATTGGCACAGGAATGTGACACACTCAAAGGTAAAATAATGGAATTAGAGAAAGATTTAAGCTATGAAAGGAAAAAGAAAGAAGAATATACAAAGAAAATTCACCAAGAAATTGAAAGAGGTAAATGTTTTAAAAAAAAGTAGGGTTTTTTTTTATACAATTTAATCTTACAAAAACGTAGTTTGTGTATGTTTTTATATGAAGTTATTCTTTATATTGAGTAAGTAATATATGGTATTACATTAAAATTTAGTAATAATCTTATCTATATAGCTAAAGAAGAAGCCTTGAACGAATTACGCAATGCTCATCCAAATCAGGAAATAAGTGTACGCTTGCCAGATCATTGTTCCGAACATTTAGAAAAAATTAATCAGGTATATTTTAAAACAAATGCTTTTTTGTATATAATATATAATTACGCAATGCATCGAATTTCTTGTTTTTTGTAGTTAGAGGAAGATTGCAAGCGCTTAGAAGAAAAATTGCATGCTGCAGTGGATGATCACAAAAAAATATCGGAATATCAATCCGAATTAGATGGTGCAAGGTTGAAAATAGCACAAATAGAAATTTCTCAGGAATCCTGGAAAATGAAATATGAAAATGTGATTACTGAAAGAAATGATCTAATTGCTAAAATTTCAAAACTAGATTCTGAAATGTTGAGCATCAAAAGGAGTTCAAAACTTGAGGATTCTGACCATATAAAATTAAAAGTGGCTCGGTATCATATGGAGAACGAAACTTTGAAAAGTAAATATGAAGATTTATTTAATGAAAGAAATATTTATAAGGAGCAAATTTCACAGTTAGAGACAGAA
Source organism: Sphecodes monilicornis (assembly GCA_913789915.3). NCBI lineage: Eukaryota > Metazoa > Arthropoda > Insecta > Hymenoptera > Halictidae > Sphecodes > Sphecodes monilicornis. Next base: position 2,486,775 of record OU565295.1, on the reverse strand, counting down.
TTATTAGAAACCAAAAAAATAATTGGAAGTTTTGAAAATCGATTAAAAAAAACTAGCGAGGTAACTTTAACTTCCAAATGCGAACTAGAAAAAGAACTTTCTCATTACAAAGATCTGGTAACACAGTTAAGTGGTAAAATCAATTTGTTAAAAGCTGGAAGAAAGAATGATGTGGTAATGGAGCAAAAGATTAAACAATTGGAAAAAGATTTGCAGGTAAAAGATGAGAAGCTGGAAAGACTAAAGGAATTTGAGAAACTAAAGGAAGAAAGGGATCAACTTGTTCTAAAACTGAAAAATCAAGCTAAACAATTTGAACAATATGTTAAAAACCAAAAACAAGTATCGGCTGAATTAAATCTATCCCCGCGTAATTCGAGTGACGGTACAGATTTTCAAAAGATAAAGGAGATCATGATAAAAGAAGTACGCGAAGAGATGGAACAGAAAGTAGTGGAAGAGCTTAGGGGTATAGAAGAACAGCATCGTGAGAAGAGAAAGGAATTAGATGAGCGGTATAAAACTGTTCTATTGGAGTTACAAACCAGATGTAAGGAAAAGGCGCAGGAAGTGGAAACATTGAAAGAAGCGATGCTCACAGAAAAGGTAAAAATTCATTCATCTTTCAAAGTGAAGGAGCAATTTGTTAGTCAAATGATTGAAAGCAAACTTGAAACTTACTACAAAGAATTGCTAGCACGAAAGTTGAAAATCGAACAGTTACAGGAAGAGTTAAAGCAAAAAGAGAATGATGTGGAGGAAGAGAGAAATCTAATGGCTCAGGTAATGACTAAATGGGCTACAGAGATTAGGGAAATAAAAGATAAAGAAGCTGAGATGAACGAAAAGTTGAAACAGTTACAAGAAAGCGAAGAAACTCTGAAGGCAGAAATAACAACATTGAAGGACAAGGAGAAAGAAATGAAAAGTAATATTGATACGTTAAAACATAAGTATCAATCAGCAAAAAAGACGGCGAATAATTACAAGGTAATCTTGTAGTTTTAATATAAATAAGAATATTTTATGCTTATCAATATTATTAATCTTAGCGTTTTCAATTTAATACACAAATTCTTGCAGGAGCACGCAGAAAATAAAGAAAAGTTCTTGTTAAGTGAATGCAAACGTATAGAAGGAGGGTACAAAAGAGCCATGAATCAAGTACAACAAAAACTTGAAGAAATCGTTAGTACTCAAGAAGAACAAGTAGCAACAAAGCTTAAAGAACTTGAGTGTCAGTATACAGAAAAGATAGAACAAATGCGACTTACACTGAAGTACAAAAGTAAATGTTGAATTACGTATTAATACTTTTAGTATGCAATATAGCTTTGGTAGTTTAAATGCAAATCGTAGTTAGAAGAGGCTAGATATTTTTAATTTAAAGCACTTTATTAGATGAACAACACTATTAGTACAACACTACTAGAAGATTTTTATTTTAGGGACCAATAAATTAAAATTGATGTATGTATATTCATAGAATTATTAATATTCGTTTGCTGTATCTCATTATAGCGACAGCGAACGCCACTGTAATTTTAAAAGCAAATACGAAAGTACAATTTCCCGGTTAATAGATAGAGTAATAGATAAGAATCGAGATCTACATATACGTTAGTTAGAGAACAAATGGAATTATAAAGAGAGAAAAGATCATTTTTACGATTATTGATTATTGCATAATTTTATAAATTGTCTATATTGAATGCATAAAAAAATACTTCAGTATAAGTGAGATAAAAACTCTTAGTCACATGTTTTCACTGAACGTTATGACATAATATTATATTGCAAGACTGGACCTGTAATAGGTCCGTCTTTTCCTTACGAAATAGATAAAGTCTTTATAGACTTTAAGAAAAATTAAATTGTTGTAGTACAATAAATACAATTATCTTTTCACTTAAAATATCAAACTATGCTTTTGAGTACTAGAAAATTCTTCACAATTTATGTTTTAAGGGGAATATAGAAAAACTTGTATTAAGGTTGTACAATATGTGACTTTATTATAGCAAACTAATGCGTAAAAAATTAAACATTTATGCTTGATGTTTAACATCAAGTTACAAAATTAATATATATTAAAATTTACAATTGGAAAAGCTTATATTGATTTGGTATTCAGAAATTTAAAAGTTAAATGTTCAAAATCTTTTGCTAATTTTATCTATGCTTTTGAGCACATACGGATAAAATGTTTTGTACAAATTAGTACATATAAACATTTTGTAAATGAAATAAGACGCCATAATTTTCTCTAATCTCATAATTTATCTTGTAAGTTTAACTATGCGTGTAATATACTCACAAGTAATTATTAAAATACAGACTGCTAAGATTAATTTGTTTTAAACATTTTTATATCAATTTTAAATTAAGTCTTAGAAAACATTCTCTTATTCACAAGACATTTTTAAACAACATATTATAATTTAAAGCATATATTTGGAAAATTTATGTCTGAATTGAGACTCGTGACATTTACATATTATGTACTGTACATTATATATTACTCATTTTACCAGTGTCATCATCGTCATGCTTCGATAATAAGAAAAATCAATAGCAGTATAGTTATTAAATCATCACCGAGTAGAGAGTATTATTAATATTAGTTATGTATTTTTGTATGTAGATGAATTAATTTATTTTTTGTAATAAAGATTTTATGTCAGTGTCTATTAATTATTTAATCAAAATCATTTGGAAGCCTATATATATATTTAATAGATCCTTAATTTATACAAAATATCTATTCATGTACATAGCTGCCAGCACTACATGAAAAAGGATAAAAATATCGTATTCTGCGGCCTTGAAAACATTGTGTTAAATCTTAACATCTAATAAAATATACTTAGATATTACTTTTCTATGTTGCTATCCATCATTACACAAACATGTTTATATTTTTTAAATAAAAAAAAAGTTTTCTACCAAGAGATAAATCACAAGTGCACTTTAAAACTTCTTTTCTATATGGAAAATTATTTAATATATACCAAAAAAAATAAAACTCAAAAATATGAGAAGTAATAGGCGAAGAAGTTCTCGGCGTCAACTTCGAATTGCAAGCTTTAACGTATTTTTCTATTTATTTGTAAAATCGCGCATCTCTAACTGGAGAAAACGATGTATTTGTAGGTCGCCTTTTTCAGAAAACATTTTTTTCAGGATATAAAGGAGAACAATAATATTTATGAAGTATTAATTAATGAGATGTATAAAATAATTCATTATGCTCATTAATCAATAAAAACTTTATTTTTATAGAAGTATATTTCATCAACGCAATTTGCATCATTTAAATATATGCGCCATATTGTATTAACTTGAATTTAGACTCACTGTAGCACAAATAAAGTATACAGAATATTCAGTTCTTGCTAATACGCCTAAATTCGTGAACTATCAATAATATTGGGCGCGTCACCGAAATGGTACGGAGGCCACTGTGACCCCGCAAGGTCAATATAGACAGAAAAGACCATAAGGTGCAATGTCTGTAGTGATCTTGAGTCTATCATTGGTCTACTCACTACTCCTATACCTTGTCTGTGATATGTTGCATGCTAAACGTGGACCTCGGTTCTGTTCCGGGCTAAATGTGGACACGTGGTCCTCTAGAGACTAGGGAGCAGCACTGTACCGGTTGCATGAAAAACCCGTGCGTGAAAACTCACTGCTCCTCTCTGGTGTAACGTGCGCGGTATCCTCGTAAAATTGAAGCAGGAATTGGAACCAAAGTAACAACAAAAATGACATTTATTCTAAGGCCTGTATCGTGGAAACATGTAATACAAAAATCATTTTTACCAGTGAATCATTTAATAACTACACCAGCTCTTGAATTCCATACATCGAAATGTAATTATGTTACCTTTTATGAAATGTCAATGTATCTAGATGTCGCTAAATACGATGTAAACAAATAATTTAAACGTCTAATAATATGACACGAACACTTATATATTTATACATTTTTAGATTTATGTCACGGTGAATATGAAATGCAAGATCCAAAAACAGAAGCTGATATGTAGGTAAAATTAGTATACATTATAAACTACTATATAAATACATAATATAGAACCGTATACATAAAATGATTCTAGAATACTTCATTTGACTGATTGATTATTATCTTCTTTTTAGTGTAAATGTAACATTTATTGATAAGACGGGGACAAAGATACCCATTAAGGGAAAAGTAGGAGACAATGTATTGTATTTAGCTCATAGACATGGAATTGAGATGGAAGGAGCTTGTGAAGCATCCCTTGCTTGTACTACTTGCCACGTATATGTACATCATGATTATGTAGATAAATTACCAACAGCTGAAGAAAAGGAAGAAGATTTGTTAGATTTGGCACCATTTTTAAAAGAGAATTCACGATTGGGTAAGTGAAAGTATATTTTACACATTTAATTACTCATCGAAGATCACTTAGAAATATTAAAATATATTTTCCTATTTTTAGGTTGCCAAATTATATTAACGAAAAACTTAGATGGCATAGAATTAGAATTGCCACAAGCAACAAGGAATTTTTATGTAGATGGTCATACACCAACTCCACATTAGCAATATACTGTACTTTCTAATTAAAGTAATGTGTACATATTATATTTATACATATAGTTAGTTACATATAGCTTTACACATATGTATTATTGTAAACAAGTTTAATTAAAGATTATATATTTGAATATTTGTAATGACTAGTGAAGGAGAGTAACACTGCATTTTTCAGAAAGTACTTTAATATATTCATAAACCTTTAGAGCAACAAACTTAGTTTATATGACATTTCATCATGTTACAATATATTTATTTCTTATACATTTGGATTATGATACATACCTTTAATTACAATGATACAAGATTTAAACATTTGTGATATAATGAATCTCTGAATTAAAGTTATACTCATTACTCTTGCAGCATTTACATTATCAATGAAAATACCCTATAAGTTTCTATTATAAATTGTTTGTGTTTTAGCACTGCCAATGATGAGTTAGAATATTTTTCCACTCTTGGCAAGCACCTTCAAGTATTTTCTCAGTGTGACAAATTTTCACAATTTTTGAGTATACATATTTTTAAAATGTGCATACGACGTTCTCGCATTTATCGGTTCGTATACACGTATGTAAACTTGCACTTTTATTTAAATGTCGATAATTATTATCACCAACATTGTCATAATTGTTATCATATAAACTATATGTATATTTATTTTCTGTTCATTATTGATCACTATAATTATAGACACATTATAACATTTCAGAGCAATCACGCAATGCACTCATACTTTGTAATTAAAAGAATTTAAATAGGAGTACATTCATACAATCACGCTATGTCGTACAAAACTACATTTGTGAAGATGATTACATGTTTATTTCTCATTTGGTATGAGTCATCACAACGGACTTATTGAAAAAATAATTTTTGTACTTATTTGTAACTAAACAATTATAATATTTAATGAAATATCATACAAAAAGAAATTGTCTATATCAAGACTCAGTGGAATACTTTGAATCGATAAACATAGATAATTTGTTTACTATCGAAATTAATCTATTAATTGCTATGGCAGTAAACAAGTTAATATTTATGTACATAGTTGACAAATTTTTAAATAAAGTTTCTTTTAAATTCTGTATATTTATAGTTACATAAGTTTTCATAGAATTCTTTTGCAAAAATACTGCCTTACTGGCATCAGATTCACAATATATTTATATTAAATTACATGTCAGATACACACATAAGAAGCCAAATTATATTATTTTTATGTAATGTCCCCCTAAGCTCGCTAAGTAAAATTTCAAATATATTTATTAAGAATGCATAACACGTGTATTTTAATTGAAGAAAACATCGTATATTTTAAAATATAATTGAAGTCATTCATAAAAATACTTGTAATGAATTCTATTTGGTTTATTACAGCTAAAGGTATATATATATATATATATATATATATATATATATATATATATATATCCTAATGGAAGATAAATATATAACTGTAAAAAATATCATTACTTTTGTAATAGTACCTTAATACAAAGAGTAGTATAATATACCGTAAAACGAGAATATGACAATGGATATATTAATATTTATGTAACGAAGCCATTGCATTTTAACAAATGTATAATTTTATCCATTCTTAAATTCTTAAAAACAAAATTCTAGTAATATTATTTTAGAACAATTACTTGAACATACAAGTTGAAGAAACTGAGCTCAGGGATATAAATATTACAGATCTTATTAAATGAGTTCTTACAAATACAGGTGTAAAATCGTGTGTGCTAGTTTGAAGCATTTAATTATGCCACAGAACTTTAGGAAACGCGTATTCAGGAATTGAAAACTTAGAAAATAAACAAAAAAGTAACTAAAATTAAATACAAATATATAGTACGATAAACATGAAGTATGTTAGAGTTTTTGAAGTATTATATCTTTTGTACAGATTTATAAAATCTATACATATATTATATAAATTTCAAGTACAAAATTTTGATACAAAAGAAGAAATTGTTTCAATTTAAAATGAACTAAAAATACATTACTATTATTGGACTAGAAACATTAAAAATAACAAAATTTACAAAATAATAATATTGATCTCTTGTCTTCCACTTCAAAATCTTTTCCTTTAATAACTAAGTTTCTGCAAAAATTAGTGATTTAATCAATTAAGTAACAATATGTCAAAGTTACATCTGATTCAATGGTCTAGTCATTATGAAATGCATCTTAAAAATAATGTAAAAACTTTCTACAACAGTTATAACATGATTATTGAATCATTTATCATGTTATTTGAAAGCTTTGATTGAAAATTGCAATAAGATTCCCTGCATTAATATTTATGGTCACGTACACTGAGCAAAAAAATATCTACGCTCATAGATGGTACATTTAATTGTTCATAGCATTTTAATAAATTCAGATTTAACATTATTTCAATTAAAATGTAGATATAAAAATCAAATTCTTCAAGGGCACAAGACTCTAAAACCATGTATTATGGCTTTTAAAGCTCATAATAAAGAATGTACGATAAGGTCAATAATAAACAGAATTATTGCTAAAAACCAACTGCATCCTTCTTTCAAAAGCATCTTAATTTCCTAAACATTCAACTGGTGTGCATTACCATTCAATAATTATAGAATACATAGAATAGAATAAAATGAACTACCTACTAATTACTATTAAAATTAGAAAAATAATTAAGAGTACAAGTAGATGTAAATTAGAAATTTTAACAATGCCAATACATATGTTACAAGACTATAATACATTATAAAATACAGATTTAGATTTTCAAACAATACACTGCATTCCATAAAAAGCAAAAGATGTTTTAACTTCAATATAGATACAGGTTTACAATATTATGTAACTCAAATTTATCATTCAGCTTTAAATAAAACATGTTCCAATGAATAATAAGCCTCAAACTAATATTATATGTATATGCCAATTCTTTAACGTATCTTCATTGTGCATGGCGAAATAGTAAGAGTAATAGTACTCAAAGTACCATATTTGTAAATACTGATATTGTTTAGCATTTAACGTTACGCCAACATAGTAGCATAAGAAATTCCATTTAACAGATAAATGACTATATAAATATTAATGATATTTTAAAAATACAAAGAGCACAATATAAGTGGCCTTAAAAACAATGTTGCGTTTGACAATAAAAAAATTATTTTCTATAGACATTCACTGTCATTCCTGAATGACTGTCTATAATCTCTTTGAATAACATGATACAACTTTTAACATTAATTTTGATACTTATTTGTGAAAGTGCAACTAACTTTTGATAACCAGTTTATGCTAATTAATGAAATAGTTTAAAAACCTTTACTCTTTCCTGTCACAAAACCTAAAGCTTAAAAATTAAATATACATTTTGTTTGTACTTCTTAATTCAAGTAAATTCAATTCATGTAATTCATTCTAAAAGGATTATATAAAAAACATATATATTACAAATATTGTCGGCACTGGATTTAAATACGAAGTCATAAAAAACATCTATTTAAAAAACAAAAAAGATGTCGAATAACATATATTATAGTGATAAATATGTAATCACTTTAAATTTCTGAAACAAATATACAAGAAGAATAAATAAATAATATCTTGAATTTAATTACCACAAAACTAAGAAGTCTGTGAGCATGTAGCAAACGATTCCTTTATCAGTTTCATTAGAAAAGAGTTCACACAAGGCAAAAACTAGCTTTCAAATTGGGAATAGAAAATTTTGTGTACCCCACATCTTGACTGAATTCCCACAATGTGCACCGTGTATCACAAATAGTTGGTCAGTTCAAATACTATTCTTGTGGACCAATCATTCAGAGTATATGTTAAACAACGTCCATTCGTAAACTGTTTAATGTACAGATGTGATTAAATAATGCAGTTTGCTAATAAAATATACAAAATGTATGGAATATACATGATATTACGGCTAAATGCAATAATTTGTGCTCATATCTTTTTATCGTTTTCATTCTTGTTTTTGAAACAAATTAGTTCAGACACGACGCTGATGGATAAGTGCATGTACTGGAAGCTGTCTACCCCTTTGATATCTCTGACAACGACCCATACTCAAATCGTGACATTCGTACACATTTGCTACAGTACCACGCGATGAAGAAAAGTTGGCTGATTCAACTGAGTATACAGGAGAGATATCAAAGGGTTCCTCCAGTTATTCCATCGGATGGTGACGTCCCCCGCACATTCCACAGGACGTGCCACACCAATGAACAGCTCTGAGTGGAGGATAAATCCACAAGCAAGGAACGATCAGTGACAATAATGCCAAACCAAACCACCTGCGTCCACATCCTTCTTCTGTGCTACAACTGCACAATTTAATATTCATTTATATGTATAATGTTATTAAGTATTAGTAATATTACCAAAAATAAACACTAATAACATAATTATTCGTTAATTATTGAATAGATTACGTATACATACATATAAAAAAATCTACAGTTTACACTGTTTACTATGAAAGTTCAGAAAACTGTTGTAACGAATAAAATTAAAGCAATAAATAAGTAAAATTACTAAATTATATAATATTTTTAAACATACAATATATATTTATATACAGTCGGGTGACAAAATTTAGTGGACACCCTTTTAAAACTAATAACTTTTTTAAAATTGGACCAAACGAATTGTTTTTCTTGACATGTTAAAAGCTATAATTTACTAAATAACGGGTAAACAAAATTTTGAAAAAATTGCTATTGGTCGGAATTACGAAGAAAAAAATAAAGGCAGTTTTTCCAAGTATTTTTTCCGAGACTGTAATGAAACTTTAATTGATACGTTGTGTAGATCTATTTCAATTATATACACAGTCAAAATTTCGTCAAAATCATAAGGACGAAATTCTCTGAAAAGAAATGTTGGTAGCACATAGCAATATTAACCGATTTCAACGAAACTTTGTGCATGTATATAACTCACCTAGATTTACGAAACGCATGATTTAAATTTTCGTTACGAGCATACATAAAAAAGATAAAAATCGTAATCTTCACTTTTTCCTTTTAAATTCCAAGCAATAACAATTTCAAAAATATTTTTCTTACATATTACACAGTAAGCTAATCCTTCTAACATCTCAAAAAAAAATTCGTCGTTTAGTCAAATTTTAAAAAAGTTTTTGTAGCGTGTCCACTTAATTTTGTCCCCAACTATATGTATAGATTTTATATAATATAATTATATAGTAGATTAAATCCTCACCTGCAAGGATTCTGGGAGAAATCACCTTCAGCGTCACTCATACAGTGGTACAACATGCCCTGAGCACACGACAGACATGAAATTTTTGCGATTCCGCGTTTAATAGGATCAGGTGCATATTCACACGATCCTCTCGAGTTATGCTGTTCTGTATAAAGCTCTTGGCAATGTTTACATCGTAATCGAATATTACGATTCATAGTATTTTTCGTGGGTTCAGATACTATAATATCAGGCTTCTTCAAAGAACTGCCAGTATTAGATCTATCTAATCGATCTCCTTTATGATCATCGATGATAGGATATAAATATTCGTGATTAAGCGTTGTGAGCTGCACATAAGGATAGTTATCCGATCCAGCATCGGCAGTCGATGCCAAAGGATGTTGTGATGGTGGTACTTTTATAGATGATCCATCAATATAATGGATAGGTTTGTGTGAATCAGGAAAATCTGAACACTGAGAATGACAATTAGTCACTCGAACTATACTACGAGATGTTTCTGACGACGGACGTGGCTCCGGTGGTTCCGCAGGCAAGTTCAAAGTCTATAAATTAAAGGAAATTTTGTTTATAACGTTAAAGAAACTGTAGAATATTTTATAAAATATGATATCTAAATTCCTTATTGTGAAGATTGTTTGTAATACATACCATAAAAACATCCTCATCGCCAGCATCTAATGAATTGCCGCACAATGTTGAATTAGCCAATCCTAAATTAGAAACAAAATTTGTTAAATTATTATGTAAAATAAATGTTTTATTAATTTTTTTGATTCAGCAAATACTAAAAACATTCTAATACTCTTACCATTTGTACATTCCATAGGAAGTAGCAGTAAAATAATAAGTAAATTAATAGAATTAATAGAAATTTAAGTGAAAACACAATTGTGCATTAATGCATTCGATTCAATCAAGTAAATGGTGCTACCAAAATTGTAAACTACCTTCTAACAATTCTTCAACAGCTGTACGAACACCTTTATCAAAAGCTCTTGCATCAGCAGCTGTTTGAAACGTTAAACCAAACCTTTTTTCCCCTGTCCTCCAGTGATGAAAAGTTGGCATTACCTTATTATATTCAAAATCTTTTTTAATTGTACAGCTAAGAACAACCTACAAGAAGATAATGATGCATTAAAATAACCGATTAAAGTAGTTATTATATTTAAATATTATTAGAAACTGTGTGTATTACTGATTGATCAGTGATTCGTTTTCCATAAATAAGATACTCGTGCCTCTTCTTTGTCGCACCAAGTGGCGAACTGCTTGAAGATCCATGACTTTGAGTTGTAGTGACAGCTGCAGTTGATACAGATTGCGTAGAGTTTGTAGTAGAGGGTATGACAGTCGAAGTAGAAATACCAGACCCATTGGTATTATTAGACTGATGCCCACCTGAAGAAGTAGCTCTTCTTCTAACCGAAACATTTGCTAAACCACCGCCACTTAAAGGAACCCAACCACCGGAACTATCATCCCTTGTCATTACCTGGGCACGAACCCTCACCAGATAGTTACCACTAAAAGTAAAATGTCAAAAAGTTAATGCTGCAAGTTAGCAAATACGAATTTAATATTGTGTTTTAAAAATAGCACTTCTCTTCGATGGCTGTTAAACTAAAGCAGGAAAAAACGAAATGAAATAATGCATATATTGTTACTCGATGCAAAAACCAATACACTACTTTTCTCATGATAGAGAAAATCAATAATATACATTTTAATATGAGACAAGCACTGTACAATTACATAAAACATGTCTATGCCAACAACATGTTTGGAAAAGTGTAATTTGATTAACGATTTTACATTTGGCAAGGAATTGAAAAATTGATTTAAATATCGAAATCATCGTGTGCATAGTTTAAAAACGCGCAAGACCTATATGTACGTATGCGAAATCGAAGAATTACTGTCATAGTCTGTTATACACAACGAAATAGCAGATGTTACGCGCTGACATCGATTTAATGAATGAACGGTCACCCCTACACAGGCATAGGAACACACAAACACTCCGACCAAAAACATACGTTTAGATGTGTAAATTTTTACAGACGCCCAACGAGAATGACACATCACAGAAGTGGGTTTAGTTATGTATGTATTTCGAGGGTTGAGGAAAATTTGAGACATGCACGAAACATGTAGACTACTAGTGGGTGTCGAAGATGTTGACACGAGAAAAGGCAAGACGAGGTCAGACAGAACTGTCAGGTTCCGCGTTACGAACGTGATATCGAGGAGAGCAGAGGAGTTAAGCCATAGGCACGGAGATTTCAGGTTTCGGAGCGGAACAATCGTCAGGATGTACCGCAGGCATTACAGTATTACTTACTCCTCCGACGCCTCTGTCATGGTTCGAGCTGTCGAAGCCTTTATTCAATGCCCACCTTTTCCCACACTTCACCATTTTCGTTGCATTGAAAAGACATTCGGCCGCGATTCTGTTTATGGAGCTTTTTTAGGCTAGTGCCAACCACAGGAAGCGCCCCAGTCCTCCTCCCTCTCGCATTCCCCGTAGAGTTCATCCCCACGCCCGACACAAATCCACAGTCCACGCCTGCTCCCTTCAGTTTTACCGACCGTCGCTTTCGTTTTGAAAACATTTCTTCTCCAGCATATTCATCGGAAAATCATCCGAAATTGAGACACTAATCATTGTATACAAGTATAGCCGTATTCTAAGTCTTCTTTGGTTACAATTTCCTGGCAAAAACGCGGAAAATACCGCGAGCGAAACTCGCGCACCGACGTTCACCCCGCGAGCCGCGAGCCTGACCGACTATACGGTAGCTATCGACTCTTTTACAATGAAAGCTACCGGTCTGCGCAACAGGATTCATTCATCGATACTACCCATACCCATACAGTCTTGTTAATAATTAAGCGTGCTAACGCCTCTATGGCGAACTATGCACGTAACAGTTACTCCTGCGAGATTATCTAATTGTATTTCTCTCTCTCTCTCTCTCTTATATATTATATATATATACACATATATATATACACATATATATATACACATATATATATACACATATATATATATATATATATATATATATATATATATATATATATATATATATATATTAGATTTTTATGTAATTCTCTGTAGAAATTCATTGCATAGAACTTCATTGAACAATGTTTAAGCTTGAGTATTAGAGTATGTCATAAAAAGTATAAACCTATATAGGTAATTTATGTTAAAAAATTTATGGTTTATTATTATTGCAATGGGAGTTATTTTAATTTTGCAATCAACGATTAAAAAACTTTTGCAAATAACTTTTATGTTTAATTCTTGAATTTTTGATGTACACATTTATATAAAGTACTACTTAATAATTTTATCTGAAATGTAGAAAAACAATTTTCTGTTAAACTCATCTAAAACTCTATGAGATGTAAATAATCGTTGTGAAAATTAGATAAGTCACGCGTTTGAAAAATGTTACATTTATTGGTCATTATATGGATTTTATCATGTTTTATTTAGAGAATTTATTAATATCGACCTATAATTCCTCAAGGTTTTAGCTATGCGATTAGAACATTGTAATTGAATGTTTTATATAAAGCAGTATTGACTTTGCTGCTTTTATCGGCTTGCGTATCTTTATTTAAACGTGTCCCTGAACGTGGAACATTCATTTTCCGGTACATTTATTCGGCCGATGTTAACTCGTAATTGTGGATCGATGATAGCGCAAATTAACGTCAAAAATACTATACCGTAATTATACGCAAGACTAAAAATAAAATGGTGTCATAAAAACTATATCGCAGGTATTATATATTACACCCTTTACGCAAGGATTAAAAATTTCGAACCAATAATCTTAAAACATTAATCTTCAAAGCAAACGTTCGAAACAATATATTTTCAAATGAAAATTTAATTAGATTACTTTTTTAGTACATATTCAGTGGTAATAAATTTCAACGTAATTACGATCGAAAGAAATGAAGATTGTAATGAAACGAATCAGGTATCTAGATTTTGTTTTACAAATCTTACTAAACATGGTGATTAATAATCGATGAATGTTAACTATACGGAACATTAGACATTATACTTCATTCTCATCCTCCAACGCATAAAAAGAAATATTGATCCATATTTTTCTTTGACTAATACTTTCATACGAACATATTTTGGGTACAATGTGTACTGTATAGTGTATTTTATCGTAAAACTATTAATAATAAATACGTAAAACATAATGAGAGTCAAAACAGTAGCATATTTCAATATCGAAAATCTAGAGTTCAGGAAGGTTGTACGACTTCTTTTATACTTTTATATTATGTAAGTCCATTTTTGGAAACAATTGAGAAATCACAAAATAAACTAATAATTTATATTGGACTTGTTATTTATAAACATTTCTCAAAAGAAGAAAAAATGGACTTACATCACTTTCAAAATAACCGGACCAATATATTAGAATTTTGAAACCGCGGGTACATTCAACAGTGAAAAGCTGTAAGTTACTATTTCACTTTGGATAACAGTATTGCAGTCAATATATCCGAGTTTTGATTTTCTTTACGTTGCAATAACTCCAGAATATATCTTTTAAGTATTTTCTGTCACCAGTCTGTAGTATCATTTCCCTATATCTTTTGACATACGTTGTTTTCAGTAGTTTCGATTGGTAAAATTTAGTTTGAACAAATCAACAAATCGCCTGATAGCATACATAGGGAACTATGAAATGGTGAATCATGACGAAATATTTTGCTCCGCGATCAGTACAGTCACTTTCAAGATCTACCGAAATCAATGAACATTTTTTGAAATACAAAACATTTTCTTCATAGTAGTTCGTGAAAACAAAAATATAAATGTCACCAGTGACGGTAGTGATCACGAAAATATATTGACATTTCTGAAATTTACAATGAAGTGTATAACCACGCAACGATTGAAATAAATGGAAGTTAAGCGAATTGATTCGGTACTAAATCTGGAAACAATCGGGAAACTTTCGGCGGTGCAGAATTGTTACTTGTTACAACAGTTAATGTAACAATAATATGGCTGGCAATTTTTGGCAAAGTTCACATCAGTAAGATATTTCTAGAAAACTTGATATTATAATCTTATTTTATAAGTTATACAAGTATCTTATGTTTTAGTCAACAATGGCTTCTTGATAAACAAGATCTTGTTCGGGAACGGCAACATGATCTTTCTATTTTAACAGAAGAAGAATATCAGAAACTATTTATCTTTTTCTCAAATTGTAAGTTACACAGTTAATCCATTTACTAATAATGTATATCCTAACAATGCAACTAATATAAAAATTAGATATACTTGTTTTACAATAAAACATTTTTATAATAATTTTCTATTTGTTTAGTGATTCAAGTATTGGGTGAACAACTAAAACTCAGGCAACAAGTTATAGCTACAGCAACTGTTTATTTTAAAAGATTTTATGCTCGCAATAGCTTAAAATGTATAGATCCTCTATTACTAGCACCTACATCAGTCTTTTTAGCATCCAAAGTAGAAGAATTTGGAGTTATTTCTAATACTAGGTTAATAACAACTTGTCAAACTGTAGGTACGTAACTGATTCTATACATTGAATTATATTCAAAATTAATTATTTTCAATACACATTACATATATTTTCAGTAAAAAATAAATTTAATTATGCATATTCTCAAGAATTTCCATATCGTACAAATCATATTTTGGAATGTGAATTTTATCTTATGGAACACTTAGATTGTTGTTTAATTGTATATCAACCATATCGTCCACTACTGACACTTATCCAAGATGTAGGCCCAGACGATCAGTTATTAACACTAACTTGGCGTATAATTAATGACAGTTTGAGAACAGATGTTTGTTTACTATATCCACCATATCAAATAGCAATTGGTAAGATAACATATATGTATGGAAATAAAAAGGTATGATTCAAAATTTTTTTAAATCGTTGTAGGATGTTTACAAATAGCTTGTGTTATATTACAAAAGGATGTGAAGTCATGGTTTGCTGAACTCAATGCAGATATGGAAAAGATTCAAGAAATTGCTCGGTATATCATTAATTTATATGAATTATGGAAAACGTACGATGAAAAGAAAGAAATTCAGGGGCTATTAAATAAAATGCCAAAACCGAAAGCTGCACCACAACGCTGACAAGAGGAAACTCTATCTTCTAATGTTTGGAACTGATAATAAAACTTTCGAAAATAGGCAAGGACAATTTATTCTATTCAATATGTTTAGCTTTAAATTGGTATAATTGACAACCGAGTACTCGAAATTATAAAAACGATATAATTTCAGAACTTTATTGTACTTTTTCCCTTAAAAACAAAATGCTAATTAATCATAGACTATACAAAATACTACTTTTTTAACATATTATGCACCTTGTGTAAGTACGGTATATTTTACAACTTGATGTTACTGCATTAAAAATAATCGTTAACGTTATGAACTTACTTACCTATTGTATAAATTGGCTAAATTCATAATTATATAATAAAGATAAAAAATGACTATCTCTTAATAAAACACTTATTCATTCATCAATTCATCGCTGCTTTGTTATAAATACATTAAAGCTATTAATTTTGTGTTTTACATATACAATTTCTTATTCTACATAACTAGAACTTCCTTTCTCATATTGTTTAGTTTTAATTTGATTGTACAATTTGTAGACTACTTTTTGGTGTACATATTTAATAAATCACTTATGTTACAAGTAGTAAAGTTAAAAAAATACAACACAACTGAAGGTGAACTTTTTCTCACACTCTGGCACATACTCTTAGAATTTTGTTTTACTAACTAGAACCTTTAGAATACCGTTTCCAGAACTTTTTCACGTCGTCGTGTCCTGCCTTTGTAACTACCATGGTTCGTTTTCTAAATAATCAGAATATTAAGTTTTTATATAGTTTAAATAAAGTAGAAAATGCCCATTTTATAAAATATAATTACCTTTCACTTTGCCAAATTAATACACCAGTAGAAAGGGCATGATCTCTTAGTACTTCGAAATCAGTCTGAGAGAGGAATTGACTGTATAAAACCCCTTCACTAAATATAAACCTGTTTCTTTCATTTTCCCACAATTTAATTTGGTCTACAATTGTAGGGGGTAAAACTGGAGGACCTGCCTCTATCATTTTGCTGTGAGCATGTTGCTGTAAATAACTGTTAATATAGCAAGGTGCAAATTAACTGTTTTCTTTCATACTTTTTAATGTTATGCAAAGAAAATTATTTAGAAGTACATACCCTACAATTTGAGTTGCGGTAATACCACTTTTTAAAGCTTGACGTACGGAATCTCTTGTTAATATTGATACAACTAAATTTGGAAACCTACAAATAAAATATTAATTAATTAATTAATAGTAATTAAGTGAAGCAGTGCTTATAAATCTGTATTGTATTTTTCAGATCATTGGCCATAAAATTGTTCATATTTGAAATTTGAATAATTTCATTCCTCGGAAATTTCAAACTATATTAATAGATTGTTGACAGTATGCTGTGGTCATTATCAAAAGTTAAGTAATAAATACATAAATATATGCAAGAGAGTGTTAAGAATTTAATAAAAATAACATTTAAACAATTTATGGATACATTTATGAATATGATGGTAATCAGAAAAACTTATGGATATGACATATGATAAATAGAAAACGTGAATCGCTGTTTTTCAATACCACCGCTGGAAACACAAAAGACATTGATTCACATTTCTCATTAACAATCTGTTAAATGTCACTGGTATTCTTACTTCATATTAATACAGAACTTTTTCAATATACAAAATATTTCGATTGTTTTGTTCAGTTTTTATATATATATAAAATATATTTATATAAATGTAAAATATATTTTTTCAAACATACCTATACAACATTTCACAAAACAGACCAAGTAAGGCAACTTGTAAGTTTGAATTTGTATAAGCATATACTCTGTAATTTGTTTCAACAACAATGTAACCCTCTTTTTCTGGATCTCTAGATAATGGTTTGTTTTGGCCAGTAGCAATGTTTAATGCTAAACGTGTAGGATAAAATCTAAATATGTAAAGCATAGTTTTATTAATGTAAAACAACAAAGTGTATAGAATGTGGCTTAATGATACATTTGACAGGTTTATTTTGTAACATATTGAAGATACAAACAGATTTTTAAATGAAAATTGCATAGAACAATGGGGTAAACTTTTGTATTCCATGTAAAAATTTGTTCGCACCTTCAATATACCAGCGAATGGACCATATTGCTTAAGCACAAATACATGAAAGTAAACAATACCTTCCAGCCTTTCGTTTTCTTTGATAAACTAGACCAAACTCTCGTAAATGTTGTAAAAATGTTAATAAACCTTCAGACATTCCTTCGGTACTATAATCCTTACCAAGCGTTGAAAAATTTAATTGAAAGAGAAATGTAAGGCATTCAACTAAATCAAGACCTCTTGCTTCTATTGTGTCTAAGTATTGTAAAATGAAGTACCACACCTGAAATACATTCAAAGGAAATAAATATTATACAGCTGCTATATAAAAAATAAATTATTGTGATTATTGTAAGTACACTACAATAAAAATTTCATATATTTGTTCTTATCTACCTGCGATGCAGTTTCCAATAATAGAAATTGAAATCCAGCTTGGGTAATAACTGGACTTCCATCAGCTTCATCTCTTTTCATTAATCCAGCATGCAAAAGAATTCTAACAGCATCAGCCGATATTCCTATAAAGCGGTTGTTAAATAATGTAATGAAATATTTTGCAATGGTATTATTTGTATCTATTTCTGCTTAAGATAAATTACCTTCTTGTTGTTGCGAACCAACCATATAATGCAAAACGCATTCCCATCTTTCTAATGCATATGAATCTAAGAACGCAACATCTCTTGGTTTACTGTCAGTTTCCATTTGATTTGACATGGTCCATGGTTTACCACCTCCCAGTAAAACAATTTTTAAGTTTTTCTTAAAAGTAGTGTTTAGAATCCATCCAGGCAATCCTCCTGGTATGGAAACTTCCTTCCACACATTCAATTCATTTAATATCAACACTACCTTTTGATGATCCTCAAAATGAAGTTTGGAACACCAAGAAGCAATAACTGCTTGAGGTACCGGTTGTTCAACAAATAATAATCGCATAACATAGTGCTTAGCTATTACGGGCAATTCACGAAAGACAGCCAAACAAATTGGAGGGTTGTGATAGAGTTTATTCAACACTTCCGGGGGTCGTGATTTTAAATATTCTTGAAGATTTTTACATTGCAATCCGGTGGGTCGTAATAGATTCTTTCCGGTTATCGTACTTGACATTATTTTCTATATTTAAAATGAAATTATGTGTAACATTGAGAAATACTTGAAACTGAATTTAATTACAGAACGTACAAAATTCCTCAGTTTTATTTCCCTTTTTAGTATGACGAACAATACAAATAATCTGTACTTTTAATACTATACATTAAATAAACATTACATTGTACACAATAATTACAAACTAAATGTCTGCAACTTTACTTTTCTTCTTTAGTAATTGAAAACACTCGCGGCACTTTTCCTCGGCGAGGAGTCCTCACAAATGTACTATACCATAAAGCATAAAGAAAATACATAGATGATATTCATCTCGTCCTTAGTAGGGATGGCGTGATCTGCTACTTTTGGATCACTCGTGATTCGATCACGTTCGTTCCTAATCACGGTTATTTTTCACAGTGATTCGTGATTTCCGTGATCGCTTCTGATTGGCGGAGAGCATAACTGTTCTTTGCGCATGTCACAGAGACATAACCTACATGTTTTATCGGTGGTTTCATCCATAGATATAGGAACACAGGGGTGGAGCCTATCCTCTCTGCATAGATATAGGAATACTGGGATGAAGCATGTCGTTGCGGGGTTGGCAAATTTAGAGACGGGGACGAGGTAGATTTACGCCTAATTTTCATTGGCTGTGTGTGGCGCAAGCGCATTACGTCATTATGTATGCAGCGCCACGCATTGACACAGCGTCACATAACCTTTCCAAGCGTCTGTGAGTATTGGTCCTTTAGGTCCGTGGTTGTTACGTAGAAAACAATAGAAACGTAAAAAAACTGAAAGACATACACCTGAAGCAATTTTCATAGTGAATAACGAGCATTGAATAGCAATGTTTGTCACTTCGCGTGCTATTCGAGCTCTCTATGTGAGTTATGTATTGTAATTTTTGTAATATTGTGTATCGTAACTTATGCTATCATAACCTCTTTATTACTCTTACATAACTTTTAATTTATACATATCTATTTTTTATGAATGTATGTTAATCTCAGTTCAACTTTAATTGTATATAATAAAGTTGCGTAATTACATCGTTTTATATTGTTTCAAAAAGATCTATTAAAAAGTGTTTATATGAAATGTCAAATAATCAAATACCTTGTAGAATGACACTGTTAGTATTTACGTATGTTTATGAATGATATAAATAGATTAACTGAAATAGCGCATAATGTTATTATCCTTTGTATTCTACGTTTTTTAAATTAAAAACCATTTTACTATGAACGAAATATTAATCAATTTGCACAAATTGAATGATTTTCACCTCAATTCGCATGAAGAGTAACAAATTATAGCATCCGTTTCACTAGCAACATTGTTTCTTCTATCAATTATATTATAACATACTGCATAAATTATATTAATACAGTGCTTTGTTGTGTATTTGAAATAATAATATATTTTATTTATACAGAATTGTAAACATGTCAGAGGATTACAGACTTCAACCATCCGTTCATCGGATCAACTATTTGTTGTATGTATTCTTATTTATAATTTATATTACATGCTTATCAGATGTTTATATCACCTTAATTTTAGCATAGAGACAGCGAAGTGGACAATCCAAAAATACCATTTGAGTTTAATGAAGCAAATAAGAAACGTATAGAGGCCCTTATGAAAATATACCCTGAGGGCCATAAACGTGGAGCAATGATACCTTTGCTGGACTTAGCTCAACGCCAGCACGGATGGCTACCTATTTCTGCTATGCATAAAGTGGCAGAAATATTGAATCTGCCTCATATGAGGGTCTACGAAGTAGCTACATTTTATACTATGTTCAATAGGCGACCAATGGGGAAATATCATGTCCAAATCTGTACGTGTACACCATGTTGGTTGCGAGATTCTGATTCTATTGTAAATGCTGTAACTAAAGCTACAAATTGTAAAATTGGGGAGATGTCTGCAGATAAACTGTTCACAGTGTCCGAGGTTGAATGTCTCGGAGCTTGCGCTAATGCACCAATGTTTCAAGTTAATGATGATTATTATGTAAGTATAACTTTATTAAAGCCTTTTTGAAAAATTCAAAAATTTCTTTAATTTTTTTAAAACAAAATTCGTACAAGTTGATAAACTTTGTAAGCAAATAATATTTCTTATAGGAGGATTTAACTCCAGAAAGTGCTACTGCTATAATAGATGCATTGAAGAAAGGTGAAAGACCACCACCAGGTCCACAAAATTCACCTAGATTTGCTGCAGATCCTGCAGGTGGATTAACATCCTTAACATCCCCACCACCAGAACCTGGTTTTGGCGTTAGATCCGATTTGTAATGTTACTCTTACAAAGTTAGTTTGTTGTATAATCTGTAAGTAATGAAAGAATAATTAAGTATTTAAATAGACCATGTAGCAATAATTAAGCAACTTACAGTTTAGTTTATTGTTCCTTAAAAATATTTTTTTAATGTATTGTTTTTATTTTATTCTAGAATTTCACCCTCTTTTATTAATAAATATATCGTTAACTGAAATATAGAAAATTAATTCTTACTTATCAGCAATAATAATACATGAACATCGACATATCCCAGATTTAGGGAATCCGAATCGTGTCTTGGGATTATATTTCGTTGAATATAGTTATGAACTGAAAGTGTATAGAAATAACTGAATGTAGTATGCTCCGACTATAAGTTGTGCCCCACGTATTCCACAGTATTCGTTACGGCATGTTGGATTTACAAGCACTTTGATAAAATACTCTTGTAAAAATTGAAAGTAAACACAACAAATACTTATTTTAAATAAAAGTAAATTAAGGTAAATAAAAGCAAAAGGAAACAAGTTGGGTAAGCAATACTACTGTAATTAATTTTTATTATACTATAATATGCAACATTGAATAAAAGTAAACAAAATTTCATTCCATAGTTAATTTTATTTACAAACACGCTATACTTATAAATTAAATTCAAGATTAAATAATTTTAATATATAATAAATAATTTTAATATATATAGAAAAGTGATAGTTAACCCTTTGTTCTATAATAACGTGACACTCGTGATACGAATTATGTCCCAAATATTGTAATGAACGTTCTTAAATAATTAAAAGTGAAGAAATGACGGCAAATCTTCTACATTTTTGATTTTATGCAATTAGTAGTTACATATTTCATGTTCTAATGTACAATTTCAAATAAGTCATAAATCTGTAGACTGAAAAAAATTGTAGGGCGAGGTATTAAAGAAAACTAAAATTAGAGGATATAGAAGAGAAATTAAAACGTGTAACACGAATTAAAGAACATACTAATTTTAAATAATTTGTTATTTATATTTTAAAATCATTATTTTTATAAAACGAAGACGTGTTATATATCTAATAATTAATAAGGATAACATAAATGTTATATATTTTTTCTTATAATATAATTAAAAATAGGGTACAATAAGTTTTTACACATAATAGGCTTATATGTATGTATATCTTTATTTCAGCGTTTTGACCAAGAAATGGACTCGGTTTTAGAACATAATAGGCTTATACCAGGCCTCGGAATAACTGAACTTGTATCAATAGATTTCCACACCATTCCAGCATTTTTTCCAGTATTTTCCAGCCTCCATTCACACACACAAGCATAAAAACCAATGCTTCTCTTGCTACAATTTCGTGTTTGCAAGCAATATCCTTTCCAAAATCAATGTATCCACTTAACTTTTTTCCATCATATTCTACACGTTCTCTAATCGCTACTGCATTGAACATTAAACAACCTATTAATTGGTAATTTGTATTTTTTACCCGTTCACTGATGGACCTCAATGCTTCCAAACTTATGCCTGGTTCTCCATTTAAGGTTCTATACTATGATGAAATAGTCTTCTGGTGTGGCAAACAATTACTCAATTGTTCACACACATTCATATGCATGTGGAGAATAATAATGAAGAGTAAGCGCAAAGCAACGAATTTTTGCATTATAACTCTTAGATACGCATGCAGTATCCTTTTTGTACATGCAGTTAAAAATTTCGCCACCCATTCCACCAAGCATATTTAACATCTCTGCCTGATCAGGGTTTAATAATTGCTTACTTTGTTTTGTAGTTCACAAACTTGTTTTGATTTCCTCTGTAACTGTCACTGCGTTTCGAACAGTTTTTTCCGTGAATCTGCTTCCACAAATTTAATTCTTTCTCTTACTATCAGCTTCTCTGGAGAATTGTATATGAATTTAGGTGATACCATTGTTCCCTTGTCTTCTTTATTGGATGTGAACGGTTCTGGTGATAATGGATAGTCATCAAACGACTTGGAAGTACCAGCTATAGTTTCAATCTCTTCGGTTTTAGGGATCAAAACTTGTGCTGTAATAATAACAAATATTTTTAGTTTAGAAGTAACTGTAATATTAATTTATGTTGTTATTATGACAATGAATGTATTTATCAAAAGTAATTTTTCTATAAACATATACATACTTGTGTTAGGTGATAATGTTGTGTCCACATTATTTTCACATGACTCAGTGAAAGAAGTCGCTTCTTCTTTAAGGGTTTTCTGGAATAAAACGAACACATACAAGTAGAAATAAAACATTGTTCACTATGTTGGGTATACTCATAAAAATTAAAAATACTCATTATTATACATACACATGGTATACGAAATTTCAGTCGACTGAAAACTGCTGTTACTAAAGAGTAAGTAGTCGATAGTTTAAATTAGTCGATAGTGCCCCAAGAGAATATAGTTTACTGTTTGTAAATACAACCGAAAATATGAAAATAGACATCTAGTAATAACAAGTGTTTTCTAGGGGAAAAATACAATTATAATTGTTATATTTCCGAGACAATCCAAATTATTATTATTGTATATTTATTTGTACTGAATGAAGATATATATAAATTTTAAATATTTTTCATAATTATGTTGAACAATCATATTGAATATTTACCAATGCAATAATAATATTAATCTAGAGGGAGTTAGTTGCCTAGTGAATACTTTAAAAGTTTTGAGGTTATAGCGAATTTTGTGCAAGGACAACATTTGTGGTGTTATCGTGATACAGCAATATTTAAATACAAAATCGTCCTTTAATTTGGACGAAAGGTTGAGCTTTTTAATTAATTATGTGAGCAATGAAAGCTCGTGAATTAATTTTATGTCGATGACATGTCGGCTCCAAATAACGTTAAAACAATGCGGGCGCACAGACTGGCCTATCTGGCCGTCTGACAAATATGAATTTGTGGCATAATTTCGTAATTTTCATAATCGAACATGGTCAAAGAGAAACCAAATTCAATTCGTATTTACGATTCGGAAGGCTACAGACGTAGGGCTGCATGTATCTGTGTAAAAAACGATCTTGAGGATGAGGTAAGCCAGCAGATGGCAGCTGATATTTTTTTCTTGAGATACAGTATTTTTGCTTTAACGTTAATTTCTATAATTCTTAGTCTCGTGCAAAGTAAATATGATTAAAAGTTCTTTATTATCCTATAACGTTATAGGTACTTTTGGTTACATCCAGTCGAAGACCAGATAGTTGGATAGTGCCTGGTGGTGGCGTTGAACCAGAAGAAGAGCCTGCAGTAACTGCACTACGAGAAGTGAGGGAAGAGGCTGGTGTTTTAGGACAATTAGGCAGATGTCTTGGTATATTTGAGGTAATAAAATATATTAAGCTTTAGTTGCTTTAGTCAGCATTACAATGATAAAAATAAAATTAATAATAATAAGTATTAATAAATATTACAAGTTGTAAGATAATTTGTTTTCATAGAATGTGGAACACAAACATCGAACACAAGTTTGGGTTATGCGGGTAACAGAAGAACTACCAGAATGGGAAGATTCACGTGCTATTGGTCGAAAGCGAAAGTGGTTCACTATACCAGAGGCCTTACTTCAGCTTGCTCAGCACAAACCCGTCCAACGGTCTTATATACACAGCCTCCACAATACCAATCCACGACATAATCCCAATATCTCGCCATCTCACCATTCACATACCACTGTAACATCTATTCAGTTAATGAATAACTCTAGTAACAATACCCATCTTAATAAACACAGCTAATATTAAATACCATCCATTTGCGTGAACAATTGTCATCAAATGTTAAATATTTGTTGCTGCTCCTTTCTCGTTAAATGTTTATAACAACAGCTGCAGTTGTATTTTGTATGTAAAAGAACATGGCTTATATCTCGTCCTTTTTTCCTTCTTTTTTTGTTATTAGTAGTACAGTTACTACGAATCATGTTACTATAACTACTGGTACTAGTACTGCTATTATATAATTATCACTACTATTACTATTGTCATTAATATTGCTACTATACTATTAATGCTACAATTATTACTACCAATACTGTTAGTACTATTATCACAACGGCTATCATTGTCATGTCATTACTATTACAACCATTAGATTCGTTCATATAGATTAATAAACTGATCCACAAAGGAGCAGTTTTACCAGCTCAAGTCTCATTTCTTTCATCTTTTTGCAAGGGAAGCAAATAATGCTTATATTCTATAAGTAAATAAGTACATAATTTTCATACGTTAAGTGGATGGTATTTCATGCAAAAGAAAAACTCTGGAATTAGATTACCTCTCTTATGTTGTTTGCATATACTCAAAGAATGTTACAAATGTCATAATTAAACATATCTATACCTCATCAGTTTGTTTCTTTTAAATAAGATTTTTGATGGTATGTGACTGCTTTGTAGTTGATTCTGCAATTATTACAAATTTTTGCATACTATGGATCAGCATGTAGTTTACGGACTGAATTGTTTAAAGAATTGCAATAGGGATTGTTTAGAATATACATTTGCGAAAACAAGAGTTTTCTCTTTATAAACCGTAAAAATAATTAATGCGAAAATTATTTAATTGTAAAATGAAATATAAATATGTGGTTGCACCATGAATGATTGTTTCATTTTTTTTTGTAATTTTGTAATTAAATTTTCTATGACTTCTTGAGTGTTATTAGTCTCAAATATTATTGTAATTTCATTGTTATTAACTTGTATTATTTTAGATTGAAATTATTTAATTTCGCACAAAAAGTTGTCAATAAAGTACAATGCAAAAACTAGTTCAGTAAACATTTTAGTAGAATGGTTGAGCAGTATGGGCAGGCATGCATCTACCTACATATATTAGCATTTTGAATGTGTGTGTTGATCGACGTCACTGATATAATACAGTATATATATCAGTGATCGACGTGTATCAGTGTATCACAGTGTATCTACCACGTGTACCGAACTTCTCTTGTAAAGTAATTTTCAAAATACTTTTTTCAACTGTTAAAAACTGTTTAATTTCTTCAGAATAATGGTTTTCACTTATATGTTATAGATAATGTATTCACATTTACATATTTCATAAAATATATAGTTTTTTTTCAGTATTAAACACTTGTATAGTTTACAAAATTAGGTTATGTATCTGAAAACTTTAATTATACACAGTAAAACTTTCCTTATTTTTACTTATAGATGTATCTTTATTAAGATGACTATCTTTTACAAAGAAATTCCTAGGAACATGGAATATGAACAAATAGAAGACGTTGAGGATATGGATGAAAGTAGCAATGACAGCGAGGCAGAAGATTCTTCAGACAATGAAGAGGAAGAGGATCAGGATAATGAATCTAAAGTATATCTTCCTGGACAACCATTAGAGAGTGGAGAGGAGCTTGTTGTTGACAAAACAGCATACCAAATGTTACATCATGCACAATCTGGTGCACCTTGTCTGAGTTTCGATGTCATTTTAGATGACTTAGGAAATAATAGAGAAGATTATCCCTTAACTATGTATTTGGTTGCTGGAACTCAAGCAGCTAGGGCTCATGTGAATAATCTTCTTGTTATGAAAATGAGAAATCTTTATAGAACAAACCAAGATTCTGACGATGAATTAGAAGATGACGAATCAGATG
Source organism: Sphecodes monilicornis (assembly GCA_913789915.3). Classification (NCBI taxonomy): domain Eukaryota; kingdom Metazoa; phylum Arthropoda; class Insecta; order Hymenoptera; family Halictidae; genus Sphecodes; species Sphecodes monilicornis. The sequence continues at coordinate 2,459,588 of OU565295.1, read as the reverse complement.
ACGACGAAAGTAAATCTCCGGTAATGTCTGTTGCACCAATAAGACATCAGGGTTGTGTTAACAGAGTAAGGTAAATATACAGAAGTTTTTACAATTCTATGTAATTATCTTTTCTACATTGCTTACATGAAAAGATTTGCAAGGTTTAATTGCGATGCATTGTTTGTAATGCGTTACTTGTGGCAGGATGGATAGCATAAGCAGTTTTCATTTAAAAGTATATTGAAAATATAAATTGAAATTTTTTCAGAAGAGTTTAGTATTTAACAAAATTATATTTAAACATTCATTGAGCATATGGTACTGTCCGTATCTACACCTGTGTGTATGGTAGACTTTATGTTTATAATATGTAATCATAATTTTGTAGTAAATCCTATGATACTTCACATTTATTATTGATTTAATTAATTTACTTTTTAAAATTAACTTCTCTGTATACTATAAATTTCATTTAAATAAATAAAAGGAAATAATCAGATGATAAGCAGAATTAATTATAGTCTTTAATTTCTACTTTTTTATTGCACTAAATGTTTATGGAATCAATAAATAGTGCATTTTTTGAATAAATAATAATCTGCAAGTTTAAACTCATAGGTAACAAAGGAACTTCTAGATTAAACAATGTCACATATTGAAAAAGTTATTTTATAATAAGTAAAGCAAGAATTACAAAATATTTTATTTATTGAAATTTAGAAGAGGAAATCAAAATATTTTCCACTCATTTTATTCTGTGCATGTAAATACAGTGGTGGAGAAAATTATTCGGTCACCCATTAAGAAGGAATAATTTTTTTAAAAATTGGATCAAACGACAAATTTTTTTTAACATGTTAAAAGGATTAGTTTAGTAGATAATATTTAAACGAAATTATTTAAAAATTACTATATTGTCAAAACTGCGAAAGAAAAAGCAAAGCAACTTATTATTTTATAGAAGAAACACTAGATCTATTACTACATATACAAAAGATAATAATTATAAAACAATAATAATATTAAAATACATAACAAACAACAAATATAAATACAAATACAAAATACAATAAGTACAAAAAATACGATAGAAAAATACAAAATAGAAAATAGAAAATGTACAATGAATAGTAACCAGAGCAGTTAATACCATTGTTGCACATAATAAAAATTATAAGTTTTGTATTTGATTTCTATATTTATTCTACATAACGTATATTTTTTATATTATACAAACTACAGGAAGCATGATGGCAAGCCACATTGACCGCTCTGTTTACTATTCATTGTATTTTTTCTATTTTGCATTTTGTATTTGTATTTATATTTATATTTGTTGTTTGTTATGTATTATTTTAATATTATTATTGTTTTATAATTTTTATCTTTTATGTATGTAGTAATAGATCTAGTGTTTCTTCTATAAAATAATAAGTATCATTTTCAATTAGCCCTTTACCGAATAAAAATATTTTATTTAAAATTTATTTAACATTGAAAATGAATTTTTACATGTAAAAAAAAATTTTTTTAAATTACCACAAAGGGATTCGAAAATTCGAACCCGGGCTTGCAGCGTAGAAGTTCAGCTCGCTGGTGCTACGCCACACCACTGCTTAGTAAGAAACTGAACTGAACTGACATTTTCCGGTTATGAAACTTTAATTGCAAATATCTCAAAAACTATTGAGCATCTGCCCCTATAATGAGGTATTTTCGTAATCAGGGATACGAGATCTATAACTCTGTAAAATCTAAACTAAATCCGTGAGGAACAGGCTATGCCGTCTCCTTGTAAGTTATATACAGGGTGTTCACGCTATTACTAGCCAGCGTTTTTCTCACATGCAATAAATATTAGACACAAATGTAAAAGAAAAAAGTGATACTGTTTTTTGTAATCTATATAATGGCGTATGTAATTTTTTGTGGTTGTACTATTGTTTTATAAATTACGGTGACCTTCAATTTTTTATATGAAATGTTATATAATTTTTTATGTAACCTTCAAGGACATACAAAGTCAGAAATGAAAGAATCATTTTGAATATTTTTATAAACTACAGTAAATGTTCAATATGACTTTCTTGAGCGTGAACGCATATTTCGATACTATTAATTATATTATTGGTAGCTTCTTCTAATGTTGTCCAAGATATTAATGCGATTGATTGCGTTATTCTGCTTATCAAGTCATTTACATTTGTAGATGATTTATATCGTAAACGATATCTTTACGAAATACAGTGAATTCTCGATAATTGTCCAACATTATTTTTTATGGGACTTTCACTCAGGGAGTCGCGGGCCTTTGAACTGTGCCGGCGACCGCGACTAACCGCATCTTTTCCTTTTCCGTACGCAGTCTCTCTTTGCGTTCGAAACTTTCATTATTCATTACACCAGTAAATATTATCAGAATTATATTATACTTGGCATCGTTTTCATTAGAAAAATGCCACGAATATGTTGGTGAAAGTTCCATAAAAAATAATTAAAAATAAATAATTTTTGTTATTGGATTATTAGTGTCTTCTGGTCTCACACCGACATACCCGACCCGTATTATGTTACACTCCTCGGCGATCGAGACCACTTGGCCTCTCACGGGGTATACCCCGCGCTAGTGGGGATAGTTCTGGGACAATTACGGGCCAGATATTTTGGACATTTATCGAGAATTCATTGTACTACGTACTAAATATTCAAAATTTTTCTTCCATTTGTGACCTTGTATGACCTTGAAAGTCATTGTTTCGCATACGAATGAATTTACCTTGATACATGTGTTCATATGATACAAAAAATTATATAACATTACAACCACAAAAAAAAATTACATACGTCATTATATAGCTTGCAAAAAACAGTGTCACTTTTTGTTTAATATTTATTATTTGCGAGAAAAACGCTGTCTAGTAATAGCGTGAACACCCTGTATGCACAAAATTTCACCGCAATTGACTAAGGTTGCTACGAGATATAAATGATTAAAAATGGCAAATCACAAACTTTAAATTTAAAAATTTTCACATCATAAGATTTATTACTAATAATTAGCCCTCATGCAGCCTTTATTTAAAATACATAACGTTAATGGTATTCATAGTCACTTTTGAACACTTAGATTAAATAGAAAGAAAAAACATTCAAAACACAAAAAAAATAATTATACTTTATTTAAACTTATTAATTATAATACTGATAACTTACTTTGCACAGTATTCGCATCTAATAACAATTATTGCGAGTCTATACTAAGATTTTAGATTACTTCATATCCTTGAATTATTACGAGGGTACTCATCACAAGTCCGCGAGAGTTTTTTCTGTGAATAGCAAATGTTTCTATCTTCTATAATTTTTGTGCAATAACACTATACGCTAAAGTGAGTGCGTAAGATGGTTGCAATAATTGATAACATGTTATAATACTTTAGGTTTTTTCCTAATTATAGAGTAATCTGATAATTATAACTTGAATTTTATTTAATCATTGACCACGAAGACTTAAACATAATAATGTTTGTTTTGTGAAAAGGATACGCATTTTGGAAAACATTTTTTTGCCGTTTCTCCATTTATTTTTAATTGTTAATTAGAATATATTTATACATTTAAACAGGTATACAAAAATTGGTCAAACACCATTAGCTGCAAGTTGGAGTGAATTAGGTCGCGTACACATTTGGAATTTAGAAGAACAATTAAGAGTACTTGAAAATGAGGAACAGCTTCGTGCATACCGCAAAAAAAATGAAAAAAATGAGAGTGATGCGAAACCATTATTTACTTTCAAAGGACACCTTTCAGAAGGGTATGGTCTTGACTGGTGTCCAACGGAATCAGGCACTTTAGCTTCTGGCGACTGCAAAGGCAATATTCATATATGGCGCATTGATGAAAATAATGGTAGTGCAATATGGCATGTCGATCAACGATCCTATAATTCACATGCACCATACAGTGTTGAAGATCTTCAGTGGTCTCCTAATGAAAGACATGTATTAGCTTCATGTTCTGTTGATAAAAGGTATTTATTTAGTTATATGCTGTTTTTATTGATCAATATAATTTGTAATCAAAGCAAAATACAATAAAAACAAGATAAATTTTAATAGAATTCAGAAATTAATTATAGATATAATTAAATTAATAGGTTTTGTTTTCTTACCTTTTTATAAATTTTGTGTACAATATTATAAGACTGATATAATGTTATAATGTTAACAGCATTAAAATCTGGGATACAAGAGTGACACCGCAATCTGCCTGCATGTTAACAGCAGCTGACATTCATACAGCTGACATTAATGTCATCTCATGGAATCGTAAAGAAAATCAATTTCTTGTATCTGGTGGTGACGATGGTTTAATTTGTGTATGGGACTTGCGCCAGTTTGACTCTAATACACATCCATTAGCTATGTTCAAGCAACATACCGCACCTGTTACAACAATAGAGTGGCATCCTCAGGAACCTACAGTTTTTGCATCTGGCGGAGCTGATGATCAAATTGCAGAATGGGATCTATCAGTAGAAGCTGATCAGACGGAAGAACCAGAAAGTAGCGAACTGAAAAATTTACCTCCGCAATTGTTATTTATACATCAAGGTCAAACAGACATTAAGGAATTACATTGGCATCCTCAATGTCCTGGTGTTATAATATCGACAGCACACTCAGGATTCAACATATTCCGTACAATTAGTGTATAAAAAAAACTTTATCTGTTTTATAAAATATTTTATGTAAAACATTTTTTCAGTCTAATATCCTTTCACATTATTTTTAAGCAAAATTCGTTTAATTAATAAATATGACTAAAAATATATTTTTTGTTACATGTATCTTGCAAAATTGTTTCATTCTGAGAGTCAATGACAAATGTTTTTAGTACATTAAATATATAATATATTATCTACAATAACATATAAGGATAAATAGTGTATATAGTGTTATTCATTTATGAATCAGATGTAATGATAGAAGGTGTCTTATAGTTGGTCTGCCATGAGGACAGCTCCAAGGATTTTCCATTTGCGCCATTTGCGTTATTAATTTTTGCATTTCGTTATTATTAAGAGCTGTACCGATCATAACTGCACTGCGGCAAGCTCTTGAGGCCAACATTTGTCTTACTCGAGTTGGGCGATATATGCGGTTTTCTTTATCTTCTATGCCACCTTCTCGAATGAGAAAGATTAATTCTTCTATGTCATCTTGTCCAAATTGCCAATTACCACTAACTGGTATACCCGTTAAATCTACACGCTGTCCAAGTTCAGCTGAAATATAATGTACTTGGAATTAAAATTTATTTAGTCCTATTATAGGATTTCGTTAAGTATTCGATTTGGTATGTATCTGTACAATTCTGTAAAAGTTAATCTTATATTTACCTTCGGAATTAATTTTAAACGAAAATCCATTGTCTTCAAATGTTTTCAGATGTTCAGTTAGTATCGTTTCATTTAAGGAAGAAAGACTTAATGATTTAGGAGCAATTAATTTTTGCGTTTTTAATTGTGTTTCGTTATTTAGTTTTTCAAAACGATATTTTTCATCTGTAGCGTGTTGATCAATGATAAATAAATCTCCATTTAAACGAGCTATGATAAAACCAAGATTAAATTGGCCTATGATCTCCATCTGCAAATTTATTTATTATTTATCACGATAGCTGAGTTTTAAAAATGAATAGCTATATTAAGTACATAGTATCATGAATGTTGTAACCTTATGAAAAGATTCCTTTGTCAATTCCCGTTTCAATTCATCTTCTGCATTACTTTGGTTTGACTCCATTTGAGCTTTATATAAAATTCTTGCATTTGTACTTGCATATTTTGCTGATGCATTTTTACCTTCTTCAAGTTTTTGTTTTATTGTTAAGATATTGATTGGCATTTCTACGTCATCCAATATTTTTATCTGAGACATATCATTTTGTGTATAATGGTTTTCGTCGTCATTATTATAGCTTTTTGTAGTATTCTTTACTTCATGTTTTTGAACATATTCTTCTTTTTCACTATATGATTCAAAGTGTATACTTTGTAATCTTTTTGCTGGAGGATCCTCCTTTGAAGGAGAAGTTGGCCTTTTCATTCTGAATTGTAAATCTCCCAATGGTTTCACAGATAAACTCGCTTGTAGTTTGTCCCATTGTATTGTTAAATTAAATTTTAGGGCCGCTAATATTAAACGTTCTTGTGCACAAAAGATGGTTCTTTTATCTGGAGTAACATTAATATCTGTTGACTGTTTATTTAGTTTCAAATTTAAAAAAATAAATGGATATTGCTTATTATTATATTTATGATAAATATGATTTATTAGTTTACTGATTTTTGTGAGATCACAAGGTCGACCATTTACATAAAGAAATTGTCTATCTGGTGTAGAGCGTCCAGCACTATGATCACAACTACTAATATAGCAGTCCCATTCAAAATCTATAATTATATTATTTGGTAAGCTATATTCCTGTAATGTTGACTCATCAGGATGGAGCAATTCAAGTTTGATAAGACCATCAATAGATTTTTTACCAAATATTCTATTAATGTTACTCAAAATGTCACTGGAGCTTGCAGTACTCATCACATGATTAGAAGATTTACCGGATACTAAATTAGTACATGTCACTTTTGTTTCAGTAGAAACCAAACAGTAACTGTACAATACTTGGATGGCACGAGCATATTCTCTTTTCAGATTTTTTTTAAGTTCTTTTGCTCTGACAGGCAAACATTTGAAAATATCTTTAACATGTACAGTAGTCCCTACTTCTCTTGCATAAGCTTCTTTTTTTTCTAGTATACCATTACGGTCAAATTGTAGTTTGAAACCATGCTCACTGGTTGCATGCCTTGTAATAATAGTCAAATCAGACAAAGAACAAAGGGAACTAAGAGCTTCTCCACGGAATCCAAATGTATTTACTTCTATTAAATCTGAGAATTCTTTTAATTTGGATGTATGATGTTTCAAGCCTGGCCAATAAAAAGAGATTTAATGGAAAACATATTGGTCTATGAAAGTATTTTTCATTCCGTATATGGCAACATACAGTAAATAAAATCAAAGTAGACATACTTTTATGTTATAATAAAAAATACTGCCACTTTTTCAAGTAAATATTATAAAAATAGGATATACCTAATCCTTCAAAATCTGCTTCCAAGACACCACTACCATTGTCGCTGACACTAATACATGTTTCTCCATAATCTTTCAATTTTATATCAATTAATGTAGCTCTGCTATCCAAACTATTTTCTACAAGCTCTTTAATGGCAGTTGCAATATCTAGGACCACCTATTAAAAATATAACATATTATTATCATTGTTTAAATTTCAGTTACGATTAATTATAAATCTTTAACTGTGAGTAGTATTATAGTATTTAGATATACATGTTAACAATATATATGTAGAAAATTTGATGAGAATTTAGCTCAAAAGTTTAACTTAATAGATAGAAGTAAGTAGATATTTGCCATTTTATAAGTTAAATAAAGTTTATAGATAAACACGAGAATAATGTGAATGAATATAATTATATGCATTGATATATACAATATCCAGTGTGTAAGGGCATGTAATAATAATTTAATATCTATGATTACGGTTTGTTAAATTTATAATATTTCTATTTTGAAATCGTAATAAATTTGATAGTTTGATCTCACCTGACCAGAGCAAATTTGATGAACCGCTTGTTTATTTATAGCATTAATTTTCTTTGATTTTTCTGTTGTTGGAGTTGGTTCTGTCATTATTAATGTTTCATTTTATGCAAATTGACAATGGTACGTATATTCTTCCTTCACGTTAGAGCTTTGATCATTTTACGTATATATGTATATCTTAATTCCAATGGTTTGAATGAACTTCTTTAAACACGTGACATAGAGGTACATAAGCGCTTCTTCAATGTTTATAAAATTTTCAATGATGATTGGTCAATACTTCAGGAAAATACTACAGGGAGTATACTATGGCGCGAAAATTTAACCTGATCTTTCGTGTCTAGTTGAATAACTTGATTAAAGTGTTAAGGTTAAAGAAATATTTATTCTTAAAATATGCAATAAAAGTCCTGGTATGTGTGAACGATATTCTTCCTAAATTTTATACTTCATGCATTCAGTATGCTTACACTAGTTCTGTTTATTAAGATTTAATAACAGAAATTCTAATAACAGAAATTAGGATTTTTTAAAATGTTTTTATGTATATTTATTATCTTAGATTAGTATTCCAATATTTTATTCGTATTTACGGAATTCTAAATGTTACTGAATGTCTTGAATAATTTTTATTTGATTTAGTAGACCGAGCTACTGATAACAGTAATAACGACAATAGGAGTGATTCAGTTTTTATATATTTTACTTTTAGTTTTTAATAAAAAGTACATGTTCACACATTTATAAGTTATCTATGTTAAGTATTCAATTTGTAATTAACATTTTAAGAAGTCATGTCCTCTAAATAATATTGAACATTTACATACCATTACCAAACCCAGGTTTTTAATAGTTAAAACGTAAGATATTAACTGTTATGGGATATTATAAATTGTTATGATTTTAATATCATCGCTTAGGCTTAAAACGTTAAAAAAAATTTTAATGGAATAAGGAACGTAGAATACGATCATATGTTCACTAGAATGTAATCAAATTTAATTTATAGTACTTACAATATTTTCTGCAGTCTGTATTCACAAACAATAAATGCATTCACAAATGTATAACAAATGTCAAAGTACTATATATTATTATTACAGTTTACTTCATGTATGCAACCAAACATTTGTAGTATTCCGAATGCTCATTCGAAGTAGGACATCAGGAGGCTAACAAAAATGTAACGACAAAAATGAAGATGCGTTTTGTTTATTATTAACCTTATGTAATATCGTTCAAATTTTCAATTACATTATTATATATAATAAAAATAAAAATAAAATAAAAATAATAATAATCGCAATAATTTTAATAACCGTAATAATTATAATTGTAGTAATAATAATAGTAGTAGTAGTAATAGTAGTAGTTAGTAGTAGTAGTAGTAGTAGTAGTAGTAGTAGTAGTAGTAGTAGTAGTAGTAGTAGTAGTAGTAGTAGTAGTAGTAGTAGTAGTAGGAGTAGTAGTAGTAGTAGTAGTAGTAGTAGTAGTAGTAGTAGTAGTAGTAGTAGTAGTAGTAGTAGTAGTAGTAGTAGTAGTAGTAGTAGTAGTAGTAGTAGTAGTAGTAGTAGTAGTAGTTGTAGTAGTAATAGTAGTAGTGGTAGTGGTAGTAGTAGTAGTAGTAGTAGTAGTAGTAGTAGTAGTAGTAGTAGTAGTAGTAGTAGTAGTAGTAGTAGTAGTAGTGGTAGTGGTAGTAGTAGTAGTAGTAGTAGTAGTAGTAGTAGTAGTAGTAGTAGTAGTAGTAGTAGTAGTAGTAGTAGTAGTAGTAGTAGTAGTAGTGGTAGTAGTAGTAGGAGGAGGAGGAGGAGGAGGAGTAGCAGTGGTAATATCATTAAAAATAATGGTAATAATTATAATAAAAATAATAATAAAAATATTAATCATAATATTAATAATAGTAAAACAACAGTAGACATAGCAGTGGGAGGAATAATAATAATAAAAATAATAATGCTAACAATAATAATAATAATTATAGTAGTAGTAGCAATAATAATATAATATAATGAAAATGTTTACAGGGTACATACAACTTTTTTTTCATCTTGTATGGAGGCTTGTTAAGTATTTTCATCTTAATAAATTGGTTTTTCATAATTCAGTTTGTTTCTCTGTATTCATTTCTTATATTTTCATGTCGGTCAGCGTATGCGATCATCAAACGAGACGCTAAGACGACGACTCTCTTACCATTCATTTCCCGAAAGACGCTCGCATCTCGCGTAACAGGAATATTATCAGTCGTGTTATAGTATATTTTCTGAACACAATGTTTTTACACATGACGTTAGGAAACTTATGTTATTTTAATCCAGCCACGATGTGTTCCAAAGAATTTGAATTGAAAACCACGTAATTCAGATTTCTATTTGAAAAATTGAATGAATCATTTAATAACTTAGTACTATGTTAAATTGTGGATACACAGCACATTTGTTTTTTTTCAAATTTATTTTAATAAATCTACAGTTTATCGCCGATAAAACGCCAGATGAACTTCAGTAAAAATTTGTGCAGGTGTTGTATGTTACATTTAATAAGACGAAGAATCAATAAAATTTGTATGTATCGTTAGAAAATTTTAACATAAAACGGAAATTGTTTGGAACACAAGCCGTGATCGGTTCTTATTCTATTTAAATGTATACATCTCTGTTGTTTGCTAATTGGCATAAATACTCTGCATTTTTCGACAATTGTTGAGTGGACAAATATTCCCCGGGGTACAAAAGCTATAAGAAACGCATTACATTATGAATGGAGAAATATGAAAATATTTCGAAAACGTAGTCTCTGGTAAAAAGTTTCAGTATGAAAAATTAATTAGAGTGTTTGAAATCAATCTATTGCTGTATAATTACAAATTCCACATTTCGAACCGAATATTCTCAATCCCTTTCGTATTCCGACATGTTCCATTATTCTTTTTTTTTTATGTTTTCTTCCAATTTTTACCTTGACCCAATAATCGACGACTACTCTTCTGAGTAATATTCGAGTTTTTATCTGCGATAATCGCTTGAAGCGCGTTTAAACGTTTTCCCTTATTTCCTGTTGCCAGTATATCCCCAAAATTAAATTTCCTTCGAATTCAAGTCTCGCGTGACGACCGTCGTTTTCACTTCGTAAAGCGGCGGATTGTATTACAAACGTTTCGAAACTACGCGATACAATCAATGGTTTCGCTGCGCGTGAACAACGTAAGCATAATCATATTATCGTTAAAAATCAACAATCTTCAGATGAGAAAATGCTTCGATGATGCTTTGGAAAAGGCTGCGTTACGCCCATAGGTCGATCTTCTACATCTTTCTTCAGCCTCTCTCGTCGAGAAGAAAGACTTTAACAACGTTCTCTCACGCTCGGTCTCCTCGTTCTGCGGATTTTTTTTTATCAAAAAGCGAAATTCCTCCAAAATACACAAGTAAAAAAAAAGAAGGGAGGAACGAAATCCCGATGCCGCGAACGGACCAATGAGCGCAACGCGTAGTTATGTGAATTTGGAAGAGGGCACGTGTGAGTTTCACACACTTCGTCTACGTTTATAGAGCGTACTGATTTTTGCCGTTCAACAAGATTATCGAAATGTCGGAACCGTTTGCGGAAGCATTCCGACCGAATCCGACAAACAATCTATGTTTCCTTTTAGATTTCGTGTATTTTTTGTGTTGAAAAATCATACGTCTCTAAAGTCATACTACACTCTCTCTGTTTCCGTCGAGAGATGTCGTCGAGATAAAATGTTCCATGTTAACATAGAATTTTAACAGTTTCTCCTGATCGCTTGTGATTTGTGACTTTAGATCGAGTGTACACAGCATTGCGTCTGTTATTTCTTATTTATTTCAGCTGGAACACAAACTCGTTGTGTTTCTTATAAAGTTTCAAAGTATCATATGTAATGGTCGTCATACATCAAGACGAAGAGAAATTACTCTAATAACGCAGGAGTATCGTTCTCGAGAACGTCCAATAAGAATTCGAACGAATATCGTTTCGTGAGTCGTTAATTCTATCGGCAAATACACCGAAACAAAGAAGAAAAATCGAAAATAAATGCAATATTCTAAGAAGTCCATTCCATGAAATAATTCGTTATCAACTCGCAAAAAATAAAATTACAAATTTGAGACCCCTTATGCGCAAAATCATCCTTAATGGTGCCGCACATTTAAAGTTGACTACATTCGGCATAATAAATTGTAACAATTCGAATAGAACGAGTCCACAATCGATACCATTAAAAAGTACTGTATTAAAAATTTTAATCAACGTTAAAAACATATTTCGTCATATGCTTGTAGTAAGCCGACGGGAAGCTGACATACTGTATACAATAAAACGTTTACGTATCGTTTGAATCTATAATTGTAATAATTCGTTTCATATAAAATAATACAAAACCGTCAATAAAATATAATAAAATCATGTTTAAAAGTTCAAACTGTTTAGTACATGCGTCGCAGCAAAAAAAGAGAGAATAAAACATGCAAAATATCTCAAGGACTGTTATTGGTTGCAGTGTATGTTGTTAATAAGTATCGAAAAATTTAGATCGCCCGTCGTGTCGTTTTAATTTTTTTTATATATATTATCTTATCGCTATTGACACAATTTATTTGTATTTAATGTTTCGCAATCTGGCATCAAATTTCTGTAACCACGTTACTTTTAGTACTTCGTAGCTAAACGAACAGAAGACAGAAAGAATATGAAAATGAACTTCGTGAAGTGATTTTTGTTAGTTTAGTTAATCAAAATTGAACAAAAAAAAGAAGTACACGAATGCCAGAAAACGATTACGAACTTACGCCGAAGGTATAACAATATAATATAAATAAACACTACAATTATCGAAGTGAAACGGCAAAAACCAATTACGATCGCCATTGGAAACATATGCATATGAGTACGCGCGTATCGTTTATTATAAAGTATCTAGGTTTTTGTATGATTATATCATTCTTGATCGATCTTACATGTATACTGCTTTTTTTAACTTTCTTATTACTGTGTATTTTTTTCCTTCTTCTGTATAAATATGTATTGTTGTCTGAATCATGCAAACCTCGTTTGTTTAAAGTTCCTTTTATATCAGCAACAAACTGACGTTCGCAACATCCTCTTCTCTATTCATCAAAGTAAATAAAAGAGTCGAGTGTACAATGTCAGTGTCCTCTTCTCACACTTAAAACTAAATCCTAAAGCTGCACTCTTATCAATTATCTATGTATATTGTACAAATAACTAGCATTCGACGCGACTTTTTGCTAGCAATTACTTGCTAAACCGTTTACATTCGTGACATTGTGTATAAAACTCTATTGGAGTACATGCTTACACTGATAATTCTTACTTTTCTCCTCCTGTTTTTTATGCATCTTTATAATAGTAATTATCACGTTTTCGCTCTCTAGGCCACACAGTTTTGGGTGCCAAATTTTTTTTTGTTAACGACGTTTCTGCACGCGACTAAAGCATTTTATGGAGTGTTCGTAGAATCGGGCAGGACCCGAGAGGCCAGCTGGGTTCATCCTCACTAGACCATGTTTGTCCGTCCGTGCTCACAAGCAAAGTATCCATAAGCTTCTGTGCCGGACGCGGTGTATCCGTGCCCAATGTAAGACCAGTCGGCTTCTTAAGATAGACAAACAGAAGACTAAGAAGGGAAAGAAAAACAAACGGAAAAGAAGAGACTTCCCTCGTGTTTTCCTTTGCATTCCTTCGTAATACTTCTTCGAATCGATCTTTCTCGGTCTTTATTTCCTTAGAAGCCGGCTCGTATATTTCTTAGAAGTTCTTTTTTTTCATGACCGAAGGAGCGAAGAGCTTCCCGCACGATGAGTTATTTCGTTAAACCCTGCCTTTTATATTTGTCCCATTTTCGAACCGAAACAGTATACTTTTACCAATGTCGATAGCTTCGTTTTTTTCTTTTTTTTCTTTAATTTTTTACACTTTTGCATGGCAGCAGCATCGCGCGGTCGTATTTACTACATCGGGATACCTCTTATAGCCGACATTTAACGACGAAATGCAAAGCAACGCAACGGGGAAGGACCTTCAAGTTCCTACTGCCCGTTCTCATTGCCCTCCGCTTTTTTGTTCTCCCTTTTTCTTTTGTTTTGCTTTTACAAACAGTTGGAAAAGTTGTTTGCGATATCGTCGTGTATATTGCATATGTATATGTATATATATATATATATACATATACATACATATATATATACACACACATACATACATACAGTATGTATAATCACCCAACATATTTTGACGGTACCGCGCTTGCGGCGACAGTATCTATCATCGACCGTCGTCGTAGTCTTCATTCGCTCTTTTCGTTCAGTGAATAGCTACTGGACTCTGCTGGACGCATACTCCAACCATAGGACTGTCTTCCCTTTCCGGATCTCTCTGTTTGCCGGTTGAGACTGTCGACGGTTGCCTGACTATCCCGTGCGCATCAGTCGTCGGATAGCCGTAATTATAGAAATTCTGCTGTTGAATCATCGGTGAAGTCATCATCGCAGGCAGATGGGGTATTCCAGGGAGAATTAGGCTATTATACGATCCAAGAGAGCTTTGTATCAGGGAGCTGTCTACAGATTGCATGGACATTGGCCCGGATGCAGAGACCCCAGTGGCCGAGGTTGACGGATAACTTGTCGCTACCACACATCGATTGGCCATATGCCGAGGCGATGATTCGCACTCCATTGGCTGATAGCCACCAGGGAGACTTGATCCTTGCATCGGATTGCCACTGTTACTGCTTCCCTGTCCTGACATGGTTACCAGTCCTGGGACAGCAAGAGAAAACAACCTTAGATCACAAGCGAACAATCAGTATGCGTCTTCACACTAATCCAAAGATCATTCAATGAATTACTAAGTCTTATAATAAAAACATCACTATAGGAGATTCAAAACACATAAAAAATTCAAAAAAAAGTACTACAGGGATACATTCCAGGCACTGAACTTAATATTTCACTGTCTCGTTTGTCTTTTCCCTTCTATTTCTAGGTTATCTAATGAATCATTGAATTTAAACATCTGTTTTCTTTGTCGACAATTAGGTATATCAGATGAGACATTATTAGTGCACGATCACACATAGAGCTTGTCTTTGTTTCAAATATAATTCCTAAGCTATATTAATCCTTTCCAAAATTTATTATTAGTGACTGTGACTTATATTGTAGTAGAACCCAAGACTCATTTTGAATAATGTGTAAGTACAGTGACTGCTATGAATTCTTTATTTTAGTAAGGACTTTAAATTATAAATATATTGTGATATTACACGTTGATTATATTAAAAAATATACTATTTAATTTGTGGAAAAAATGGCTCAAATTATTTGGGATTAAATAAATGTAAGATTTGAAGTTAGTAGACCTATTGAGAATGTTTATTTACTTTCATTTTACCATGTAAATAAGTATTCAGATTCATATATCTTATGTTACCAAATTCCTTTCATAGCACCAATTTTATCTAACATTTATTATAAACAAACTTAAGTTTAATACAAAGAATGAAACAAGTGTAGATTTGACAAACTTATCACATTTTTTCGAATGACTGAAGTCATTATACGAATTCAGGCAAAATTGAGCAGATATCTCTCTATTTTATTGTAGATAGAAATATTGGTGATTCGTCCTAATTAATTTCCTATTTCTTTTTGTGTCCTAGTTTGTGTGTTTTTTAAATGAATCTTGTATTTAATTTGAAAGAATAATGTAGATTATTTTGATGAGTAATTAAAAATTAAATACGCAGAAACTGTGTAAACAAACTTAAGTTGACAATTTCATTCTTTCCATATTTTATCTTCCTTTCATATTTTGTAATTTCTCTTTTAGCCTTAATTATTACTTATTGTCATCTATCTTTTATTATACACTGTCACGAACGTTGTAAATAATTGAAAAATGAAATTTTATTTGTCTCTCAGATAACTGACATTTCCTTACGAAACTCGACATACGCCAAGTTTTCAATTGGATTTATTTGAATTGAATATTGACAGTAAACTATGAATATCTCTATTTGCGAGTCATTAAGCAATTCTGCGATATTCTTTGAGTATCTTCTTGGAAGGCAATATTCTTGAGAAGGCTATCTAGAAGGAAAAAAATTGTAAGGAATGCCCAACGTTTAAAATTTTGATTTATAGCATTACAATTATGATTGGTATCCGTAACTCGTTAAATTTATTAATTCTCGTCCAAGAAATACGCCTTTACACCATAATGAAGCTTCAATCATTTTTGTTAAATCACTATGTCATTTGTTACACTTCCTTTAAACCTTTCATTTTCATCTTTCTTGTATAATAATGCGTTCCAGTCAATTGTTTTGCAGAACAAAATGGATGTATTAACATATGTCTTTAGCACACCCAAAATGTTTATGTCTATTCAAATAGTGCAATTCAGTCATGCAAATTCCCCCAGTGTTTT
The DNA here is from genome assembly GCA_913789915.3 of Sphecodes monilicornis. Lineage (NCBI taxonomy): Eukaryota > Metazoa > Arthropoda > Insecta > Hymenoptera > Halictidae > Sphecodes > Sphecodes monilicornis. The sequence continues at coordinate 2,443,428 of OU565295.1, read as the reverse complement.
ACGATTTACAATCTTTTAATCCTATATTTCCTTACTAGAATACGAATTTTATATTCTTTGTCCAAATTAAAATTTTTTTACAACAACTTTTTACTACTGAATATCGGGTTTCTATTTTCTTTAGAAATCAGTAACTTGAACGTTTCATAATACATAAGTATTGAATTGTCGGGAAAGTTTTAAACGAAAACTGTACAAATAATATATTTTTAAAAGGTTCTCGATTAACATTCAAAATAGATTTAACATTTTTGTTAATATACATAATACTAATATACATATACATATTTAGATGTTTGTAATATTATAACATCTACAAACGTAAACCTCATTTGGATGATTATATCCACTTAATTTCGTTCACACTGTTTATGCTAGTCTTAAGCTTATACAGCTTTTTATTTAAATGAAACTGAATTATTTAATAAACTTAATTATAAGATCTATTTTCAAATAAGTGAAGTATAAGGATAAATAAAAAGTAAGAAATTAATTAAGAAGAACTGCTAAATTGTAATCTCTGGTCCTGTAACAGCCGGGTGTTCCCGTAATTTTATTTCTAACTGTAGATATATGTAACATATCTATTATTACTTAAAATTACAATTAAAAGTCTTGAAAAAATATAAATTACCTACTATTGCGAAGGAAAAGCATTTCACTGGAACTAATATTTTAGTTATAAATTTAAATAACCGAATTATAGAGCAGGATTGTGTTTTATAAATTAGGGAATAACACATTTGAACAATAAACTTTTCGATCAGAACATCTTTTTTCTGAGAATCTGTAGATACTTTAGACTTAGTTTCGATACGCTATGACAAAATATTAAGTATCTCAACAAAACTATTAAGTGTTTATTGAGACGAAGATAAAATTTGGTATACCAATATCCTACTTATACAAACTCCTAGATTTCTACTAGAAAACATCTTTTATTTTCGAAATATCTTCTTCTAAATCTGGTGCATGTAGAATTTGTCGTTTATAATACTTTCTACATGCATATAAATCAATTTTAACATTGATTAAATCTTATGTATTTTGATAAATATGTTATAAACCCTGTATCTGGCATTTCATTGCTTTACTCTTAAAAATTGTACATTATAGAAAGAAATTATTCGAGTAGAATGGAACCTGTAGAAATGGATATGTACCATTTGGATTGACAAAACTCTTGTGTGACACACAAGAATTCTCACTGTAATTGCAAAATCTAATGTCTCGCATATTTGACGAAGACGCACTCCTAAACGTGCTATATGCAAGCAGTTAAAGCATGCACGAAATAAAGTACAAGACAATGAAGTAATCGCTCTACAGAATAAAAACTTAATTAACACAGATATGTCATTCAAATACTGTTAGCTGAGATATATCCTTTGAAATCGAGCGAATGAAATGTTACATACGCATACAATAGAAACATACGCATGGCATTGACCACTATACACATTTTTAATACTCTTTGTAAATTAACGCTCGGGTCCGCACATTGGAAAGAACATATTCCAGCAACAATATTTGATGTTTACTATTTTTAAATTCTAACATTCTTAGGTAACTAAGGTAGGTAATCTCATTACAGATGTATTAATTGTAGAAGAATATTGGTACGTAAGTCCGGAGGCACGGGCAATCAATGTGAATCCGTGTCTCGTTTCAGAGAGTTGAAAGTGCGAGTTTGATATTTGGTCAAGCAAGCAAGGTTTCGCATATTACATCCGAGGCCAGGATATGATTATCAGGGACATTGTTAGTTTTTAGCTTGTAGGATTGTTTGTTAGACAGAACTTACTTATGTTAGTAAGTAAGATTAGGGTTGGGGCCTAGGACAGGTCGTCGCCGCCCCGCGGATACGACAGTCATCGAGCCACGTACTGTCCCCCCATCATATCTACGGGCAACAACAAGTATTGTTTAGTTTGCGCAGAAAATAAAAGATATCAGTAAGGGATATACCTTATAGAGACCTTATTAAAATAATTCATCGTTAAACAATTTATCAAAATTATATACTATCGGCAACATAGTCCTCTCGCTTTGCTATCACGAACTTTTTAGTAAAGAGAATAGTACGAGGAAGTTTTTTATTTTCTGCACAAATTAAAACCTGCCTAAATCTTCAATGCTATGGAGTAGTTCCTTAAAATGTTGAGTCGCCGCTATTTCGATCTGATAATTATCTTTTCTGAGAAATTTCTACAACAGTCATTTATGTTCTGATGTGAAGATTTTAACGAACTATGTAAGAAGCAGTTGATTAGGTAGCAAATGATCAAGAATATTTCCTTAACTTTTGATTTTGACCTATTTATAATATTTGCTAGTCAAACTTTTCTATGTTTCTAATGTGTTTCAAATATGAAACCATAGTTATAAATTTAAGAGCATAGTACACAAAGACGGTTCTTTACTTCCAATGTTCAATCATGTACAATAGTTATGAAAATTTACACATATCCTGCATCATTAAATATGTATGTATTCGCCTTTTACATTAATAGAAATTGGATAAAACCTGCATGAAAACGATTATTTAACATTTCTGTCGATTGTCACGTAATTTTACTGTCCTTTTGTGAAAGAAATTTAAGGAAATACAGTACAGCTTAAATTGTGACGAGAATGAATGTTTAAGAATGCTATTATTGTAAGCAGTGTGATCTTAATGTACATTAAACATGTTAATTATAAATAAGGACTATCGGTAATCTGTCACGCATGTAAATTGATCCATTAAATACAAGAAATTGAAGCATCTTTATACTAGAAGGTGAGCAGCAACTTACCGTGATCCTGGCTCATCGATACCACTGCCGGGCTCGTGTTAGCACTGTTGGCAGCAGCAATATTTGTGTTGGTCCCCTCGTCGGCTGTTCGCTTAAAGAAATTGTGCTGAAGTGCGTAATACGGCGTCACCCTTGTTTTCGGATCAAAGTCCAGCATCCGCAGAATCAAGTCTTTGAATTTGAGGTAATCAGAAATTGAATGACCAGGTTCACCTATCCTTCTACCACCAGGGCCTCCGCTTTCAACGCCTAAGATATCGTGTAAGCGCCTCGTGCCAGGAGGTTTGTACTTTTTACCGTCCTTACATTTTTTCAGCACATACGAGCCATCCGTGGGGACTTTGTCAAAGTATTTCCGCGCTTTGTGCGCTTGGTCCAATATATGTTTCGGTGGCATTCCTAGTACTTCTATGATTTTATTCATTTGATCGCCCTGAAAAATCGTTAGACATAATCAGCAAATTATTCGACCTTACGTATATATGTATACAGGATGAACCACAAAACGTGATCAGTTCAGATTACTTTGTTATTGTACACTTTCCGAAGTTGGTGATAGTCAGAAATTATTGATTTGACCTCTCGCCTACTATTTGTAAACATTTCGTTCTATACATTGGTACACATCTAATGATATCGGAAGAAGAGAACCGTTAGCAGTCTTTTGAATTCGTCTTAATATCCACTAAAAGATGGGTGAAAAAATTATAGGTTTATTCATAAAAAATTTATAGTGACCATGGAAATTCCTGAAAACCAGCGTTGACCAAAAATGTACTACAATTGTCTCAAAGTTTTCTCTTAACCATGCTATACTTGATAAAAAAAATTTCGGTCGGCCTGCTAATAAAAGAGCAATCTAAACTGATCACGTTCCATGGTTCACACTGTATATTACAAATGTAGCTTCATTGGATACAGAATGGAACTTGGTTTATATTAATTAATTCCTTATACACTCATCCATCCGTATTATCACACTCGTACAGCATTTCGCATGGTATAACTTCCTTGCACTACCTGTTTTTGTTTAATCTATTACATAGTTATTACTATATCCTAACAAATCTTTAAAAAGATAAAGCTAAAAATAAGAAAGATAAAAACTACACGAAAATATGTAAATAGAAACATAAACTAAATAACGAAAAAAATATTAATTCTCTCTCTTGTTATCTCTTAATTTTCTATTCAACATTCTTAGCCAAATTACTACATAATCATTAATCCTGCTGTTAGACCTCAAACATCTAGCAAAAAATTAATTAGTGCTAACCAGGGATTAAAATAGTCTCGAAAATAACTATTGGGTAGAGATTGTGACTAAAATAGTTATGAGAACCCTAACGATGTTAGAACATTTATAGGCAAAAATCTACAATTGTACAAAACCGTCATTACATCAATTTTATAACGGTCATGTATTACGCCCATTCTATATCTGTTTTTTCTTCGCAAAACGAAGTATAAAGGCATTCTTTTTACAATACTAGATGAATAGTTTCGATATAGAGAAGAATTGTAATCTACAAAACAAATAACGTTTTACAGTAGATAATCTATTGCATTTTATTCGGAAAAATAACTATTAAATAATCTTGGAACCGACAACCGAATTGTCATTAAACAAAACTTTCATCATCCATTGCTGTTATTATTTCGCTCGTTATACTTGTTCCAAGTACCGGAATCGATATCATAATACGTAGTTGTCAACCCCTAGCATTAAACCTTCTGTGTCCTATGTAATTTTATTGCACCATGTATAATGTAAGTGATATCATTCTCTTCAAAATTGTATATAAAATAAAGTAAACCTTTACGGTTTACTATTTTTATTATACAGTTTTAATTATTGAATAAATCGTACAAAGTTAAAGTAATTAATATATTCTTGTTTGTAATACTATTTGGCTTCATATGAGAGAGAGAGAGAGAGAGAGAGAGAGAGAGAGAGAGAGAGAGAGAGAGAGAGAGAGAGAATAATAATAATAATAATAATTACAAGATAGCATAGAAAAGAAAATTCACCAGAATTCAATTTCCCTTTCTCGAAAGTTCATTATGTACATTGTAATGTGTGCATTCTTAAAATATTTATTTTACTGATTTTAAAACCTAAGAGGTCGGTATAAATGCTGTAAAAAGATTTAATGTTACCAATGGTACAGACTTATTCCAATTCCTTTGAATTAGTGTCAAAGGAACATTATTAGTATATTTATCTTCCTTTATTAGATTTCTAGAAAATTAGTCTCAAGAGGTTACACATACCTATATAGGGCAAAAAATTGATTCCTTAAAATTATATTTACAGAAATGTACTACTATAAAGCTTCTATTGTAATATTGTAAAGAATTCTCAAAAATATAAATTTTATGTGACAACGAAAATTATATTAAGACTTGAAACGAATTTTCCTTGGAATAGTATTTATAAAAATACAATTAAGTATATCTTGAGAATTAATAAATTGATTTAACTGAATGTGGAATGTTTCATCTAATTATCTAGTACTTATAGTACGATTTTTACATCTGTCACAGTTTTTTCTTAGGCATGATTCAGATAAAAATTTACGAAGTTATTTTTAATACCGTAATCATTGTTTTCGAAAATCTACATCGCAGAAGCCTCTACATTTCCATTTTGTAAAATTTTTCAATAAAATTTTATAGTATTATTGTGAAATTTATACGTAATATGTTCAGATTATAACAATTATTCAATAAAATCTGAATGTATGTATAAAAAATTCTTAAATACGACATTACTTTTTCTGTTCCCAGCTTTATGTGATCACCTAACTTTAACTTATTTCTTCTTAAATAATTTGACATTACGTTTTCACCAGGACCAATATGAATTAAATACAATTTGAAGCTAATACAAACAACAAAATAATGTACCGTATATCCACTAATTTTTCATATATAGGTGCTAATATATTTTTGTTTTTACAGTACAATAAGTTCTGTTATAAAATGAGTATTATTGGGGCTAGTTATTGTCCTTTTATTGCTCTAGTAAATGATCTGAAGTATCACATGTCATACTGGGAACTGTCAGGTTCAAATATGTTTCGAGAACGCCTAGCAATAATGGTGAGAAAAATTAGTTAATTAAATAAGATAGTCCTGGTAACAAACGCAAAATAGATTAAAAATTATCATAAAAACATAAACACATGAAGAATTGTTTTTAAAATTTAGATATAACTTATCAACCAAATTCAGAAAAAGGAAACAATAAGAAGTTAACATGAAAAATGTTTTGTTTCCTTCATTTTTCTGTCTTATTTTTATTTTAATTTATCAACGAGCTGAGCTGATTAATTTGTATTCAGATGTTTTATTATAGAGTGGAATATGCTACAACGAACAAATATTATCAATAAAATCAAAATGCTATAACGTACAAATGTACCAACACCAATGCTTAAACAAACTATTTCTACATAATTTTAGTGATATTGTCCTTCTTTCTCTGTATAATGTCTTAAGTACCATTAAGGATACATTATTTACGCCGTGCCAAGTTACATAGCGTATACATACATGAATTTATTTTGTATTACTTATGTTTTCCATTTTTTAGAAAATTCTCCGTGCAAAATCACTTTCTTAAGTGGTAATTTTTAGCTAGTTTATAACTTTAAAATGCATTATATCTAAATGCTATAAGGTTCTACAACCAACTGATTCGTTCCAAGATGCCCCACTGAACGAGAAGAAATCGATAGAAATAAATATAATTTTGATTACCTCATTGGCCCCACTGAACAGAGGTTCTCCTGTATGCATTTCAACTAAAATACATCCTAGACTCCACATGTCTATCGCAAGGTCGTAAGGTATTCCTAACAGGACTTCAGGAGATCGGTAAAACCTGGATTGAATATACTGGTATATCTAAAAATGGAGAAGAGCAAGTATTAATTTTGGATGTCAAGACCACTGCTAGAATCACATCAGACACTCACTCTTTGTCCAAGCTGACACGAGCTACCAAAGTCCACTATTTTTATCGCACTTCGTTTGGGATTGCACAAAAGTATGTTTTCGGGTTTCAGATCACAGTGAATGATGTTCAATTCCGGTGTAGACAGGAACAAAAGGGCAGTACACAGTTGCTGTGCAAACTTTCTCGTTAAGTTCAACGACACTCCTCGAAAATTCGTATTTCTAAGTAGATCATACAGATTATACGATAACAGTTCGAATACCAGACATAAGTGATTTCGCCACATAAAATGCCTTTTCAGCTTAACTGTAAATAAAACATTTTTCATAATATATTTCCGTCTAAGGTACAATATAGATTACAAATGTAAGCTGGCGATATTTCACCAGACACAGACCTATATAATATTTATTCTCGGTATCCGCCCTGTTCATCATTTCCAATAACCTCACTTCGATTTGCGCTTGATTTAGAAAAGGTTTTTTATTCTTGATAATTTTTATTGCCACTTGCGTTTGTTCTTCGTGATCAAACGCTTTTACTACTTGGCCGAAACTGCCTTTACCTGAAAATTACATATAAACATGATAATTTTATGTTACGAATAAAATATTTCAAGGTCATTTGTGAAATTTTGCTATTAAACTAGAGATTCTTATACATTTGTATCATTTTTAAATGTGTAAGACATAGAACAACAGAAAGGTTAAATGAAATCATTCAAATTTTAACAGCTAAAACAATTTTTTTTTATAAATTTAAACACAAATTTACAGTTTAACTACATTAATGATAACAGTAATATGTTCATACAGACTGATGTTGTGAAATATAAGACTATTATACATTTTTAATGTAATGAAGTGATTAGGACTTATTTGAGATGGTGTACAATTTTTCCAATGTTCTACTATTCCCAATATTTTATTAACTTTGTTCTTTTAGTGGAACCATATTTTATGCAGTATCGTTATTTTAATTTCTGTAGAAGCAATCACTTTTTGTGACGTATATGCTGTTGTTTAATGCTTTCATTCTTATTGAGAATACTGAACTATCTAAAGAAAATCTAAATAATACTTTTACCTATTAACGAATCGATCTCATAGCGATCGAGGAACTTTTCCCCATTTTTGATAATATAATCATGATTATCATCATCCCAGCCATCGTTGTACAATTTTCTTTCCTTTTTATGGGAACCATCTTCTCCTTGCATCTGTTGCGCCCTTCTCTTCTTCTTAGCGTAATAAACCTGTAAATGATAAATGTATATTAGCAAAAATAGAAGAAACTGCACGTTCAGAGCAATATTATTTGGCTAAAAATTATCATTGTACATATAAACTCAGTTACTTATATGAAAATTAAAAGCATCAAGTTCCAATATCTAAAGAAATTCTTCTTTCCTAAACCTTATTATTAATTTGACCTTATTAGTAATTTTACATTAGTAATGCTTTCACGGGTGCAAGGTGATTATGTAATTTCAGTTTCTAAAGTTATGAAATAAAATCAATTTATGAAATAGAAATTTTATAAGAAGAAATTATAAAATACGAAATTTTATAAAATTCACCTTTTTGCCAGTATTATCAGATTAGTAAAAGAGTATATTTTAACATATTCGTGTACTGCGTGTTCCGGAAAGCAACGGAAAGATTTTTGGAATCTATTTGCTAAGATCTTCACGTTACTTTTTCTAAATTTTATTGATCGTTAAAGTTTGCACTTCTAAATGGTTCCAAAACACCCACCGCGAACCGGTTTTGGATGACCAACTTTTATTCCCCCCCCCCCCCCCGGCAAAAATTAAGTTCAGTAAATTTCTATTTGCGCTAAAGTTACTATTGTGTAGCAAATTTCTTATAGAAACATTGCAATTCATACGTAAGAATACTAATTTCTATCGTTCAAAATTACCGTTGTTTTTACAGTAAATATTTCTGAAATATATTAAAAACGCTGTTACAGTTGATAAAGAATTACGGAGAAGCAGTTTATACGACACAATTTATACTAGAGTCTGCCGTTGTTATTCCATCGTGTTTGTTCTTAGATAATTCTACTTTGATGCGGTTGTATATAATGTTGTATTTTACTTCTATTCATCATTTAAAACAGTAAAAATAATCGAATTACGAATAATCACAGTCTATGCGTAAAAATATAATATTCATATAGTTTATGCGGAAAAATTGAATGTAGAATTGTTAGTCCAGTAAAAGTTCGTTTAATTACATTTTGCAGTTTCGTAAATATACTCGAAAAAGATTAAAGATAATTATTGAAAATTGTAGAGTGTTGACCTTTAGCGCAAACATCATTTATGTCTAGAGTGAATGTTTGCATATATTAAAATAAAAAAAAAACAGTAAAGTTCAAGGCTGTATGGAATTTAATAGATTTTTACAGTAGTTTTTGTCGCTGAAAACCATTACTACTGTATATTAAATTGTATTCAACTACGGTTTCTTAGAATTTGTCTATAAAAATGTGGATTTGCATAAACATCCACAGTCTAATTATAACTTTATGCTTGAACGACAGAACGGTTAAGAGGGAAGGGAAAGTGAACGAATAAGTAGGTAGATATGTAGTTGAAGGAGTCACGGACGTAAACGAAACAAAGAAGAGGAAGCGGTGGGCATCGAGTAACAGATGGCGAAGAACAAGGCAGAAAGAGTAGAGGCGTGATTAATAAAACTATGATGTAATTCGCGGATTATACTAAATATGTTATAGAGAATCGAACGTTTGTATCATACATTTTATCAACTTAGATTTGATCATAAACTTCTTTAAATATTTCTGATTTACAACTGAGCCTTTATAATTTTAAGAATCCGCGAAATATGGTGCCCGTCGCGCGTAATTTTAATTTCTGGTTTTATTAATGAAGGACCTTGAGACAAAAGCAGTTGTTTGAATTCAATGCGCCAGACGAATGGAAATTCTTTTTAATATTTATCCTGCAACTGTCTTCCCCACAAGTTCAGTTTGAATTTCAAATTTTTTTGTAGGCTTCCATGGTTAATGTCGTTATTTGTCGATTGTTTTAAGATTGGCGAATTGTGGGAAATAAATTCAATGCGTAACTGGCAATTTATTGTCATCTTCTGACTTATTGAAATAATTTTTAGAAGGATTAAAGCAAAAAAATAGTACAATTCCTTTGACAAGTTACATTCGTAACATTAGACTGTGGATTTTATACATTTATGAATACATGAAATGCAAACTGTAAAAAAACATTTAAAGAATTTAAATATGTTGTTATATTATTATATTTATCGAATTACAATGATTAAAAACAGACACAAATTTCCGCAATGTTTATTTTGCATAAAAATCCGCAGTCTACGTATCACCATTTACATTATCCTTAAGATAGCTGTGTTAGTAACACGGTCAACGAACTATGAAATCTGTAGACTTATTGTATACATACTTCCAGATCTTCGTGGGTTTGTTTAACCTCTTCATTTTATCGATACTATTATTGACTTTCCTATGTTTTGATGTAACTAGATTATTGTCATTTTTTCGAACTTCTTCGAGTATGAAATGGTGCGAAAATGTTCTTCCTAATATGTGATTCTCGTATTTTGTTTTTCAGACAAATAAAATGCCTTGTTATAAACACGTTTTACTAAAATTCTTATAATACAAAAATATCTTTCCAGATATGTTGCTACAAAAGACAAGTGATTAGCATGTACGTTACGTATCCAATATTTTAAACATTAAATATGTGATAACACAGTGTCATTAATTCTTTAAGCACTATGATTCTGAATGATAATGCAGCGAAACTTTTACTTAACCGTTTGAGTCCCAAGCAGCGCGATCGCGCTGTTGAGATTTTGTATCGAGAAAACCCAGCACATTTCGAGCATTGTGGACAACTGACGGTGCGTTACCGATTGTCGAAGTCGCGCGCTCAGATTTACTGTCGCAAGTACATCACACAGCTCCTTTTAATGTAAATAGTACATTTTACAATAGGTGGAATAATACTACAATAATGCAATAATACATTACAAAATAAAATAAAACAAGCGCTATCGCGCTGCTTGGATCTTTTCGTAGTCATTTAGAGAAAGCGCGGTTGCGCTGTTTGGGATTCTTCGACAGTGTTTTTTTCAACACCCCCTGGGACTCAAACGGATAATATATAATATCACAATTGTCACATATATGTGACTCTTGGCAGCGAATGTGTTAACACTTTACTATTTTGTATGTACGCCGAACTTGATATTCTTACTAAATAATAGTATACTTAGTAGTAGAAAATATTTGATAAAATAATGTCTTTCCAGCCATCTAAAATAAATTTATCTGCTCTACCACACATTTCATGCTTGAAATATTTCGTTTGAAATAACATTGCGTCTTACAAAATGTTTCGGCACAAGCAGTACAAATAAGAATGCGATTATTGTAGAATAAGTATTGTAAAATGTAAATCTTTTTAAACCAGATGAACGATGGGTACTGTTCTTTTTCTACTTAATTGGCATTGGAATGTGTGTTACAGTATAACTTTGAGAAACTTTTGTTATGATATAAAGATGCCTTTCATGTTAACCTTATTAATTTTTTGCGTACTTTTCTGTGAAGAAGTATAGCTTCAAATTTGTATAGTACTTACACGTGTTACCCAGTATAACGACTAGCCAGTAATAAGTGAATTAAAAACTAAAATTCTTTAACCTTACGTGTTTATTTATAGTTTTTACTTCCACGAACGGTGAACTGATCGGTAGTAGGAACATGATCGCGAATAAGGACATTTGTGTTATGTACCACCGTAAATAGGAACGTTCTGACAATGTTATATCCGAAGTTCCCTGGTGTAGATTGAATATTACACTTGTTAAAACCGTTTAATGTGAACATGACGAAGGAACATATTTAGCATGTCATGTTATACGCGTTTCATGAAGGTATGTAAACAAATTGTTATTGTAAACCATTATGGATTTTATATCGAAAGACTTCGGGAGTTCAATGAATACATTTTACGAGTTAATATTATAAAAAAATTAGTTTGAATATTGAAGTCATTTTCATGATTTTCCACCATTTCATATTTAATTTCAGCCAATATAAATCTATTATGCGATCGTTGGAATAAATAACTCTTTATTATAAACATAAAACGGTATGATAACATTATTCACCACACGTCTGCATGTTTAACTTCAAAGATGTTTTGTACGTTTAACAACAACAATTATGAAGTAGTATTACACATAATGTTGTTCTATAAACTCACTTGAACAAATTTATACAAATTGCTATTACAGGTTAATAATATAGTATAATTATTAAAACAGAAAGAATAATAGGTAAAATAAACATAAATATCAAGGGCTGGAACCAACCGTTTTGCTGCGAAAGACGGTGAAAGAGCTTAACAATCAAGGTTTGTTTTCAATATAAAAACAAAATAGCTTGAACAACACGTATCGCTGGTAGTATCAGTCACCATTGGCGGGTAAATTGTAATTCGGTTTATAAAGCGTTCAAATAATTATGAACAGTACTATACATGCTGGAAAACGCGCCTCTCCCATGGGATGACACAATACAAAACATTTCAACACAGGCAAGAGATTGCGTGAGTTAAATATAGCTCCAACCATGGACTGGATTCTAATTTTTCTTGCAGCAATATATAAACTAATATCAGCAGTTTATACACATTGTACGCGAATTAAGAAATAAATCTTTTTCAATTGTGGCTGAATTTCATTCTCAAAATATAAATGTTCAAATTTCCTGAACAGTGCACAAGTGTTGAGCTGTGTAGAAATAATCGATCGACAGGAAATATAACAAATTCAACTCTGTACTCCTGTCGCAACGCATCGGTAAACATGTTCACTCTTTCTAGTCGTAATCCGAGTTAGACTCAATATTTGTGACATAGGTTTTCACATAAATCTTATATACAGCTCGCTTTCATATATTAGAACATTTTTATTGAAGTGATAGAAATGTAAAAGTTAGGTAAACACAGTAAAAGGATAAAAAGAGATGATAAAACGAAATACCGATTAGTTCAATTAAATATTAATGCATGCTTTGATATAAATAATCGGAGAACCTTATACGTTCCTTAAAAATATTAGGTTAGTCCAAAAATAATGGCCCAAAATATAAACTTAATAAGTTGCTGTCTTAAAATGATATGTAACGAGACATTTAAGTAATAAGATGTATTAGAAAAGTTATTTGTGAAACCCAAGTCAAAAGTATTCGGTCATTATGTTTGCTGCAAACTAATAGTCGCATAAAAGATTCTAGGGTAACAGTCATTTCTGCTTTGTACTTCAAATAACCAAAGTACGTTTTATCTCTAATGTCACATTTTAACACTAAATCTCTACCGAGCATTAAAAATGGCTGATGTGCTGCTTTATAAGAATATCAATACAGTATTTCATCGTTAATTGTCGTGTAATTCTGAACATTTATCGTCGCAAAACAATCCCTCCTCCCGCGGGGTATACCCCGTGAGGGGCCGTGAAACTCGAGACCAATGACAAAACTTCTTTATTTTTTATTATTTTTTTATGGAACTTTCACCAACATATTCGTGGCAGTTTTTTTAATGAAAATGATACCAAATAAGATATAATTCCGATGGTATGTATTTGAGTAATGGACGATGAAAGTTTCGGGCGCAAGGAAGGATCGCGTATTGGAAAGAAAGAGACGCGGAGAGTCGCGGTCGTCGGCGTAGTTCAAAGGCCCACGTGTCTTCACAGTGTAATGCTGATAAAAAAACTTTTTTATTATTACTTATTTTCTTGTGAGACTTTCTCCAATATATTTGTGGCATTTTTCTGATTAAAATAATACCAAACACGATATAATTCGGATCATATTTACAATAATTTTCCGAAACTCTCATCGTCCATTAATCAAGTAAATACCATCGGAATTATATCTTATTAGGTATCATTTTCATTAGAAAAATTCCACGAATATGGTGGTGAAAGTTCCATCAAAAAATAATAAAATATAAAGAAGTTTTGTCATTGGGTTCAGTGTTGTTTTCACACCGACATACTCGACCCGTATTATGTTACACTTTTCGGCAACCGAGGCGTCTCGAGCTTCACTGTCCTTTTCTACGTTCAGGAGAAGTCAAAGAAAAGTATTATCTCTACATTAATTGTCGCCGGCCGAACCCATGGTGGCGACGATTATCGATGAAATACTGTATTGAATTTACTTACAGTTTTTACGTGAAATTGTGAAAAAATCTAAAAATCAATCATTTGACTGGCGGTGGTAGGTTCAGTGTTAAAGGAATACATCTTACAAAAATTGATGAATTTTTACTTTGACGAATATATATGAGTTAAAATTTGGTTCGTTGCCTTAATCTGCTGCTTCTAATGACACGAGAAAGTAATCGACGAGTAAAAGACAAGTGGGGAACCGTGGACGGGGAATACAATAGTTCTCAGTTAAATTGAATAAATCTATTACATTTAAATTTACAAGACCCATCCCCACTTTTCCCCTAACACTTATGGCTCGAGCTCACAATTAATTTGTCGAGCTGTACTCGAGTCAATTCCTCAAAGAGGAACGCTACCCTGTAACTCAACAATTTTACTTCCGTACCCCAAATTTTGCAAATTTAAGTGAGAATTACTATACACCGACGGACAAAAGAAAGTTTAAAAACGGAATTTCTGTATATGTATATTAATAATGTGAATTCACATAATGTGAACCTGTTTTGCATTGTAATAATATCAAACAACTACACAGTACACAGTTGTCGATATTTATCTTCATTCCTGTGAATACATTGAATTTAACTAGCATCTGCATCCTTAATTACACAGATCAATAAGAATAATAGAATTGATTCGGGTCTTTTATCTTCCAGCAAGATATCGAACCCAAGCACACTTCAAAGGTGGTATCCAATTTTTGAGGGAAGAAGAATTTAAAAACTCGAGTGCCTACCACAAGTCCCATTGAAAATCTCTGTACAATTTGAGATGAGCACATTTCTTTAAGTGCTCGTACTAACAAAAAAAGTATTATTTTAGAAATACTTCAGAACGCTTGAAACAAAATTAAGCATTAAAGTAAATCTATGTATACAATAAACATAAATTTTCTTCTCTCTTCTACGAATTTATTACAGCCAATGAAGTTCTAATTATTGTAACCATGAAGATAATCGTACGATACATAAGCTGTAATAGACAGCAACGTAGGTCCTACTTAATAAATGTGAATAAAGCTAACAAAATGTTTGAATATTAAATTTGCAATAACGAAAATGTAAACTTCAAGTCACTTTTGTCCACCCAGTTTGTTTACTTGTTTCACTGTTCTAAATAAACCATTAGTTTTCTATCCCCATTTGTGGTTTTCTCGCTTTCATTACTTTATAAGATTTAAATATTTGTAAAATATTCATTGCTGGTTTAAAATAAAAGTTCAATTTGTAAAAATTGTGGTAGTTATCGTGCACATTACTGTTTAAACTTTCTTTTGTTCGTCATTGTATGTGAATGGGAATGGAATGTTTGTAAATGAAAAAGCATAGTTTACCTCATTGATGTGTTTGTAAGTTTTGATGAGATCGACACTGAGTTTCCTAAGGGGTGCGGTGGCTGGATCACGAAACCTAGGGGGTATCCTAGCTTGCATGGCGTGAATATCCGCAGGAGTTTCTTGGGGAACCCCACCGGTTCCGCCACCGACACCAGCACCCCCACATACTGAGGGGGGCAGGGGTTCCTCTGCTACCAGACGACCATAAAGGGGTGCGCCACCCCCGCCTCCACCGCCTCCGCCCGTTCCCGCCCTCCCGCTTACTGAAAATTAAACAACACAGAATTAGTAATCATCACGAAAAGCTGAATGACAACATATCGACTTACTATCAAATCTCGTGCGCAGTTCGAATTAATCCTTAACTGGTGAGCTTAATTTTAATGTACCCCTATACGTTCCCTCCAGACAGCAATTGTTTGGCACTTTTTCGGACCAGAGTACACACATTCATTCAACACGTATATTAAGATAAGGTGCACTATTAAAAGATTTTTTATCACCAGCTCACCAGCTAAGGTTTAAATCCTTTTCGTGGCAAGTAGGGCGCACGCGTTTCACTCGAATGCTCGATCAAAAATTGATCTCGATATAGCAGTCGCTACCCCTGGCAAAAATTATTCGATTAAACAAATCAAGTGTATATCATTGTTAGACTGCGGATTTTATGTATTTATGACAAAAATGAATAGTTCAAATTCAAACCAGTGAAAATATTTAAGCAATTTAAATGTACTGTTGTATTTTTTTCCAACACATTGAAATTATCAAGAAGAGGAACGAATGTCTATGTAGCTCCTATATCTTGCAATTACTACAGACAATTTTTATTTTGCATAAAAGTCCGTAGTCTCTATAACTATTCATATTTTCAATGTAGGAAATGTTTCCCTCAACAATAAAGGCAAATGCAATGATAAAACTCGTCATATATAAAGAAAATATTAATATAAAAATGAATATGTTTGACTTTTCGTAATGTACAGGAAGAGCAATTTAGACAGTGACTTAAAGAAGAGTTATTCATCCCCAAACATTCAGAACATTTCTGTAGTAATGTTATCTTTTTCGGCAATTTATCGTTAGAAATATTAAAAAGTATATTTTACATAAAAGAAGACAGTTAACTATTTCATATTTTAGCAGACAGGCAAAAGAATGCATTATTTTGTTAAAATTTTTCTAAAATATAATTAATTTTTATAGTATATTTGTCTAGTGTATATACAGCACTGTTATTCGTATTTAGTATATTATACAGCAATCATATTCACAATTTTCACATGTTCTGCCGATGGTAGTATTACAGACACGACGATCGGTTAATAAAGGATAAATTCGTGAAATAAAGTATACAGATCTTTCTATTTATATAGCATTCTTCAAACGCAATTTTCGCAATTTCATTTCAAAGGGAATAAATCTATCTTCAGCATTTATTGGAAGTATTGCGCATTAGCGATAAACATTTCGAATGATGAATTAATATCTTCAAATTAATTAATAAGGAAAAATGTTTGCTTTGAAGTGCAATACTATCGGCGATAACGATTGCAGTTTGAAGTAGTTCTTCCAAAATGTTAAGTACTGCCGTTACTGTGCAAACATGTGAATCAAGTTCAATATTTCTACACATGTAATCTATTCTCTAACACATTATTTTATACTAATCAATAATATGTGATTTCCAATCATTACAAAAATTACACAAAGTGCATACTATATAAATCGAGAAATGAGCGACAGTTGGATCACGAAAGGGTTAATTTCACCTAAGAGTAAATTCCAGTTTTTAATCATAGTTTCCATCATAATAATTTAGGTATTAATTATGAATTAATCGCAATGAAATTTCTTCGTTCAATTCGATTTTAAATGTAAACCGAATCGCCTGCCTAGAGTATTAACTCAATTGCGTCTGTAAGCGAAATATTCTGCACGCTACGATGATGGACTCATATCGTCAAGAATAATCCGCAGACGTATAATTGACTTTAAAGAAGTGGATATTGTCGATGATATGGGCCGATCTTAGAGACCGGCCGACTCTGTCGTAGGGAGTTCGAGGCGTGTTTAACCGCTTTCTGTAAATGTGTTAATGTACCAATTATCTAAAAAGTACACGAAGGTTAAAGTCATACTGAGTTTGTCCTCACAGGGTGAACGAGGCGCGCGATATAATCGGATATAGAGCAAGTTTTTGTGTACAAATGAATTGAACGCACAAAATGACCATTTTCTTTTTAATTGCATGTTTAAGGTTACATGCACCTAACTGCGGTTATTAGTGACCCCTGTGGGTACGAAGTTACATGACGTACGGAACAGTAATCCTGTCCTACTCCTGAACAGACGAGACCAAGTAACACTTATACGATTAAGAATAGGCTACACAAACTGGACTCGCACCCACCATATTACCAAAACCGAAGCAAGCACCTTCGATACCTGTGACGTCCAAAACACCATCGAACACATCTTGGTCACCTGTCCAAAATACAATACAAAAAGACCACAACACGAAGTACGAGGATCGCTGAACATATTAAAAGCGGAGGACTACTGCAAAAAAATACTAAATGACCATTTGCTTAAACCAATTTTCGTCTTCCGAAACATTGGTTTCGAAAATGCAACGGGCATACATGGCAATGTGTAGAATTTAGCTAGCTTGACTATCTACAATTTAACGTATCTACTTATCACAAACAGATATGCACTCAGAAATGCCAAACTCTCAGAGCCGACATTTCCGAAAACGAACTCTCCTAATAGTTTTGATTTATCTTTGCACGAAAAATTATCCTATTTACAGTTATGATCTGAAACAGTCTAAGAGGTACATTTAATTCTTTCATCATGAATAATCAAACACAATGATAACGATAATAATACGCTTTAATTATGCATAAAATAAATATTCAAATAAATGCATATTTATTTATGTCCTATGCAAGAATGTGTACAGAACGAGATACATACAATGTCAAGCGTTTTCCCGTGGTTAAACTGTCAACTTTAATTGTCAACTTTATGTATATGTCCTTCTATTATTTTATTATTTTTGTTGCTATGTCGTTTAACCATCAAACCCTAATCATCCACCAGTAATACCGTCAAAATGAATTTCCAATTTCATTTATGTTTTCCTTTATTTCTATTCATTTTATTCGATCCTTGTCGTTTGTGTAAACGTCAATTACGCTAGAATAGAGAGTTAGCATAGACAATTTATATTCGACAATATACGAAAGTTTTTATATTCAACCGTATGCTCCTAAATATCGATGCGGACATGTGTAACCTATAAAGAATTAGGTAAGCCTTTTATCCTGTAGCAAAATCACGTTGTGAAGATCAAAGGATAAAATTTCGATTTTGATTCACGTGTAGAGGTCTCGTCATAAAGAATCGGATAATACTAACTGTAATTCAATAATCGATTAGAGTCAATAATAATTCTCTAGAAAAGCTGCTGCATCTTTTTAGAAGTATTATGTTTATTAAACATTAAACAGAACTTTCTATCGGTACCAAAATTCTTAGAACTTGAAGAGTTTGTTTGCTTTATCGAAAGCACCTTCGCAAACCGTTCATTAACACTAACCGCACCGAGCATAAAATGTGACTAATATACCTATGTTGTTTTACAAAAATTAGAAAACTGAATACATTTACATTTCACGCAATTTTTATGACAATATGTGCTTGAATGAAGAAACTAATTTGTGCTGTTTAATGCAAAAATACTGCAAGTCGAAACAATTAATCATTGGATATTGAGGTATTAAGTAAAAGTTTTATAAAATACAATAATATCAAAGGGTGTTATGTTTGCCTTATATAAGCCACGCTAAAAGTATATTACAATTATTTTCTTTAATGACGATTAAACGCTTAAGGTGTGATGTGCAACAAAACAGACAAACATATCAATATCACAACACTTTTGAATTAAACAGCTGTTTTAACCCCTTGCCGTACCATTTTCTTTGCGGCTACGATAATTAAAGCGTCCTTATCCTATAAAATGTCACAGAAGAGGAAAGAAGATTTATATTTTTTATATGACTATATTTACTTCAATGCTTAAATATTGATTACAAAAGGATACAATTGTATTACGTTTGAAAAGAACGGAATAACACTCATATTTGTTAAACTTTATTTAAAATCTTCATCATGAATTTGACTCGTTAAAATACGGCAAAGAATTAATTATTTCTGCTGGAACATCTATTGTAATTTCAATAATTACGAGATAAAAAATGTAAAACCAGTTTTTTTACAAGTCGTGGTGGGATTAGCGTTAAAGTGTAAGTTCATATGATATTCTGGTTCTTTGAAATTCTAGATTATTTAAGAATGGTCAATAATAATCATAATTCATTATTGAAATACAGATAAGCCGCGAAGGCGGATGCATCCATTTTACTCCGTGCAGCTTGTTGCGTCGATTATACTCGGTCCCTCCTCTTAGGGGGTTAACTGATCAATTTGGGTCTTACGCGATTTAAATTGTTAAAGGACAATATTAAGTCATGCTACGCGTTTTACACCTAAGAGTGCTTTGTGATTACTGTGCCCGATTACAAAAATTGCGATGCTAGAAAATATTGAATTACATTCTAAACTTTCTGCGTTCAGCATACATATACAGGGTGTTTCGTCTAAAACAGGACACCTAAATATCTCCTCTATCTCTGAAAATACAAAAAATGTTTCTAACGTAATCTAAATGGTTTCAAAAGACGAATCAGATGGAAGAATCGTTTTTTATAAATTGTAATTTTTTAATCTTTTTTCAAGGTCACTCGTGTTTTTTTACATATATACACACACATTTTTGTGTTGTATGTTATAGCAAACATTATTGTACATTCATCCATGTTTAATAGTACGACCTTGAAATGACCGTGAACTCTAAAATTTGCTAATTAATGCAGAACTTACTTTCAGCGACATTTCAGATTTCAACGATAACAGAAATTCGACCATGAACATGAACTTGTAAATAAACGCATTGTATCATTCCTCTGTGTACATAGAGAGTGAGAGAGATATGTATTTAAGAGTTTGCTCACTGCTAGATTTCTCAGTGCACCGACAAGCGATCTATAATGCGTTATTCAGAACAGGATAAACTTCAAATGGTTTTAATTTACGGTGAAGCTCGAGAGTGTGTAAGAGAAGCAATACGAAGTTACAAAGACAGATTTCCAGAATGTTCTTGTCCATCACGTTGTGCATACGCAAGTATTGTTAAAACATTTTGTGAGACTGGTAGTGTCAACAGAAACATTCGTGTGAGACGTAAGACTGTTACTCATGAAGCAAATGTGAACAATATCATCGCTAAAGTTAATCAAAACTCGCATGTCAGTATAAGGCAACTTGGACGTGAAACCGGTATTAGTGTGACAAGCATATTCCGGATTCTTCATTCACAAAAAATTCATCCTTTCCATTTATCTCTTCACCAAGAGCTCCATGGAAGGGACTTTGAAAACCGCGTACACTTTTCTCAATGGGGTATACGGAAATATGAAAGTGATGAAATGTTTTTCCAAACAGTATTGTTTACGGATGAAGCATCCTTTACAAATCATGGTTACGTGAACCTCAAGAACATGCATTATTGATCGGTTGAAAATCCACGATGGTTTTCTATTGTTTTATTCTATTTTCACCAATTTGTTGGTGGAAAATCCACGACAACTCGATAAGCAGAGACCATGGACCATAAATGACTGGTGTGGTATTCTAAATAATAGGATAATTGGAGCGTATTTTATGAACGGTAAGCAAACTGGGCAGAAGTATACTGAATTTTTAGAACATATTCTATCAGTTTTATTAGAAGATGTACCATTTAGGGACCGTCTAGTATTATGGTATCAACACGATGGGTGCCAGCACACTTTTCCCATATTGCAACACGTGTCCTCAACGAAAAATTCCCAAATCGTTGGATTGGATGTCAATGGACCTGTATCATGACCGGCTCGTTCACCCGATCTCACCCCACTTGATTTTTTCTTGTGGGGGACATTAAAGGGTACGGTTTATCAAGAGCAGCCCAAGACGCCAGAAAATATGAAGGAACGAATAATTGCTGCATGTGCTGATATGAATCCTGAAATCATCGAAAGAGCTGTACAATCTGTCGTTTTTCGCCTTACGAAATGTATCACAACGGAAGGACATCATTTCGAACATTTATTGCAGTAATAAATGTGATTATTTACAAGTTTAAGTTCATGGTCGAATTTCTGTTACCGTTGAAATCTGAAATGTCGTTGAAAGTAAGTCTGCATTAATTAGCAAATTTTAGAGTTCACGGTCATTTCAAGGTCGTGCTATTAAAAATGGATGAATGCACAATAATGTTTGCTATAACATACAACAACAAAAAATGTGTGTATATATGTAAAAAAACTCGAGCGTCCTTGAAAGAACGATTAAAAAATTACAATTTATAAAAAACGATTCTTCCATCTGATTTGTCTTTTGAAATCATTTAGATTACGTTAGAAACATTTTTTGTCTTTTCAGAAATAGAGGAGATATTTAGGTGTCCTGTTTTAGACGAAACACCCTGTATATAGATAGTTAATAATTATACAGGGTGCTCATTTGAAAACTTTCCAGCCGAATGTCTCGAAAAGTATGAAAGATATCAAAAAAGTGTAAACCACGTGTCCAAGGATTTCGCGTTTTCAAGGTCATTTGAAGGTCAACTTTGTTTTTTCAAATGGAAACCTATATTTTTTATAATGGGATCTTATTGTACGTAAAAAGACCAGCAAGTTTCGTATGATACTTTTTTTTATCCGCCCACTACTTTCGGAGATATTTAAAGAGAAGAAGAGCGTTTCAGAAGAACGAACAAAATGTTCGTTCAGAATTTGAGAATCGTTTGTATTATTTTTTAGAAAACAACGGAGAACATTTTGAAAACTTGTAATAGTTATAAAGAAATTACAAACTTTCTCGCAGTATAGGTATGACTCGCTCTACTTCTCTTTAAATATCTCCGAAACTAGTGCGCAGATAAAAAAAAGTATCCTCCGAAAATTGCAGGTCTTTTTACGTACAATAATATGATGATAGGTGTTTTTACGTACAATAATAGGATGCCATAATAAAAAATATAGGTTTCCATTTGAAAAAACGAAGTTGACCTTCAAATAACCCTGAAAACGCCACCCAAATAAAAAACTGATACTGCCACCCTCTTTCCCTCTCGAAATCCTTGGATACGTGTTTTACACTTGTTTAATACCTTTTATACTTCTCGAGATATTTGGCTGGAAACTTTTCAAATGAACACCCTGTATATGAACTGCTTAATGTACATCACCATTTTTTAGTTTATGAGTTTATTCCAAATTAAAATTGTAAAGCATAAAAAAAACATGAAGCTTACAGTAATTTTAATACTTACTATTTTAACCTTATTCTCCGTCTTTTAAAACTTTAAATTTTCATGACAGTTTTTAACGTACTATATTATTACATGTTATACACCTTTTTCAAATAAACTTTCGATCATACATAGTTTTCACTAAATATCGCACATTTGATCAAAATAATTTCAGCATGCTCCTGCACACTTTCTCTAACGATTATCTACTTTCATTGCCCCAGATTTATAAAAATAAAGGAAGAAACTTGCATCTTTTTGCCCTGAAGTATTCAAAATAATTATAGAAACATTTCAAGAACTGGAATCCGAAGCGTTATCGCATTCTCCTTATTCTACAGATCTTGCTAACTTATTACAAAAAAAATCGAAGTAGAAACTGTAAAAGTAATGCTTGGAAATTATATTTATTCTGGGATTGTTGATTTTTACGAATCTCGAGCAATGAATTCAATTCATCGTTGAAAGGAGCGCATAAAATCACTATAGAAATTAAATCAATTAAATGTACTGTGGATCCAAGGAGTGTTTGCTAAATTTAAACTAAATTTCCCATTCCCAAGAAATTGTCTGTGTTTGAACTGTGATAGTTTTGTGAAAAATAATAGTACAACAAGAAACCTGAATTCATTTTAAATCACGAAACCTCTATTTTTGCAGACCATCATTCACTTTTTTCTAAGACATTTTTGTATGATACAATAGGTGAAGATACTTTTTTGGTCTAAAATGTTCCAACTTGAACCGTCCGTAAAAACGTTTTAAAAAGTTGTTTCTGATTGAATCTATCACTGATTTGAACGTTGAAGCTCCTTCTTTACAACAACTGCATAAAACTTTATCTAAAGTTTTTCTGGCTATTTTATA
Source organism: Sphecodes monilicornis (assembly GCA_913789915.3). Taxonomy (NCBI): domain Eukaryota; kingdom Metazoa; phylum Arthropoda; class Insecta; order Hymenoptera; family Halictidae; genus Sphecodes; species Sphecodes monilicornis. Next base: position 2,419,772 of record OU565295.1, on the reverse strand, counting down.
GTACAAAAATGGGGAACAAGTTTGGTCGGATATACTTTCACTGTGTAGCGTATATTATTGCAAAGTTGGTAGCACACCTTTCGTTCAAAGCTTAATAATTCGATAAAAAAATCGTACATGAAGTTTTACAAGAGCTTTCTAAAGAGGAAGCTCCAAACTTCAAATCCACGATGGATTTAGTGATGAGAGAAATTTTTTAACGCTTTTACAAATATTTCAATTTGTAAAATTTTTGATTAAAAAAGTGTCTTCAGTTTCGCAGTCGCTGTATTGTGTAAAAGTGTCTTAGTTAAAAATCAACGATGGATAAAAAAGTAGAAGGTTAAAGCTTTAAAATGAGTTTAGATATATTCTATTTATTTTCTAACGAAATTAGAAAAATTCAAATATTGACAATTTCTCGAAAATAGGAAATTTAGTGTTCAAACAACTTTTGGATCTACTGTATTTTTGGAAGAAACTACGCGTTTTTAAAGTGTCATAAAGGATAACATTTCATACACATTAATGCTCGCAGTATGACTGCTAAAAGAAGACAAAAACATTTATTCAATGCAAACATCGCACAGCCTCAAGAATATTATTTGTCCCGCGTCTTGCAGCAACTGACGCATTAACTCTCGGGATTTTGAAACGACGATCAGGTGTAAAAATTGACGTGTGATCACTAGATGTTTATCACCATTGTTTGGAATTTTAGCATCCTTCTGTGACAAATATTCGTTAACTTTGCAGAGGTATTCGCGAGTTCGGAGACAAGCGCTCTCGAACAAAGTAAAGCTTTTGGCGAAAAAAGGTCTAGCAGGATAAGCATGGGTAATCGGTCCCTATGACAATTTTCATTTTTGTTGTATGCCAAATAATGTTTTTTATCTAAAACACTATTCTGTAAAATTTCAGATCTCCACCCATTCGTTTAACGGTAATATGGTGGTGAAAAGCCGGAACTTTACCTTTTATTTTCTCAGTTATTACTCAGGATAGTTAGATGAAATAAAAGCGAAAATGAAACTAGAAACTAGCTTTATTTGAGATTATCTCAAAACTTTAAATCAGATTTAAAATTTTGGAAAAAATTCCCAGATGAAGCTAGATTGTCATTTTCGCTTTTATTTCATCAAAATATATTAAGTAATAACTGAGAAAATAAAAGGTGAAGTCGAGGCTTTCCACTCTCGTATTACCCTTAAACAAAGGTGTAGAGATTTGAAATTTTACAGAATAGTGTTTTAGTCTAACAAGGAGAAGACGCGGTCATCGGGTCTTAGATTTTGTCGAAACTTTACGTGCTGGTAGATTTCGTTCTCCTGTTTATGAACATATAGCATTATAGGTGTCGATAGTCAATAATTTTTGAGATATTTACAATTTAAATTTCATTATACCCGTTAAGCCGTTACGTACAGTATTGGTTGAAGTTTTTGTCAAGTGCCAAACGGTGTGATGATAACGTAGTAGATTCATTATCGGGAAGGCCAGTATTCAAATCCTTTTTCCCCTTTTTTCCATTTTTTTCTTTTTTTCTGTTCAGTTTATCTATTTTAATTAATTGTATTTTGCACATGAAAAATACACTCATAATATCTATAGGAAACAAAATATACAAATTTTATTGAAAAGAAACATAATATGAAAGAAACACTAACTTCATCAATCTTAACGTATCTCAAAAGTTGTTGAGTATCGACGCCTTTAATGCTACATTTTCATGAACAGGAGAACGAAATCTACCAATATGCAAAGTTTCGAGAAAATCTGAGACCCCACGACCGCGTCTTCTCCTTGTAAGAACATTGTTTAGCATACAAAAAAAAATAAAAAATAACATGATGATTATCCTTTTTACTCATGCTTATCCTGTGAGGCCCTTTTCGAGTCGTTGCGTGATCGATATCGTATTGTTGGGTTTGTACGGGCCCAGGTTTAGCCAGGTCTGGGTTAGGGTTTATCGAGCCTTGACACCTAAGAAGCCTGGGTCCACGGAAAAGTGGTCTAACCACGAGTATACATGAAGCACGTATGCACGATGGTGCATGTGATTGAGTATCCACGCAACGAGGTCACGAAGACTAACACAAGCCGCGCGATAACCAGCACGCATTCCGCTTCATTCATGTTTCCTGATATAGACTGACTTTCACCCATATACAACGATTCGCTAAAACTGCCCCCGGAGAGCGTTCGTACAATGAACGCCGCCTTAGGATTTCTCGAATGGCTTCGAGCAGTCATCACCCTTGCCCGGCAAATGAGACATCGTCGCGACATTTATTTATAGCTGTTTGTTATGCAATAAGGGCTTCTCCGTCCAACCGATAAGTTTCTCGCTCCTTGCACCGAAGTGATACGAACGGGTTTCGCATGGCTCCCAAGTGACGAGAACCAGAGGTGCGTAATATGTATTTGGCGAAATAAATATTTCAAATACTATTTAATATTTTAGATTCGATTTGGCTTAAAAATAATATTTTAAATAGGATATATAATTCCAGAAATAGAATATTTCCATTTCAATAATCTGCAAAACGTGAAAAAATATTTTTTTTTTAATAATTTGACAAAATAATCTAATCTTTTCTAAAGTATTGTAATCATTTTACAAGTAATGCTGTTTTTTCAATTTATTCTTGGATATAAAATTTAAGTGTTTCTATCCTCGAGTTATTAAAAGACATTAAAAAGCAAATTCTAGATACAATGGTAGTAAAATGTATTTCTGATCAAGTTGAACGTGGATTCTTGCTTCATTTTAACACTAAAAAACAAGCATTACTTATGATTGGACTGCGTATAATCGCTCTAATATAGGCAACAGGTTCCTACTGCGGTTTGTTCATAAATAATATAAACATATCTCACAATTAGAAAACAATTTATACTTATAAGTATATTCGATAAGAGCCATTATTTTCTGTAAAGATATTTAAAATAAAGAAAACATTTCACGATCAAATCAAAATATTTTTCTTATTCTTCGAACAAAATACTATTTTAAAAAGTTATTGTTTCAAATAAAATATTTTAATTTCAAAGTTGGATGCATACTTTAAAATAAATAAGATTATGTACTATTTACTATTTAAAATACTATTTTACCTAACTCTTTCAAAACAAGACCGAGTCTACGTTTGTTTTTGCACAAAATACAATAATTTTACAAAGAAACCCGTACTACTATTGTTAAATAAATTTTAAGGGTTACGAAAGTAAACAGATTTCATCGTCTCGTACGGATTTATAAGTAAACTGCGGATTGTGTGACAAAAATAAATAGATGAAATACAAAACTTTGAAGACATTAGAAGAATTTAAAAATATTTTTACACTATTTTCGACTTTAAATTTAATTTTGTATAAAGACCTGCAGCAGTCTACTTGTATACCCTTGTTCCACCATTTTCAAGATTTCAAATTCATTTGTAAGTTTGACTTCTTTATATCTTTTGCAAGTTACGAGCTATTCATTCTGATTAGATTTAACCTTGCTATTTTCCTTAGTTATGCTCTACATTTTTATTTCAAGTTTCAAGTAATAGCAATACAAAAATATGAAACGTTTGGAATATAGATAAAAATTGGTCATTTACATATTAAATATTTATTGACTACCGCAATGAAAAATATATTTCGGATGAAATACATCCAAGGAGAATAACAGAGTTAAATATTTAACATGAATTTTTCGTGATCTCCGTGAATGCTAAACTTTATAAAACTTTTTATTCTACTAAAATTAATCTATTTAGTCTAAAATGCATAGAACACAAAAATACAATTTTCGAACGCATTAAATCCTTCAATGATGTAAGAGAATTGCTAATTAATTCTTGTTATATAAAACAGAGTAGATTTAACTTTATGCCAACCACACATCATGTTGTAGTTGATACCAAAAATTAATAACGAGGAACTGCAATCTATTGCAATAGATACTTGGAACAACTAAAGCATTATATGTCACAAACTGGAAATTAAAGAAGGTATAAAACTTCGTCCATTTTAAAAAAAATTGAAAATGTATTTTTAAAATTTGGATAAATAACAAACTTACAGCATCGAAAATAACTGCACGTGATATGAAATAAATGTTAACCTGAAACTTGGATTGCGTTGTTTACGCAACTTGGATTTACCTTATAACGTGCGATATTTTTGATATTTTAATTCGTTGAACTTTTAGAAATGTTTAAAGTTGATTTATTTTTGCGAAAAAATCAAGTTTTAACTGTAACAATCGATATAGTCGCTAATAACGCTGGTAATTGAAGCGACTTTAAATACTAAAAAAAAAAATGGAAAGAAAAGCAATTTCCTCAAATTTGCACACGAAGAAATTGCACATTGATTAAAAATCGTACGCTACATTAAAGATAGCCTACTTTTGTTCCAATTGGCATAAATATTATTTGTTATATTACAGTTACCTTTAACGGTGTGCGAGATAATAAAATGTTACATATGGAATTAGACAATGTTATACAACTATATCGTTTTGTAATTTTAAGACATTGTTAAACATTCCCTATAAAGATCTTGATTCAAGATTGCATATGCCCTTTCGTATTTATCGCACCCATAAAACTATCTATTGGATCGCAATATCAATTCATTCGCTCATTTTCAATATCTTCTTATGATTCACTAACAAACTAGAGAATTGCAATTATCAATTATAAAATCATTCGACTATAAATAGTTTTTATTTGATTACAGTTGTCTGCATTTGTGATGAGCCACAAATTTAGAAATTTGTTTATTTATTCAATTAAAATCAGAACATACAACAGAACCTCGATTACTGAACTAGACAGGGAAACATGAGAATATTAGAACAGTTACTCAGTTATAATGCTAGATTCAATTTTGATTGATTTGTAAAATAAACAGTGTTGGTAGGGGAAGCATGTTAGAATACTAAAGACTTCAGACACCGGAGGTACGCATAATCGAGGTCCTACTCTATTTATATTTGCAACCGAATCAATTTATGTTAACACTAAACCTACCAACCACAAAACATGTAAAGATAAAACGCCATACAGAATTGAGAAGATTGAATTTATTTAAACTTTGTACCGTTTCCATAAGAATATGTGCTTAAATAAAGAAGCCAATTCAGTCATTTCCTATGAAATCGTTTTTCTAATTTCAATAATTGTATAATAGAAAACTGGTCATTTTGACCGTGGTAGGTTTTGTGTGAAAGCCCAATGTCTCTTCGTGTCGTATTAAGGTTTCAAATTTGTCCGCTGTTGTAATTTGCCATAGAGAAAAATTCTATACCGTAATTCTCGTACTGTAGTTTTTGTATGCTGTTTCTGTATAATTTCTCACTATTTTCGTATCTTCTAATTGCTGCGTTTCATAGTGTCTCGGGCGAGACTGAAAATCGCGTAGCGTCTGAAGGGTCAATTGATCCCGATTAAAGCCCGGAAGTCTAGCACGGTTCCACCGGTTGAGAATCCCTGCACAAGGGATCGAACCCAGACTGTTACCGGGGGCTAACGCAACTGTGAGTGTCAAGAGGACACGTGCTACTTATAACCTACTTCGTTCCTAATCTTTTGTTGTTTTCGAAATATCGAAGATGTTTTCATTACTAGACCGTGAACGTTTCTGCGAATTTAGACATTCGCAGACAAATTTCAAGCAATTTCTCAAGAAATAACACTGAACCTACCGAACATTAAAAATAACTGGCGTGTGTTACTTCGTAAAAGTAAGAAGATATATACAGGGTGAGTCGGGAGGAACGGACCAGACTCCAGGAGTGGATTGTACACAGGAAAATAGTGTAAAAAAATTCATATGTTCTTATCCGATTGTCATTTGTTTTCAAAGTATAGCAATTTATAATACTGCTAATGTGTCAGTGTATTATGACAGTGATTTCATGTTCATTTTCGAGTTTGTACCATTAAAGTGTTAAAAAATGCCGAACACCTATTCATATCTAGAATATGCATATATGTTGTTTGTTCATGGTTTTTGCAATGGGAGTGCTACAGCTGCTGTTGAAGAATATCGTCAACGGTTTCCCCATCACAGACATCCTAATAAAAACGTATTTATCAGAGTTTTCAACAAACTCTGCCAGACTGGAACACTTCCCAGTGCTGTAACATCCAAACGAGCTACTCGCCAAGGTTTAGAATTTTAGAATGAGTAGAAAATATTTTGCATCTAGTAGAAAAAGATCCAGCGACCAGCTCACCAAGAATTGCTACTCAATTGGACATTCCACAAAGAAGAGTAATAAACACTCCACGAACAATGCTGATACCCATACCATGTACAGAGAGTGCAACACCTACAACCGGAAGATTATGCTAAACGTATGGAATTTTCTCGGTGGATAAACCGAAAATGTTTAGAGGGTGGTATTTTCGAACATTTATTAAAATAAGACTATGATAACCGACATGTTAACGTATGAAATTTTGTTTAATTGTAATCACGCTATAAAATGAAAAAAATTGTCGGTGGATAAACCGAAAATGTTTAGAGGTCAATGGCGGTATTTTCGAATATTTATTAAAATGAGACTGTGATAACCGAAATACTAATGTACGAAATTTTGTTCAATTGTAATCACGCTATAAACTGAAAACAAATGAAAATCGGATAAGAACATACGAGTTTTTTTTACATTATTTTCCCGTGTACAATCTACTCCTGCAGTTTGGTCCGTTCCTCCCGACACACCCTGTGTACACATATCCGTATAAAATCTATATATATATTATGATGCGTGTTTGAGTAACTAAATTTATTCAAACATATCCTATAGAAGCGTGTTTATAATTTCAATAATTAAGCCGTCTAATGCAAAACTGATCTAACTTAGTATTTGTCAGGTTTAATTGTCATTAGATAGAGTAATTGTAATATAATTTTAGTGTGCCATGCATAAAACAAACGTGAAATCCTTCGATATTATTGTGTTTTATAGAACTTTCATTAATTCGTCATTATTCAATAATTGCCCTATAGACTTGCACCATTTTTCATTGAACGTAACTTCAAATTTTTCATGGGAAATAACCCTTGCGTGGACAACCAAAATGTACACATCATTCTAAAGCTTTATAAATTTCAAATTTGTTACGTAAACTTTCATTTTTTAACATATAATTTATATGTGATTTTGTGATATGTTTGAAAAATCATACAAAATTATGGAAGCAAACAAAGTACAAAATGATTACCCGTAGTTAAAAGTAAAATGAAATTATATAAAATTCTAATGAATCTTGGAATTTAAAGTTACTTTTAAAAATTTTGATACATGCATGAAGTTTTGCAGTTTGATTAGTCCAAAAAAGTAAGCGCCGCATTGTTGATATCTTTCTTCGAACGTGCTCAAATATACAAAAATGTACGTTCGAAGTTTTTATTATTATTGTTTTTTTTTAACGTCGCATCAACTGCTATGGTTTTACGTGTTTCGAAGTCCTCGCAAAAAAGGGTGATCTTACCAGTTGATCTGATTATACAAATTTGTACGTAACATAAATTTTTCTAAAATTTAAGAATTTAACGCAACGATAAGTTAGTAGTGCCGTTGAATGCGAAAAATTCGTCTTTGTTTCTATTTCTTCGAGGATGTTCTGCATTGGAAATTTCGCGACACGTTAACTCGCAAACAATGTAAATCGGAGCCAAATCAAGAAAATGTTGTTTCTCATAAAATGATAAGCAACATCCGCTGTGTTTAAAATTGCTACCTTCGGCCGTATGTACGTACAAGCTATTCGATATTACGTACACAATGCTATTGTTGAGATGCCAGAAAAATATGTGTTCAATAAACGTTCATCCGGTTAACGTGAGCATTTTCATGAATGTGTATCAACCGGACGTTGCCCGTTTACTGAATCGTTGTTTCGTACGTCAAACTATCGCAAATGATATATTCAGTTTTATTCAATTTGTTCATCTAACGGGCTTTTTAATATTATAGATAATCAAAACAGGCGCGAAAGTTTTATCATACTGCATTGATATAATTTAACGAGCACCTAAACAGAAGGAATTGAGACGAATTATTAAGTGATTATAACACTTAATTATTATTATTGAGCATTTTATGATTATTTATTATATATTTCTAAATTGTTTTCCATATTACAATTCATTTTATATAAAATACAAGATTACTGCTTTATATGTGTTTCTGCTAAATAAAATTAGAGTTTATTATTTAGGGTTATATTTATATCTAATAGAAAATATTACGTTGAGTCTAATTTTCTAAGTTATTAATTACTCATAGGTTAAAATAAAAATGGATAAAATCTTTGCATTGAAATGTAAAATTATCAAATTAATTGTAATGAAAGTACTATTATTAGGTACATGAAAGTGTTAGAATAATTCGCATTTCTTTAATGTAATTTTTATTTTCATTTAATTATTTTTATGTAATTCAATTTTTATTTAAGAAATAATGTATCACCTAGCATTTTATCGATAAAAAATTCTATAACGTAAGTGTACAAGCAACCAATTAGGCTATATTCGATAAATATAGCTTAAAATAAATTCGCTTGAAACTTCAAACTGTATTCCCAATTAAAAAGTTTAGTCACCACGAAACTATGTAATAAAAAGTTATTCAAAATAAAATTTAACAACAATATATAGATTTTCACTATAGATCTTCTATGCCCGATCGATCATTCTATCTTGAAAAAGAATTGATCGATCTAATTCGATTTCGTGACCCTAATCGAGTCTATTAATCATACGCTACCAATTGGAAAACTCTTTTGATCGAGACTTAGATATTTTGTAATTCAATAACTAGTTTCCATTTCGAGAAGCTAATTTTTCTGTATCGAAGTGCCTACGATTTCAATGATAATATTTGAGTACTAATTGTACCGTAATTGGTGCGACGGGCTCGTAATGCATTGAATCGCAATATGAAACGCCACAAACCTATTGTGATACTATCATCGAAAACAAATAAGCTCCCTGTATTGAAATAAACTAAGGAAACGGTCCCGCTGCACAGATAATTGCATCGTTAGCGCACCGTTTCTCTGCGTGTATTCTTCAATAAAATTACGCGTCTACAAGCGACTGCACAAGACACACTTTTACTGAAACTTGTTTGCTTGAAAATAACTCGGAAGTATCACAATGAAGTTAACTGTACAGAATTACTTCCTGTACATCCTGCGATCGTCATTCAGCTGTAAATATTTATAAAAATTTACAGTGGATCCAAACATTATAAATATCTGATTCTTGAAAAATCGTAGATATTTAAAATTGTCATAATTTTCTATAAAAATAGCACAACGATAAACGGGTACTAAGCTTTCACATAGCCAACTTCATTTTTTAAAAAAGTTGTGCTTATTTGACATGGCGGGTGGAAAACTGGTACACACGTTTTGACTCAAGAATGATACACATTCAAAGTTCTGTAAAAACGTTTAAAAAATATATTCGTGGTTGAATATTCCGTAGATTTGAAAATTGAAGCTTGCTCTTTACAACGATTCCATAGAATTGGATCTACAACTTTTTTTTGGCCGTTTTATGAAACAGTAACGAAGATTATGTTCGATCGTGTGAAGCTTTCATAGTATAGGTTATGTTACATTTTTGGTAGTATATCTTCCATTCAAAGTTTGATAAAACAGCCAATGAAGATCATAGAGTAATTTGTAAGGTGTAATTAAAACACGAAAGATTCAATCTTAAAATCTACAGTAGATTCGTTCATCAGGCAAAAACTTTTCTAACGTTTTTACAGACCTTTAAATTTGTATCATTTTCCAATAAACTGATGTCTTCAGTTTCACATCTGCCGTAACATATAAAAATATCTTAGCAGAAAATGAACGATGAGCTGTAAAAGCAGAGGCTTCATACTTTAAAATGAGTTCAAGTATGTTCCTGTACTATTTTTTCTAACGAAATTATCAAATATTTGTTTGATTCACTGTACACTTCTTCAGAGAAAATGATCAAAAGGAAGAGGTTTTTGATTACAGTATGAACCCTCGGACAACGAGGGTTCTTTGTGGCTTTGTAATTTAGCAATGTATCTGGGTCGAAGTTGACCCGGGTACCGTTCGAGTATCAACAGGTTTATTTAGTAAAAAATAAGATGAATTTTTTAAGAAACATTATTTACATTTTCACTGTAATATTTTAATACGAATATCCACATTTGTTACGTGATCAATCACATGTCTCGCTTATGAGGCATAATCTCTTTTAATCGAACCCTTTCAACCAATGCAACAATATAAAAAAAATACAATTGTTAATAAATTTGTTTATACCCACTTCTCGATACATATCAGTAGAAAGTAAAAAAAACAACTTTGGAAAACATTATCAGTTGTTTTTTTAAATATTCCAAGCAATAAAACATTTATGAACCCATATTTATCAATCTTTATTTACTCATATATTAATCTTTATTTGTTTTACTCGCAGAACAACCTATGTATTTGGTGTGAAAAATGTAGAACACTCTCTATAAAAACTGACTCTAAATTGTTTGAAATACCCACAGTTGTGAAATAGTGATTAACATTTTCGATCAATAGTATTTATTATACAATAGTTGTTTGTATTGTTTCTTAATTCTCGGTGGTTAAATGTATTTTTCTACATGCTCGACGAATAGAACTAATATAATAAAAACCAGATCGTTTTGTGAAGTTTCGTATTATGGTCACAATATATCACATCATCCGTTCAGTCAATTCAATGAAAGTAAAACGATATAGTTAAAGAAAATACGTTTATGGATTAAATTAAAAATTTTCTTGTACTCACAACATTGTGCGTGCACGGAGTTACTGAAAGTTATATCAACTGTGGAATGCGGAAATGAATGTATTGTTATCCAACAAAAATTAAAAGTTATAACTACACGTAGCTATCTTTATGAAAAATAACAATTGTCTGCTTCATTAAAGAAGAAGGGAGTTACATAAAATCTGATTTCTTCTCTTAATAATTTTAATAGATTGTAAATAATCTACCATTAATATCAAATTCATTTGATGCTTCTTCTGTTTTATCGTCCACAAATGTATTTGCCACAAATGCATAAAATTTGCAGTCTAGTTATTTAAAGTTTTATCAAATTGCATAGAAACGTAATACATCAATGTTTTATACAAGTGTTAAAGTAATTTTTACTGACTCCACGCATTTAAAAAAGATTGAATATTGTGCCCGATACGGACAAATAATAACGATAGCTCTGACGAACAGATTCGAAAAGGGACTCGCGAAAGAGAAACGGTCTCGAGTCACAGAAGGGACGACCGCAATTTTCCAACCAGAAGAGCAATCTAACAGGCATTACCTGCGCTTATTTCTAAGCTTTCAGGCCCTAGCTATTTAGATTATCTAATTTCTTAATTAACAAAAAATTATAAGTTGGAAATACAAAGGCAGCTAGAAATTAAAATGCCAGTCAAAGCTTTAGAGTAGAAGACAAGCATAGAAATTGTCTATTCCAAGAAGAAGCGCTAAAACTAGAAAACGGAGACAAACGTGACAGACAGTGTGACGTGTAGAAGAATAAACAAACAGGGTGGAAAAAGAAGTGAATTTGGGTAATCGATTCGTAACGAGGAACGGGAGGTAGGGGAGGAAGAAAGGACGGAAGGAGAAGAAAGCGAGGAAGACAGAAGGAAAAGGAGAAAAAGACACTGTGATGGGACGCAGGATTCATCCTGCAAGGCGACATCACACGGAAAAGAGCTCGACAGGAGGAAGAAGGAGTCGGACGGAATGGGACGGGACGGGACGAGACGAAACGGGACGGGACGGGATGGGAAAGGAAGGGATGGGATAGGATGGGATAGGATGGGATAGGATGGGATAGGACGGAATAGGACGGGATAGGACGAGACAGAACGGGACAGAACGGGACGGGATGGGACGGTGGAGGAAACAGAAGAGAGGATAAGGGCAGGCAGCATAGCAACAGAAAGACAGCTTCAAAACGAACAGTTGAGCGGTTCTGGTGCTGTTGCCGGTGGTGTTGCTTGCTCTTGCTGTTACCGTTACCGACTACGGAGTCTCGGCTGTACAACGTGCAAGGGAAGAGGAAAGCAGTGGGCGAAGGAAATGAGAAGTCGGTACGCGCGCGCGTACGAGCAAGCGAGCGAATGGACGGGTGCGGGAGGGTACAGGCGGGCGAGCGACCGGTCGCTCACGCTCGGCCGGCCTGGGCGTGTGTGTCTGTGTGTGAATGAGATAGGGGGTGAATGCGATAGCAAAAGAGGAGAGTCGCGTATTGATCGTGTCGCACGGGGGTGGAGCAACCGCCGACCGACTGGCTGGTCTGTCTTCTATACCGGCGCGAGTTGCGTCGAGAGAACAAGACGGTAAATGCGGAGAGGAGAGACAGAGTCGGCCGAAGAGAGACAGAGACAGAATGAACGACCGAGAGAGAAAGAGAACAGGACCCCTCTCTCTCTCTCTCTCTCTCTCTCTCTCTCTCTCTCTTTCTCTCTGTCTGTCTGTATGTCTGTCTGTCTGTATATCAACACCATAGGCTATAATAGAAAGTATCGAGGACGACCGAGCGAAGACGGTGTACGCCTTGGGTTGCCTTGAAATCAGGTGACCGCGACTTATACCACCGGTTATACAGTCTTTTCTTCTCTCTTTGACGCATACGTCCCCCGCGCGATCTCCTTAGAGACAAACGGAAGAAAATGATTATTCAAGCACGCATCGATCTCGATGAGACTTCTCCGGCTTTTGATCTTCGCAGAATCGGCTGCGGACGGACCCGCTAGACGGAGGAATAACTCAGGTCCGGCTACGTTCGACGGTCGGCCCCCGGTGGATGGCCTGCGATGATCCTGCGCCAACCCAAGTATCAGGAAAAATTACATGGACAATGTGGCCACCCGCCACCCACATCCGACCGCATCCCCCCCCCCCCCTACATCCCTCTCTCCCACATCTTTTCGACTGCGTCTTGATGTCGCTTATTCAGACTTCCGCGTTTACCTCTCATTCAGAGATTTCTTCCGCTTACTTTTGCATCGCGGGTCAGCAAGGTTGCGTGCAGAATTATTAGTTTCGAGGCAGGTGTGTCTAGGTCGCGACTTATTTATCGACGGCTGAACGGTGTTGTAATTAAATATGGCAAAGCTGTCGGCGTCGTTTTTTTCAAATAGACAGGAAACCAATTTTTATTCAATGAAACTCGCATTTTTAACGATATGTGTGGAAGATTTTCATGAGGTTAACGTTTACGGATCCCTACCAAAGGACGACCGTTTATGGTACTGTCTGAAATAAGGATTCCCAACTCTAGAACATCGTCCCCAAGCTCTAACAGTTTAGGATACGTACGAGACGTTTCTTTAAATATATATTTCTGAATTATAGTTTCTCCAAATATAGGGACATTAAAATAAGCTGAGAACCACTGTGTTAGAGGTTCGGTTATGCGAAAATTGCCCACTAACACCTCTTGAAGAAACAAGACTTCCACTATGTGAAACACGTAATACCAAACTAGCCTATGGATCATAGCAACCTTGAATACAGAAAATACGCAAGCGATAAACTGTTTAACCCTTGGTCGTCTACACCTGGGTCCGCATACACTCAAGGTTTCAACGACTTCGTTTAACTTGTCACCTTCTGGAAGCTAACTTAAATTGTCATCTACTTAAATTAATATTAATAATTAGAAATCTGAATAAAAGATGACGGATTAATATAAATTGTTGTATTAGAACCCGAGAAAAATGATTCCTCAGACACTAACATAAGTGTTCACGAATTTTATAACAGAAAATTTGGTCGTGATATTATTATATAATAAAAAGCAAAATTTATGTGATTTGTAAATAAAATTTACATACATTTTTTTTATCGCACTTATCAACATAGTTCGCTAGAAAGTAATTCATCTTACACTGATATAATATGCCTATTATATAGAAACAGAATTGTGACTCTATTTTAATTAACATATTCTTTCACCTTTACCCTAGAAGGTCACGAGTTGGGTCCATTTTGATCTAGAGTTATCAGCACTTCATTCGAATTCTAACTTTTTAGCAGCAAATTTAAAGAAATAGGTTCAACAATTGAAGGATTAGATTTTATATAAAATTGTCTTAAAATATAACCGCCTAACAGCAAATCGTTGTTACACACGTGTGCAGAAAGTGAATGAATGTAAAGATTATAATAAGCGTGTATTCGATATGATCCAAAATCATGTAATTACAAAAATAAATTTAGAGACATTAGCATAAAATTTACGCGTACAGATTTTGCTTTTCATTTAAAAGGCGAGATTCATAAATTTTAGTATGACAAATTGATGTATTGACCATATTTTGTATAATATCCTCAAATTGGAATTTTGTGTGAATTGTACAACTAATTGAAAAACCTAAATATGTGTCTCATTATTAATTTAGTTATATAATTTCACATTGTACTATTAGTGAATATCCATTCAATAAAATATTGGTCATATAGTACTAATTAAAGAAATTCGTTTCTTCACTGTCCATGTAAGGGAAGAGGAAGAAATAACATTGAATTCTGAACTTCAAAAATATACATGTATATCAAGGTCACAAATGATAAAATTTATTTTATGTACCCCGTTATTAAATCGTAGCGATGTCATAATAACTATGAAGGAAGATGTAATTTACTATGCTGCACGCAATACGTGCATTGTATGTATAGAGTGTCCAGGGCTATACGCGTGTGAAAAAGACTACCTGATAGTTACACTTTCGTAAAGCAATCAACTTTAAAATCTTTACTTAATATTATATATTAATAAATGAACTAATTAAGCAATAAAGTATATAATAGCAAGTAATTTTAGCGACTTTTTCAATATCCTCAATGCCGTATTAATTATTTACATTACAAACTTCAGTTTTGTAGCAAACAGCTACAAATGATTGAACTAGTAAAGATGTATTAAAAAATATTAGGTTGAATAGGGGCAAAAATTGTAACCCAGTATATTGAAAGTCTGACAGTATACTGAAAGACAGTATATTGTAAACATGTTGAAACTTCTACAATAATTTAATAAACATTGTTGTAAAGTTTACTTTGATATAGACTATATCATAGTTTAAATAAATACAAAAAAGTGAGCATTAATACCAATATAAACCAATCTTTGTAAATATCGGGCATATTTTTCTAAACGAAATGAATATATGTATTAAACACTTGAAGATTGAAAGTGGAGAAATAAGGTATGTCTGGTGAATAGTATTCAAAGAGGTGTTTTTTTGTACAAAAATGTATCAAAAATATGTCTTCGGCGAAAACAATTCAATTTAAAAACTCCTCCAAAACTGATACACTTGATTCCAATTCATAATAAATAATATTTAGTGTGACACGACAATTTGTATGAACCCTTGAATAGAGATGATGTTTTTAAAAATTATTCAACACATTCCCTTTCTGTAGCGGTTCGTATTCATATTCAAGAGATTAAACTACTCTTCAAAGTTCGGAATAAAAAAAGCTTTTCAACTACAGACCTCGAAAAGTAATTCTAGGTAATAATAAAGGTTGAATATAAAACTTTCTTAATTTTATGCAATGTATAATATTCTATGTACAGTATTTTTTAGTAGCTTATTTTCTCCATTTTTCATATTGTACATACATTACACTTTTCTCAGTTAAAGGGTATAACCTGTCTCTTTGATTTTTCAATTTACAACTTTCATTTTCTCTATTCAATTCGATCGGGTAAACGAACACAATTGCTTTTACTCCTTACAGGTTCAATGGCTGCCGGTTCCTAAATCGAGAAATACAAAATGAAGTTAAGTTGAAAGAGGAAGACAAAGAGATGATTGTGGGGAGACAGACTGCCAAGTCGAAAATACATATCAGTCAGTAGCCGACCGAACAGTCTAGCCTAAAGTCTTTGAATTTTTCGAGAGTCGCCGATCAGGTATCAGTCCAAAAATGGATCCTGCTATGCTATTGCCAACGCGATTCGCTGCTTATAAATTCGGCTTCCTCTTCTCTTGCCCATGTTACGTTTACTTTCATGTAATTCGCTCTCCGATTATTATTTCTAATACCGAAGCTTATGCAGACAAAATTCTAATTTCTCATTCAAAACAATATTAAATTTTTTGTTAACACACTACCGCGATGGAATCACGAAACTTGTTAAATTAAAGAGAATGTTTGATATTTCATTAAAGATACGGTAATATTTATACACAGTGAAATAAATTAGGTATCGTAAATAGACATTATGAAAAATCATGTGTATCAATTGTACCATACAGGAGCCAAAATACAAATTTCATTCTGCAGTTAATACTTTCAATCAACTGAAACTAACACATCGATGGTTTTCAATTCTTTTAACTTGTCCACTGCATTTTGTTGCATTCACTCATTTTTGTCATAAATGCAAAAAATACGCAGTCTTAGTCATAAATCATGTTAAAGCGTATAATAATATAACGTGATAAGTAGTGAAATTATTTATGTACAGTGTTATTTGTTTAACAATTGGCAACACTATCGTTTTTGACAAGACAAATTTTTGGAATATGCCGATATTGTATAATTTCCTAACAAAGAAAATACTTTACAGAAACGTTTTAAAAATGATTATGAGTTAATTTTAAATTCTTCTTCACTATTTAGAAGAGCCAATAACACAGTCAAACCAATAACCATTTATAAAAACAAAATTATGTCAATCTTGACTTCTTTCATTAAGAAAAGAAATATTTTAGGAAACCTGAACTATTGTAATCAGTGCCTAAAGAATTAATTACATTGAAATTAAATTACTTTTTTTAAAGGTCTACATCAATTGCAAGAAACAGAAGCTGATAAACGTTTACTTCTTTTCTTCAGTTCTCATGTAGACATATACTTTTACTTTTAAATAATGGTTATTTCAATGTCAATCAATGTAATTGTCGTCTATGCTTTTCATATGAATGAAAAAATAAATATATTAACGATACCATTATGCAATGTTTGATCAAAATGTGATGATCAATAAATACACTATTTGTTGGCGGTAGGAAGAACTCAACACTGGATGTGACAGCCTTGTAAATGAGGAGCATAAACGACCAAAAAACTCAATTTTTATCATAATATAATCAAGAAACTTGCAATTCGTTGACAGAATATGCTACTTACAATATTGATGACTGAGCAGTGAGTTTCATTTAGGAAAAATGTATACTTGTTTAACGTTAATGTAACAAACAACCTAATACAACAGTATTATTACATTCTCCAAACAGTTTTTCTACTTTGCATTTGATCTACTAATTTTTGACATAAATGTATAAAATCCGCAGTCTAGTTATCACTTTACTGACTGATGTAGTATTGAATATAGAACAGTTTCCATGTTCCCATATTTTTATGAGACTAATTCAGTCTTACAATTAGATTCATTGTATTTCTGAATTCAACTGCGCAACTCAGCGGCTGACATACGAATAATGCGTCGTTCCCAGAACATGATTTTCTTCTAGAACCAGCTCCAACGAAAGGCTCAAATTTGGTCTGTTATAAGGTAATAGATTAATTTTGCATATTACATACGTAGCAATAATTTAATGGTTTAATTCCCATTCATTTGCATTCCTGTAAACCGAGTATTAAACAGCATATTGGAAAGTTAATTACGATCGAAAAATCATCTGATTAATTGTTATATTCTGCGTTTAGAAAAATGATAGCCTTTTGATGAGCCTGCTTAAAAAAAAAATCAATTGTAGTAATGGATTTTTCTGGTAGTATATACCGTTTTTTAAGATAAAATTCCGGAGAACAACTTTCAATTTTTATCTCATTTTTATATTCCATTTCTCTTTTCATATTGTTTTGGTCTTACGCGCAATTTCGTTGTATTAGTTATTTTTTATTTAACCTTTGCTCGGCTCACGTCGAAACATTTTATAATTGGCATAAATATTAAAATAAATACAAAAAATCGACGATTCTGACTAACTTTAGTTTACTGCGTTTGTATTCAATTTGTCTTCATTTTTCTAAAAGTTCTCTATCAACGCCATTTAAATAATCTAATCATCTAAATGCAGTTTTGGTAAAAAAAAACTGTTTCAAAGTGTAAATACAATCATTTTAACACGGATCATAAATGAATGTTTAGCAAGCATCATGAATAAATGAATTTATTATATCAATATATAATAAAAAGAAAACTGTTTTTTAAAATAAACGTTTTCTTGGATTTTCAATGTTTGCAAAAGCTATAAATAAGTGACACAATATATGACCTTCCGCGTTATTGCTGGACGATCAACTGTTCATAGGCAACAAAAAGAACATTTAGCCACGTGCTTTCGAATAATTTCTTTATTTTTAATGCCCGATAAATAAAAAATATATCCTACAATTTCCAAGTCGGTGGAATGCAGCTGTTTTCAATCATTTAATATAAATCAATTTGGCATTAACAATGCACATGCATATATATATATATTATTATTATTATTATTATGTAGAAATTGCAACAAATTGGAGTGCAGGTAGACAGAGTTCGTGGGACACAGTGTATGCGAGCCGTAGCAGAAACCGCTAGTAGAGTTTGTCTCAGCGATTTAAAAACATCCTGTAGAGTTGTGGAGGTTCGCTGAGGGTGCCTTCGGCCGTCACCAGTACTTTTCCATTGGCCAGCCTTTTCTGAAGACTCCCAAGTCTGTAACTCTACTATGCTCGCTCAGAGGACTACTAAAACCTGCCTGAGGAATGACCGGAAATGAGTAGCGCGTATTTCTAATCACATCCCTTCATCTTTGCAGATTAGGATGGTGATTTTCAATTTTGAAGATTTCGAAATCCAGTTAGTGCCTTTCGTTACACAAGCAAATACTTAGAACCTATAACAGTTCACTAAAATATCGGGACTTTTGTCTATACTTTCAAGGTCTTGTTATGACTCATCATTAGACTGTGGATCTTTATGCAAAATAAAAATTGTCTGCATTGATTACAAAAAACAGAGACTAGCTAAAACTGCCTCTCCTTCTTTAACCTCTCCAAGGATGCTGGCACACATGTGTACGTTTATTTTCTTTTAAAATTAAAGTTATTCTAAATAAAGCAAAAACAAAATTTGTTGAAGAACACTAAAATAATTACTGAATTTCTGAACGATAAAAACAAAAAACTTGCCGTATGGAAGCACTGATAATATTTCAATCAAACATGAAATATAATCATTTTATATTTAATCATCTCTTATTGATTAAATATCAATTTATTTAATCATCTCTTCTTCCTACTTTAGAAAATTCGTCCCTGAAGAGGTTAATAAGTTTGATCAATTGGAAACAATATACGCATATTCTTCAGTTCTTTTAATTCGTTTATTGTTTTAAATTTTACCAACTAATTTCTATTATAAATGTATGGAATCCACAGTGTAATCATCATCTTATCAAACGTGATAATACTACCATCTCTCGGAAAATCAAGGTTTTTAATTATTTCCCATACAATAACGAAACAGACTCGTGGTGAAAATATAAAATAGAATCTACTAAATATGAATATTATTTACTTTTTTTAAACCGTAGATAGCTAAACTATAACGATGCCGATTAAGAACACGAATATAATTGAACGCTTTTTATAATATTTAGCAACGAAAATGCTTTATCATATACGCAGACTGTACATCTTTATGTAAAGTAAAAATCGTTTGTCACGTCACAGACATCATCACAGAAGATGAAAGAAAATTTATTTCTCTTCATATGACTACATTTTTACTGCGATGCTTAAATATTGATGATAAAGGAATAAAATTGTGTTTCGTCTAATAAGGCGTAACATTCATATTTGTTACACATTGTTTAAAATCATCGTCATCAATCAAAATCACAGTCAGTTTATGAAGAAATAGGATAAGTGAAATATAAAAGTTATATTTGGTATTGAATTTTTTAATCGAAGCATTTGGGTAGGGGGGGGGGGAGGATAATCCTTTACCATTCAAAGCTTTTTCAATTTTTATATTCTAAAATCAACACGAAAATCATGTAGCTTTGACATGTTTCGAAACCTTAATTTAACAATCTATTCACGATAATTATGAAATACTAAAATTCTATTTGCATTGGATGCAGTTGTAACATTAATAGCAACTATATTATAAATCGTTAAAATAAATATATACTTATCTAAATAAAATTAAATTTTGACCGCAAAAGGTTAAAGGAAGAAGAATTACGTCCTCTACAGGAGGGGGCGGGGAGGTTTAAGATCTTCGAACGATTTTGTAATACAAATGCATTTAAAAGTCTAAATTTTATGTGTCCGGCAGTGAACAAATAGTCAAATTCAGCCGTACTTACTCTGTACTTAATTATACTACGAAATTACAAATATTCCTGTAACTTGTATTCGACGAATTTCGAATACAATAGCGTATCCTATTCGAAATCTAACTACTAAAGAAGCTTCCCTAACTAATCATAAGTTACATATAAATGCATAACTATCGATAAAAGTTCACTATGCAAATATGTTTACCATTTAAGCACAAATAAAATTATAAACGGTTGATATTTCTTAATATATATTTTGTCTGTCATTTTGCTTCTACATTTTTTTCTTTTAGGCGCTTTTCATCTAAAAAAATAATAAAGTCTTCAGTGGGACTTGTCAGTAACGCTTTCACGATCAAATAGAGGAATATCTCCTGTCCCCGACTGCCCTAATATCAGACAAATGGCATAATTCATAGCAGCAACGTGTTTAAACTCGGTTATAATAAATACTGTTGTACAGTATTTTATCGATAACTGTCCCAAATATCTGGCCTATATCTGTCCCAAAACAATCCCCACTTCCGCGGGGTATACCCCGTGAGGGGCCGAGTAGCTCTAGAGCCCTCGGTCGCCGAGAAGTGTAACATACTACGGGTCGAGTATATCGGTGTGAGACCGCTACTAATCCAATGACAAAACTTCTTTATTTTTTATTATTTTTTTATGGAACTGTCACCACTATATTTGTGACATTTTACTAATGAAAATGATATCAAATAGGATATAATTGCGATGATAATTACTTGTGTAATGGACCATGAAGGTTTCGGGCGCAAGGTAGGACAGCGTATGGGAAAAAAGAGACGCGGAGAGTCGCCAGTCGGAGACTTTCACCAATATATTTGTAGCATTTTTCTGATTAAAATAATACCAAACACGATATAATTCGGATCATTTTTACAATAATTTTCCGAAACTTTCATCGTTCATTACACAAGTAAATATCATCGCAATTATATCTTATTTGGTATCATCTTCATTAGAAAAATGCCACAAATATATTGTTGAAAGTTCCATAAGAAAATAAAAAATAAAGGAGTTTTGTCGTTGCATTACTAGTAGACTCACACCGACATATTCGACCCGTAGTATGTTAAACTTCTCAGCGACCGAGGCCTCTCGAGCTTCGCTATCCTTTTCTACGTTCGGCAAAAGTCAAGGAATAGTATACCTGGCCGATAACTGTCCCTGGTCGAACCCTTATTGTGAACAGTTATCGATAAAATACTGTAACCACAACATTTATTAGAGGTATTAAAAGATGAACAATTAAAGTAGTATTATTTACTGTTTCGTGGATATAGGAAAAATTTGAATCTTGCAGTTCAAAAAAATTATTATTAAAAAAAGGATATAGTGATCCATTTCTCAGGGATACAGTGTCTTACTGACAAGACGTACATCTTAAAATTTTTTAATAAAACAGCAAATGGAGTATTCGGTATAACGAAGTATAACGAAGAACTCAAATGTCTGACTTAAAAAGAATATTAGTATCTATATCCTTGTTTAATCGAAAACTCATATCAGTATTTGAAGAAGGTTTGACATAACCCAAATCTAATTACTGATTATTTTGTATTTTTTCTTATATTTTGATATATAAGTATCGATTTTCGAATGAAAACTTTATGGTTATACAACCTTATTATTCTTTTTGAAAGAAGCTTCTGGGTTTGGCAGTAGGGGAAGTGTCTCTATTTATCGCGTTGTATGTACTAGAGTATATTCCAAATTATGACACCTGAATTTTGTATAAGAATAGAGATAATTTCCGGTATAAGTGCAAGGGAAATGGAGAATAAGACATTTCAATAGAAGGTCTCTATTTTTAAATAATCGATTCTATAAACTGTTTTATTGAACATTGATTTTGTGTGGTATTATTGTGTTATATTAGTTGTAGCACTTTCTAATTAATATTTTAAAGGAATTAACACACGCATTAGTAAAGACATTCTCAGTAAGAACATGTGTTCAACTAATTTAATTTTTACTTCCTTTCTGTTTGTAACAAAACTTTTCATACACTGTACAATCTTACAACTGCGTCGCGAGATTAATAAATTTACGTAATATGTATAGCATAAAATACGTATTGCATAAATTGATTATGTAAAGCGTAAAGCAATGGCACTAAGGGTTTAATTTAATGTTTACGTCAATAATCTCCTAAACTGGTAGATTAAATGTTCCGTTGATGTTGATTTTTGTAAAATAATTTACAAAATCACTACTGACGTAATTGTTTATACGCTACTTCGTATATCCGTTCTTGGCTTTAATAGTTACGCGATTTATCATATGAGTTGTTCGAATCAGTTGATTCTAACGTTCTCAAGATTATCTTATTTGGGTAAATAATCGGCACAGGAAATTGCGATGAGCAAGATCAAACACAATTAGACAGACAATTTGTGCTTTAAGGCTAATGCAAAATCATTTTCTCATGAACTCAAAGATCTAATCAATTTCGGATAAAATTTGATTAACTGCAGAAGTGAAAAGGCTAAAATGGGATTATAAAGTCGAAAGCCATCATATCCTGATGCAAATACAAATGCTTTGCTGTGCGGTTCTACATTTTGAATGCGTTATTATTAGGTTCCAGAAGTTTATGAAAACTCATCGACAAATTAACCAAATTTCTATGTTTCGTCAACGCTTTCAGAAAATTAAACCTAAAATAAAATTGTATTAACCCTTTGCACTCGGAGCTACTTTAACTCTGAAACCAAAGTTTTCTTCCGACCTAGAATATTTCAATTTTATACGATGTTTCTCATTTTACTCGTATAAAACTGATCCAATTTACATATACAATATTTTCTTTTATATATTTCATATATTGAATAATGTAACAAATATTTTAAGTAGTGCTATAACATTTTTTAGCAGCGCCTCAGAGTTACCGCGTGAGTGCAAAGGGTTAAATCTATCAATTCGCAGACAGTGGACGTTTTTCGCAACTACAAAGATTGTGCTATGTACTAAATAGACTGTGAATCTATATGCAAAATAAACAAATTTACTCCATCAATTTAAAGGAACAGGAGCCATATAGACATTTCATTATTCCTTTAATAATTTCAACAAGCTGAAAATAACATATCAATATTCTTCTTTTTCTGCTGTAGTCTAATAATCAGTGTAATAAATTGACAGTAAAATTCTTCAGTAGCTTTTAAGATTACTCTATTAACTAAACTAGATTCTTGTTAGACCTGATGATTATTACTATTAGAAGATATTTATTGCTCAACACGTCTAGATATGAGAACATAGCGGGGAAACGTGAGGCCCTGTCTGGTGATCAGTCCGCGTTCCGAACGAGCTAGCGGCGAATTAGAACCGAGCCACTATCGGTAGTGAAGAAATTCGAAATATGCCGACATGAAAAATTCGTAAATCAAATGGAAAAAACCTGTGGAACGGTGAACGCGACTAAAGCGAGAAGAGAAGATATTAAAGAAAAAATGTAAAAGACAAGTGGAAGTAGTTATCAGTGTTACAGTAGTGCGGGATTAAATTTACATAAAATCTGCACGATTAGATTTAAATGGGTCGACCCCACTCTTTTCCCGACACTTACCACTGTCAGGATTTTGAGCTAGGCGAAGCTACCTCAGTAGACAAGGATAAAGAATGAATACAATGTATGCAATACCACGACTGGAAAATTTGATTTTCAGTAATTGTCATCTTCCCTTTATAATAGTAGCACCAATGGATGGCTAATTATTTACAAAAGTCGAGGTTGTGCAACGAAAGAGGTAACCAATCGCAGTGATTCGTAGTGTCGATCTTCTTTTGCTTCTACGTAGGCACCACAATCCCCACCACAAGCATCAGAAGCTCGAACACCTCGTGGTGGCAATATGCAATGGTCGCTAGTATGCAACGAACGAAGATTCCGTGCAATAAACAAGTTATAACTAGCAATGTTCTGCCATAATTCAAACGAGCAAAATAGTCCAATGGACATCGTGCTTGGACATATTTTAATCGGAAGAATCTCGGCTGTCGTTTGATACTACTATAAAGTTAAGGCGACAATTACTGAAAATGAAATCTCCTTTATTGTATGTTTGTTTTTTTCAGTTGTGATCTCCCTTTGAAATGCAGATGCTCGACGTACTACGTCTATCTCGTTTTCGCTCGTTATACCGAATCTCTCACTTTGTCGAGCCGTGCCTCGAGTCAGTTCTTGGAAAAGAAAGATGTTCTGCTCACGAAAATTGAACTGCTGGCTCCTGAGCTGATGTACATTTAACCATGCGCTACTGTAATTGAAAGTAATAAGGGCATAATTGTGGGCCGATATACTCACATTGTTGCTTGTGCCTGGATTCCATAAGGATCATTTGTTCGTGTTTGTGCCATGCAGCATCGGTAGTATCTGTCCCCGTCATACCTCTCGCAGCTGCAGAGGGTGGTTGGATACCCCCACGGCCCCCACCGCCTCCACCCCCGCCGCTTCCATACTCCATACCAGCGGCACCCTTACCCTTCCCTCCCGCCCTTTCACTTCTGCCCACGGCAGTCTTCAGACGCTCACAACATGGGGCACGCCAGCCCTCTCAATACCGCTTCGCAGCGCGAACCTTCTCTCCCTCTCTCCCTCTCTCGCTCTCTATCCTTCTTTCGCTCTTCTACACTGCACACTGCAGCCCCTCTGTCTTCCTCTTCCTCTTCCTTTTCCTTCCTTCCTTCGTTCCTTTCTCTTCGATTCTTCTTTTCCTAGGTGTTCTTTTTAACGGTCTCTATTTCTTCTTGCTTTCTTTTCTCAATTAACACACCCTCGGTTTTCCGACTTTTTTTGTTCTAGTCACCGTGCTTGTTCTTCCTCTTCCTTACTGATTTCCCTCTTTCCTTTATATATTACTCTCGCTTGTACAATGTCTTTTTTCCCCTCGTTTCTCTCTCTCTCCCTCTCTCTCTCTCCCTCTCTCTCTTTCTTTCCTACTTTCTTTATTTCTATCTTTTCTCTCTCTCCCTCTCTCTCTCTCTCGTTCTCTCTCTCGTTCTCTCTTTGCTCTCCGTGAAGACTTCTCAGTTCATTAAAATCTATACTAAATCACTTTCCGCGGATACGATTGCTCTAGTTGCAGAAGAAACGCAATTGAATTTGGATAAAGAACGTAGAAACGGGACTCGTTAATTGTAACGCTGTATTTCTTCGTCTTCTTCTTCTTCTTCTATCGTCTTCTGTCACCACTTCCCGTTTCTCGGTTACCAAGTGGTCCACCCCTTTCACACGATCTTCTAGGAGAGAGAGGGAGAGAGAGAGAGTGAGAGAGAGAGAATGAGAGAGAGAGAGAGAAAGTCCTCCGAACCTTTTTCCGTTCAAGGACTTCTAAACGTCTTCTTGCTCGGTGCCCTTCGTTCCGGCGTAGATGTATCGCCTTTTCTCTCATACGAAAAATAACTCTTATTTACAGATACGCTGAGTCTTTTTTCTTTTTCACTCTCTCTCTCTCCCCCCCTTTTTATTACACGATCCAGGAGTGCGTGTACCCGTTTTCGGTCACTCCTCTCTCGCCCGGTTCCTCTCGTTCGCGAGTTACTTCCCGTCCTTTCGATTAAACTTCGTTTAGCGTCTCGCAACGATGCAGTGTTGGTTCCGCTCACTTTTTTGTCCTCCTTCCTTTCCTAGTTCCTTTCTATCGCTACAAGACGCTACGTCTCTCCTTGTTTCGCAAATTTTCCTTTCCAAAGGCAAGATCCCTCACTCGGTTTCACTGTCAATATCCATCATCCTCGATGTTGGTGTCTGAAACCAAAATAAAGAAACATTTGTTTAATTTCTGTGCGTAGATGCCTCGTTATCTGTCTCGATTCGTTATCCAAGTTATTAAGCTGTCTCAAAAGATCGTTTCGTTTTCGATTAATGCACACAATGCAAATTCAAGTAAGTTTTATAAGAAAGCGGACAGATGAATAACGAACAAATGATCACGTTGTTTATATATGCTCGTGTTATTCAATAATATTAAACATACACAATGCGAAAGACACTTTTGGGACCACCTAATCTTTCCACCCCTTTAAGTGTTTTTATACCTTATTGCTCCCAAATTACCAAAAATTGAGTCTCTCATGTGCCAAACTAATCAATCGAATAAATTGTATAGAATATCGCTTAAGCGATTATATTATAATTGTTTAAGACATAAAAATATTGTTACGAATTTTGCTCGAAGATATCGATAACGAAAGATATCGATATGTCGAGTGGTCCTGGTTGCAAACGACGACGTAACAAGGATAACGGAGAGTTGGTTGATGGACATCAAGGTGAACAGAAGCCAAAGAATAAGTGCTCCTCCTCTATGTAGTAATAAAGGGAATACGGTTTTTTTTTAAATGATAAGACTCTTTTATCATATATAGTGATGCCTAGAATACGGGTGGTGGCTCCCACGTAACACTCTAGGGTTAATAATAATTAATATATAAGAGGCACTTAAATTGGAGAGCATAATGAAAAGTTGATCAGACTAATTCTTGAAAAGTTCAGATAATGAAAAAGAAACATATTCTACACAAGTTCGAAAATTAGCATTCAAAAACTGAACAGACACAAGTGGGTACACAATTAATATGTTTGAAAGTTTCATCAAACTGAAGTAAAACATCAATTTACTTTATTTTTTAATTAACAATTTCCAGGTCCTACACATAAGTCAAGGAAACATTCTTTCATCCTGCGCCTACATTTGTTAATATGTATGTACATTAGCACAAAACTGTGTTGATGTGCCAAAACAATTTTAAGGGTATGAAAAAGGAATCCTAGAGCCCTTTAGACATCAATCAGAAGTGCGAGAACACGAAAATAAGAGTTGCAACATCTCAAATATACTCACACACTTTTGACTGCTCATATAAATGCTCGAAATCATGTATTAATTTCATAAAAACTAGAGTTCTTACTATTACACAGATTTTTAAATGTTATAAATAAATTTGTGTACGAATTCTAATCCAATTAAAACTGTATCAATTTTATATAATTGTTTTAGTTAATTCGTGTTAAAAAATCATGTCCGCCACCAAACAATGCAAGTAATCTCAGATTTTGTACAAAAACAAAAATGTTTTCCTTAATATGTATAATTATAAATAAAACAATAATGTATACTTATTTTCACATTTTTCATTCCTAATCCTTTATTAAAACTTGTTCACTTTAATTTGAATCCAAATAAGATATGAAAACAAATAAAAATAATTTGTTATTCTCGACTAAGACTTCACAATAGTTTTACAAAGAAATGAATTGCGTTCCCTTTATAAAAATTTAATTTTCTTTGCTGAGTACACTATTACTTACGTGTGTATATTGAAACAACATTCAATATCTAGGAAGACCTTCTCAAAAAAGAATGTGTAATAAATGTAACAAGCAACTTTTTTAATACAATAGCATTTACGTTGTACAAGTTGATTTCTCTAATCAAGAGAAAATGGCTATCTTAATTTGTACTGAAAAGCGGCTATGAATTGGCAAAATAGATAACAGATAACGAGACAGATACCGAGCATGATTGTAACATCTTTCTTATTGCTAATTTATACATGGTCTTTGTTCTCGCAGTTTGCTTTCTAAATGCATGTTCGTAAAATATTGCAACGCAAACACCAAAAAGCTCTCGAACAATTTCATTTCCATTACCTTTCCTAGCAGAGTATTCTGGATAAAATAATTTAAACCCTTCAAAAATAAAAGAAAACCGACCCCCCGATTATTACAATAATAAACTACTCCCCTGTTAAGCGTAATGCATTTGAAGCTTTTCTGATATCTTATTGCCGGGGAGAGTAGCCATTTTGTAATTATCAGATCGAGCTTAGTCGAGTATGAACATAGATAAGAAAAGCAAGATAAACTCTGTACGGAACTCGTTGAACAATTTCCGGTACTTCAAAGCATGCCGACGTATCCTGTCGCTGTCCCAATTATTATTCCACAATGAGTTCTTTCTATTTCACATTATATATTCCCGAAACTTTCATCAATATTTCAATCAAGTTCTCTACATAACAACAAATTCAAGTCTTGACTACACATGATTCACCCTCCCATAAAAGAAATGTATGTGAAACATTCTGTATGTTGTGAAAATATAAGAAAACAATAAGTAAACAAATTTTGTTTGTTGGTGAATAATAGCCGACTGTCACGTGACGATTTATTTCGCAAATTCTCTTTGTTCGTGTGAAAGATTTAAATCGATCTATATTAAAAAGATCTAGATGATACGATGAAGTATCATATTAACCGAAATTAGTACGACATACTAACCAATGAAAAAGGTGCTTCTATCTTTAACGTACCACGTATAGTATAAAGTAATATGTACAACCAATCGAAAGTAAGGAGCAAATTGAGATGCATACCTATTACTTGCATCACAATTAAGATGAACTTATTTTTATAAACGTAAAATTATAAATTGATAATTTTTCATAGAAACATTAATTATTAAGAAAATTAAATAAATTTGTAAATTCGTATTTAATACTTCATATTGATTTAAGATTAAAATTCCGCAGAAATCATTTTCTGCACGTTTAAGAAATACCCCCTCCTCTTCTCTGCCCTTTTGCAACTCCTGTACTGTTCCACTCGGAATAATTGTAAATTTGAAGAGATTATGCGAATTGTCATTTCCCGATAGCATGAAAACGTTAACCACTTCAACATTTCCAAGCATACGCGTGTTCTATGAATGACGTTCAATGAACTTTTGATCAGATCGATATATTTGTAAATAGTCCGACATATGGCAGCTACCTTAGAAACTGATACATGTGTGTTTATAATCCAAGAGGAACTTGTTACTAAATTTGTTACACGTTCATCCAACTTTAACCCTTGCAAGACGGACGCGGAATCATCATTTATGCTGAATGTCGTTGCATGTTCTTTTCGGTAATGTATTCCAATACAATTACAATACAAATCAAGATTATTCTGATATTTAACTATAATCGCGGTCTCTTAAATCCACCGAAATTAATTTTACTAATTTATTTACAACGATTAAAATGTCCTAAGCAATGCATCATTAAAAATAAAATATAAAAATAAAACGAAGACTGCCGTATTATACAATATTTTAAAGAATTGATATTATATCAGAGAAATTATTAGTCTCGATTCTCATGATTCAACTGTACGTTTACATAAAATATTATTAAGTGATCAAGTTAATACATGCTTTGCTGTATTCATTCAGATCTTTACATATTTCGTTGTGTATGCCATAAAAGCATAAATTACACAATGTAACAATAATAATAGTGTCTCGAATTAATTTTACTGCATTTCGTAACACTTAGGTAAACAGGAATTTTTTAAATAAACTATCATTTATATAGAAACTTGTATTTCGTTAATATTTCAAATTCATTCACATTAAAGTTAAGTGATTTGACTGATAAACTCAACACCGGAGATATTTCTATTCACTCCTATAAATAAAATTCTAAAATATTAATTAATCTCCTAAATAATATCATAAACCATAATGGACTTCTAATTATATACCACATATAACATGTACAACATACGTATATGTATCATTCTATATTAGAAAATAAAATAGTATCACCGAATTATTAATTAAATTTCATGAATGAAAATTTAAAGCGTAAAATTTCTAATTTTTGTACAGTTATAAATGTAAAAAAGAGCATTGTGCGTATTAAGAATAAAATAAGGTATTAACAACATGGTGAAAATAAATGTTATAAGAAGAAGTCGAAAAAAATGTTACTTTTTTTTTTATTTTTTTTCTAATGATCATGCAAAAGCATCTACTAATTTTAATTGCATATTAGTAATCATCGATGCTCCACAAGTTACGTTACATTTGTTCATAATTATGTGTACTCTGAAAAATTATAAGAATCGTCTTTTCAAAATTTTCTATGTAATTAAATAAAGAAATAAAATCAATTCATATACAAATACGAACACAATATTACAAACGTAATTTTTCCGTCCAAGATTTAATTTTTACAAACAATTAATATTAGGAATGTGCGCACGCTTAATAAAACGTTCGAATTTCGAGTATTTCTTTATCACTTTCCGTTGTACTTGTATATGGTTTCTGGTTTTATATTATTATATATGCATATTGTGCACGAATATAAGGGCACTAGTATGTATTAATATATATAGTTAATTATTTGTAGCAATTTTGAAATCGGTTTCGTTAGAACTACAAAATAAATTTATTTATTCTAAGATAATTTATGCATTAGAAAATTGTCTATTTTTATATAGCGGATGAATACAAAATATTCCATAAATTCATCATCGATCACTTGCAAGCAAGAAATATTGCAACAGTTGCATATACATACATACATTATTTGTAGGAAACGATACAGGAAATAATAAAATAGAACTTAAAACACTTTTCTGTTTTGATTAGAAAACAATAGTTGTATAATTCCATTTGTTTCGAAGTTCTTTTAAAATTCTCTTTTAAAAGTTCTTTGTAATGTATACACACCACCATCAATATCACTCCCCTCCTCATGTTATGTTAGTCCGAAAATACATAGCCAGACTTACGAAGTGGATTATACTATATTTAAGAAAATTCTTACAGTATTTAATTATAATAATCTAACTGAGTTCAAAATATGTCGACGGAAATAAATTATAAAATAATTTTCCGATGTCATGCCCATTACTTTCGGAATATGTCTCGTAAGTAAGCTACCCAATAAGTCGACGGTAAACGTGTCGCCTATTATTAGATGCGTCGTTTCCGCATACGTGCACGTAGGATGCGTTATACATAATCTTGGTTAGCAAAAGAAGTGAAGAACCCCGAATAGTCTGGTCTTTTGATTATACTCTTTAACCTCGTAAAAGTCGTGCAAGTATTTACAGGACAACTGTGGTAAGCTACAACACAGGAACGTAAAATGTAATTTCATTGAGAAGTAAAATCATATTTTAATCTTTACATGAGTGTATAATTCTTTGCAATTATAATTTGCTAATATTAATGATATACACATACAACAAAAGTAAACATTAACTATTACAAAGACATATAGTGACAAAATTATTGGATGAAATATTTGTACACTTGTTTCATATTCCTGATGTGCGAATCTTGCATGGAAATATAAAGGTTACATCAAAAGATCAAGTATTGTACATGAAAGTAAGTAAATAATTAGTATTTAGTGCTCATTATTAATACCTTTTGGTTCCAAATTGATATAAAGTTTATAAAATATTCATATATGAAATCATGAAACACGTATCGCATCATTTAAAGAAAACTTAAGCTGTTACGTAAGGTGATAGGTGACAATTCAAACGATGCACATATCTGACTTAAATCTTAACACACACATAAGAATTTTGAAAATGTACAAATTGTTTGTTTTATTGTGGTAATCTAAGAATGTATGGCTAGATATGTATGTACTTGTAATATAATACAAAAATTAAACTGAGGGTAATTGCAAATTATAGTCATTATAAATTATATGTATAATCAATTGTTTCATACTCCTTGTATACAGAAATTGATGTCTACTATTAACAAAGATGAAAGATATATACATACAATTAATTTGTATTGTACTGCAGTTGTTCCATACTTGTTACAAAAATGAAAAACGAAAAGAAATTGAATCCAATTGTACGTGTTTATAGTTATCATGTAAACATATAAATGTTGATCCAAACATTACGTTATACTTTATAAACCAAAAAACATTCCAAAATATATATTATCTTACAAGGAATTATATATAAAGTAAAGTGTATGCTTTGTTTAAGTATACTTAAATACTTAAAGTATACTTAAATAAAATATATAATCTACTTATGTTTGTATTCAATAAATAACACAAAAAATATTGATGATTTAATTTATATAGTTTGTGAATATGTACATTATGTGCTTTGAATTAACTTAATTAAGAAAATTCAAATATTATTTTATCCTTTTAGTTCAACTTAATTTTAAATTACATTATTTATTAGTAATTGTACATTTAAATATTTTAAATTCTTCAAACAAATAAACTACTTCCCTCGCAGGATAAGCCAATAACATATATCACAAGCCTGACAAATTATTTGCTTATGAAAATGGTATTATAATAGAATCTTGTAACATCATTTAATGACACAGAAAGATGTAGATCAAGTGCAATGTAAAAATATTTTCTATAAGAAAATGCAGAGATTTTAAAGGTTTGTTATGCTTATCGGACTTTGTGAAAATACAAAAACTGACTACTTTCTAGCAAATTTTCTAGTTGTTAGTTGACTTAAATCCATCGACTTTTACTTTTACTATAGTACATTTACTATTTAAATATCCTTTAAGACAATCGCTCAATCACTATTAATCATGCTTAAATCTATGTAATTGTACTTAATTTTTTAAACTATATAACTGTCTTTGATTCTCTGTATGAGAATAATCATAATATCTTGTTATAGTACAATTGTCACAAATTATGTACAAACCCATTTAGAATAAACTAACAATTTCATGATGAAAATATTCAAAATATTTACATGTATGTATTCACTAAAACAGTGTGAAATCAATTTGCAATAATACAGTAATAACACAATTGGGCAAACACTTTCATTTTTAATAGTTGATACTTCTTATTCTTCCATTTGCTTTCATATATAATCAATTGACGATTTACGGTATGACATGTATAAAGCAAACTTATTCCAATTTTGGAGTTTTCCATCTAAAATATATAATAAAGATCATTTGCAAACATAAATATGGTTAAAAAATATCATTGTATATGAATGTTTTAATACTAACATGGTTATTGCATATGAATTACAGCTTCATCCATATTTGTCATATATTGATAAACGCATATCTACCAAATTCTAGTTATACTTCCATAATTTTAGGAATGCATTCCATATTTTGATGTAACTTAATCTAAAAAAGATATTTAACAATGAATACACGTTTGTTTCCATAAGGCCAATTAGAATAGTCTGAACTACCTTAAAATATCTTTTTGCATGCTTTTAGTCATTTAAATGATAATAAGAAGCTAAACTATGTGTACATAATCATAATAATATTTGTTCAAAGTATTTGCGACATTGTTAGTATCATCCAGAAAAATAGACATTTATTAATGATACAGGACTAGACCCGATTAAGATTTTACAAGCTCAATATCTTTAAGTCACTTTTAAAAATTACGATAAACCATTGCGATTGACTTTTTCAAATTCATTATAAGAGAAGGCTATTTTGTGCAGTATAGAGTACTAATTATAATAACAAAAACTGTATATGATTACCTCAATATGTGAGCCATACATAAATTGACATCGCCTTACATTCTATTCAAATTATGTGAGCTCACTTACATGAAGAAACATAGCAAACTTCTGATGAAATTGGATATATATGTTTATACATAGAAGGACTTACTAAAAAATATATTATATTTTATATATGAAACTGCTACACTAATATGGTTTATTTTATATAATCAATTAACATCATTAACTACTATTATTACCTGTGACAATCAATTTACATTCGCATGTTTGATATGTCACAAATATGACAAAGAATTTATGTATTCGTAATTTAGAAAAAATGATAATCAAAGGATTTTATAAAATCTTTATAATGATGTTGATTATAATGCATTACCAATTTAACAAGTCATTGTCAATAATGTTGTAACTGATACTTAAGTAAATGTTTTATAAAAATCTCTGTTTTTAGCGCATTTAGTAAATTTTTATTATATTAATAAGAGAATTTCAACAATTAATTACATTGATAAGCTTTAATGATTTGATATTGCATATGTTGTTTAAGATATTTATTTTAATTAATAAATCTACATTTTTTAATATAAAATAATAATTTCTGCATGTTGGGTATATCTTGTAATACAAATGCATTACATGTAAAGTTACGTGACCTAAACTCTAATTATAATCGCCATATTTCAAGTTCCAAAGTATAAAATTCATTCTAATTCAATTTCCATAATTTAAATTCAAAAATACAAAAATAAGAATAAGAATACTTCATAATATTGTATTTCAAAAATTATCATGTAATCTTTGGCATTATTCGTAATAATCAGTTCAATGTAAAAAATTAAGTTACAACTGTTTTTATGTGAAATGGTAAACTGTATAATTATTTAAATATAATTTATAACTTATATAATTGGCGAATTAATTGATACATGATTGTAGAATCTATAAAACATTTACATTAAGCATTCTGAATTTAATATAAAATTTAGAAGACAATATTGAATTTGTTTCAGACATGAAAAATAATATAAATTATATCATTAACTATTTTCATATTGCTATCAAACTATATAATGAATTTAAAATATAATATGAAATACATTATAATATTTGTGATAATACAATCACAGAGTTTTCTTAAATCGAACACATTATAATCTTGCTCCTGTAACAATAAATTGACCTTGAATAAGTATGTATGTTAAATTTGATTCTTTAGCAATAACTATTTAGATTTATTGCAAAACGTACAATAGCGTATTAAATAATTTTAACTTTCTTTGAACTTCGATAGATATAATTTCCTTATAGTATTTTCATAATAATAAAATACATATTATCTATCAAATCAACCCACACATTCACATAGGTATTCTTAAAAATTCATTAATATTTTCTATTTCACGTTTGTGATGCAAAGTTGATAACATAAATAACATAAAATTTAGCTAAATTCATCTTTTCTCACATCAACATACACTATTTGATACATATAATAAATGAAGTATAAATAACAGAAAAGAAATAATCCATAATAATTTTTGAGGTTAAGTACCAACGATCACTAACCTAACCTAGAAACAGGCAACACGTCGTATGATATATAATATTTCTAAATTACACGTTTCTAGCAAGTAGAAACTCCTAAAAAGAAAGGTAAATCACTGATACGAATCAATTTATATAAATAAATGCAAGTACAGTAGAAAGTATCATATATAATGTGCACTGTGTTCAATTCATTTACCTTCTTGATGTAATACGTACGTTTCAGAATACATGCAATTCTACCATTACAAAACTTAATCTCATGTTTTAACGAGTAAAAATAAAAGAAATGGAATCTTTCGTTTACAAAGCTGCTTAGTTTACAATATTAATTCAAAATAGAAACAAAAAAATGTACTTTTTCCCGTTTCATCTACTATGCCCCCCCCCCCTCCTCCTTTACGCCGTCTACGACATCCTGTTTTCTTTCCTTTCTCTCTCCTCTTTGTCTCGAATAACTATTTAAAAGATATATACGCATTGCTTGAACAAATGACCATGTTTAAATGTAAAAATTATGTAGGAAAATTTCAACTCACCAGGTATTTTCCATTGTCACGCACTTGGTCGCGTACTGTCAAACACTTCACAGGACAGTACAAAGCACGGATATAAAGTATATTTTTTTCAACAATGCCGTTGAACTGTCAGTGTACGTTTAGCCTTTAAAAAATCTTTATTATTGCCTGTCTCTCTGTCTTAGTTAACGTAAACACGCAATTTCCATTGTTTATTTTCCCTTGAAATTCCTTAATAGGGACGTACTCGACACTTTTCCCTTCAGTAATCAACAATGCGATCGTGATAATGATAAAATAAGCAGATCGCGACTATGAAATCAAATATTAACCGCACACATGATCAAATACACATCTGTGAGAAACAAAAAAAAAAACTTTTCCGCAAATATATAGAAGCTCGTCGTATGATTCTCACGCCCCTGAAGTACCGACCGTATTTCACACGTGGACACTTGTATCTTTTCGTGAATACGAACGGTTAAAATGTCGGACTCCCACGCCACCACCTTCAGACAATTACACGTAACGGTTGACACTATACCGACACTGTATCAATGACACTATGTGTACAGTACACCACAGCACAATTATTTCAAGTTATCACCGGTACGAGAGAACACCAAATGAATGAGAAACAGTAGGCATATATCACGATCTCCGTCCATTTGCCCACCTAATCACCTGTTACAAGGAAGCAGACTGACCCTCTTCCTGTTGAAATTTTATTTATTTTTCATATCGATATTCATCATCGAGACGAAATACACTTCTGAGAAGAAACGCCGAACATCGAAGTCTTTGTCCAAAATGTTCTAACGCGTATTGGACTTTCGGGATGGAACTCCACAGGATAAAACGCGCAAGCATTAGGAATGATGAAAAATAATGTCAATGGCTACCGTTTGTTTTGTATCATTCGTTCCTTCGTTTGATCGTTCATGTACGAATACGTTGAATCGGGTTTAATCGGGTCAAATCGGCTGAATTCAGGTTATGGCCATTGGGGAGTCGAGAGCATGCTTTGCATGACGCGTCCAACGACAGGTATATCACGTGGTTCGTCGCGTCCTTTCTTAGTCGCAACGTTACCGATATACAACAGTCCTTTTCGATCGACTCGTTAAAGATATACACCGAAGGTCAGTGTTCAAGAGCCTGTCGGCGACTTCTTGTCCTGTGGATAGGCGCTTGAACGTGTTTGATTATTGGTGCGATCAAGTACGTACACTAGTAGACATGCTGCATATACCACATCATGTTCTGGCGCCGTCGGCGCTGCTGCTGCGGACGGAGAAGGCCGGAGTAATAAAACTGGCTAACACCCCCGCGAAAGCGCTGCAATGAACTCGCCCGGTTCGAAGGGTCAAAAGCACCGCGACAAAATAATAACAGAACGCAGCCGCCGCCACCACCGTCGCCGTCGCCACCGCCGTTGTCGTCGTGTAGGCTGAGGGGTCAGCAGCGTCGCCGCCGTTACCGGTGTTGCAAGCAACCTTCTTAAAACAAGCTGTTGCCGGTACTGTTGTCGTTCTTTCTGCTGTTGCCGCCGCCGCCGCGAGAAAAACGGCGCGACGCCCCGACGCGGCGGAAAGTTGTCAAAACAGCACAACGTCGCGCGTTACTGCTGCTGCTTCTGCCACCGCTGCTGCTGCTACCACTACTACTACTACTACTATTGCTAATGCTGTTCCACCTTCTCCTCCTCCTTCTCCTCCTTTTCCTTCTACTGCTGTTGTTGTTGCTATTGCTGCTGGTTTTGCTGGTGGTTGTTCGCGGCCGCGGGTTTTGGCGGGTTTCCACGAGCGACGAGCGCGCACACCACTGGCACACACCGCGGCCGCCGTGCATTCACCTCGTCCTCACACCTTGCGCCACCGCTGTCGTTGCAGTCACTGTTGCTATCGCCACCAACACTTTTAACGTTATTTTTGGTCTCGTTGTTAATAATGTCCTCACTTTTTCCGTTTCTGATATGTTTCTCCAATCAAATTTGACTACTTTGCACTGCCGTGATCGGCTTTCCCAAAGTTTTCCTGTTACACTGCGGCGAAACCAAGTATCGCTTCGCCACGCTAGTTTTTGACACGCATGAAGATTACACACCCTCGAGCTAACCTTGCTACCGTTAGAATAACCGATTCGAACTATCGATTCACAAAATAATGCATACAAACTATTTAACGTCCTTTCACTGGATATCGGATTTGTATCCCCTAATCGCGGAGATACCGCATCACTTTCACGGGCGAACATGGAGCTCGATCCATGCCGAGTGTTTTATGAAACATCCGCAACTCCGTTTTGTGGCGCTTCTGATCTATCGTTCCCCTCTGCCCCTTTATCATTTCTTCTTTTCCATGTGGTCTCTCGTCAGTTTCCAGGATTACCAATTTCCTAAACAACATACATTTTTATATACTTTTATACTGGTTTCGCTTTATTTGGGTTTATTTAAGTTTTCTGTTCACAGTGCGAACGATATTTGTCATTTCTGTTTTATAAAATATACTATCTTTATCTAATTTTTACACATAATTTCACCTATAAAACAATTATATATATTTATTTATAATTATCCATTTGTACAAATTAATATTGCATTGTAATAAAATTATAAATAGGTAATTCAAAAATTATAACATGTAGATATAATGTTTAAATATTCCTGCACTTTTCTACTATTTTTACAGGAGTATTTTTGTATTGTGAAAGTAAATAATAATGTCTGTTCTTAATTATATACTGCGCATACAATTCTAAATCTGCACTGTATAAAATTTTATGTTCATTCAATTTCGACCTCTTGTGTATGTATTTTACTACATATTGACTTTTACGGTTAGCGCGTAAATCATGCACAAATAATTCTTAAAATCTTTAATAAAATTAAAATTATGCTCTTATGTTTCGATAGGGAAATTAGTTAGGAAGTTAGTGATGGATAATTATACCCTGGAAAGTATAAAAGAAATCTTTGGTACAGATTTCCAACAGTATGTATTTTTGTTTTGTTACAATTGTCAATATTATATTTTTTAATATTACAAATTGTTTTTTCTTTAATTAGGTACTGTGAACGTCATAGCATAATACTGAAAAGAGATAAATATGATACTTTTATGGTACCTAATGTTAATGTTTTGACAGAGTGTATAGACATTCTTGATGGATGTAAGCTCAAAATAGATAATCAACTGAAACAAATACAGAAGTCTAGATCATCTTTAAAATCTACACAGAATGAGAATCAATGCACAAAAAGTAATCAAATCTTATTTCTTTTTATCACTTATAATTTTTTAATAAAAATTTCATTTTAAAAAGTTCATATCATTTTTCAAATTTACAGAACAGAAATAAATTCATATATAAGATTATTCTTTTTAGGATTATATGAACAATGCAAAAATACCAAAAAAGAGGAACAGATGACATGTAAAAAAAATAATAATATTTGTTGTAATTTATTTCTTAATGATTTGAAATTACACATTTATTTATACGATACATCCTCCATCTTACCAACTCGTACAATTCATACAGTTCCATCGGATTATATTTTAAACACAGCAAACACTGGAAATGAAATATATGAATTCATTTTAAAGGAAACCATGAAAGACATTGACATTGTCAATTATGAAACCTCTATTCCACTTATTTCTACTCTTTTAAATCAATTTCAGAAAAGGCACAAAAGATTTCATTATAGCAGCGTTTTAAAAGAGATTACTCAAAAACAAGCATTTAATAAAAAATTAAAATGTAAATACGAAGTTCCATTGAAACAATTGAAATCATTCTTTGATCTTATATTTGCTAAAGTAGTTCCCTTAGCCATATTTGGAAAGTTAAAAAATCTTAAAAAAGTGAAAAAAACTATGCATCAGCTTTTAGTTACACCACGTTTCAAATCTTTTAATTTGATGTTTCTTATCGAGAAGCTAGATGTATGTAAAGTACTTACTTAATAACGTTATAATCTGTATTAACAAGTAATGTTTAATGCTATAATTGATGTATTCTAGATTTCTAGCATTACATGGTTAAACAATATACAGATCTTAAAAACACAATGGCTCATTTTAGCAAAATTTATCAAATGGTTCTTTAATGGATATCTCTTGAAAATATTGCGCATTCAGTTTCATGTAACAACACTTTCTGCAACCAATAATGAAAGATTATATATTGCACGTCCAAATTGGTGTTACATTCAGAACAAATTTATTAAAAAAAAAATACATTCAAATTCCTTACAACCCGAAATTATGTATAATGAGTGGAATCCACCAATAGGAATCTATAAATTACGTGCCAAAAATTCTAATGTACGTCCCATATTTTTATCAAAGTGAGTAAAATATTTATATAGTTTACTGAAAATATAAAAAACATTTAAATTTTACTTTGTAACTTATGATGTATTAGATATCAAGAGGAGGAAAAACACGATTTACAGATAATTTTCAAGTTTTTAAGACAGTTACAAATCACAGAGTATGGATTGACTAACTTCCAAAAGACATGGAAGTCAGTTGTTCAACGCAAA
This sequence comes from Sphecodes monilicornis, assembly GCA_913789915.3. NCBI lineage: Eukaryota > Metazoa > Arthropoda > Insecta > Hymenoptera > Halictidae > Sphecodes > Sphecodes monilicornis. Next base: position 2,379,470 of record OU565295.1, on the reverse strand, counting down.
CATGATTTAGAAAGTAAAAAGTTCTATCTTGTATCTTGTGACGTAACGGATGCATTTGGTTCTATAATACAGGGTATAAAATTTTTTAAAATCAAATATTTTATGCATAATACAAAAATTTTAATTCCTACTAATTGAATTAGCTTACAATTATCAGACTTACTAACAATAAAACTCATTATATCATGTTATACTTACAAATGTATACTAATGTATTTTTCATTCAGGCCACTTATATGATATTATAATGTTACTGTGCAAAAAACTTCCAGAAGATTTAGTAATTAGTAAATATGCAGTCAAAAGTGAAAAGTACATGGGTGATAATACTTTATGTTACAAACAATATTTTTCTAATGCAAATTTACAATTACCCTTACCGCCTGGCAGTTTGTATGCATGCACGAATCATAGCAACTCTCTAAGGATAAGGAAAAGTTGGTTGTTAGAAAAAATTTGGAAATATATTTTCTATCAAAGGGTAAATTGCAGATATTGATCATTGAAAAGAAATAGTTTTGTGGTATTTAAATGTTTATAACATATTATGTCAATAATATAACACTGTATAACAAATATGAATACTTTCATTAACAGGTAAAAATACGTGAAAAAACGTACATTATAGGCAAAGGAATAGTTCAAGGTACTATGTTATCACCTATTTTATCAGATATATATTACAATTATGTACTACAAAAACAAATATCTACATTTCTACATTGTGGTGAAACTGTAAGATATATGGATGATATTTTATATGCAACAGACAATGAAATTCTAGCAAAAGAGTAAGATATAGCATATTGCAATATTTATACCTTGAAAATGTATGAAAGGAATTTGAAAATTATATTGGTCTATAATCTATATACTTTTTAGGTTCCTCCAATTAATAAAAAAAGGTATTCCTCAATTCAACTGCTACTTTAAAGAATTAAAAACGCAAAGTAATATTATTAATACTTCAAGTACATTTACAAACAATATTAACTATATTGGTTATAAAATTAATTGTGATACATTAGAAGTAGAACCCAAAGATTTAAGTACGCATATGCGTTACTTACTATCGGTTTCCTTAAAAAATAATATAACTCCTTTAGAGTAAGTTTTAAATTTCTAAACAAATATTTATTATATTGTTTTATGTAAACTTTAATCCATTGGTTTTTTTAGGCTCTTTAGAAAACGACTTTATAATGTTACTGGTTTAAAATTATCAAAAGTTGTTTTAGATCGTACAATTAATTCTGAATCAACTATAATGAAAATATTACAAAAGACATGTATAATGCAAGCTAAACGTGCACAAGTTTTGATAAAAGCATTATTTGATGATATTGAGCATAATGTTCGAGATATAATTATAATCATTAAAATTACTAATAAGAAGGTTGCAAGACATGTTATGAAAATTTTATTAATGTGTGAGATATTTTATATTGACAGTTTACTTATTATATTATATTTATGCATAAGTAATTGCTGCTTTATGTATTTATTTCAGTTGACGGAAATATGAGCAATTTAAATATGCGTACCTGGAATAAGAAAATTCTTCATATATTATGGAGATCTTACAAATATATTTTTAGGAGGGACAAGATTTTGCGAAAGTATTTCATGAAAATTTTGCGTAAGAGTAAGAGTAACTGAAAGACAAATATTTAACCAGTTTCTTTCGGTTATATAAGTATTAACAATAGATTATTGACAACAATGTAATTACAACTTTCTATTTTCATATAAAGCTTTACTCCATTACATTCAATGTTGCTTTGAATGTTTTTTCATTTAGTTTAACGTTAAACATTTTATAAAATATTTTGTAATAAAACTATAAATACTTTTCCATGATACAGTAGAACTAAATAAAATTTCAATAATTTACTCATTTACATCTACATACTACTCCTTGGAAAAAAAGATCCTGTTAGAACAAAATCATGGTACTCTTACAGGAATTAGCACACGGTGCTAGTCAGGTAGTCTATATGTGTATAGAGGTCTTCGAGAAAATCTGTTTCATAGTTGCGGCATAGAGGAATTCCTCTCTGGTTCCGTCATTTTTCGCAACTGATGGCTACGAGCAATTATCGAATACAAACATCTGCGCTTGTAGCGAAAAATGCTGGAACTATGAAACAGACTTTCTCGAAGACGTCTATACATATATTTACGCCTTATATGCATAAATAACTAACATAATAGACGTTTCATCGACATTGTACATGCCCTCGCTAGCGCGCTTGTATATACGTGTCTCTATGAAAACCCTAATCATCTTGTGATGTCACTGAATGTCACATGGCCTACAAAGCTCTCTGGCAGGCTAATTCTGCCGAATATTCCAAACTACACCTCAAAAACGCAAGAGTAGGATATCTATGTAGTTAAGCGCGCTAGAGTTATCTTTCATCTAGTGGGGCCGATCACTCAAAATTCCTACTTTTGCGTTTTCTAGGCGTGAAAAGAGGCCTCCCGGACCCGGCCCCTTGCAATCACGTATACGTAGATCAGTGGTGGGCACGGGTGGAGCCCCTCAAACGCCTGCTTCTCCCACCAACCTCTCTTTCATGCAGCGCGCACATTCGTTGCGTACGCTGATGTCTCGTGTCTTCGTTGCCCCATTGTACCGCGCTTGATGGAAGGGGGCAGAGGACACTACGGTGTAGACGGTTTTGCCTCAATTGAGGCAAAATTGCCCATCACTGACGTAGATACTCTGACGTATAATACCTGATCTGTGCCTGTCTGAGCCTCAGATCAGCTATTTGAGCCAGTGTTGGGATATGGTACATTTTTTCTCGCGCATGCGCGGCCAAAACAGTAACGTATCTATATCATAATGACGAGGTAGTGGAGTCCTAAGACAGTTATATTGGCGGGAAAGTATCGAAACAATCTATTCCGGGCAAAAAGACTTCAGGACGTGTCCTACGAGTTATAAAATATACACAAATACACATGTTACACATTCATTTTTCAGAATAAAATCATACCTATTTTTTAAAACTCTGCTGGGTGCTCAAGGTACCCCATTTTATCGAGAATTTTACTTTACTGAGGCCAAAATCGCCGCGCATGCGCGAGAAAAGATGCACCATATCCCAACCATAGATATAGGAATACAGGGATGAAGCATGTCGTTGCGGGGTTGGCAAATTTAGAGACGGGGACGAGGTAGATTTACGCCTAATTTTCATTGGCTGTGTGCGGCGCAAGCGCAGTACGTCATTATGTATGCAGCGCCACGCATTGACACAGCGTCACATAACCTTACCAAGCGTCTGTGAGCATCTCCAAGCGTCTCATACCGTTTCATTTCAGTGTCGTGTTTCAGTACTAAAAAAACTATTTAGTATTAAATACTTCAACAGTGTTAAAAGAAGCTATTAAAATGAAGTGCTTTGTGCCCCCGTGTAATAACCGATCTGATCTTCAATATTGGAAAAAAAGGAGTAATGTTGTGAAAGTTACATTTCATAGGTATGAAGATTATTTGTATAGTTAATATAATTATAATCTTAGAATATTTTATTTTAAACTTTGATTCTGTTTGCAGTTTTCCAAAAGATTCTGATACTCGTAGTTTATGGTTAGATCTTTTAGGCATCGGAGCATCAGTAATTCCAAAGAGAGCTTGTATTTGCTCAATGCACTTTGAAAAAACAAGTTTCTACACAAAAGGTTCTTATGTGTGATTGAGACCAAATGCATTACTACGTGTATGTATAATAATGAATATTTCTAATTTTTATGAGTATACCCAACATAGTGAACAATGTTTTATTTCTACTTGTATGTGTTCGTTTTATTCCAGAAAAACCTTAAAGAAGAAGCGACTTCTTTCACTGAGTCATGTGAAAATAATGTGGACACAACATTATCACCTAACACAAGTATGTATATGTTTATAGAAAAATTACTTTTGATAAATACATTCATTGTCATAATAACAACATAAATTGATATTACAGTTACTTCTAAACTAACAATATTTGTTATTATTACAGCACAAGTTTTGATCCCTAAAACCGGAGAGATTGAAAGTATAGCTGGTACTTCCAAGTCATTTGATGACTATCCATTATCTCCAGAACCGTTCACATCCAATAAAGAAGACAAGGGAACAATGGTATCGCCTAAATTCATATACAATTCTCCAGAGAAGCTGATAGTAAGAGAAAGAATTAAATTTGTGGAAGCAGATTCACGGAAAAAACTGTTCGAAACGCGGCGACAGTTACAGAGGAAATCAAAACAAGTTTGTGAACTACAAAACATCGTAGAGGGCTTGAAAAGTAAGCAATTATTAAACCCTGATCAGGCAGAAATGTTAAATATGCTTGGTGGAATGGGTGGCAAAATTTTTAACTGCATGTACAAAAAGGATACTGCATGCGTATCTAAGAGTTATAATGCAAAAATTCGTTGCTTTGCGCTTACTCTTCATTATTATTCTCCACATGCATATGAATATGTGTGTGAACAATTGAGTAATTGTTTGCCACACCAGAAGACTATTTCATCATGGTATAGAACCTTAAATGGAGAACCAGGCATAAGTTTGGAAGCATTGAGGTCCATCAGTGAACGGGTAAAAACTACAAATTACCAGTTAATAGGTTGTTTAATGTTCGATGAAGTAGCGATTAGAGAACATGTAGAATATGATGGCACAAAGTTTAGTGGATACATTGATTTTGGAAAGGATATTGCTTGCGAACACGAAATTGTAGCAAGAGAAGCATTAGTTTTTATGCTTGTGGGTGTGAATGGAGGCTGGAAAATACTGGAAAAAAATGCTGGAATGGTGTGGAAATCTATTGATACAAGTTCAGTTAATTCTGAGGTCTGGTATAAGCCTATTATGTTCTAAAACCGAGTCCATTTCTTGGTCAAAACGCTGAAACAAAGATATACATACATATAAGCCTATTATGTGTAAAAACTTATTGTACCCTATTTTTAATTATATTATAAGAAAAAATATATAACATTTATGTTATCCTTATTAATTATTAGATATATAACACGTCTTCATTTTATAAAAATAATGATTTTAAAATATAAATAACAAACTATTTAAAATTAGTATGTTCTTTAATTCGTGTTACACGTTTTAATTTCTCTTCTATATCCTCTAATTTTAGTTTTCTTTAATACCTCGCCCTACAATTTTTTTCAGTCTACAGATTTATGAATTATTTGAAATTGTACATTAGAACATGAAATATGTAACTACTAATTGCATAAAATCAAAAATGTAGAAGATTTGTCGTTATTTCTTCACTTTTAATTATTTAAGAACGTTCATTACAATATTTGGGCACATAATTCGTATCACGAGTGTCATGCGTTATTATAGAACAAAGGGTTAACTATCACTTTTCTAGTTTCAACTTGTCAAATATATGTAAGCAATCTGTAAACATTTTTCATACTTGGCGGTACAGAGTATGCGCAGAAATGCCACCAATCAAATTTAGGCGTAAATATGCCCCTGCCTCCTCCGCAATCCTGAACACACCACTTGCCAAAGATGCTAGCTCATGCTCCATCCCTGTATTCCTATATCTATGGCATAAACCCACTTTATGCATAGACTATATCACATAGACATAGAGTAGCTTGTGACTATATAATCATGAATCAACTTACGAACGCAAGCGCACTGGAGATTGGTTACTGATAACGTCAGAGTTTCGCTTCTGGCTAAGACAGGGTGGTCTCCAAATTTATAGACACCAAGAGACACCGACACTGACCGACACAGCCGACACCAACCGACACCGACATCAAAAGCGTTGATAGAAGTTTCGTCTCTGTTTCGACTCTGTGACTAAAACTGACTAAAACAGAAATTGTAAGCATCGAAAACAAGTGTTGGGTTAGTATAAGACAATATAATTCTTCAATTGTTGCTTATAAGATCGTAAATAATATTTCTATTATTATGTTCAATTTAATTGATTCTGTTGTCTATTTCCAAGGTTTATCACAAATACCTTTTTTTAGTAAATTGCATTTGATAATCCATGACAACTGATTTAGAAATAAGTAATGTATTTATTTAACTATATATAGTATTTAAACATTTGAAAATATGACATTAAGATAGTAATGTTAAACAAATAAATGTTTTCAAAATAAATAATATTGACAGAAGTGAGAATATTGTAGCAATTGATTATACATCTTTGGAATATTATTGAATATTATATATTACATTTTTATCTTTTTCAGGACAGTGATGCCACTTAGCATCACGTTAACACATTTAAGGACTCAAAACTATCATTAAATTTATCAAGTGTGAGTGCACAAAACAAGCTGCTTGTCAAAAGCAAGCTTGGAAGTTGTTCGTTTGGCAGTAAAAGTGCTGTAACAAAGTGCCATATCCTAAACTTTTCTTTATCACCTAAAAAGAATACATATTTTGTGTTCAATACACAATTTGTTTGTTAACAAATAGTATTGAAATCAAGGATATTATACAAGGTGTTTATGTTTATATATACTGTTATTTATATTTGAAATAAATAATGTCAACAAAAGGAATTAGTTAAACAAAATTTGTATTAGTCAATATTGGTGAATATTGCTTAAGTACGAATAGAAAGTTAATGATGTCAAAACAATGTGAGTTGTGTTCGATGGAGTTTCAAGATGAGAATGCCTTACAAGGTCATCTTGGGGGTAAAAAACACTTACAAAAAGTTCAACTAGCAGAGTCGATACCTACGTCAAGTTTGGCATCAAAACAATGCGATTTGTGTTCGATGGAGTTTCGAGATGAGAATTCTTTACAAGGTCACCTTGGGGGTAAAAAACACTTACAAAAAGTTCGACTAGTAGAGACGATATCTAAATCAAGTCTGGCATCAAAACAATGTGATTTGTGTTTAATGGAGTTTCAAGATGAGCATGCTTTACAAGGTCATCTTGGAGGTAAAAAACACTTGCAAAGAGTTCAACTATTGGAGGGAGTAGAAAGATCAATTTTTATATCTCCACTACCAAAATTGATTTCTACTCAAGGACTCATTGAAGTTTTTCGACAATATGGTGTAATCAAATGGCACAAATTTAGTCGAAACTACCTTATAATTGAATTTGCAGAAAGGTATTAAACAATTTTTTTCATCCATTTATTACTGATATGTAATTTTCTTTTATTGTAATCTTTTGTTTCTAGTCATAATCAATTTTTTGGTATTGTAGGAGTTCTACAGAAGCTGTATTAAGTGAACCAGTTTGGATAAATCATAAAAAAATTAACATAAAGAGACGAGTATTACATAACAGTGAGTATTATTGAGACATCTATAATAGATTAAATTACTTAAAGAGGTTCTTATCAGATCAAATATAAATATTAAAATTTATAATTCAATATTGACATTGGAAAAAATGGGCAATTACACCTTCATATAAAATAATATCTTAAAAAATATAAGATCTAACAGGACCAAATTGTATTTATCTGATGAATCCTTTCAAATGAAATATATTTAAATTGTTTTTTTTACATAATCAATAGATTTTAATTATTTTAGATAATAGTTCATATTGACTCACCTTGTATAATTTAATTTAAATTTTGCACACATGTGCAGTATTTGTCAGTAGCATTGTTTGCTTGGAGATTTAAATAATTATTGTAGAAATATATGTTTTTGCCTTAGCCTTAGTAAGATTGATTTAATAGTTGTAAGACTGGTAATATTCCTGTTGTTTTCATTGGCTTTGATACTTTGTAATCTGCCAAGGGCACAATTTTGAAGCAGCTGTTTATGAATTAAAAAAAGGAGCCAATGTTAAATTTGCTATGTTTATTATTAAAAAAGAGTTTAAGCATTTTAATTCTGTCTTATTTTTTATATTAGTATTTATTAAATCTACTATAGTGGACTAAAGAAGGTGATAATCTTGCACAAAACGCAAAGTCTTAGTTTTCAACATTATCATTCTTAGTAAAGTAATCAAAGCATGTGATAATTGTATGAAGTATAATTTTAATTTTGTAATTATTTTCTTGTAAGATCAAAAAATTTCAAAGACAATGAAGCAAAATAGTCCAATAGAAAATACAGGCCCAATAAATTATTATAATATAAAACATATATTTGAAGAAGAAACTACTGGATTCGACGATCAATTAGCAATATTTTTAAATGCAATTCAACTTACTGATGCTGAAATTGAAACAAGATATGAATCTGTATGTACTCGGTTGGATAATATATTTAAAGTGATATTTCCGAAGTGTAAAACATATAAATTTGGATCAACTCGAATGGGTTTGGGTTTTAAAGAATGTGATTTGGACATATATATGGATATCGGTAATTTTCAAAGTTGCTTTTAATTACATTATTATTTTTAACTCAATGTTAAAATATTGTAGCAATAACATTTTTATTTCAGGTGAACCAATAAGTGAATCTACGAATATCCCAACAGATACATGGACCATGCCGAAGATTTTGAGGGAAGTTAAAAAAATTATGTTCAGAATGAATCAGATGTTTTCTAATATCATATCAATTCCAAAAGCTAAAATACCAATTATAAAATTTTGTTATGTTAAAACAAATATTTCTTGCGACATATCATTTAAAAATAGTTTAGGTATATATAAAAGTAATCTGATAAAACACTGCATTTCACTGGATTCCAGGTTAAAGCCGTTAATGATGCTTATCAAGTATTGGGCAAGAAATTTCAAAATATCGGCTAGTGGAAAACTGTCTAATTATGCGTTAGCTTTGTTAATCATTTTTTATCTTCAACAGCCATCTGTAAAAATTGTTCCTCCATTACTCGAGTTTCAGAAGAATTGTCAACCTCAAATTATAAATGGATGGCAAGTTAATTTTGACGAAAATATAAAATTGCCACCAATTACAAATACGAATAGTATTCCACAGCTTCTTTACGGTTTCTTTATTTTCTATTCAACTTTTACATTTAAATCTCAAATAATTTGTCCACTCGATGGAATGGTACATACAGAATTAGAATTTAAAGACGTGGAAAATTTACCACAGTATATGAATAGGTATAAAGCATGTTTAAAAGAAGATGAGAATTTTAAGTTCAAAGTAAATAGAGATATCTGTGTTCAAGATCCTGTAGAACTTAGTCATAATGTTACAGCAAATACACCACTTTCAACGTTGGATGCTTTTGTACAGTATTGTACAATTGGTGCTGCAGTCTGTACAGAGACTGGTAAAAATGATTATAAGCATTTACTGAAACTCTTGTTTAGTACAGTCATAAAAGGAAAATCTACCCGGCATACATTTAAAGTTACTATCCCTGCAAATCATAAAAACTGTATAAACGTTACAAAAAAGCCAAAACTTACAGACAATGATTGGTATTCTGCTGTTTTTAATATAGTGACAGATATTTTTGAAAAAGTTTTCAAAGTACAAGTGGTTGCTTTAACTTCTGATGTAGAAGCAAAGCAACAAAAAATTGAAGTACTATCAGATGTACACACAGAAAAGCATCAAAAAATTATATTTCATTGTACTGGTTGTGTTTGTACATGGAGTAATAGAAAAATTAATAATATTATTTTAGATCCTAGTGTGAGTTGTTTAGAAAAAGAAGTTTTTATAACAAACGAAACAATAAAAGGGAACGAAAAAGAAAAATCAACAAATAAAATATATTTAGATTTCATGTGTATATTTGAGAAAAAAGTAAATCCTTTAAAAGTTATCTTAACCGTAAGTAATCGAAACAGTGACGAGATTATTTTTCAAGGGTTCGCATATTTTGCTGAACGTAAAATACTTGAAATAGTAAGACAAACATTGACACACATGCAACAATTCAACAAGAGTTACTAAACCGTGTATATACACTGCCGGCCAAAAATTTGAATATGTACATCTACTATTGTGTGAAATATTGTTAATTTTTTGTTATTAACAAAATGTAAATGTTTCATTTCTGTTTATCTATATACATAGATATAAATACGATAAAAATTACTTATAATAGTTGAAATATCTTTTATAAAATATGGATTAAAAAATATAGGTATATTACTAAACGTTTTGCACGTGAAATTAACGAAACCTTTTCTTAATTAATATTTTATATAGTTTTGACATTCTTAAAACTAAATTTTCTAATTTTTCCTTTGACGTGCTTTACCAGCTTATTTATAGGAACATCCACACATTTCTTTTAATTTTGGACAATGGTTTTAATTTCTCATTTTTATAATTGTATTTTTATTTCAGTAAAACTATACAAAAGATGCCGACGGAATAAGACGTGGTGAAAAATTAAACCCTACAGTCAGTATTTGGGTGTTAAATACAAATGTCGTAGGTGTATCCAAACTTTCGGCCGGTAGTGTATGTGTAAATATATGTTAAGTGCACCTTTAAGGACCAAAGTTATTTAATTTCCCATGATGATTGGAGATTGCCTCTTCATTGTGAATAAAATACGTGTTTTTTAAAACATTTTTATGCATAATGGTAACATTTTTTCATGAAATTTTCTCTTAATTTTAGTGACACCGACATCTATAAATATAAGTAAATGAAATTTGATATATATTTTTTTATTCTGCTATACCTCTAGTATTGTATTATTCTCAATTATTTAAAAAAATATATTATTATTATTATATTAGATAATAATATTGTTTCACATATAAAGTTATAATAAAACATTCTTATCCTATTAACTTTTATAAAATAAATTAATTTATTAGATTAATACATGTAATAATGAATTGATCCTAATTGTATAAATATTTGTATGATATACGGAAAGTTTGTCTTCAGTTTTAACAAGTTGTATGAAACTATTACCATTATTAAACTAATAATTAAAAAATAATTATAATTCAGTAATTATTTGAAATCATTGACAATTGTTAAAAAAATTAATTAAACTTACTTAAATATGATATAAAACGTATATATATATATATATATATATATATATATATATACACATATATATATATATTATATATATATGTACATATGTATATATATATATATTATATATATATGTACATATGTATATATATATATATTATATATATATGTACATATGTATATATATATATATACATATGTACATATGTACATATATAATATATATATATACATATGTACATATATATAATATATATAATATATATATATATATATATATATATATATATATGTATATATATAATATATATATATGTATATATATAATATATATATATATGTATATATATAATATATATATATGTATATATATAATATATATATATGTATATATATATAATATATATATATGTATATATATAATATATATATATGTATATATATAATATATATATATGTATATATATAATATATATATATGTATATATATAATATATATATATGTATATATATAATATATATATATATATATATGTATATATATAATATATATATATATGTATATATATATATAATATATATATATGTATATATATAATATATATATATGTATATATATATGTATATATATACATATATATATATATTATATATATATATTATATATATATATATTATATATATAATATATATATATGTATATATATAATATATATATATGTATATATATAATATATATATATGTATATATATATGTATATATATACATATATATATATATTATATATATATATATATTATATATATATACATATATGTATATATATATATATATATATATATATATATATATGTACAGTGTATATAGTACAACATTTTATACTTAAAAAAAGAAGAATAATTCTAATGAAAATTTTCTAAAAATGTAATTATGAAAGCAAAAATATAAAATCAGTGAAATACGAATATATTACTTTATTTTGGTTAAGTAAAAATGAAATGCAAATTCTGTACATTTACTAATAGTTTTTACAATTTCGGTTACATTATATTACAATGTAAGGTGCGAAACATTATCAATAAAAATATATTTATTTAAGTATTTTCATGCTAACAAAGGAAGTGCTATACATTAGGGGTACGTAAGAAAGTAATTTAAACTAATTTTGTTGCAATTGTTTAAAAAAATAATTTAATACAAATTTGGTTTAAGGATTTAACACTTCGAGAAAAGTTACTTTTTTCGCCAAGTTACAATTTCTGATATTTTAATATTCCTTATACTTCTTTCGAGCATTAATATCTTATTTTCGAATAGTGAAAAGAAATGTGACAAAATGTATCAGTTATACTCTACATTTATTTGAGTGTAATATGTTTAAAGAGGTGATTAATACATTAAGATGTCAAAGTATATAATTGCATTCGATTGCATTTATTAACATATTTGACTTCCAATTCTTTCAATAAAATTATGCAGCACATATGTTAATAGATTGTTCTAAAGATCTTAAGTAGTCTACATACTTTTTACATTATTATTTGGAAATAATAATAACATTTTTTAATAAAATATATATTTTTTAAATATTTTATTTTCTCAGTTAAAAACGACAGAGATGTTTCAAAACCTAGCTTTGTCTTTAATGACCTCACACATTATATTAAATTTGTATAATCGAAACACAATGTTAAAATTACTTCTTTTATTCGATGGTCTAACTGTCAGTATTATATTGTCAATCTATTATGTACTTATCCTATAAACGTTCTTGACAAAACAAGAAATAATGTTGATTTACAGAAAAATATTTTTGTATCTATTTTATCATTTGACATATTCAGAGAAATTTGTATTTTTGTATGGTAATTGAATGTAATAATTTTGATTAACAAAAGGCAATTTGTTTATTGTTCTCCGAAATATGATTTTAGTTTTCAAATGAAATGTCATATCAAATTTCCCGCGTTAATAATTGTTGGTCGTATTTAACTGCTTTAGTTTCACATATGAAAATGATTTTTATACAAAATAAGATAGTATAACATGTAAGGCGCATCACTCATATAGTTTGTACAATTATCATATAGTTATACACATCTGATAAACTACTCTGGTACCGTAAATAGTAATTTTCTTTGCACTATTGTGTATTATCCCATAAAACGTTTATTACGCAAACGTTATATAGAAATTACTTTGCATTTACATGACTATCGCAATATTTGTGTAAACATGGTTTGAATGTATTCACATTTATTTGTTTTTCATATGATACTCAAATTGAGTTTGTATTTATAACATACTACTAAATCATACGTAAATTGAATTTTAAAATAAAAGAAATTAATATTTATATTGATTTCTGAAATTTTTTGTAAGAATAGATAATCAATTTTTTAATATATTGGTATATTTGATTATATAATTCTACAATATTGTAAATTTGTGCATTACACAAACAATTTTAGAATTTTCCACGATATCCTCCACGGCCACGATACGGTCTCCCTCCTGAATGCTTTCCTCTATATATGTGTGGTTTTATGAGGGGGCTGGATCTACCTCTTATCATTTTTCCTCTTCCATGCCAATCGGATCCTCTTTGGAATGTATGCTCCATTTCTAGTTCTTCTGCAGAATCTTCTAACATCATAGGACTTTCACCACGACTATGGTCACTTCTGTTATCGTGAAAATCATCACGTTCGTTCAAGGAGTGTCTGTAATTAGGGGAATATCTTTCACGGACGTAATGATCGCGTATGGATCCCTTATGACCGGAGAAACTATCCCTATTTCTTATTGGTGATCCTAGATTTCTTGAATTGTGATCTAAAGAAGATGCGGAGTCAACACGATGATCACGATCATCGTTTCTTCTGGGAGGAGATACTGTTCTACTCCAAGGTCTTTTTTGGGATGAATTACTTAAACTCCACCTCAAATCATCTGCTTCTCGATATTTCGGTGTATAATCGAATGAATCACGCACGTTCCAATCAAGACGATCCATAACAGGTCTCTTTTCTTCCTTATTTTTCTGTTGTAAATCTTGAGGATGAACTTGTACTTCAACGTCTACCATGGTAACAGTTGCTTGAACAAACTTTGTGTTTGTTTCTACTTCATCAGTTTGACAAATTTTTTGATGCATTTGTACATTTTGTTTTACTGGAGAAAGGTGTTGGCAACCTTCTTCCTCTTCCCAACATATCTTACTCTTGCTTCTTTGCAAAAGGATAGAGTTTGACGAATATTCTTCTTGTTCGTTTTGCACATTTTCCTTTACAGGATCATAGAAAAATCGACCTTTCATCTTTAAACGGGGATCTTCAGTAGGAAGTTCGCGCAGGGCATGTTCACAATGGCGCAATATTTCAGGTTTGAATCCTATTACAGTAAGAAACATAAATTTACGCGGACTCCATGTAAAATTTTTGGAAATATTGTGTGTGTGTGTTAATTTAAAATGCTACGTATGTGTATTCAAATAATGCGATTCATTAACAAAGTATTAAGACTTTGAAGTGTGAAACTATCCTTACCTGGATATAAGACTGGTAGAGTAGCTGAATCTAAAAAATGTATTACAAAATTAAAAAGAAAACTTGAATATGTAAGTGTACACTTTAATAACAACTAAGTAAATAAGAAATATATTCACACCTTTTGCGGAAACAGATGCTTCCAATAGACTGGATAAACTCGTCTTTTCAAACTGCTGTAAGGTGAATTCATAAGTCAAATATTATTTTCTTAGTGTGAAACTGGAATATTTAACTGCAGACTATGTGAAAAAAGCACACAAAATCTGATAATATGATAGTGTAAAGCATGACACGTAAATATGTTAAAAAAAAAGAACACTGTTACAATGTGTAATAAAATTACTTTTGTATCAGAGATGACTGGTGGCTCAGGAGTCTTTAGTCGTTCTTCTTGTGAGGCATGATATCCATTATAGGAATCTCTGAAACTACGTTCCCTGTAGGATGGAGATATTTTCTCCCTGGATTTATTTGGAAATTCAAAATTTTGAATTGGTGATTGTCGTGTAGGGGGAATGCCATGCGCTGAATTGTATGTTGCTGGTGGGTGCTCCATGGGTCCTGCAGCAGGATCTGGTTGTGGTGAAGATATTGGTGCTGGAAGAAGTGGTGGTCGATGCGAAGGCTGAATTGAACTTGTATTCGGTTGATTGTACATTACTGGCCCAGAAACATATTCCGTTTGAGGCAACGGATGTAATGGTACAGGTTCAAAATTCATTGGTTGAGATGAATTTTCGAAATTCATAAACGGCGGTCCACCCGATGCAACACCTGATGACATTGGAGGTGGTGGCGGTGGTAATCCGGCTTGATGCATGTAAGGCGGCATTGGCAATGGTGGTCTAGACTCTCCTTCTGATTGATATGGAACAGTATTCATCAATGGTGGTATGCCCTCTATTGTTGGAGGAGGTGCATAACCAGTATTTATATGTGTTGTTACTATTGCTTCATTTCTCAGTTGCCTTGTAAGTTCATTGATAAAAGGTGATCGCTTTCTTGTACGACGTTCTACTGATCTACTCCGACTTCGACTCCGCCGACGAGGACTATAACGTCTAATCGGTGAACGGCTGATTTTTCTTCTAATGCGTTCCATACTTCGGCTTCGTTGCCGATCTCGTGATCGACTTCTTCGGCTTAACAATTTCAAAGTTGAGTTAAAATATTCTACTTACATAAGTCAAGAATTTATTAAAATTTCTGTTATAATTTCATAAAAATACGATTCTTACATAATATTTGAATTGTATAAAGTCGTATTTTACAAGAAAATTTGACAAAGTATGTATTATTTTCTTATTACAACTACAGCGAAAGCAAAGAAAAATATAATATACATTTTAAAATCTTGTCTTCTCACCGTTCATGTGTATTTGTACGTCTTCTATGTCGTTCAGCACTCCATCTTCTGTCTGCGCTTGTTCTTCGTTCCCAACTTAGACGTCTAACCGGGCTTCTTCGTCGTTCTGGGCTGAATGCAAATGGACTTCTACGAACACAGTTGAATCTTGGGCTTCTTCTTTTGTCAGGACTAAATCTCATTGGACTTCGATGTCTTTCAATATTCATCTTGAAAGGACTTCTACAACGTTCTGGACTCATTAATAGTGGAGATTTACGACGAGGAGAATTTAAAGAGTTCAATCTAACTCTATCTGGAGATCGTCGTCTTAACGAATTTCCTCCTTGACGTTCTAAGCTTCTGCGTCGCTCACGACTTCTGCGAACATGTACCTGCGTTTGTTCGAGACTTTGTTTCTCCGCAATGCTTTGAATGGCTTCAACTTCTGTACCTGGCGGTACAACATTATCAGAATCCAACAAATGCTTAATAGCTTTTTCTTTTTCAGCTAAAAGTTTACTTTCATTGTCTCTTTTTGTACGTATTTTATCTCTCTCTATGTCCTTTGTGCTTTTGGAAGGATCACGGCGTATTTCTTCATGTTTTTTTTCTTCCCTCTTTGGTCTTTCACGATTATAAGATCCTTTGTAGTCACGACGATGTCTGTCCCTATAAGTAGGCTTGAAATCATTCTTTCCTACATATTACCACTTGTTTAAGGGAAATAATGTAAATACTTTCAAGTATGTAAAATAGAACAAGATGATAAAAAAATATACTGATCAAATTTATATACAATCAAAGTACAAGGGGCTTGAACTCTAATATTATTATGACAATATTATATAACAAACTTAGTTCTGCAATAAATAATAATAACAATCGGTACATTATTCTACATTATTGATGCTACCTAGAAGGACGTTTCTGTTCTTGTTCCTTATTGTGAGAAGTTTTGGGTACAACTTCTTTCTTTTCTTCATCACCTTCCCAAGCGTCAACAACATCCAAGCCTTCCATGAAATCTTCATCATCAAGGAATTCTTGAAGTTCTTCGTCTGGAATCTCTTTTAAACCTTCGATTGCACGCTGTACATCTTCATTTGTACTCTTTAATGTAGATTCTTTTTTATCAACACTGTGTTTATCCTTCGTTTCATTTCGCACATTTTTTTTGACACTTGTATCTTTCATTTTTTTGGATGTATCACACATATTTCTGAAAGACTAACTAAACTGCTGAATTAATTAAATAAATAGCATAAAATATCATTGATTTTTTATAAAATCACATCAAATATTTTAAAAAGTGGCTTTTGTGATTACCAAGAGAAAAATTGATTAAAATTTTTGTCAAAGAGTACTGTAATGTTATATTAATTCTCAGTTTTCGATATTCGCGTAAATGGATGCAGTAAAAGCATTGCAATTAAACATACTGTTGCAAAGTGATAGTGTATTAAAACGAATTATACTTACGCAAAATTCACATTATCGAGTTCATTTAATTTATTTTTTTCTACTTGTAGGCTAAATAAAATTACTGATTTTTCAATATATTGAATCTCGAATAATAAGAGCACCTCTTAACCTTCCGATGAAATATACAAAACTGATATTAACACTTTCATTACGTAAGTCGAATTATCTTTATTTAGAACCAAAATAATTTAAAAAATTGTATATTTCTTTATTTTCCAATGGCGTTTATAATACATTCCTCTTAAAAATTGAGATTTTGGTTGCTAGTAGACTGATTCAATGGGTAACGTACGCACTTATTGTTAATAATACTTAGTGCAATTAAGCACGCAATATGTGGCGTTAATAATCATATTAATGTATATCAATACTAGCAGAAATGAATAACAACTAACTTGATGCTTTTTAAATTCTATTATGTTGAAATATTTGAATCCGAGATCTCCGGAACTCGAAAAGTCAACATGTACCTATTCCGCCATATTAGTTACTACAGATTTGGGGTATGGTGCGCATAAAACAAGGGCATACTCGTATAAGGTTTTGCAGATAAATAAATTAATAAAATAACAACGTAAGGTTACGTATTTTGACTGAATTAAGGTTGTTACGATTTCATTAGTAACTTCTTTTTCAATTCTCGACTAATATCAATTTAAATAGTATATGTAAACAGGTTATATTCATATCAAAATATATAAAAATTTGGAAAATACTGTAAATACGTCTACAAGTCATGTTTTGCCTACAAAAAAATAAAATATTTAATTTTAAATAGTTTTCATTGTAATATGTCTTTAAATTCTATATTACTTTATTGTAATTAATACGTTATAACTATTTTTTGTTTTCTTAAATGTCCATTACCAACAATGGGCATTTACCACTGAATGTTAAAATAAGTTCTCTGATGATCCTGGCTTGAAAGGAGCACGTGTGAACAAAACACTTCCCTGGTATGTATATACACAATAGTGGATGCTTTATATAGTTTGCAATCATTACTATGATTTGCAGCCAAAGATAGAGTTTGGTTCTATAAACATTACTAACTTAACAATATATTTATATTATTAGGCTTTTCATCACTTAAACCTTAAATCCTTTTGTTAATAGTTTTAGATATAAGTTTCTTCCCACAAGTTCTACAACTTTCTCTTCTAATGTAACTTCTATCTGACTCTTGTACTGTTTCATTGCTATACAATTATACATAGCTGGTTTAATCTATAGGCGTATTTAAATAACTGCTTTTTACTAATGAAAGTTCCTTATAAACTATGGCTGCCATCTAATTTCATTGCCATTGTATTTAATTGGTCTGACATGTCATTTGATGGATACTCTAAAACACTATTAGGGATGTTCGAATGTTCTCTCCATTTAGGGACTCAATGTGGATTCTATATGTAATTAATTCGGCTATTCCGTTAGCTATACCTGTCTTTAAAATATATATAGGTAACCATCTGACAATTGATCTATAATTAGATCGTTTGATCCTCAATACTAAGTGATGAATTTTTGATAACTACTTTTTTCCTCAATTGGTAATACTGGTCAATTTTGAGGGTCTCTCAATAACACAATAGGATTTATGATATTTAGGAAATTTAGATTTTATAATTATAATGGCTACCGAATTCTTTGAGTGAAGGACTTTTTTGAGGGCAAATTCAAAATTATTTTGGCTAATTAAGATGTCACATAATATTGCATAGATATAATGCAGTATAAATCTGCTAATACCATTAATGTCAAAATGATCAAACTCTATTCTCTGTTAGATTTCTGGAAGTCTTGATATGGAAAATATAGATGGACTATGGGCAATAATGTGAAACGCTAGAACGTATAGCAATGGAAAACAATATCTATACATCAAAGAGATATACTGGAAAAAAAAGGAGAGGTAATAGATGGAGCAAACAGAAAAATGAGCACAACTGATGAACCAAGGCAAAGGGTAAACATAGGCTAAGCATGATAAATATAGTAAATGTGTTATGAAAATATAATATGAAGTAAAACATGTAAGATGTATGTGAAACATATTGTAATCCTAGAAGGTTGAAAGGCACGCAATAAATAAATGTATACAGTGTATGTCATAAATGTACCAATGCATCAATATTTCAATATTTTCGATTATATATGCATATGTATAATAGAATCTTAAATAGTTAAATATTACTTTAAAACATATAAATACAATTGTTATATTATATACTATATACTATATAATAATGTTATTATTTACTACAGTATTATGAGTATTTATTCGTTTATTTTGTCGCTACATATTTTACTTGGTGTTACCTGTTTAGTTTAGAAAAGTTAACAGGAAATATGCTACGGGGAGAAGAACTTTCTGTCAAAGGAAAGGTGATCCATGTCGTCCATGTTGACGATGTAATATTGTATAAAGAGACCATGACTATTAAAAAATTCGTTGTTCAAAAAATGTAATTTAGGACTATGTTATTAAATAAAAGCTTGTGCTTATTTGAGACAAATGAAAAATGCTTCACGCTACTTCCAATTCTAATATATTAACTATATGAATCATTATTGCATTGAAATAAAAAAGGAGTCTTTCTACAATTAATAGCGTACAATTGTACATTACAAGTGCAAAAATAATACTAACATTAAGACTTTTTAAGACAGATATGATAAACCAGAATGATAAAAATTTAATGACAATATCTTGGTTTATAAATTAGTTTATACCAGAGAAGATATGTCTTCTCTGTGCATATTATTAGTTTGGCAGATTTTTACAAATGTATAAGAACTAAAATTTACAACTGAAACTTGGATCAACAGAACTGATGAAAATATAAATCGTTCAAAATCGTATTTATTATTTAGTTCGTGGTGGTGGATTGGTTTTGATTTTGAGGGGTCTGTAAGTACTTATGTAGTTTGAAATCACTAATTTTTTTATAGGCGGAGGTGTAGAGCAAATATAAAGGTCAACCTTGTTCTTTTAAATGAAATTACGTGTTTTATTATTTATATTCTGATAGAGTGTTTCAACACGAATACAATGATCTATATTATGAAGGCTATTCAAAATCAACTGGAATGGAAAATTGTTTAAAAATATTCTTCGATTTTAATCCTTGCTTCGTACTTTTACTATACGTACATCGCCGATTTACATGTAAATATTAAATACTCGGTGTTTAAATCCTTTAAACATTGATACATAATCTAAAACGTTGTAATATAGATAACATTGTTTGCATATCATCTTTAATTATTAATATATTATCTGTGACACTTGTGAAAACTCATAAAAATAATAATAAATTGTGTATGCATTATATTGAATAGATTCTTATTATTTTGGCACCAAATGATTATTGTATCTTGAAGAATCTCTATAATGTAAAACTGATAGAAAGGCAAGATTGAACTTGTTTGGAAAATAAATCTTTAAACATTGTTTAAGATAATGTTATCCTTTCGTTAAAGTATTCAGTATGAACTACGAAAAAATACAACCGAAATAGATTGTCAGTAATCGAAATGTTGTATATGTACTGCAGATAATAATAAAGGTAATAATAGGGAATGATTGTAAAGTGTATACATAATAAACATGAAATACATGTAGTCGATATTTTTTATATTTTATAATAAACCGCAACAACTATCATTTATTTATATTTTGACAGAATCACTTTTCCTTTATATTAGTATATTTATCATATTATATGTATTTTATTAAATATATTCCTATTTAATATATAATGAAACGCATATTATAGAAAACAAATTTAAGCAAACAATAACTACAATGCCTGTATAATTATTAGACCTCTTTTAATTCGACATTTTATTTGTTTCCTACTTTACTTAAAACTAGCTATTGACTAAACATCGGAATTTAAAGTATAAAGATTGCATGTGATAATAATGATGCGCGTATCGAAACAACTGTATTTATTACCTTGCATTGTAATATTAAACAATATTAATGAATGATAAAGTATCTCTTTTTATTCGCAGCATTACGGAAGGAATGCGATAAGGAAGTGTCTAATAAAATTTCAAGTCCATTAAATGGAAGATTAACCATACACACACTTGTTGTCAATAATCGACTAGGCCTCTAAAAAAAGAACAAAAAATTGGAAAATAGTCATAAGTATATTGCTTTAAAATTAAATGTAATAGTGTAACAATCGCTTTTAGTTTTTACCGGCTACTCCTCGGACTTAAAGATCGAATCGGCGAATCTCTATATCTTCTGCGAGATTCTGTTCTAAACTTTTCTCTATCGTCTCGTCTATCCCTCTCTCTATCTCTTTCTCGATCACGATCACTTTCAAAATCCCTCATGTCCCTGTCTTTTCTATCGCGACGAACGATTCGTGGACTGCGTCCAGGACTTGGCGTGCGTGACACGGAGGAATGTGAATCAGAACTATGACCTTCATATCGGTGTCTTCGTTCCCTTTGCCTGAAAATGATTAAGATTGTAAATTCAACAAACATGGGTAAACGTTAGAGATGTGCGAGAACCCGAAAATGACTGGAACTCGATGATCGGGAAGGGTTGGGACGGTATCGAGTCGAGATGAGTCGGGTCCTCGAATATATCGAGATTCTCAAAAATTTTTAGGATTATTCCCCATATTCTCGGGAATCCCGATATATTCGAGAACCCGTCCCGATCACGAATAAAATTCTCAACTCGTCCGGACCCGATGTTTTCGAGTTTTCGCACACCTCTACTAAGCGTTAATGTCTTATATATAGATACACGAAATACATGTTATCGGATACAATTTGAAATTTCGAAGAATATAACTTTGAAGTGAGTTTTTTTCACAACCATTTGGTTTTTAATTACAAAAACGAGTGTAGAACAAAAATAATGCGACTTACTTTCTACGTAATTTCAAAGACATTTCCCGAATTTCATCTTCTCGATCTTGCCGTTGTTGCTCCATTTTTTCAATCCTAAGTTGTTCGGCCTTCTTGTCAGCTTTATCTATTAACCAATTAGAATATTATAATGTGTCGAAAATTAATCCTTGGAAACCATTGTACTCACATTGTTTATTCAATAAGGCTTGCATTTTCTTCTTAAGCCGCTCCTGAGGTGTGATTTTCAGTGACTGAAATACGTAACTCTTTTACTTTTAAACGTAACTCGATTTTTAAAAAAAATATGTGTAGTAGAACATAACGTGTTTCTGAACTTTCAAAATAAATATCACAGTTTTTACTTATGTTATTCGTTTCAATTATAATAATTTGTCAATTATAATAAGTGTTTAAGATGATGAAAAAAAAAGTATTAGAAGTAAAATATATCAAAAATAGATCCATTTATATATATATATATATATATATATATATATATATATATAAATATAATATATACTTCAGAAATTTGTTATGCTACCACATATATTCTACTCGTATATTGTAATATATCTTAATACACAAAAAGGTACTTGATCATAGGATATATACTACAACGAAATATCCATGTATATTTTTACTTGTAAAAAAGATGGAAGTTGTACCACAACAAATTTGATGTTTCCACTTTAATAACAGTAGCATCGTTAATGAAAAAGATAAATTTATTTTATTGGAATTCTGGAAAAATATGTGCATTATAGGAATATTTATGCAACAGAAATAAATTTGTGCTGTTATAATTGCAGTAATGAAATTCAAGATATTGATAAATATTTTATTCTGAGCGAAATTCAAATTCTTCGTGGTTTCCTATCGAGAAATATGTAAAACGATATCAGATCAAAATAATAAAATATGGAATGTGAAATATAATGTAAACGCCTTATATTGCCCAACAGAATGAAAACAAGTTGCACTTGCTGAGGTTCTTCGTTGAGAGGGTAGTTATATATTAGAGAGTATATACTGTCTTTATTCTCTGTGCTTTTAGTGACTAAGTAAGTGTTATGGTTCTTACTGACTTTGTGTCCGCCACCAGAATTTGTACTTAACCCTGCTTTTGGCTTGCTCCTGAAATATTAAAAGAAAATTCTAGTATATTCAAAATATTAAAAATGAATGGACGTATTTATGTATTCATTAACTCACATGCTCGAAGTGTTATTAACAGATGGTTTTGGTGTTGTCGTAGGAACTTTATCTTCATTATCCGATAATTCTAATTCTAAACTTGACGATTTTCCACGACGACCATAGTATCTAATATTATAATGAAAATGATGAGTACAATTAAAGTGGCATATTATGACAATAAATATACATTTTACCTTGGCAGTGCTTGTGCTTTGTTATCAATACTTCGGGACCGCTTGCATCTTGTTTGACTCCTTGATCTTGATCTGGATCTAGACTGAGATTTAGTCCTGGATCGAGATTTAGATATTGATTTCGATGGAGAATAATGTCTTCGGCGATAACTATCTCTTGAGTGGCTTCTATTGTGCGATTTGGATCTTGATTTCGAACGTAGTCTCGATCTCGATCTTGAGTTTGACTTAGACCTAGACGAACTACTTGAGGATAAACTTCTGGATCTTTTTGCACGTGAACGAGATCTAGACCTTGTTTTTGATCTTGAAACTGTACGTGAATGAGATCTACTAAAGCTTCTGCAACGAGACTTAGATATACTTCGACTTCGCGGTCGTCTAGAGCGACTTCTTGTTCTAGATCTTGTAACTTTTCTATGTCGTGAACGTGTTCTCCTTGATCTGAAAATTAAGTAACTTCATTATTTTCAGTAGTTCTCAAACTATATACTGCATTAGAAATTGAAGTTATTCACAATGATGGTAATGTTCGAACGCCGAGAGTTGGCACAGAATCTCGTCAATGCGATGCAGGGGGAACGGCTCTGACGCAAGGCTGCGGATCTCACTCTTCGGAGCATCACGTGGTACCCACAAGTTTCTCTGTGCCAACTCTCGGCATGCATACTATACCTACATATATAGAAAATATGAGTACCTTATTCTCGATGTGCTCCGTTTTCTGTCGCGATTTCTATAAGATTTTGGTTTATTAACAGATCGAGAACAACTTCTTGATCTTGATAACTTTCTATTTATTGTTCTTTCATTAAGCATCGGACTATCTGATCTTCTTCGCCTGAGATGAGAATAATTGATC
Organism: Sphecodes monilicornis; assembly: GCA_913789915.3. Classification (NCBI taxonomy): domain Eukaryota; kingdom Metazoa; phylum Arthropoda; class Insecta; order Hymenoptera; family Halictidae; genus Sphecodes; species Sphecodes monilicornis. Next base: position 2,355,023 of record OU565295.1, on the reverse strand, counting down.
TTTCTTGAATTGGAAGAAGTAACGTGGGACGAGCTTCCATGAGTTTCTTCTTCACCGCCAAAACTTGTAATATAGGTAATTTGTCCAGTATTTACAGGAGATGTTGATCTTGAACGAGATTTCGACGAAGATTTCCTATACGGATTGTATTCAGGACTTTCTCTGGCTGCATAGCTAATAATAAAATGTATAAAAATTGTTTAAATAGACTTATTATTAAATTTATTATTAATAAATTAAATCGAAACGATTTTATATTCAAAATACATGTAATTACCTGGGTGGACTCATAACTCGACCAATCATCTTTTTCTCTCTAAATGCCCGTCTTTCTCTACGCGATCTTCTACCCTATATAAATATAAATATATTATAATACAGTAATGAAAAATATTTGCTGATTCCTCTTTATTGCATGACAGATTTATAATAAAGCAAAAATGTTTTACCGAATACATAGCTTTCTCTTCTTCCTGCTTACGTGCTTGCCTTAAAGTTTCTGCTTCTTCAAAATCTTGTGTTAGAAAACTAAAATAATCAGCTCCTAAAAGTCCATATTTTTGTGCTACTAGATTCATTTCGTGTGCTTGTGATGGCTCAATCTGAGAAACGTCCACACAAATATCTAAAAAAAGAAAAATAGGTATGTGGATTGACAAAACTTTGTAAGGCTTTGAAGTTATTTAAAGATATTTTATAATACCTAGGTCAATATCACTATCTTCATCATCTCCTTTTTCATCAGATACAACAGTATCTAATGATTTTATTGTTTCAGGTATTGGTTCCTCTGTGTCATAGTTGTATCCAATGGCTACATTATTACTTGATTTTTTCTTATCCCTTGCAGCATCTAATTTGGTCGACGAACCAAACTGTTCTTCCAAATGTATTTGGTGTAGAAACTTCTCTTCCGTTACTATATTAAAAACTATTATGTATCAACAGTTTCAAAAATAAGATATACGAGGCATTAAAATAATAGTAATACCCCACCTCCTAAAAATTCATTTTGCACGATTATACGATAACGTTCATAATTGATATGTCTATCTTCACTAGTAAGAGCAATATCTACATCGATAGAATCTGGTGCTTCTGGTATCCAATCAAGATGAGCACGTACATCAAAACGGTCAATAAGATTGTCTTCATTCCCTTGCCATGGCATCCTATTTGTATAATACACATATTGTTTCTCCGTACATTATAATTATGTTTTACTTGTTCCTTTACATGCATATAAACATTAATCTCACTAGTAGGGATTAAAATTATAATCTACTTGACCGTTCTCTATGAAAGTAATTTTATATACTTCTTTCATTATGACACGTTTGTATGTATCTATTTAGTAATGTTTCTTACTCTAATTTTATATTGGAATAAAATTCTATATATTAGTTGAGCATACACTCTTTTTCCACTATAAAGCCAAGGCTTGGAGCCAACTTTCGTTATAATCGGATCAGATATGCTTTCAGCTTGTCCTTGTTCTTGGGTAGCCCGAGAGAGAACATGGAGAATGAGCAAGAAGGGAGAGATAGCGGCAGATTATAAAATAGTCGGCTGAGCAGCAGTCTATTTCTTTGGAAAAGGATAAAATATGACATATCCTCTCGTTTTGACACTAAGCAATGTCGAGTGAACGACTTCAAATGAAGAAGAGGGGATAGCAATTTCCTCATTTATATTTATATTATAATAAACACTGTCACCTTATTTTGGAACAAGGCTGTACAGTTCATAAATAAAATTTGTGATATCTTTTAAAAGTAAAGTAAAATATGCAGTAGTAAGGATGTTTTATAAAAAATAAAATTAGTATAACTATTCCAAGTAAATTTAATACTTTTAGCATTTACATGCAAACTTTTTTTATTAAAACATTTGGAATGTTATTTTTGTATCACTGTCCTCGGAGTAATGATTACAAAAGTATGCTATCGTGAGTCTAAGCAATTTAAGCAACTGATATATATGTATTCTTGTAATTTTTGTTGCGTAAGATAGATTATCTAAGGTGCAATAGTAATAACATATATTTTCATTATTTATACGTCGAATTAAAATTTATTATATTACTTTAACTTACATATTTGCTGGACTATCACCAGCTGTTGCTATTGCAGGATCCAAATGTATTTTACATGGCCTTCCATGTAATTGTAGAAATTGCGTAGGATCTGATTTCTACGGAAACATGCATAAGTATAATAAAAATAAACATTGTTCGATTTAGATCTCAATTTTATGTACATGTTTTTTTTGTAATATTTTATATATCAAAGTACTAAATTCATTTTACAATTAAATTATTACACTTTACTACGCGTCATTTTATATCGTAAGACATTTTATTTATATTTATAATCACAAATAAAGACTACAGATGAAAACTTTGAGGTTAACCAAAAAAATTGTGAAGTTACATTTTCTGTCAATGAACGTTAACCTTTCCAAATGTCAAAAAAATAACACAATTAATATTTAAATATATATCTTACGATCTTTTCATAGTAATCTCGTCGTCGTTCAGCTCGACGACGATAATCCACTAGCATCCCACGAATTTTCTTTTCCTGTTTTCGCGCTTCATGCCACATTCTACCACCTGTTTTTTTCACGGAAAAGCTCATTTTACATGACAAACAACACGCAAATTACTTGTTTAACAAGAAACCTTCATGTAGGTACGGTTCTACACAAAGAATCCAAAAGACTTATTAATTAACAGACTTCCTCCCGTGAGGTAGATATTGCATTTTACCACAAGCGCTACTCCTTACTCAGAAAATATGATGCACGACTAGTACACTAGTAAACCGACAATATGGAATAGAGGCTACAGGTCTGTAACACCTGATTGGTGCTGCCATTGTCAGGTATTCCGTAGTTGCGACATTTAAAATTGAAAATCTATTGAACAATAAAATGCACAGTTAGATTTATTTTATTTAATCTCTGATGTGGTTATAAAATAATTATGATTAGTTTGGAAATATTTAGATAAATGTTAAAGTTTTTATGATCCAATTTTTGAAATCATGAATTTATTTCTGCGTTTTACTACGTAAAGAGTAAAATAATGTTTTTATTACTAAAGTTCCTCTTTTATTATATTAGGTCGTCCCATAAGTTTGTGCCGCGGATATATTTATACTGTTCGCGGTGTGTTTTTTTTTAATAGGAAAAAGTGAAAGTCGCTTAAAAAATAATGAAAAATAAAGAAGTTTTGTAATTGTATGCACCCAGTGGAGGGGATAGGCGAACTGACTAAGATCGAACAGCTCCGTCCGGCTTAGATCAAGACTTTCCTGTATTTCAATTATAAAGGGCCATCGTTTACTTGATACGTGCAGATTTAATTATACTTTTCTCAGAGATAGACAATCTGAAATTGTTTGATATATTGTATTTAATATATATTTTTTATAGTCGAGTTCAATAAACATACGAAAAATGAATTTTTAATATTTCCGAACTTTTTATTTATACGTTATATATGTATGTATTTTAATTTTATTAAAAATAGACTATTTGTTCATTTTTTAAAATTTACATAAATTACATAGAAAGCTGTGAGCATCAATTGGATTATGTCTATTGTTGTTTGAATTTGTTATAATTATATAGAAATGATATGCAATATACATATGTGATACACTCAAAGAGCGGAGTCTAATCATAAAGAAATATTTGTATAAATATAAAATTTGGATCAGGTGTATAAATCTCCTCTGCCATCTTATGAGACGCGGACGTGATAGATGCATCAAGAGATATAATTTTCCCATAAAAGTACATTTCATTTAAAGCTACCTCGTGTTCATACTTTTATGCATTACAGTTTTGTAGTTCAAATTAAATGTCTTTTTAAGCTTCTTACTTGAAAAAATAACAAAAGAGGAGCACTTGATATATTAATCTAGACAAATTTAGAATTTGAATTCAAAATTACATTTTATTATTATCTTAATATGGACTAGTATAATATTACCATGTACACATTCAGTAGATCACTTACAATTTATAACTTATAGTACACTCACAAACATTGATATAGACAGTCATGATATCTCATAATGTCTTTCATGACTGATGAAGCTACAGCGCAAGCTCTAATTATGTATAAGGTATAATTTATCACTTATAGACGTTACAAATGGTTGCGTTTAGATTATCTTACCAACGATTTGCTTAAAGTAATGTTGCGTCTATCGTTCGTACTGACTTTGCACGATCAGTGATCGCTAGAAAATTCATATTTTCTTCCCATTCCATTGACGTTCTGTTGCTATATAAAACTCCCCATAAACAAATAATATGTCAAAGTAATGTTACAATCAACATAAAATTTAACTTATTCTAGTGTATTTGATTAAAAATCATTTTTCGACAAAAGTGCATGTCCCAAGTGTGACATGCCGATTTTTATGAAATTTTACACAAAAGCAGAGTTAGTAAAAATATTTAACATATATTTCTTTAGAGGTGAAACTACCTGTCAGTCTTTAGCTATTTAGTTTGTATAACTTTAAAAAAACTACGGATAAACGTTACATACAATAGATCCCTGCCTTCATGTAAGAAAGGAGAGTATATGCACAAAATTTCTAAACAATCCGAAATTAATGCTACATTCCATCGTAAATAATCATGTTAAAATAATATTATCACAATACTTACAATAAACATTGTATGCATTCATAAGAAATGTAATTTACTCATGTACAGAGTTATGCTATTAAATAGCTACTTTACCTAGAACTCTACAAGGTAGTTTCACCCTCTTATTGTGGGTACGGGTTGCACAAATCTAAATAGGAGTCGAATATTTTTGAAAAAATTGCTCTCATGTAAAATTTCACCAGAACGACTAAAAAATTGAAAACTGTGATGTCCATATTCATATCTTTGTTTTAAGTATTACAAACCTGACGGCTTTCGAGATCAGTTTATTAACATTAACTGAACTTATACTAAGGAATACGACATAAACGCACATAGTATGTCCGCGTTTATGTGTGAACGGAGCATTATCTCTCAACGGTTTATACAATTTTTTAATATAAACTTTCGGTTTATGTTAACAATATAAAAAAAATCGCTTCTGCCAAAAAGTTTGTCCCTCTGCAGTACATGCTTTAGGAGGTAATGTACCGTTTACACATGTAAACGCGAACACACCGTGTGTTCTTATAAATGAAACCTCGTGGCACGTTTACTTTTACTTGCGACTTTTTTTCTGATGCGAATCGAATTTTTTTGACTGTATATAAAAAGCTATACATAATTGTCTCGATTTGAAGTCTTAGTAAAATTAATTTCCGTGCTTCTCTTATTGGTAATGATTTTATCGGTAAGTAATCTTGAACATTGCGACATTCTTTTTTTACTTTTTGTTTTTCGTATTGCGAGCTGTAAGTTTTAAGAACATTTTGGTATCTGGACACACGAAACTGTACTATTCGCTACAGTACGAGTATTTCGATTGTATAACACGTTGTATTTAAGTTCACCTTATTTTCAGAACGATCGAAATCGGGATCAACGGAATCGATTTTTCGTTCCTTGCTCAGTAACAACCGAAGAGAGTGGATAGCTTAATAAAAGTGTGTGCTCGTTTCTCTTTGTTTAAATATGAATGTTCTATAGTAATTCAATGTATCAAAGCCCCTTATAGTAATATTCGAAAGCGAATACTTTTAAATACGCGTAGCGATAACAATTCGCATCGGGGAATTCTTGTAGCTTTATATACTTGTATCTTTACGTATTTATATATATTTTATATTATACAAGCGATCATAAGAAACATTGTCCGTTTCTAACTTGTAATATTTTAATAGTATTATTCTTTTTTTGTAACGATTTTCTCGAAATAACTTTCAATACGCCGTCGTAGCTAATACCACGACGCAATATACATATTTTGTAAGACCACGTATTTCGTTTGCGCATTAGACGTGTAATTTTGAACAAAACATAACGCTGATAGTAGAGATGCGATGCAAGTTATTAGACTCACGTTAGATTCAGCAAAAACGCAACGAGAACTTTTTCCATGTTTTCTTTTTTGTAAAATGTCTTTTTATTTTTTACTACTTTAATTTCCTTCTTTTGTCTTGATCCTCATTTCTTTACATTTTCTTTCAATTATGAAATTCCCATTTTAGAATTTTAGTACAGTACAGTCCCACCAAATGGGAAAGTATGCTCTCCTCTAAATCGCAAAATTATCAATGAATTCTACTTGCTAATTGCGTCTGCATGAAATTAGAGTTTCCATAAAAAGACTGTTTTGAAACTAATAATTTGCACACCTTTGTACATACTCACGGTCTACTTCTGTAATTTCATACATAGTTTTACTCGAATAACATTGCATTCGTAACAGAAAAAGGGTAAACGGGAGAAGCATTGCCGATTCTGTATCAAGATGATGTCCTTTCACAATAATCACGCAAGGTCAGATCGACAATAACGTTACTTGCAAATTGTTATTTATTAAAATGTGGCTACACACATTCAGTCAGGGTGGCTCGCGATGGCTGAGTATTTCACTTCATTTTTTATCGTTTGTTATTTATATTTATATCTTGTATTTATAATTTATATTTGTATTTATATTTATGTTCATATTTATATTTGCATTTATATTTATATTTATATTTTGTATCTATAGCCTACATACATACGTATCTCTACGTTCACGTGTGGGTATGTGTATAGACGCACGCACACACACACGCAGACACTGTATATGGATACATATGCATGCATTTACTCGTCTTACTCTTAGCGTAATGACTAGATAAATTTCGGCCACCCAATATAAACAATATTGTTTGATCCCATATATTTTATTCGTACCATTCCTTCGATCGCCAAATATATGGATAAAAATTTCCATGCCAAAATTCATTTCATTACTGTTTGTCTAATACCTATATTCTAAACGCCGTTCTGTTTCTTCAATCCTTTCGAACGAGTCTCCGAAGATCCGAAAAACGTTCGTTTCAGACTCTTCCCTCGTGAACACTTTCTTTGCTTTAATTAGTACACGCGTACAAATTGTCTAATATGCACTATAAAGCGTATCTAAAATAGCTTGTGTCATACTTTAGCGGAATAGAAAGTCAATTTATACGAGTTCGGAAGTCATTCATTCCCGCGTTAATAATATAGGAAAATTAACGAAGTTATCCAACTTGCTTCTATAGTCTTTTTAAACATTATTCTTCAAGGATATGAATTTTCGTAAACATCCAGTGTTTAGTTATTAAATACTTTGCTCATTTGAGAATTTTTGGAATAATTTATAAATTACAATTGAAAAGGAAAGAGTTAAGTTAATTATAGATAACTAAGGTCATTACACCCCAAGAACGAAGGATTTCTATCATTTTTTCCATTCATTTCACTCATTTTTCTTCCAATAATCATGAGAAGTATAACGACAAAAATACACTATTACTTTATTTCAACCGAGGAGGCACTAACCAATTATTTTAATGATGGAATAAGATGTTCAAACACTGTTTTCTTTCTGATCACTTTTATCTTCGATTGGTGACTTATTCTTTACTTTGACGAGTATAAAGAGCGCACGAGCACAAAGAGTATACGAGTACAATAAATCCCTAAAGTATGATACGATCTATTTTGTATATCTTGTAGGATCAATTTTTAACAATAACATTAATGTCTATAACATGTAGCTAGCGAAGAAAACAGTTCACTGTTTGAATAACATTTAAGACCGTGTAACATTCCTACGTTTCCAAATGAAAACACGAGTGCCAAATATTGCCAAGCTCTGTGACACATTCGTGGCTGTATTTATAAATAGTGGAAGATTCAATTGCAAAGAAACGTTGAGAATCCTAAAAAAATTTTTTTACGTTCTATTACGTGACGAAGAGTTTGGCAGTCATATTTACTAGGACAGCGACATTGAAATTTCCCATCAAGGCGTGTAGCATCGTATTTAAATGGATTTTCTAAAAGAAAGCGACCAAAAGGGTGTCTACTTGCTTTTCTTATGAGAAAGGACACGTGCATTTCTATGATATATGTGTGTATACACTTATATTGTTCTACATTCATTATGATATGCGATATGTGACACGCAGTCTACACTTTACCGATCAAGGGTGAACTTCATAAACTCGTTTAAGGCTTTTCTCTTTAATTATCTTATAAATGCATTCGCGTAGGAGTTATGCTATTTAAATCAAAAAGAGAAAGAGAAGGACTCCTTCACGATGTTCAACATAGTGTGCTTGGTTGATTTTTATAATTACACAACATTATTAGAACAACGGTGCATGCAAAGTATACAGGTCGTTCAAAATTAAAGGATCAAACTTTACCAGTGCATTATATGACCAGAGATATGAAAAAATGTTTATAGCAATGCGTTCAAGTGGTTTATCTATTGTAACTACATATATTATTTCAGATTATGAAAACTCAATCTTTATAATATGCATAGATGTACGTAATCGCACACGATCAAATAAAAATGTAATAAATCTTCCCACTGTTTTTTTGGCGTTCAACTCTTAATAAGTAAAATTATATATTATAAACTTTTACAAATCTTTAATTAGGAGAAAATAAATCCTTAATTTTCAAAATAGGTGATCTAAAATACAGTGTATCTTCTTAGTAAAACGATTTAGAATGAAAAAGATAACATTTTTTCTCTGCTTTAGTCATACAACATATTGACAAATTTCGATCGCCAGATTTTGAAGCAATCTGTACAGGATAATATTCGAGTTGTGGTGCAATTTGAAATGGATTGGAACTGCATGAAAAAATAAACTGGAAATAAGAATAACATTTGCTTTGTATTAAGGCAGGGATGGGCATTTTTGTCTCAATTGAGATGAACCGTCCCCACCATAGCGCCCATTGTCCTCCACCAGCATCTGCCGTTATCGTAAAGGAAGGAAGTGCTTCGCCCGTTGCGAACAATGCGCAGGCCTCGCGCATGAAAGAGAGGTTGGTGGGAGAAGCCGGCGTTTGAGGGGGTCCTACAGTGCCCAACCCTAAATTAAGGCATCAGTTTTAGAAAATATCATATTTATACCTTGCCTCGCTTTGAAGAAAATTGCTATTAAAATACAAATTTTTTTTGTTTGTGGAATTACTTTTTCATTCAAACAGAATACTCGAATTTTGAACGAAACAGATTATTCAAAATTAAATGAAAGAAAAATAGAAAAGTATTATTTTTCACTTTTCATTTATTTTTTCATATAGAATCAATCCTTATGAGGTTGCATTGGTGATCCAATTACACATTATATGTATATTCAAGTATGCAAGCGAACAGTACAACGTAGCAAGCGATGCCTAAATTCTATAGGAAAAAAAAATTATGATCAACTTGCGTCCTCATATCTCAATTCAAGCTGCTGACTATTCATTATTCTGTGAATTTGATATTAACGCATGTTTTAGATTACTGTAACGAATTGATTTCGGAATCAATAAAGTTTCATAACGCAGCTTATATAGAGATAGTATGTAGCTATTCAATTATTATAGTTGTGTCTCGTAAAGAGTGTAATAAGATAGTATTTGTTTCAGCTTACGAAAATAACTCCACACTGTTTGGTCATTCAAAATAATTTGAAATATTCACGATTAAAATGCAAGGTTTATGCCTGTTCTACTTACTTTAACAATTACAGGACGAGCAAATACAGCTCGGATATATCAACAATTCTCTAAAGAATAATAAATTAAAAAAGGACGATATTACGACTTTTAATTTCAATATATCTACGACAATGTAAAGGTATACTTTTCATATAATTGTAATACATAACTTTTGAGTTCAAACGTTTCGTGCTCTGCATATACTGCAAGAAACATTATATGTATAAGTATTTATGCATCGAATCATCATAATGATAAAAGTTCATTTCCAGATACAAACAACTTGTAATTTATAACTTCTGTAATTATCTTAAAATTTGAATATATCATATATTAAATATACTTATGAAACGAATCTTGTAATACTCAGTCAATAAGTAGTATATCAATTTACATTGTATCTAAAAAATGTACGTATACAGGTATCAGAAAATAGAAATTAATAAATAAAATTAATTTTAAAGCAGTATTTGGATTTTTAAACAAATGGATGTATAATTTAGGAAACTATTTAAATTGGTTACCAATTTATGCTTCACATAATAAGCATTTTTAAGAATACGCGAATTTTTTTTATAGCACTATCCTTCTTATTGCTGCTCTGTACTTTTTTATATTCTGATCTCATTAGCACGTGAATAGTATAATCGGCAAGAAAATTTTCATAATTTGAAATAAATAATAAAATAAATTATATTCTATCAAAACACAATAATACAGAGTATGGTATTTCCATTTTTTTCTTCGGTTTATACCGTATAATGTTCTAAGCAGTAAATTTTAAAAATTTTTTAATTATTTTCCTCTTTATTCATTTCTGTTGTCATCATTGTTTATCTCCTTTAAACATAGAAAATATTTATACTGCAAATGATACTACAGTACTAAGAGTAAAATTTAATGGTAAGCCATATACATATATGTATACTTTTGCATATTAGGTACTTCAAGGTTTACTCCATTGTTCTAAAAATTTCAAAATTGCGGATACAATCTGAATTGGTATGTAAAACTCACTGAGAAACAAAACAGTTAGAATAGATATAATAATGTAAATTAATATTTCTTTTTATTCATTATATTTCCTTACTTGTATGTTAATGATTTCAGTATTTTCAACAATGATTATAATAGAATGAGTTTATATAATCTGGGTAATCAAATCTTTACAATTCTCATTTTTTAAATAAAATGTCATTTTGTTAATGGTTTATCAAAACTCATTTTTAATAATTAATTATTAAGCACCTAGTGCCACAATGTTTTTAATACCGTTTCTTTGATTGACAATTTTTTTGACTATAGTCCCAATGAGGCTTGTGTTGTTTTTCAAGCTTTCTTCAATATTGTTGAATGTTTACAGAGCCATTACTTTATGTAAGCCCTGAATATGTAGTAGAAATTGTACTGAATCATTAGTGAAATAATACATTTTGTGTAAGGAATAAAGAATAAATACCTTCTTTATTATATGGTCAACTAAACCTTTTCTAATCCGACTTTGCCAAATGTATGTGTTATCCTTTGTGAGCAAAAGGCTGTCAATTTGGATGCAAGATCTGTCTCCTGAGAAATTTGATGTTAACTTACTATGAATTTGCACACCAAATTTTGTCGACAAATTTCGAGCTTAATGCAGAAGTTGAATGGCTTGGAATTTGTATGCAAAAGTTGTCGACCAAAATGTGAGAGGAAACTTTGCTCTCTCAAGAGGGCAAATTCAAAGCTAAATCCGAGCAAAATTTGCTCTAAAACCTTGCGCTTACGAGAGTAAGCCTTACTTCGCTTTTGACTTGAATTTGCTACCATAATTTGTCGACAAGCCTTCCAAATCATTTTCCAAAATTTTTTAGATCGTCCCTGCACATTATTTTTATTTATTGTTTATTATGTCAACAAAACTTAGTTTATTTTGGACCTGGAACTATAAGATACGCACATAGATTGTTTTAGATAAATGAACAGGTTTTGTTATCGGGATAGTTTATATTATGAATAAAATATACATGACAATATTAAATGTTTTCAATTCTAAGATTATTTGTACGAATTTAGATATATCAACGAAGCTATAAAATGCATTAGAATTCATTAATTTAATTCTCACTACATTTTAAAAAGTCTATGTTTAAGGAAATTTTTCAGCAAATTTTAGAAAGACATTGTTTTGTTCATATTTTAATTTCGAGTTTATAAATTATTATTGTTGAAATAATACTATAAATAACCAATCGAAAAATATGTAATGCAGTTCCATTAAAAAAATATATGTAACTCCTTTTACTTTTATAAGGTCGTAGCATAAAGACCTTTTATAATATAAAATATTTGGTGTAATTAGTCGACAGCTATAAAGAAACAAATAATTAGAGTTGTATACATTTCACACTTCGTATTGAAGGTACTGTATCTTTAGCGATTTTTTTTTCCCTCAACATTAATCGAGTGATTACACTCAATATTTTACATGTATTAATAAGGACTTGTACGTTATTGCCTTATAAAAAGATTCTGTAATCTAAGTCTGTCAATTAAAAGCTGGCCTTGCTACACATATAATATACAGGGTGGCCCACATAACTCTGAACAGCTCAATATCTCGAAAACTATGCCATCGATTTTAAAGTTCTTAGTCTTAAATTGCATGGAACTGAAGGGCCTTTCTGACTACATAAACGTGAAGTGGCCTCCCTTCCCCTTTAACGGGGGAGGGGAGGTACCTTTGTAATTTTAAATGGAACCCCCTATAAAATGTTACATATTTAGATTCTACCGGAAAAAACAAGTCAATTTTGTCTGAAACATTTTTTTGTCAGATACTTCCATGATGAGATATAACAGTTTGAAGTTTCGAGTTGTAGGTACTTGAAGCTCTCGGAAATAGCGTTATGGAATTATACGCGCTTGAGTCCATTGCTTATTCATGAAGAAACACAAACAATAATATCTACAATTCTTGAGTTTGACTCACTTATCTATGAAAACGTTTTCAGTTTAGAGCTGTTATTCGAGCAGTAACATTGTGATTATGGCTACTTTTGACACAGAAGTGAATATGTTATTAACGTCAGGTGAATGCCAAAAAAATTATCGGCGTGCAGCAGTGATGTTTTTTGAACGTTATGGGATCAAAAAATGTCATGAAACATTTCATAATTTAGAAAAGCGGCTTCGCGAGCACGGTGAATTGTGTAAAAAAACTCGCAATAAACCTAAAGCTGTCACTAATGAAAATAATAGTGCCAGTATTCTTGCTGCAATTACATTAAATCCTCATATTAGTCAACGTACACTTGCACAAACATCACATATTAGTCGTTCATCGATTCAACGAATTTTGAAACGGCAAAAGTATCATCCATATCACATGGTTTTATCACAAGAGCTTTCGATAGCAGATTACGATCACCGCGTAAGATTTTGTGAGTGGCTGCAGGGTGTTGTGGAAAATGACTTTTTGTGCAAAATACTTTTTTCCGATGAGGCCACTTTTATGAATTCAGGGCATGTAAATAGACATAATCTGCATTATTGGGCCGTGGAAAACCCAAATTGGATGCAATGCGTTCCCTTTCAACATCGATGGTCTTTAAATGTTTGGTGTGGCCTAATAGGAGATTTTGTGATTGGACCTTATTTTTTTCAAGAAACTGTAACATCTGCAAGTTATTGTGATTTATTAAAAAATCATTTGCCTGCGCTTTTGGAAGATGAGCCACTGCACGTTAGAAGAGAAATGTGGTTCCAACAAGACGGCGCTCCTCCACATTTTACAATCATCACCAGGCAATTTTTGAACGAAAAATTTGGGAACAAATGGATAGGTCGTGGGTTACCTCGTCAATGGCCTCCTCGATCCCCCGATCTAACACCATTCGATTTTTTCTTATGGGGATATGTAAAGGACAAAGTTATGTTCGAACCACCGACGACAAAAGAGGATATGAAACAAGGAATACGTGACGCTTGCGCTTCAGTGACTCCCGAAATGTTAAAAAATGTTAGAACAACTTTGATGTTTCGAGTAAATAAATGTTTACAAGCCCGTGGTGGACATTTTGAACATTTAATTTAAAGTACATTTTATTTCTTCACGAATAAGCAAAGGACTCAAGCGCGTATAATTCCATAACGCTATTTCCGAGCGCTTCAAGTACCTACAACTCGAAACTTCAAACTGTTATATCTCATCACGGAAGTATCTGACAAAAAATGTTTCAGACAAGATTGACTTGTTTTTTCCGGTAGAATCTAAATATGTAACATTTTATAGGGGGTTCCATTTAAAATTACAAAGGTACCTCCCCTCCCCCGTTAAAGGGGAAGGGAGGCCACTTCACGTTTATGTAGTCAGAAAGGCCCTTCAGTTCCATGCAATTTAAGACTAAGAACTTTAAAATCGATGGCATAGTTTTCGAGATATTGAGCTGTTCAGAGTTATGTGGGCCACCCTGTATAAGACAGTAACATATGAATTAAAAACATTTAAAACTATTGTATATTGTCAACTATTAAGTACATCTGTACCTCGATTTACACTGATATAGTCTACAGTTATCATAAATCGTACAAAAAACTGATAAAAATAAGAGAAAAAATTAAACATTAAAAAAAAGATAGAATGTATGTTTACCAGGATTGAAAAAGCTAAGAAGAATTATTCACGATGTGCATGATGTACATTTAACTTTTTGTCTACAATTCAACCAAATTATGATAAAAATAATACGTACAATTATTTGTATACATATTGTACAAAATGTGTATTACTTAATCATGTTCAAAAATGTGCAAATCGAGGCACAAATGCAATAATTATTGTAAGGAACTTGATCAATCTCTCGCATATTCATTTCCTTTGTGAGACGAGTAATGGTGATTCAGTTCTAAACTTATAATGTTTCTTTTATTCTTTCTAATACGTATTTACATACATACGTGTTTGTAAATATTCAGAAAGATGCTGTACATTATACATTGCGTATAACAACAGTATATTAAACATTATAATTAGTGTTTACGTATGATAAGATTATCATTTTTTATACATTTAAAAGCGAACATTGCGTTTGAGTCAACCTTGAATTACCTGGATTCACAATTGTGATAGAAAAAGGTTAAAACGTAGAATAGTAGGTCATTCTAATAGTCAAATTAATTGAATAGGAGGAACAAAATGGAAATACTTTATCCATTAAGAAGAAGTAAATAATTGTCTTACAAAATTGATAACCAAAATAAAAATATAATTGCAAACAGTAACAATGAAGAACGAAAATAATACAAATACAGATTTTTTCCCCTAGTTTTACTGTTCAATTGTAAGTGGCCATTTCTATAAATACTGAATTGTCTTATTACTTTAAAATACACGATCAAATAGTACGCCTTACAAAACGTTCACGCTTAAGAAGGACGATTATGATTCGTAGAAAGCTGAAATGCACAATGAAGAAAATTACAAGTGATGTGTTCATCACATTACATGTTCGAGAAAGTTACGTGCTTCGATGTATCGCCGCACTTTAAGTTCTTGCTTAATGTACTTTGGCATTGAAATTTTATCAAACTCCTGTTTGTTAGAAATCTTTAAATCGTACCCCTCGACAGCTGAAGCAAAAAGTGAAAAAACTTTTAGCACAAAATAGACGAAACTTAGAATTAAATAGGATTCGCGGTATTTACATAGAAGAGAACTCCTCTCCACACTAACATTCTCTTGATCACCCTTCGTTAATTCTAATGATCTTTCAGTCGCAATATTACACAAAAGCGAGATGTACTTTCCCTTTTTCTCTGTTCAATCTGATTACGTATTTCGTTACATTAGAGAGTATTTTTCTAGATAGTCAAGTGTATAAGAACGTATTAATCGTGTGGTAATCGTAAAATGCTTGTACATACAATTATTTAATTGAGATTGTTCTCGTTTGGTTACATTAACGATGAAAGAATGACATAGTTAATAATAGTGCTTCTTACAACCGACGATTTCCAACGAACGTCATCGTTTAACAGTAATAAAAATAAGTGCGTTTAATTTTACGCAGTATGTTACACAGAGATGTTGCTTTGTAGATCATAGAATTACTTCGGTAGTTATTCATAGAGCGTTTGTTATTAGCGGTGGAAAAAGGTAATTTCCAAGAAGAAAGATTCAAAAGCTGCCGGAATCTTTCAAACACTCATTGTCATTTTTCATGAACTAACATCAAAATCAAATCTTTATATGTCACGTTAAAATTTTAGATGTATGTCGTAAACATACTCGCCAATATTACAGTAGAATCTGTTAAATGCGTACAGCGTGAGAATAATTGCAAACATTCAATAAATCCTTGTTTAGTATTTTTTCTAAATAAAATAACAAATGTCATCTGATTGATGATTGAAAAAAATTAGTATTTTTCTAAGATGATGGTACTTAACATATCATCATAGTTAATACATTACATAAATTTGTGATGCTATATACTATGGAAACGAATCCTTATAGTTTTTTCTGTACATATTTAAATTATAACATTATAAATTGTTCTTGTCATAATCGTTTTCAATTTTGAAAAGCAATAGAATTAATCTATAAGCATTTAGCAGATCATACCTACATGTATTAAAGTTAAAATGCTAGTGATAAACCTTATGAAAATATGTTTGTGATTAACCGATTGTGGCCAATAAATGTTTCTTGTCAGTTTTCCTTTTTATTTGGTGCGTAACACTGTCCAATTTAAGCTCTTGCTAATAACTGTGGAAAGCGATCCTCTATCGATAGAGGTAGTTGTACAAAAAAAAGTTACAGTAAAAAGTCCTTTGATAAAAATAAAATATTACAGAGTACTCTTCCGTATAACTACCGTGATACTTATCACGAGACGACGCATCAAAAATATCAACTAATCAATAATAGGTCTTAATTTATGTAAAAATTAAGATACTAGGGTATCGCGACCCAACGATAAAAATGATTAAGTAAACAATGTGAATTCATTTTTATGGAGCCGACAAAATATGTGAAGGCCCTCGTAGAAACATACTACATTATTAACTATGTAATGTACAGAAAGTTCCAGCCCTGCTCTAACGTTGGTAAAGAGCTTTGTGCTATGTATAATCGTGTGCATTGCATACTTTGCTTCTCTTACCGGGTATGGAATGTGATTCTCAATGTTGGTTTCATTAAGTGAGAGCTCCGATACTCTCGATTCTAAATAAGATTTACAAAGATAATCTACTTAATCAATGGTTCACCTTCTTTGTATTTTCCTTCTTACTAGTTATTTCAGTTTTCAAAAAAATATCGAATTTATTACATATATTGCATTAGATTTTATGTAAAAGGTATGTTACTATGAAGATGTTAGAACTGTAATTTTTGTGATGTAATTATTTAATTTTGAAAAATGAAAAGAGTATTCAATTGCATTAAGAGACTGCGGATGTTTATAAAATTTACACATTTTTAGAAATACATTTTTATTAGACAAAACTGAAACAAAAATTTCATTCATGTTGCACATTAACGTTTCTAATAAATGCATATTATCCGTAGTCTAATGATTACGCATAGAGTTTTGAGAAAGATGGTTTGAACGTTGAGGTATAATAAAGTCATGTTATATTAACATAAGTGCCATTCGTTCACATTTAATGATAAACATACACATTTTGTAATAAACAAGACATCCAAAGCACAATGTATAACAACATACTTGCCATAATAGTATCGTTTACATTCCATAGTTTTTGAAACCAAAATTGTTTTGATTTATTGTTTTGATATAATATGTAAAAAATGTATTATTGATCCTTTGCAGTCCCAAATCCCAGTAAACTTGGCATCACGCTTTCGGTTTTTGATGTATCTTGAACACATTTATTTTAAAAAGCAGGGAACAGTGCAGAGGAGTATTAACCGAAAATATGTAATACAATAAACATACAAGTATGTAGTACATACGAATCACAGAGTTGCTCATTTGTCATATAATGCTAAAAAATTAAGGAAACCATCTTTCTCGAAGACAATGAGATAGTATAAAATATCAGATATCAATGCTTCAAATATATCTATTGCTTCAAACCGAAACAGAATTTTTGAACCTTGTTCATCTTCCATAAGGACACATAAAAATATTACGATTGAACAAAAGTTCATTAAAAACACTTTTGGTGTTTCATCGGTGTTATCGCAGTGAAGTTACTCGACTAGGTAATTGAAAGACAGACACCGAGAATCCCATTCATAAATAAAATATATATTACGTGTATATATATTCTTCTGCTGTATGTAAATATTCAATATATTAATGTTTTGTCGCAACGTGTTTACGTAAGTTTTGTTGCCTTGCTAAGCAGGAGCTGGTGAGAGTATACGAATAGAATTCCATACGAATCCAAACAGAAAGCGATCTGCGTCGAATAAATCTGTACAGAGAGTAAAGTAGTGAATAGTTTGGTAATGGATGGCGAATGTATTGTCTGTTCACTACGCATATCAGCCAGGTAACCAAACGCTTATATATACACTGGAGACTCCTGGCCAGTTAACAGCCTAAACATCGACGTGGGCATCGTCTTCATTAATATCTGAAATATAGAATGAATTATAAAATATTTTTTATAAAAATATGCATATCAGGGCGAACATTACTGTATAGTTGCCAAAGTCGAATATTGCAATTGACACGTGTGTTTTCATACTTTCACCTATACAGTATTTCATCGTTAATTGTCGTGAAATTCTGAATAATAATCGTCTCAAAACAATCCCTCCTTCCGCGAGGTATATATCGTGAGGGGCCGTGAAGCTCGAGAGGCCGCGGTCGCCGAGAAGTGTAACATAATACGGGTCGAGTATATCGGTGAGATATACCAATCCAATGACAAAACTTCTTTATCTTTTATTATTTTTTTATGGAACTTTCGCCAACATATTCGTGTTTTTTTTTTAATGAAAATGATACCAAATAAGATATAATTCCGATGGTATTTACCTGAGTAATGGACGATGAAAGTTTCGGAAAATTATTGTAAATATGATCCGAATTACATCGTGTTTGGTATTATTTTAATCAGAAAAATGGCACAAATATATTGGAGAAGGTCTTATAAAAAAATAAGTAATAATAAAAAGTTTTTTTTATTGGCATTACACTGTGAGGACACGTAGGCCTTTGAACTGTGCCACCGACAGCGACTCTCCGCGTCTCTTTCTTTCCTATGCGGTGTCCTTCTTTGCGCCCGAAACTTTTATCGTCCATTACTCAAGTAAATATCATCGTAATTATATCTTATTTGGTATAATTTTCATTAGAAAAATGCCACGAATATGTTGCTGAAAGTTCCATAAAAAAATAATAAAAAATAAAGAAGTTTTGTCATTGGATTAGTAGTGGTCTCATCGACATACTCGACCCGTATCATGTTACACTTCTCGGCGACCGAGGCCTCTCGCGCTTTACTGCCACTCACGGGGTATACCCCGCGGAAGGAGGGATTAGATTGCGACGATTATCGTTCAGAATTTCACGACAATTAACGATGAAATACTGTATTAGGTTGTTACTCATGAAATGCCCGATTCTTAACAATAACGTTAAACAAATGCAACTTCTTTTCTAAATGAACTTATTGATCAGGGTAAGCATCATTGTAATTAACATGTTCTGTCAATGAATTTCAAGTCTCTTAATTTTATTACGTCAAAAATGAATTTTTTGGTCATTCACGTTCTTTATTTACAAGATTATGGTCTCATTTTGTACTCCTGTTTATCATCAACTAATAGCACGTCAATTAATCATCACATTTTAAACTTAGCATCATATAATGCTATTGTCAATATGTTATGCTTCCATACGTATAAAATGAATACACGATAGTCGCATTGATTGATGTTAAAATAACATTTATTTGAATGTAAAATTAGACATCAGAATTAAAATTGAAGATAGGATATTAAGGATTAGCTTTGTACCTCAAATTTTTTTATGATAAACCTGTAGACTGCCATAGCATTTCTTGTTGAAAACATTTTAAAAGATTTACATTCTAAAATCGGACATTTCACATGCAACAACTTAATAGGTTCGAATCTAGTTGGATAGTTTCGAATGTTTCATGAGTACTTCGAAAAGGGCAAGCAATACTTTCAAGTAGACTTGAACCCAGACGAGATAGGTTCGGTTTCTTTGTCAGTATTTTGAGGAACGTAAGTAGCACTTCATTGGACGTTAAAATCGATTTCAATGAAAATGATGTTCTTATACTTCATAAATGAAGTACACTGGATAGATTTATATCCACTTATTTGGGCAAACGCGCCACTGTACGTCATAGCTAATTTTTGAAATTAAGAACACAGAAATGTATTTTATATATTGAAACGCGACGCTAAAGAGAAATTCACCGCCCATTTCGATGAAAATAAACTACAAAATACAGGGTGTCCCAGTATTGATGGTATCTACAACTGTGGAGGGGGTGATTCTACAAGGGAACATTAGTCGAAAATATGAAATAAATTTTTTCCATTTGACATCCAGTTTTCGAGAAAATCGAGTTCGAAAATTCGGCGAACGCGCGTGCTATTATATAGAAATTGTTTGACGCGTCTGTTCGTGATTTATCGATTCTACTTCTTACAAATGATAGACACGCGAACTTGGCGGATCTTCAAAGTCGATTTTCTTGAAAACAAAATGTTGACGTTAATTTTTATATAAAGTTATCACCTTCATAATTGTACTATTGACACTGGAGCACCTTGCATATCGGTTTACAGACAGTAAAATCGTAAAACTGCATAGAATAATATTGAATGGAAATATACATACTTCACCGACTGATGTAGCAAGAAGGTTGACGATCTTCTCGTGCGGCACAGCGACGACACTTTGATTGTTGATTTCAATGATCCTATGACCCACTCGAACACCACCCCTTTCGGCGATTCCACCTCTCAATAGACTACATATTACTCCATTCTGTACACTAAATCCTAACTGATATTTGGTGTCGGGTCTCTTGATTTTCACCTCGACTACTGGCGCACACGGAACAACGGTCAACTTGACAACTGTCTGGTTTTTCGAATTCTTGATGTAAGTTTGACATGTGGAGAGCGGTAAGCCAACTAACGAGACTCCGTTGATTGCTATTATCTGATCACCAATATTTAACTGTCCACAACGAGCGGCAGCACCAGCTGGCGCCAGGTTCGCGATTACCACCGTTGGTAGCATGGAACCCCATCCAGACTCGACAATGACCACACCTAAAATTTCTCCTTTTGCTTTTGGTACTACCACCTGCGGACATTCAAAAACGAAATTCGATGTAACACATATAGAAAAATTATGTTCACGTTATTATCTGTTACCGTTCTTCTCGTAAATGATAAATAGACTGCGGATCTCTGTAGAAAAGAAATATTTTCCAAGTCAATTGTAAGATAATAAAGCTAAATGAAAATGCCTTTTCTCGTTTGATAATTTCAATAAATCAAGAATAATACATATAACAACACCAATCGATTCTACTAATGTCTTTACAGTTTTGTATTTGATCAATCTATTTTTGTTATAAATGTATGCAATCCGCAGTTTATCGATAAGTACTTGTATACGAAAAACACGCAAGACGTCTTCAACGTGAACTCATTTTAAAGTTCTACTTCTTTAAAGGCGCATTTCTCATTTAATCGCTTGTACTAAAACATCGAGTCCGACTCGTAATAAAAATTTCGAACAGGTTCAACTAAATATTGGAAAATACATAAGCATACAATAAATACAGTCATCTTTCCTCTTCTAACAAATTATATTATTAACCCTTTGCGGACGCGTGTCTGCTGACAGTCGTCCAAACAATTTTACTGTTCTGCGACTGTGAATAATTTTTAAAGCAATTAATACTCCCGAAAAATATGAAACAAATTTTTACTGAACACAACACGTTTCCCTTCATTTAATTCATACACCAAATTCCTCAGCAAACAATTTTGTTTCACAAAGAAAATTTATTCGATCCATCAAAAAGTATGCTAAAAATAATCCCCGTCCGCTAAGGGTTAAAGCTCAATAAAATGCGTACAATTAATCATAAATTAATTTTTAAGGTGTCGTTATAAAGAGGAGGCTACATCATTAAATCTATAGTGGATTTCGTCATGAAAAAAAATTTTCACAGCTTTCCCAGACGTTTGAATGTATGGCACTTTCGAGAAAAAACGTGTCTTTAGTTTTCCATCTGCTACAACATGTAAAAAATCTTAGAGTGAAATTAATGATGTATTATAAGACTACTAGCTATTATAAGGCTTTTAGCTGAAAAATAAGTCCAAATGTATTGTCGTACAATCATTTTTTACGAAATTATCACAGTTTAAATATAAGCAATTTTCGAGAGCCGGGTTATTTAGTGTTCAAATACTTCTTGGATTCACTGTACATATGTATATGTATTATATACATATTACAAAACATCTTTCATAGTTTTTTGTAAGCACCACGATAGGTAATATCAGTCGTTCAGACATATAAAAATTTATTGAATAACAGAAGATAAGTTACATCTGCGCTATGAGCAGTTTTACTTCCTCTATACAGGGTGTCCCACATAAATGGGAACACCTAAATATCTGTCGTATTTACAGTCCTATCAGAAAACTTCAGAGGACAAAGTGATACTGTTGCAGGGTTTTTTTTAATGGAATAGTATATTTTTTTATCCACGTGTAAGTTTGCGACAACTCGAACAAGAGTCCGGTATTAGCAGAAGTAGTATTTCACGAATATTGCAAATAGAAAAGTTTCACCCATGTCACTTGAGTTTACATCAAGAATTGTCTGCCACCGACTATTTTAATCGTGTCCGGTTCTGCCAGTGGGCACGATCTCAATTAGAAGTGGGCAATACTTTCTTTCACAAAGTTCTTTTTACGGATGAAGCATCTTTTACCAATCATGGGCAAGTAAATTTGTACAATATGCACTTCTGGTCAGCTGAGAATCCCCGATGGTTAAGAGGAGTAGAAAAGCAAAGACCGTGCACCGTTAACGTATGATGCGGAATTTTATGCAGTAAAATAGTAGGCCCGTACTTTATACAAGGAACTCTTACTGGTATAGAGTGTGCTGCATTTTTACGCCAGGATTTGTCGAGCCTCTTAGAAGAAATTACGTTATTCGATCGGGAGCGCATGTGGTTTCAACATGATGGTTGTCCAGCGCATTATTCTAAAGTTGCTAGAACGGTGCTAAATACGAAATATCCTGAACGCTGGATTGGGCGACGAGGAACAATTCCATGGCCAGCCCGTTCTCCGGATCTGACACCATTGGACTTTTATTTATGGGGCAAGATAAAATGTATTGTGTACAAAGATAAACCCACAATACCAGAGGATATGCGGCAAAGGATTACTGCAGCATGTGCTTCAATTACGTCTCAGGAAATCGACAATGCCTACAGATCATTTAATGCAAGATTGTAATATTGCATAAATGAGGATGGTCAACATTTCGAACATTTATTATGATATGTAAAGGTCAACTCGCCGTAAACAACGCGTAATCTTTGCTGAAACACGTAAGTTTTAAACTTCCACATTTTATCCGCTCCAACATGATTATTCTAGTTCAAGGTCATTTCAAGGTCAAAAAGGTGGTATCCACTAAATTTAGTTTTTTATTGTCTATCATGCTATTTAGTGTCACTTTATCCTCTGAAGTTTTCTGATAGGACTGCAAATACGACAGATATTTAGGTGTTCCCATTTATACCCTGTATAATACCTACTGTTGAGAGCTATTGAACTGGCACAGTCAGTGATATCTCAAATATTAAGGACATGTTTATCGTCTTCGTGAGAGTAAACAGAAAGAAGCTGCTTCCATTTTTAGTGGCCAAACGATCACTCACTGACCACCGAGTGACAAAGAAACTGAAGTAATAACTCAGGGTTGAGTTTTTAAGGATGTATAATTTGGAACATGGAACTACCAATTCCAAAGCTCTCAACGATATTTAGTACAGACTACAGTGCCAATCATATTCTTAGATTTGCATTTTCAATTTTAACTATTCAGTGTTCTAACATTGAGTTCTTTTATCAAAGAATTATTCAAAATATAGTGAGACTTCACTGCCTATTTATCTAGTCATATTTGAAGACTTCGTTTTCTAAAAACTGTAGAAAAGTGAAATTATAATAAATATTTTTATAATGTAAAAATAGAAATTTCGATTCATGTGCATTTTGTATTTGCGTATATACCTATTATATTTATATAGATATAAGGTAAAGGCACCAGTAGTTGACCAGTTTTTAGAAATAAAATAAGGTTAAAAAAAAATATATAAAAAACATAAAAAATAAGGTTATTATAAGTTCTGCACTTTTGATGAAAGCGAACCTCGGATGACACAATATCTGTTAGTTAAATTTTAAAACAATTACATGCGAAGTGAAGTATGCATAGTAACAACGGACGTCTAAATTCATTAAGGTAAGTAATATAGTAATAATCAAAGTAACCGATATATTTCTATGTCCTTAACGTTTCTGTTAAGAACAGCTGTACGGTTCAGGTAAACAATCCATACGTTGTGAACTTTTCGCGACTGAATTATTTACTTTTTAAATTCTCACAGCGTTTTGTAAGTGATAAATGCATCGTTTCTGTTATTCTAACCTCAAAATAATAGTTTATCGAGTGATCAAATTCTGAATATTGTTATTTGAACAATTTTCAGAAGTTGACCCCCCGATAAATCAACGTCAATTACTAACGTGACTCATTTAAATTTGTTTACGATTTATAATGTATCCATTTTACATCTAAGATTGTTAGGAGTACAAAACATAATTCTAAATTTTGTAGCATACTGTGTTTTAGAGGATGACCACATGGTCAACTATTGATTGCTTCCACGGTCAAATATTGACTCGCAACGTCTACTCTGTTCCGAAATTGAATTTGTTATAGAATTGATTTGTTTTATTTCTTATCTTATCCTTTAATTGTAATTTGTGCTGGTAATTGTTGAAACTAAATGATACTAAAATGATTTCTAACATTATTGCTTTAACCTTCTTTCTAGTATAACTACTAACGAACAGAAGGTCAATTACTAGGTTTTTTATTTTTAAGATTGGTCAACTTCTGAAGCAATTACTGAATTTTTAAATATGTTTTTTTAAATTTGTGTAACTAAACTTTTTTTAAAAAGTGGTCTTGTTATATAATTTAGAAGGCTTAAAGAGTGTCTTCAGGTATCGACTCTCGCTATTTGATGACAGAGCAAGTGGTTATTATTGTTCGCGTGGAAAACTTCTTTTAACTGGTCAACTACTGGTGCCTTTATCTTACAGGAATATAGAATAACATTTGAATGAAAAAATTAACAAAAATCTATTTTAAAGTAATTTTTAAACAAATAACGATATTGAAAATCGGTTTGCGTAACTGGATATCTTATTAGTAGACTGTGGATCTTTATGCAATATAGAAACTGTCTGTATCGATTGTAAGGAACAGAAGACACGTAAAAATTTCTTTTTTTCTTTAATGACCCTAATAAATTGAAAATAATATGTCATGTCGTGTCGGTGTGCTCCTTATCTAAACAAGTTTAGATTAAGAAAAATCTTTTGCCTTTGTTAGACATGTTGCTATAGCACTATTGTAAATTGTAATAATTTGTTATTTATTTGTAGTGGTCTATTGTATATTTGAGTATTGCGCATGTGCGCCATCGAGTTAATGCTTCTCTAGGGTTGTAAGTCACTATCAAACGCAATCGAACATCGTAAATAGATTACTTTCTTGGACTATTAGAACAAGATATGTCATCGTAAGCGGTACGATATTAGCAACTTTCCCTAACTCCGTTTTTTTTTGGATTAATTCACGATTATAGGTGCATAGTAGCTATCGAGTTGCTTTTACGTTTTATCAATCAAAGTACCACAGTTATTTCAAAAAGCTAGTTGAATTTAATGTCTTGAAGAAAAATGCCATACAATACAATCACACTGATTGCGTCCCATGTAAAATGTTACTTCAGAATTTAATTTTACCGTTCATTAACAACCCAAGTTGTTAAAGTGCATAAAAAATAAGTGCAAAGCCGGTCGTAGCATGATTCTACACCTCTGGATCAGTGGGGATTCGTAAAAAAAAATTCTATGCAAAAATGTCGACCTTGATTTTTAAGGTCAAAAGTATTTTTCATTACATCGTAGAGTACTTGTAACGAGGAAGAAAAGTCTCAAAGGAACAATCGGACGCAATTGAACCGTTCTCTTGAAAGACGACACTAAAGTTTCGTAAACTATTCTTTTCCATATGTTTACAGGGGTTCCCAAGATGGCATAAATGTGGAGAGAAAAAAAAAATTTATTCCGTATTTTCCACTTTTTTTCTCCTGTGGAATCAAGCCTTCTACAGATCTACCCCATACTGGTACACGCTGTAGACCAGGGATGGGCATTTTTGTCTCAATTGTGACGAACCGTTCCCACCGTAGCGTCCACTGTCCCCCACCTACATTCGCCGTTACCATAGAGCAGTGGTGGGCACGGGTGGAGCCCCTCAACCGCCTGCTTCTCCCACTAACCTCTCTTTCGTGCAGCACGCACGTTCGTCGCGTACGCTGATGTCTCGTGTCTTCGTTGCCCCATTGTACCGCGCTTGCTGGAGGGGGATAGAGGGCGCTACGGTGTGGACGGTTTTGCCTCAATTGAGACAAAATTGCCCACCTCTGCCATAGAGGAAGGAAGTTCTTTGCCCGTTGCGAACAGTGCGCAGGCCTCGCGCATGAAAGAGAGGTTGGTGGGAGAAACAGGCGTTTGAGGGGCCCCTACCGTGCCCATCCCTACTGTAGACATATGAAATAAAACAGTTTACGAAACTTTAGAGTCGTTTTTTCAAAAGAGCAGTTCATTTGAGACTTTAATTCCTCGTTACGAGTACTATACGATGCAATCAAACAAAATTTTGACCTTGAAAATCAAAGTCGACATTTTTCTCCAATCTCCACCGATTTAGAGGTATAGAATCACGCTACGACTAGCTTTGCACTTATCTTTTATACACCCCACAAGGGTATTTCGTACATGGATACGAAAAGTACAATAAATTACCTCTTTCTGCATTTCCTTCTTAGCGAACATCTGTAATTCGTCGCCGAATATCTCTTGAGAATTAAGAACTTCTTGGTAATCCATTTCTTTTACAAAACTGTGATCCTCGATCCCGTTTGCCTTAAGGAACTCCATATACGCCACTTGAAATGCTTGTCCGATGCTTTGCGCGATAAATCGAGCCTCCTCACTTTCGAACACATGACAAATCATTTTCGGAGTTCGATTGATTTTTGGTGCTTCTTCGACTTCGTGCGGCACAAATCGTCTTCTCGCCATCAGCACCACCACGTCACCGATATCTGCTATGTAGGATATTGTTCTTAATGCATGATCCATCATGATCTCCTTCAAGTCCGTATTCAAAACCATGATCTTCTCTGTTGAAATGAAGAGATCAACCTCTGTGCTCGGTTGCGTTTCGCCATCCGGTGCCTGTGTGCACGTATCATTAGTTGCTTCGAAGGTTCCGGCATTTGGAAATTTGGCAACAAATGGTTTATTAACCCTTTGTGGTTCGTGACCACATATATCCGTGTATGCGGGACAAAACGACAAAAGACATATGTTTTCTACTTCGAGGATTTTAGTACTCTAAACGTTAATAAATTTCTGTATTCAAGTATTTTTATTATTTTCCAAATATTTCCATTTTTTTAACCAAAAAACGTTATCAAAGTGTATGTTGTACAGGTAATCCTCGTACAATGCGGCCGTAAAAATTTTAAATGTTTGTATTTTTTAAAATGAGCACATAATTTTTTGTAAATTGTTCCGGCATCGTCGGGGTCACTGGTGACATTACTTGTTAAAAATATTTTTAGAAATTTAATAAAACATTTTTTACGTATAACTGGTTTTGGGCTACAGTGAAAACAAAAAGTATTTGAACACTAAATTTCCGATTTCTGAAAAATAGTACAACAATGAACTTGGGCTCACTTTAATTAAAGCTTAAGACTTCTACTTCCACAAACTGTCGTTCGTTTCTACCTAGGACCATTTTGCACGTTGTAACAGGTGGAAAACTGAAAAGATGTTTTTTCCCCGAAAGTTCCAGCAATTAAAGTGTCCTTAAAAAAATGAAAATATTTTTTTGGTAAACGAATAAATGATAGATTTGAAAACTGAACCGCCCTAATGGAACAACGTAAAAAAGGTCATGTAAGATTTTTTGGGGCCGTTTTATTAAGGTTTGAATGAAAGGTGTACTGCCAAAACCGCAATCCAAGTTACAAGACGAGAGCTTTGCACGATCTCTCAAGGTTGTTGCAAATGGGGGGCATCAATGTTTAAATCTGCGGTCGATTTAGCCACGAAAATATTTGCCAATGTTTTTACAGAGGTTTATAGCATTTTTAAGAAAATTCATCTTCCGTTTTCCACCCGCTACATTATGCAAAAATATCTTAGAAGAAAATATGCAATGCTTTTTGAAGGGGAAGCTTTAAAATGAGTACAAATTCATTTCTGTACTATTGTTTTCTACAAAATTACTGCAGGTTAGATATTGACTATTTTTCCAGCATCGGAAATTTAGTGTTCAAATACATTTTACATCCTCTGTAGGTCTAAGAGGGTGGAACTAACTAAAAAGAATACGTATATCCATTACTGTTAGCTGTTCGTAAAATTAATGAAGCTTCGTTGAAATCAAAGCTGGGCTATTCAAAAGGTTTACTTGTAAATCTTGCGTAATCTTTGTTATACATAAAGGTTACCTGTATTCACAAAATACTTCAAATTATATTTTTTATTGTGATACGGTACTAAAATTAGCTGAAAATTGAAAAACATATTACACAACGCGAGTATTTTCTTTATTTTTTTTTAATACTGTAACCCGTTTGTTTTCTTTCTGTTTGAGTAAGAAGGTATTTTCCTAAATGTGACTTTATCAATGAAATATAATTTGTTTATAGTCTAGAAGGTGATATTTGTGCTTTCAAAGAAAAGAAAGTATGTTACCCCTCATGTATACCTCAGAAATACCTATAACTTCAAAGATTCCAGGATAATACTTCAACCATTATTACTTTATACTACATGTGGACGTACATTGAAATTTTCTCGAAGCTTCTGATCACATCGTTTTGCATTACAATCACGGATATATGAGTCGAATTAATTATCATTGAATGATGTCTATCTAAATATAAATAGAAACGACATCGTTAGTAAATAATTCAACACAACGAAACAAAAGATCGTCATCTTCGATTAAGTGTAGTACACAATAAGCGTTCAGGTTTGAAGTATTTCGCATATACATGATTAATTGATTCATTTAAAAAAATATTTCTCTAGAATACATACTTTAAATGTAATCCGTATTATTCATATCATGAATACCTACATTTTTTCAAAAGCTTTTTAATATATCTACATACAATATTATTTACTGTTTTTAGTATATGCTTAAATAATTATTTCAACGATTACGTTAATAATCTCGATAATATACTTTTCGCCAAGGGTAATATACGATTGTTGTTATATAAACTATTGCCTTTATAATTTAAAACAAATTGTACATTGTAAATAATTAATATGTTCATTTGCAATACTTATATTGAACACGTTATGTGAACACATTATGGTATCGCATTTTATATGATTGTACGTAAAACCGTGGTGTAATTAGCGTACATTTAGCCACATTACTATTAGATTGTTGAGGTCAAAATAACTGCTTGTCAAAGATTTATAGAACTAATATGTCTAAATGAAAATTCGATTAAAAGAAAGTAAACTTCATTTTGTAAAACAGAACGATGGTAGAATTATTAGTAAATTTAAACAAATTTAACAAACGGTCATTTACGTCTCACCAATCTAATGTTTCATAAAACCTGAAATGTTTTGTTATTATTATAATCTATTCATCTTTCCAGTTATCAAATTACATTATTTCACGACATTTAAGGTCCAATTGTTTGCAGAAACAATTTTGAATTTGAACAAATTATGAAAGTAGAATAGTAACATGGATGTATACGTACCAACGCCTATTATGACGAAGCAGCATGAACAATAAAATTGAGAAACGATTTAATTAATTAAGTGAAATAGTTTACAAAGCACAGAACTGAAATTACTGTAAAAAAGAGTGTATATTTTACGAAGATAAAATAAACGTTCAGTTGCTTCTGTATCGAAAGATTTAAGACAGCACTGCGTTCGTACAGGATGTAAATACGAAAATTCTTCTATAAACCTGAGAGTTTCTTAAGAAAATTGAATTAACAGTGCGAAATAATATTAAGAAAAGTCCGCTTTATTTTTCTGATCGTTACACTTAACTACACCCATTTCCACTGGCAACGAGTGAAATTAACTATTTTTCAAAGGATACACTTTAGTCATTCATCTTTTATCTTGTCTTAACATCGATAAGTAGTACTACAGTTTTTTTGAGTTACGGAATCATTTTTAGCCGTGTGAAACAAATTTAATCAAATTATTGAAATTATTACAAATTGTTTGTTGAAAGAGGTAAACCTAAGAACACAAGATACATTCTGCATTTTTATATGTTGTTAGATGTGGTATCACAAAATGTCAAATTAGAATTATGCATCTGTGAGCATGCGTTCTTTTGGTAAGCAATTGCACTTATTACTTAGTGCAAGGTGTATAAAAGAAGCATCATAGTTATATTGTATCACATTTTAGTGTTACTTTGTGAAGGAGACAATAATTATTGGACTATGTAGAACGAACATTTTTATAGTAGTGTGTTATTGTGATTATTATTTATATGAATACCGTATTCCCTCCTATAGCCTCAATGCTCCTATAGCTTCACTGCTAATTGTCAACATTGCAATAGATTGGAGAGGCCACGGTTCTACAGGGTTAGCCACTTAAAGGGGTATTGTAGTCTAGAGTCTAGAAGTTTCCAAAACTCATTTATATCAGATTTCCTTAATCGTTCGACCAGGGTCATAAAATCGTCATTTAATTGCTCAATTTCTGGCGATTAAATTGAACAAATAAAATGTTCTATTAGGAAAAACAGAAAGACTAACAGGTCTGTAAACACTATCTTAAAAAGTACTTTCAAACAGCTGGTAAATAAAGTTGTTCTAAGCATCAATTTTATATTTGCGACAAAGTTCCATCATTCAGCGGTTAAAGAATGGGGGCTTGAAAATTAATTTTTAAAACGGTATCCTTAAATTCCCCATATCGAGAATCCCCATGCCAGACAAGAGAAAATTTAAAATTGGAATTTCTGTATATGAATATTAATAACTTTACACTAGATGGTTTTTCAAATGTTGAATAACATTGATCTAATCTGAGACATCCTCGCCACACTATAAGACAGGCATGTCCAGAAGTAGCTCACTTGGAGGCAAATTCGAGGGAGACGCCTACTTCTCCCGTCCGCGCGTCTCGCTCCCCGTGGCGGCCGGAGTCCTCCGAGCTCTTCAGACCCGTGCCTACCGCTTGCGGTATGTACTGCGTGTGACGCATTGGGGCGACCCTCGGACCCATGGTAGGCACGGGTCTGAGGAGCTCAGAGGACTACGGCCGCCACGGGGAGCGAGACGCGTGGGCTGGAGAAGTAGACGTCTCCCTTGAATTTGCCTCCAAGTGAGCTACTTCTGGACATGCCTGCTATAAGACATAAAAACTCTTTTATTCATTTGTCTGTTTTTTCATAATGCGTTAACAATCCATTTTGTTCGACACGCGCAGCGGACAAAAACAAGTCTAAAAAGAATTTTGTATTGTAATAATATTAACAACTATATAGTACACATTTATCGATATTTCTTCTCATTTCTGTGAATAAATTGACCTTAACTAACACCTGCATATTTAATAACGCAGATAAATAACAATAATAGGATTTATTCGGGTCGGTTATCTTTTAGCAAGATATCGACCTCAAGCACACTTTAAAGGTGACATCCAATTTTTGAGGAAAAAAGAATTTAAAAACTCGAGTGCCTATCACAATTCCAAGATTTTATTCCCATTGAAAATCTCTGGACAATTTTAGATGAGCATATTCCTTTAAGTATTCGTGCTAACAAAGCAAGTATTATTTTGGAAACATTTCAGAACACTTCAAACAAAATATTAAACAGTAACAAAAAAAAATACTAAATATGAATGTTATGCCTTTCTTT
The DNA here is from genome assembly GCA_913789915.3 of Sphecodes monilicornis. Taxonomy (NCBI): domain Eukaryota; kingdom Metazoa; phylum Arthropoda; class Insecta; order Hymenoptera; family Halictidae; genus Sphecodes; species Sphecodes monilicornis. The sequence goes on along the minus strand of OU565295.1, from coordinate 2,323,049 downwards.
TAAAATGAAATAGATTTATATTCTTTTGTAACCAATATTTAAGCATTGAATTAAATGTAGATATACAATAAATATAAATTATCGTCCCTCTTCTGTGAAATGATTAGAGACAAAGAAATTCTAATTTTTGTAACTATGAATATAATCGTACGGCAAGGGGTTACTTGCAAGGTTATAAGTTATAACAGACAGCAAGGGAGGTTCTACAAAGTGATAAAATTAACACAACGTTTGTATATCAAAATTGTAACCACAAAGATGTAGAAATACATTTACTTTTCTCCACCCAGTTTCTTTACTCATTTCATTGTTTTAAATCAACTATCAATTTGTTATCCCCTTTTGTACTTTGCTCGCTTCCCTTATTTTATAAGATATAGATATTTATAAGAAATTCATCGCTGAATATTTAAATTTTCTTTTGTCCGCCGCTGTACAATATGTAAGCTGCTAAAATGTCAAACCATCGCTATAGTCACAATCTCAATCATGTTAAAATATTTTTCAGTTTTACTTATATGTATATCCTGAAGAAATTTAAAATGGGGCAAGAAAATCAGTCTTCAATTTTTAAAATACCGTATTCTTTAAACTGTCTTCAAAACATAAATAAACGTGTACGCAAAAATATGGGGAAGTTAAAAAATTAGTCTGAAATATTTCGTTCTAGATGAAAATACCCCTTTAAGAAGGGAGCCTTTGTTTATCGAATCAATAACATTGATATTGCAAAAATATTTTAATTCGATAGTACTATAATAATTTCAAATTACATTTGCAGAAAATGTTATTAAAGAATTGAAATATATATGGTTGAAATAAAAATCTCAAACATTTACAGAAAACTACTTCTTTAAAATTGGTTATTTACACAATTAAAAAATAATTTTGTGCCTTAATCTTTTCCATAGCCTTTACAACTTTGCATTACTTTTGCCAAAGACATGATCATGTAATACATTCAAACAACAATATCCATCATTTTGAATTGTCAGTTTCAGATGAATACAAATGACAGAAATATTTTTATTTCGACGATAAATGTTTCTTTCGTTTTAATAGTACGATGAATCAACAAATTTCCAAAGGATAAGTAATTTAATAAATAACGTTACGAATTGTCATTTTATTTTTAGAGCGTTAAACAAGATTTCCTACTTAACACATTCTATACACAATTATATATCTATATAATATTATATATTTAATATTAATTTATTATTTATTATATTAATATTTAATATAAATATTATGTATTTATGCTTGCCATGTTAGTCCTGTAACATGTTGGGGATGTTAATGCAATTACAACGAAGTTCTGGAAACATGATTATAAAGGGGGGAATATTTCATTTACAAATATGTACGTGTAATAAAAGAGCATTATTTCTATAAATTTATTTTACGCTACAATGGCTGAGACAATTGTTATTGTATTCCGTTGTATTCATACCAAACTGTGATAGAAGAAATATACATGCAAGTCTATGTGGGTGTTAAATTCATCGCAATCAAACAGAAAAAGCAGATTCGAAACAAATCGTTAATAAATGTATTAATAAAACGATAAATATGGCATGTATGTGTACATTCAAGTGAGTGATTAAAACAAATGAAAAACGTTTAATGCATTGAACACCAATTAGTCAATCAATACTTCCGACGTTATTAAATTAAAACAAGAAACTAGAATGATTGAACCTATCAGAATGTTTATCAACGAAAGTGATAAACTTCTTCATATTAATTGTCTATTGACTAACAGACTCGAAATGATATCTTTTATGATCACTATTACAGAGCTTCTTCTACATACTAGATATACGATAAGAGTTATTAATGAAATTTAATTTTTTCTAGATATATTTGCATATTATACACCATCGATGTGGTATTCGTTTTGATTGCAGTGCACAAAACATTCTACAGTTCAAAAGACACAATACTACAAAGAATTAAGTATACTATATAATCTTAAATTGTTGTTGATGAATTCTGTGCGCTTACTCATTGCATTCACAAAACAAGGACTTCATTTGTCTAACTTTGATTATAGTGGATTTTTGTCACAACGACATGCGTAAAATGTTAGGTGCGTATACTCGGTCTTTTCTAAAAATATAAACAATTAAAATTACGTATCCACGATAAATACTATAACTGTTGCTATCAAAATTTCCCTGATGAAATTATTTGGTTATACCGCTACTAAAGCAGAAAATCTTGAATCGAATTCGATTCATGATTTGTTTTGTTAGATAATAATGATTATTACTTATGATAATTGTTATTCGTGAGTAACAGTACAAACATAAACAGCAAATAAAAAGTGACAATAATACATAAAATTCATTCAGTATTCACATTAATGATACGTGTTAGCATTAATATAATACCATCAAAATGTTTACAACATTGCTAATCTTTTATCTACTGTATTTCACTTATTTTAATTGCAAGCAACATTTTAATAAAAAGTGTTGATATATACGTCAAGAGGGTTCATATTAATTTGTTTAAGACAAGTATTTAATATGTAAATCATATTATTTTAAGAAATCATAATAATTGTTTAAAATAAACGAGTGTTTATTAACCCTTCGGCAGCGGTACTTGGGTCTATTTAACTCAGAATATCAAAATCTTCATTTAATTACTCATTTTCTGCCGATTAAATTAAACGTACAGCTGTTACGTTATAAGAAAGAAAGTCTAGCGTGTCTACAAGAAGTACTTTTAAAATTATGTTTCCAAAAATTGATAAACAAAGCATTAAATAGTCGTAAACATCATCAATTATATAGTTGTAAGAACAGTCCGTTGTCCGAAGATTAAATGATTGTGATGCTCGTTTTTCCAAAATGTGATTTACAATAAAAAAGATCTTGCCAACACAAGCTTGAAAACTTCGGTTTACATGTTCAACACGTCTGTTAGTACATAACTTACATTGTTCATGTTTTTAAAATTATCGAATGTTTATGAATAATTATCCTTGTGGCTCATTTTGGAGTCAGTATATGTTTATCTTATAAAAACCCACTAAACTCGAACTCAGCACAATTGAAGTCCTCCCTTTGATAACTGACAAAGTGAGCGGACGTGATAGGGATCTCGAGATGGCATCCGAAGAGCACAACAATTTAACGACAATGGTAAAAGAACATTACTACAACGCATTCAAGTACACTGTAAGTTGTACACCTATTTTTACAATTGTTTCTAACATAGTTCAGAACTCAAAGATTTGGCTCGCCTAAGATTGTAAACGGTACTTCTGTTTATAGCCTCTGTCAGGTTTACCGTGTTCTTCGTATTGATCATACCTCCTTATGCGTCAGACAACGTTTGTTGCTGTTGAGCAACGGAATTGTTGTTTAGAAAATTAGTGAAGACATAATCTTTTAATAAGCAAAATTAAAATATTAGTAGACTTGTTTCAATTAAAAAGACCACGTTCCACTACTTCGTCAACAAAACAATAATATCTATATGGTTTCATAGTAACGTCAACAGAAATAGCGGAAATCGATTTCTTCTGAATCGCTGGCACAGAAGTGACCCTACTGCCCCAATTTTTTAGATTTAATACGGTAATGTGTGAATACACATTTTATGACATAAACTGTTGCTATAAAATGTGGTTCTTTTCTTACTTTAACTTTTATTATTATGAGGTCGATGCATATAACTTCTAGTCTATAGTTTTGCCGCAAGTTTAACTTTTTTAGAGCAGAACAAATGTGTTCTACTTAACTAGAACTGATTCTATTAATAAGAAAATAAAAGTTTAAATTAATCAACTGGATCTTATAACAGTTTTCTCAGAATAGAAATGATAATAGTCGTAAAATTACACTTGTTTCATAATTAATTGAAATTTTAAAAATCTTATTCGACTTCCGATGACAAATCTTCATATGTAGACTTATTCTCGAAGTTTTAAGATTTTCTATAATCGCTATTGATATGTACAAGAGGATTCATATTAACGTGCACGAGAATTAATTATTCCGCTGTTTCTTTTTTTGAAAATTTAAGATAATAAAACTGATTAATTATTTGAAAAAAGTGTACAAAATAACACAGACTGCACTGAAATTCGTCTTTAAAGGAAAGAACAGTTTGTATGCACCAACTAGATAGTTATATTACTTTTCTAGAAAATAAATACATTGCAACTAAAAATGCATCATATTTTTACAAAATGAGCACATTATAATTATAACTTTATAATATTGATTATTATTTATAAATCTGTATTGACAAATTGAACATCAAAGTATTTTTAAAGAATTTACGTTATATATAAATACTATACACACACACACACACACACACACATATATATATATATATATATATATATATATATATATACACATATATATATATATGTGTGGGGAAAATCAACAATATCTTAAGATCTAAAGTTTAAGAAACTCTAATTTACTGACTTCCTTATAGTTACATACAAAGCGATTAAAATTCATCAATAAATTCTTTCAACATTTTGTTGCTTGAAAACTACGAAAATAATTAATACTGTAAAAGTATCTTGTAAGAATAGATTTTTAATATATGGAATACTTAAAAATATTTCTGATTCTTCAAGTGCGAATAACTTAGAAAATTTTTACGTATCGTAGGTACCGTATGGTATGTATATCTTAAAATGTTTCAAAGATCTAGAGTTAACTTCGGGATACGATATTGACAGAATGAAGTTAGATGTAAAATTGAAAATGTTTAGAAATATGTTACGTAAAAATCGACTATTTTGAATAACGATGAAACACATGATTGAAAAATAACTTTTTTAAACTGTATCTGTGTGTAATGTCATGATATTGTAGATGAAATTATCAAGAGTTGGGATTGTGATATCTGCCATGATTTCGATGTTAGGGTACATAATACTTTGTGTTAATGTGAGAATCAATCAATAAGTAAGCTCTAATGCCCGCCTAAGAATGGTCGCTAAATGAAACCAGTATTAATGTTGAGGTATTGTAGGTTTCAACACGATCTCATTAATCAATTGTATAGTAAATGCGTGCAAGCTCAAAATTCGTCTTTCGTTACAATATTTATCAGTAGACTTCGAATCTATCTATATGTAAAATAAATATATTCTGCGTCAGTTGCAAGAAATAAGAGCCACCTATGGATTTGTTTCTTTAATCATTTTAGGGGGTCGAAAGTAATGGATGCATCACATCCTTAGATTTTTTAAATGTTTATACTGTTTCAAATTCTAGCTACCCGTTCTTATCATAAATGCAAAAATTCGCACTTACTGATCAAAATGACTATTTTAGGGCTTGGGGCATTTTGACCATACACGAACAACAAAATCTTATAACAGTACGAATTTCGAACTCGGACGCTTTTGGTATACGCCACTCTGCGGTTACTATAGAGGGTATCACACTATCACACGCAACTTGAACAGGCTGTACCCCCTAAACGGTTAGAAATAGTACAAACTATTATAGATCACAATTCAATGGTTTCGGATGGTGCATAATATGCAAATGACTTTATACACTTTTAAGCAACTTTGTATCAGAAAAATGCAACAGCTCCTTGTTTGTAAACCGGAAACCTATATTTTTGACTGGACCGATTGATGCAGTTTTCTGTGCTCTTCATAAAAGTATTGACATAGTTACACCATAAGCTTATTCGTTAAGAAGTTATTGTAGCTAAGACTGCTGCTTTAGATTTGTGAATTATTTCGGTCTGTCGGCAAGTGTTCTGCTTTACCTACGTCACGCATGGCCACGGGTGGAGCCCCTCAAACGCCTGCTTCGCCCACCAACCTCTCTTTCATGCGCTGGGCCTGCGCACTGTTCGCGACGGGCAAACCACTTCTTTCCTCTATGACTCTATGGTAACGGCGGATGCTGGTGGGGGACAGTGGACGCTATGGTGGGGACGGTATTGTCGCAATTGAGACAAAAATGCCCATCCCTGACCTACGTGATGCTCTATTACAATGTTTGTAACTTCTAACTACAATAACTTCCTAACGAATAAGTTTAAGGCATAAGTATGTTAATACTTTTATGTAGAGCTCAGAAAACTGCATCAAACGGTCCAGTCAAAAACATAAATTTCCATTTTAAAAAAGGAGCTGTTGCATTTTTCTACACAAAAGTGCATAAAGATATTTGCATATTATATACTGTCCTGTATCATTTAACTTTGATCGGTAACAGTTTTTTCTATTTCCAACCGTTTAGGATGTGCAGCCTGTTCCAATTGCGTGGCACACGCTGTACAACACTGAGATAATCAGTAATGTCTCAATATTGTTATGTGAAAAATTCGGGATCGAATGTCATTTACATTATGTACATATTTCTTGATCTAAACTCTGAATCTTCATAAATCTTCAATTCTATAGACGCCGCTAACGTTGAACATAAATAAAATTAGAGAGCAAATAAAACTGATTCTAAAGTATATAACTTTTGCCAACACATTCATAATATTTTCCTAATTGAAATGACATGAAACACGACACAGTTTGGACCATATTTACTTGTTTAAGTCATGATATAGTACAACATCGATTATCTGGACTAATCAGTGGAACAGGTGTGTTTGAATAATAGGACAGCTATGTAGCTACAGTAGCTACAGCGTTAGATTTAATGTTTATCGATTTGTACAATAAACCGTGCTGTATATGGATCGCTTTCGGTTGAACTGTTTACATGTGAAACACGAATTCGGATAATCGAGGTTCTACTCAATCGTTAATTGAACGAGCAAGTATGTTTCGAATTATGCCATGATTGGTCTGATTTTAATAACAGGTTTATAAAAAAAATCGTTAGAAACAAGAAAGTTTTCTTACTGGATTAGTACTGTATCACAAATACGTCTAATCCCGTATCACATACACTCCGTGGTAGTGAGGATAAATTATTCAAAAATATCATACACATCTCTTTCATATGTATCGAGACATTACTGTATCGCTCTCAAAACAAAAGTTAACCCTTAGCACTCGAATGGCGACTCTGAGGCGCCACTACAAATTATTATACCGTTATTCAAAATATTGTTTACTTTATTAAATTTGTTTATATTTCATAAATTACTAAACATTTAAATATTGTATGAGGTACTATATCAGTTTCATACGCATAAAATGAAAAAAATGATGTACAATGGAAATATTCTAGGTTAGAAGAAATGTTTGATTTTTGTGTTGAAATAGCTCCGAGTGCAAAGGGCTGAAGGGTAGGTGTATTTACTTAGATACTGATCAACGTACAATCATGTTATATTTTCGCAATGTAACGTTTCCTGATTTCTCGTCTATCCTATTTCTCCAGTAGGTTCACGCTCTAATATTACACATGGCCCCAAAAAACAACGGTACGTTCCTCGCTTCAACATTATCGCCATTATGTTACCCGCAAACAGTATTGGCAAGGAGTAGTCGAGAAGGGGAGTGGAGGAACTAGTGAGAAAAATTGATGCAGAAACAAAGTCTATGATCACATTTCCAGTTCCCAGTAGTGCGATTATAAAAAGGGAAGTACGTGCTACGTTTTCCACACATTGTTTCGAGTGCGTTATACAAAAGACAACGATCTCATTCTTCTCATTGGTATAAGCATAAACCAACATTTAACTATGAGCTAATGGCAGCAACATATCCGAACATAGGACATTTCGCTACACATTTCCTACGAGAACTACTATGTCACTGTTCAATGCATTAACGAAAGATTATCTTCAAGAAAAAAATAAAACTTATGTCGTTACAGACGGTCTTTATGTTAAATTTTGTGTCGCGCGGAGGCCTCCGTAAAAATTTGAATCACTCGTTGCCAGTGTTCAAAGAAGTGGCGAGTGATGCCGAGAATCGAGACAGAGAAAAAGATAGAGAGATAGAGAGATAGATAGAGACAGAGAAAGAGAGAGAGAGAGAGAGAGAGAGAGAGAGAGAAAAAATAAACCCGATAATCACGTTAGACAGCGTAGTTGAAAATAACAACAATTAGTGTAGAGTTAAGTATATAATGAAAAATCTAAGGGTTGGAGGGCGGACCTTGATTTTAGTCACAGCCTCCCGCACTATGTGGTTGTTAAGGCGCTTACGTCTCCCTTCCTCTTCAACTTCAACCGAGCCGAGAAAGTGAAGCCTGAAAACGGTGGTCGGCTTCATAGAGCCACTGATCGGGGCTAGCTTCGGTTGAAGGCCCGCAGTCTGTGACTCGGACTGGCCCCCACCGGACGCGTTCCCTATAAGTTCTTCGCTCGAGTCGCATTCATCTTCCTCGAGGCTTCCTTGCGAGGCAATGCTGCATCGACCGAAACCATGCTGCCCCCCATAGTTTAACTGCGTAGCTTGCATACCCGTAGTCAGTGGCCCCTCCTTCCGTAACGTAAACAGACAAATGCGCTTGCTATAGTCAGGGCAAAAGATTTTGGCCGCTCGAGGTCACTTCCCTACCAGGAATCATCGGATCAACGCTCACACACGACCAGCGTTACCAGATCCAGGGAATTGAGGAGAAAATAGTGGGGGAAAAACACTACAGTCAGTACGAGCCGTGACGTCACTAGTTACCCACACTATCGGTACGTTGGTGGGATAATTCACGGAACGTGATGTCATATACTCCCTCGGGGAGAATTTTTGCGGCATCGCTGCACACGACAATCCATTTTTATGCTCCCGTTACGTCCCCTGCTGCGCATACAGTCCGGGACACGTAGCCTAACTTTAAGTATTTTTGTTGTTTACAGATGTAATACCGTTCAAAGGTACATTTGGACCCATGATTGCAAACGTTACATCTAATTTCTAAATGTGTAACCGCCAGTTTCAACTATTAGCTATGTATTTCCGTTAGGTATCCAATAAAAGGACAACGTTGATCTCAAAGAAGTAGGTCCAATAATATGTTAAAGAAAACCGATACGTAATAATTCAAACGGTTTTAACCATGTTTTTCATGAAATTGTCAAAAGCATCCACCTTTCAAAGGTTAATCAATATAAATAAAGAGAAATGGTAAGCCATAATCATAAAGCAAATGCCTAAGGAATTCTCGATGTGTAAATCATAAAATATCTTTTAGCTATAACACGCAACGAACGTTCAAGGAGATGTTGATGAGACTTTTATCACTCTGTTTCTTCGAGCAGTTTAATATTGTCTGTTCCACATATCTGTAAACATCAAAGATATTTGAGTTCATTTTCGTTTGTGTCCCACCTTCTATACTCTATACTACTGTTCCTAAGTAAGTATTGTCTCCTCATATGAATGTTTGTTCTTTCCATGTTAAGTGATAATTTGAGTTCTCAACAAATTATCACATTTTTCGTGTTTCATACCCCTTGTATTTTAAAACAATTTGACATTTTAAATATTACACGAGTCATGAAAGGATGACAAAAATTATTTTACAATGATTTAATGACACCACTGGTGTACAAACGATTTGTGTCCAGTTCTGTTATGTTTGTTTCGTCGAATTGTTGTAGAATAATATTTTTTCCACCCGTGGATCGTTGAAAAACATTCTTTTTGTTGGTCTATCTCGCACTTTGTTGAAAGAAATATAGTGAGTTATTCGAGACAAATCAAAGTGACGAATTTATACAATCCTAAACGATTTGTGTTACTATCAGAACATGCAAAGTAATAGTCTTTATTTATTTTAATTAGATATTAAAAATAAGTGTAAAATCATACCACGAAGACTATAATTGTTATATGCGTTCGTCCGATGCTACACCAACTGAATATTTTTAATTAACCGTAAGAAACAATTATTCATTTTCTTTCATTATATTAATAATTTTGTTGTTATTTGCAATCCCATCTTCATTATATTATAGATTATAGAGCTAATTGTTAGCGAAAGATATATAAAATAAAGAAGAATAGTGAAAGAAGTAGATAGAAGCAATCCGAACAGAATTTTATCCACTACATCTGCAAACAAGTAAAATGTACTCGCAAGAGAATGCCGAGATACATGAGACACGGATTTTAATTTGTCATATATGTCTAATGTAGGTGTAATACAACAACATATGTTTTAAATATATTATGTGATGAAGATTTAGTGCAAAATCTACTAAATTTGTATGTTATTAATTTTCTTTAAACCGGAATAAGATTCGATTTTGTTATTGTCGTTACATACCCATTCGAGAATACACAAGCACACAATAAATATAAAAGTTATAAACAATGCAAAAGTTCTAGTCACTGTATTAACAAAAAAAAAATACGGATGAGTTGAAGTACTGAAATGATATTGTCTATTAGTGTAATAACGATTAGCCGTTCTCGTAAAGTGTCTGGTCTCGACAGTCAAGCTTTTGCCATTTTTCAACCCTTTTAAGTGCACGGCTAATTGCTATTACACTAGAAGATTGTATCATTTCAAGTATTTGAACGGATCAGTATCATTTTTATTAACAATTTAAAAACGCTTGAGTGTTGGACCCAACTTTAAAACACAACATATATATGAGACACATTAAAATTCGTGTCCAATATGCCTCGGCCTCTCTTTGTCAGTTTCAAGGGGGTATGTATTTCCATTTATTATAAATCCATCGATTTTAAATGATTTATGAGATAAAAATGCTTAGGTTATCCTAGCTCGAGTGTTCTAAAATTTCTCGACACATGTCTGGCTCCATTTCAAGATGACACAGTGTAATCTTTATGCAATTATCTTTATTATTACTTAAATTATAGTACGACTCCCGCAGCACATCACTTTTCATACGTATAACGTGGAACTGGTATGACAAATGCAAATTATTAAGAAAATATAACCAGTTTAATTGAGCTGTCTATGAACATAACTTGTAGCTTGGAAAAAATTAGAATTTTTCGTGGTACCGAAGTTTCTTTGTCAATTAATTAAAGTTATATGAAAATGATAGTTGATGCTTGATCATATTTTACTATGTCTGCCTCCCTTTATAACTGCACTATATTTCTTTCGTCGGAAAAATATCATACTACACAATATAATTAATAGTAGTCTTTTATCCTAAGCGACGCACAGTCAAGACAATAGGGTAGGATATTCTATAATGTGGTGAGGATAGCCGCCGGTTGGCCTTGAACGGCCGATATCTTTTGCTCTGATTATAGTCACATTACCACGCACCACCGAAACCAAGGGAAACGCGAAAATGCGCTTTCTCTACGGTGCTCTTATCATCGACACAAATTAGATATTTTCGTCTATCGTACTCGACGGCAAACAGCACTATCGTGCATCACTACGATCCATTCAAAGGTAACATCTTTATTATTATCTCTGTGAGGAGCTACTAAGTGAAAGAATAGGTCATACACGATCGGTATTATATTCGTGTCGCTTCGATATTCGACCAGTGTATCAGAGACGACATAACGTTCTTTTCTTGCATGCTAACCTGGCATACACTGACTTCGCCGGGAATTACAGATCTCGTTAATGTTTATGAAAAGCATATGAACTATCGAACCGTAACAGAAGCTGATACAGTATCATGCTCTTCGTGAGGTATCGCTTCATACACAGAGTATCCCACACGTTTGTAAATGTTGACGACGATATGCAGAGTTATACAAATCGATAGGTTCTTAGGGAACATTGAACATCCAACATTGCAGCGATGCTTTGCGAGAGAGGGTGTCTCTAAAGGCTAAACACAGGACTAACTAGCTAAGAATATTCTCCCACTTGTTAATCTTATAATAATAATGTGTTGAACTCAACGAGTTCTGAATTCGTTCACTTTACGGCATTTCACGACACCACCAGGAAACTATTAAATTTTAAAGATTAAACTAACGAATGAATGTTGTATTACTTTTTTCGGTGATAATCTTTTCATGCAAGTCGTGATAAACACCATAAATAGTAAAATTACAAACTTTACTTTACAGGCTAAATGGTTACTTATCAACTTTTCAATTTAAATTTGTTGAATATTAACGCTCCATCATCGAAATATTAACACTTTTACCGCCAAACCAGAAACCTCAAAAATTCTATAAAATTAAAGTACATAATTTATTTAATGAAATAGGAATTGAAAAGTTAAGATGTATAGGACTGACAAGGAGAAGACGCGGTCATCGGCTCTTAGATTGTGTCGAAACTTTGCATACTGGTAGATTTCGTTCTCCTGTTTATGAAAATATAGCATTATAGGCGTCGATACTCAATCATTTTTGAGATATTTACCATTTCACCCTTTCCGTACTACTGCCGCCTATTGGCGGCATCCACTAAAAATTCTCTGGGTCCTACCGCCGCCAATTGGCGGCATCCTTAGAAAGTTATGTGGGTGCTACCGCTGCCCGCTAGCGGCACCCACGGAAAGTTATGTGGGTATGATTATTCTCTATAGTACGCAATACTTTACTATTATGTGTTTAAAACTCCCGGCTGTCCTAATCGTTCCATTACATAATTACTAACAGTCAACAGCGTGCCTTAATTATGTATGTTTTATAATATACAGGGTGAGTCACCTAACGTTTGTACCTCAAATATCTTTGTTGTTTCTAAAGATACATAAAATATGGTAAGGACAAAGTTGAATGGTACAATGGGGCTGACAGGATGCAAAAAAAAATTTTGTTTTTATGTCATTTTTTTAGAGAAATCAAGGTCGCCTTGACTTTTTTAAATGGAACCACCCTTTTTTAAACACCTACAATGATAGTCCCTTTCATTACGAATTCAATAACTATAATTACAGAAGGTCATTCAAGGTTGCGGACAGAAATAACGTATAAGATTTAACATCGATACATGCCTGTAAACGGGCTTTGAAGGAATGTTGCGCTCTGTCCGCGACCTTGAATGACCTTGAGTAATTATAGTCACTGAATTTGTAATGAAAGGGACTATCATTGTAAGTGTTTAAAAAAGGGTGGTTTCATTTAAAAAAGTCAAGGTGACCTTGAAAATCTCTAAAAAATGACATAAAAACAAATATTTTTTTGGTATCGTGTGAGTCCCACTGAACTATTCAACTTTGTCCTTGAGACATTTGACGTATCTTTAAAGACAACAAAGATATTTGAGGTGGCAATAGTTACTGCCTCACCCTACAATGAGAGCCCCTTTCATTACGAATTCAGTGACTATAATTACTCAAGGTCATTCAAGGTCGCGGACAGAGTGCAACATTCCTTCAAAGCCCGTTTACAAGCATGTATCGATGTTAAATCTTATGTTTTCTCTGTCCTTGACCTTGAATGACCTTGGACTAATTATAGTCACTGAATTCCTAATGAAAGGGACTATCATTGTAGGTGTTTAATAAAGGGTGGTTCCATTTAAAAAAGTCAAGGTGACCTTGATATCTCTAAAAAAATGACATAAAAACAAAATTTTTTTTTTGCATCGTGTCAGCCCCATTGTACCGTTCCACTTTGTCCTTACCATATTTTACGTATCTTTAGAAACAACAAAGATATTTGAGGTACAAACGTTAGGTGACTCACCCTGTATAGATAGGCTACGAAAAACAAATTGGTATGTTTGTTTATATCGTTAGTTTTTTTGAATGTATAACTTACAATTTGAATTTAGTGCACTTTAGGATGAGTGTAAAACGTTTGAAAGGAGAACAATCGATAAAGGAAATCATTGATTCAAAAAATGATTCTGATGAAGAAAATGAATATTTAGCATTTCGCAAAAGGAGGAGAAACAATCCAGCACGTGTACTTAGCACCTCGGAATCCGAAGAAGCAGAAGAGCCTGAAGTACGAATTGATACTTCTTCTAGCATCAAATGGACATCTAAGAAGTTTAGTCCAAAAATTCATGATTTTACGCCACATCATTCGGGAGTAGTAGGGAACAATTTAAGTCGATCGTCGAGAATTTTAGATTACTTCCGACTGCTTTTTTCTGAAGATCTAGTTAAATTTATTGTGGAAAAAACAAACAAATACTGATGTCGACAACTCAAAAAGGATTACTTGGACGTTTCAGAAGGGATGGAAGTGGACGAATTATATTGTTTTATTGCTGCGTCGTTATTAATGACGCGAAACAAAAAGCTATCCTTAAAGGAATATTGGTCTAAAGATAAGCTTCTCCGAAGCGATATTTTTAGTGTAATTATGAGTAGGGTTCGCTACTTTTCATTATTGCAAATGTTGCATTTTACAGACATAGTCGGCCACACTACTGATCGTTTACACAAAATAAATGAAGTAGTGGAAATGTTACGAACATCATTTAACAATGAATTTCAGCCATACCAGCGATTATGTATAGGCGAAAGTCTACTCCTCTACAAAGGCCGTCTGTCGTTTAAACAGTATATCCCTTCGAAACGGAGTAGATTTGGGATAAAGTCATTCCTTCTTTCTGACTGCAAAACAGGTTATATCCAAGATATAATCATTTATTGTGGGGCTAGTACTACTGTAACTACCGAATATCAACATATTGGAAAGCCAGGGAACATTGTAATGTCGGTTTTGCAACCTTTTCTAAACAAAGGCCATACCGTTTATCTGGACAACTGGTTTTCCAGTCCCACATTGTTTAATCTACTCCACGAAAAAGGTACGAACGCTTGTGGCACCGTGCAAAGAAGACGGAAATATATGCCGAAGATAACTGATAAATTGAAAAAAGGAGAGGCAGTGTTCCGCTCATCTGAAAATCTATTGGCAATGAAATGGTCTGATAGAAAGGAGTTTTATAAGCTTTCCACTATCCATACCGCAGAATTTGCAGAAGTACCTAAAAAGTCAAGAAAAAATGAATTTATTCTAAAGCCAAAATGTGTAATAGATTATAACTCTTCAATGGGTATAATCGACAAATCAGATATGGTGATAAGTACTATCGATGCAACTCGCGAAAATTTTAAGTGGTATCGCAAATACTTTTTCCACTTGATAGACATTTGCGTCTGGAACGCATTCTGCCTGTATAAGGACACCACAAAAAAACAAATCTCAATGACGAAATTTCAGCTTCAGCTGATTAAGGATATATTATAGGAATACCACAAAAATCATGAACATCATCGGTGCAGCAGGTCAGGAAATAATTATCCCACAAGGCTCACAGGGAGACATTTTCCTTCAATATACCAGTCGGGGAAAAAAAATCGAAAACGAAGATGCGTTGTATGCGCGGTTGGTGGTGTGAGACGTGAATCGATATATCAGTGTGAACAATGTAATGTGGGCTTGTGCGTTTCCCCTTGTTTCGAAATCTATCACACCAAGTTGCACTATTAGTTTTGTCATTTATTATATTACGCTCTTAGTTTTGTTATTTATTATGTTACTCTCTTAGTTTTGTTATTTATTTTAATTTTGTAATATTGGAACATATTATTTATATCAACGCCATTTACTTTAATTTTAAAACGTTAAACGCTACGCCTGGTTTGTCTGTCTTTCCGTCTGATCCGCGAGATAAGGTCCCGTCGAAATCGGATTTCGGCCGAGGATTTGTTTAGGTTACGACAAAGCAGTATAAACATTTTAGAAATGTTTTTTAAAAACGCTAAATGCCGCATCAGTCACCGATGACTGTCGCGGCCCGAATGAAAAGTTTAGTGTCAATCACGCTCGGAATTTCTATGAATGCCGCAAAACACGTTTTCGCGGCTTACGCTGCCGTAGAGTGCAACCACTCTCGTGGAAAACCTCCTCGTCCCACGAATGTATAACCGCGGCCAGCTCCTCCGTACTTAAAGAGTTAAATCTCATTATACCCGTTAAGCCGTTAAGTACATTTTTGGTTGAAGTTTTTGTCAAGTGCCAAACGGTGCGATGGTAACGTACCAGATTCATTACCGGGAAGGCCAGTGTTCAAATCCCTTCTTATTTTTTTTCCATTTTTTCTTTTGTTTCTGTTCAGTTTATCTATTATAATTAATTGTATTTTGCACATTAAAAATACACTCATAATATCTATTGGGATCTGACATTTTGAGTGGCGCCGTCTGCTGCCAAAAAGTAGAAATACTCTAAGCTTGGCTTGGCTTGGTTTATAGCAGCTTACAGTGTTAACAGGTGTTAATTACAGTATAAACTTACAGTGTTAAAACAGGTGTTAATTAAAAATAACGTTATGGAAGTTCCAATTTTTCCATCGCGTAGCGAACAAAATTTTGATTACTGTGCAGTTGAAGATTGTGATAGTAGAGCGAGCAAAAATTTGTTGATCCGTTTCCACACTTTGAAATGAAGTATGCGAAATGAACTGCTTGAAATTTATAAGACCTCCATTTTTAAAATATAAGAAACAATTTAGGAAAGAACAGTCGATTTTAACAGCTAAAATAGCTAAAGCTAGAGTGCATATTGAAAGACCTAACCAGCGTATAAAGACTTTCAAAATTCTTGGTTCAGCGATGCCTGTGGCATTAGTGCCTCTAATAGAAGATATTTGTACAATTATTTGTGGAGCAATTAATATGTCCTCACCAATTCTAAGCGATCCGAAATTTATGAAATTATAATTGTAAATTTAGAAGGTATATTAAAAATCAAATTTTTTGTGTAAAATGAATTACTTGACAAAACATACTTTATTGATTTTTATACATGTATTCTAAGCGATCCGAAATTTATGAAATTATAATTGTAAATTTAGAAGGTATATTAAAAATCAAATTTTTTGTGTAAAATGAATTACTTGACAAAACATACTTTATTGATTTTTATACATGTATTTATTTCATATATTTAATAAATATATCTTTTCGAAGTAACATTAAACTCGTCAATATTTATTAAGTCTGTACTCTCGTCATTTGTTATTATTTCTTAAGTCTATTTACTCTCATCACATATTTTTTCCAATAATCAAATTTTGTGTAACATAGTCGTATAATAAATATTTTTTAATTTAGTCAACATGGAAGAAATAAAACTGTCATTTCTTGTAACTTTTAAAGCAAAATATTTTTTATCAAACTTAGAATATATAACACAATATGTTAGTTCTAAATTTAACACTGCCACCCTGGGCTGGATTTGCCCATAATATCGATGCTTTTCCCTCAACACAAAGTTTTCTCCTTCCTTTCAAACATTTAAAAAAGAAACAAAAAAGAAGATATCAATACAATGTTAAGACCAAGCTCCTCGTCGCCATATTGGATAGCTATATATATTGTCCACGCCCCCATGTCAGTTCCCAATAGGAAACAAAATATAAAAATTTTATTGAAAAGGAACATAATAGGAAAGAAACACTAACTTCATCAATCTTAACGTATCTCAAAAGTTGTTGAGTATCGACGCCTATAATGCTACACTTTCATAAACAGGAGAACGAAATCTACTAATATGCAAAGTTTCGAGAAAATCTGAGACCCCATGACCGCGTCTTCTCCTCATGAGTCTTCTTCCAATCTCCTTACATTTTGTACACACCAACCACATTTGGTACGGCGAATACATTAGCGAAAAAAAATTATTTTTAATTTGTACAAATAATTCCGTCACCCGTATATGGGTGACATGGCAGTCAACGTATTAATAATAGAAAATCGACTTTCAGGTCTTCGTGTCTTCTTTGTTTCGGAAAGAAGTAGAACGAGACAGCTGAAAAACATATCATATGTCTTCTATTGTAGTATCTAAATAAAAAAATATTTTTAATATTACTAGCACTATATTAAATTCGATAATTCAATTTATAGTGCATGTAGTTCACCTTAAAACTGTGATTCTTATGATATTTTTAATATTTGTTGTATTATTTTGCATTCAAATTGCTTTATTTATTAATAATGACAACTTCGTGTTACAATTCGTTTAATGCCGTAAAGTGATGAGTTTTTTCTATGAAGTTTTGCATCTTTATTCACGCTCCAGTTAATAAATTTACGTGAAACTAAGGAATCTAGGAACACAAATGTTTTCGCTCGTTCTATATGACATATAGTACACGAATTGTTTATAATACACGATCGTGCAGTAGAAGATATGGTGCTGCGAACAATCTACGAAGCAAAAAAGGATAGACAACTATACACAAGAGAATAGTCGCAAAGGAGCCGAATAAAGATAGTTATGATCACATTTCACGAAATACATTTTAAATTTTAGGAAGAATTAATATACCCCATTTGATCGTGCAATTCTTTATTTGATATTAAATGCATTACTCGTTTTCATTCCTTACCATATTTCGAAACGTATGATCATGTTTATTTTTATTATATACATTTTTGAAATTTGTGAAAGATGGCAAGAGTAGTGAAGTTTGTTATACAAATGCTAATATCACTGATATAAAGTCAATAATATAATCAAAAAGGTCTATCTTCATTTGGTGGCTTTCATTTTCCTATATGTACGTTATTTGCGACGAAATCTTAAATTAATAATATCAAAGATATCAAACTTTACACTATTTTATCCAGCTCCTGTTCTCGGACTAACTAACACAAAAAGACATCAAACCCACATAATGATATGTGTTCGGTGGTCAAGTGGTGGTGGTAATAGCACGAGGAAGGGGTGGCTATAGAAAAACATTCAGACTTCTTTACGGAGTGTCATTAATTCGAACAAATATCTAACTTTGCCACAATCAACCGAAATATTATAGTATTCGAATATTTTCTAACGTATCCCTAAGTATTTCTAGAAACAATTTTCAGCCATAGCGGGACATTTGCAACAGATCGACTAGTAATTTTTGCAGTGGATCCAAAAAGTATTTGAACACTAAATTTCCTGTTTGTGAAAAATCGGTGATATTTAAACTGTGATAATTTTACAATCATTTCGTTAAAAAACAGTACAATAGTTTTGCACGATGTAACGAGTAGAAAAATGTAGAGATGTTTTTCCTCGAAAATGCTACCAGTTAGAGCATCTTTAAAAACATCAAAAAATGTTTTTGCTGAATGAATCGATGGTAGATTTGAAGATTGAAACCTCTCTTTTTGCAACAACTTAAAAAGGCTTCATATGCGATTTTTTGGGACCGTATCAATAAGCTTTGAATGAAAGGAGTACTGCCATATTTACAATAATATAAGGTACACCATAAGGGCTTTACACGACTGAACTTGTTCCTCAGTTTTGTTCTATAAAACAGTAAAAACATTTCGTACAACAATTTTTAAGAGATCGTTGTAAAGGGGAGGCTTCAATCTTCAAATCTGTGGAGCATTCAGCCACGATCAACGATTTTTAGGAAAAATGTGTCTCCGGTTTCCCATCCGCACATTATGCGAAAATATCTTACAAAGAAGTCTCAAAGTTTTAAATGGGTCCCAATTTATTTCTGTATTATTGTTTTTTTACGAAATAAGAGAAATTATAGGCTACATATAGGCAATTCTCCCAGAATCCGAAATTTAGTGTTCAAATACTGTTTGGGTCCATTGCATGTCTTTAGAGGTAAAGAAAAGTTTATTTTAAATAAAAATAAATTAAGAAAATATATTAATTTAATTTGGAAACAATATGGAAAATTTGATGCTCATGTTGCTCTGTTTTCATAATGAAATGCTATAATAATTACTGTAATTCCGTAAAATTAAGCACAGAATCAAATATGTGGAAGAAACCGCTGACACAAACATAGTATTCCTTGACTTTTTTAATCAGGTCTCGAAAGAGTTTTGGAACTTTATAATAAGCTACATATATTGGAAGTAGAATAAGTGGATCCATTAGAAGTAAAACTTTTTTTAAAAAAGGTAATTTTTTCTAGTACAGAAACACATATTTGTATACCAATATACGAAAAGTTCTCAAACATTATAACTAGACTGTGGATTTTTATACAAAATAAAAATTGTTTGCATCAATTACAAGATACATAGATTATAAATACAGATAGACTATACAGACATTCCTTTCTTTTCGTGATATGTATGTAATTTGAATGAATCGAAAATAATACAAAAGTATTTTTATATTCTATACATTTTATTATTGTTTTGCATATAATCTACTCATTTTTGTAAATCCGCAGTCTAATCACAACAAATGCGGACTACGTTATATATTTATAATATGTACGATGTACATATTACGTGTACGACATTTTGTTTTGCAAGACATGTATCTTTACTTAAAATATATCATCCTATTACGTGACAAGATATTTCGTCCACTGATGCGAAAGGGTTAAATAGCGCACTAAGTAGACGCATATTCATATTTTCTACCGTAAAAATAAAAAATATGTACTATTATATTATGTAATTACTATATGGTTTCATCTCATTTACAAAAATCCTAAAAATTTTATTTACCTATCATTCTAAACAAAAAATGATTTACATACCATTTATTCAATAAATTTATAAATTATATGATACATATATTTTTATCGATATTAGCACACAATAACAGATTCTAAACTGTTTGTTCAATGAGAACACTGTTTGAAGAAGTTCGTAAGGGTTACAGTCCTTTTCATAAAAATTCTACAGGAACAGATATTTTGTTAAATGAAACAGACAAGAATTTGTTTGCACTGGAAAACAACTGTTTATGTCAAGCCCTATTGTTTATATTCCTTACTCCAGAAACTTTCTGGAACATAAAATATAATCTAAGCAACTATTATAGGCTCTATTTCCAATTTCATTTAACTGTTTCTTTCATTTTCTATCTTTTCTTCTTTTAAAGATAATATTTTTTGCAAGCACTATATACTTTGTGTAACGGCTTTCCATGTTTTATTCTCATGTTAATATAATATGTTCATTACAGACCTTTTTGTCTGAGGTGAACTGAACTAAACAAATTAATAAATAAATAATGATATTTTGATTTTTATTTTAAAAAGTTTGTTCTTGTATTGAATTCTATCGGTTACTCTATCAGTCTGTTATAATAAACCATATAATGTGTAATTCTCTCCTCAATCTATTGTAGTATATTTTCTTCCTAAAATTAAAATTATTCTAGGGCGTCTAATCTTGCCACTGTTAGAAACATAAATTATTGTTTACTATGTAGTAATAAGAACTCATCTATTTTGGCATTTTGTTAGGATATTTAGCTCGAAGGTATTAGTAATATATTATATTACATATTATGAGAAGAAACTAATTCGAATACTGAGTGTTTAAGACTTGCGAGAGGTATCCACAGTAGATAGGTTGACTTTAGATTGAAGAAAATATACAGAAAGGAAAATAAACCTTTCAGAAGCGAAGTTTTTGACTAGACATGTGCGTAGAGGAAGCACAGTCAAGTGCTAGTTATTCAATATTTTCTCGTGCCGAATAAATGAAATTCTACAGAAAATTATAAACACGCAATCGGCTTACATGTATGTTCACTTTAATACAAAACACATGTTATTCAAGAAATAATCCACACAAAAAGTTATGGTCTTTATGTACCAGTAGAAGCTGATCGTTTATACGTTTTTACTTACGTTTTAAAGTTAGATAAGTCTTGCATGAGACTTCTAATGCTTAATAAAAAATAAAAGACTAAGAATACTTCAAAATTTGATGATTATTTCTTTGCTTGCTCAGCAACTTTAGATTTCACTTAATGACATTCTCCAGACCGTTTTAGACTTCTTTTCGTAAAACTTGCATCGATTACATCGAATGATCATTAAATTTGTTTATAAATTCTACGTAGTTCTAACACGCTTTACTAACTAAATAGATATTGTTTGTTCCCCTTCATTGTAGAAAGATGAGAATAATGTTTAATAAATTCCAACAATTATAGATTTGCTGTCTACATTGTCTCTGGAAATATTCATTTACCGTACACGGTTCAGTACACATTGTTTTCTACTCTATTTGTGTTGCAAATCACAAGATTGAGATATCTCGCCTAATTCTATTATTTAAAAAACTCTCAGGTTCAATCGAAGCGGTAAATTTACTCTATATGTATACTTTAATTCTTTAAAATTCAATGAACGAATAATTAAAAATTGATTATAATATAATAATGACATTGCAGGTTAAAAAGTTGCAATCCACTATGCATGCAGGAGCGTATCAGTGCACTATACATACTTTTTATATATCTAGTAGTTGCATATGAAATATTGTTTCCTAAGTACCATTGGAAGTAAATTATAATGATTAATTTCTTCCTAGTAGTAGAAGTATATATTTATGTAATACTTTTATATACTTAAACTTAAAAAAAAATATTGTTTTTAATATTAACCTTCATCCATTCTTCAGTTTTCAATCTAATTTGTTCCTTGGTGTCAAATTGACACAACCATAAAAAAATATGTTAGAATAATAAATAGTTAACGTTGCAAATTTTTTTTGGTGAAATTTCTGTGTATTTAGGCACAAGATTGTTTCTATCGCTTGCAAATATTAAAGCCATACATATAGTACACTTTTTTTTAAGTTTATCATAATTTGCACTCTATATGTGCAGTAAAACATAAGTACATATGTGGTTTTGATTAATATTTTAAGATTGTATGAGATTTTTATCATACGAATAGATTTCAGTTTCAGAGTTTCAACATTCTATATGCATCAACCTGATACAAATAAAAATTATATACATCATATAGTACGATCACAAAAAACGTACATTCACCAAGTGTAATCAAATCAATTTGTATTGTACAAACTTTTGTGTACCGTATTTAAATCAGTCTTTAGCAACTACATATATTACATAGCCAATACGATAAAGCAATAGCAATGAAAATATTGGAGAAAGCAATAAATTGAACAAATGTCTATATGAGAAAGTGTTTGGAGTATGTGAATTTTGTTACATATGTATGTGTACCGAAGTATTATCAAAGTAATATCAAAATATGAAAATGTGATTCCAGTCAATTGAATGTGCAAGAAACTATTAAGATTAAAAGAGAATGTATGTCAGATGAAGAGGAAGTTTCTAAATCAAAGAACAAAATGGCTCCCCTTATTTTCTTTACAAGTGTCTTGTTTTACATAAATGATGAAGTTTTGAACGCAATATACTATTTACATAGTTAAATGGTAAACGGCGTAACAATTTTCGTATTTGTATTGAAAGAAAGTACAGATCATAGAAATATTTGTATAATTACTCCTCCGATCTGTGTATGTGGGCGGTATAAAAACGTAATTTATTTACGTAACTAACATGCGAAACTATCAGCATCTATCAGTTACAAAAATATGAAGAGCCACTTGAGTTTAATTATTAAATAATTGTTTTTTCTTCACAAAATATTTTTGTTATCTGTAACATATGAAACTTTTGCATGAAAGCATGCTTAAAAAGTTGAAAAAATGATTTCAAACGAAACTTTCAAAAAAGTAGATGTCGAAAGATGATTGTCATCACTCGAAGGTGTTTGAAGAAAACTGTGTCTTATATTTAATAATATTTTAAACCGAGAGAAGCTTGTGTTTATGTTACCATAACTGCAAGCAGGGATATAGCAGTTGTTCCAATGTTTATCGATACAAAATGTGAATCATTAATGATGTTCTGCTTTGTATGTATTATTATGTACAGTATTTCATCGGTAATTGTCCCAAATGTCTCCGACAGAATTGTCCTGAGATATCCTCACTAGTGCGGGGTGTATCTTTTTGAGGGGCCATGAAGCTCGAGAGGCCTCGATCGCCGAGAAATATAACACCATGCGGCTCGGGTATATCGGTGAGATCACACTAATCCGAATTTCCAACTTCTTTATTATTCATTATGTTTTTATGGGACTTCGATGACCATATTTGTGGCATTTTTCTAATAAAAATGATACCAAATATGATATGAAAAAAATGCCACAAATATGGTCATCGAAGTCGCATAAAAAAATAGTGATTAATAAAGATGTTGGAAATTCGGATTAGGTATGTTTACATTTCTCGATGACCGAGGCCTCTCGAGCTCGGCTGTCCTTCTCTACATTCGGCAAACCTCAAACAATGATAGCCCTCCGGCATAATTGTCCCTCCGCAGACCCGTGTTGTGGACAATTATCGATGAAATACTGTATTAAGGCTGAGGCCTTCTGTGTGATTTTACAGGGTGATTCAGCTAACGAAGTGTGCCACCTAAATTATATGTACTATTCACGACAGCCAAAGTGCTACTCGAGACGGCACAGGGGCAAAGGACGCGAAGTTCATAGACACGCAATGCGTAATAGTGGTAATCTTCTCAGTGAATAGCAAGAAGCATGTGGTTCAACTGTGTGCGCATGACCAATCAGACGCTGTCTTTGCTAATTCTTTTCGCATTCCTTCCGAGTATAGTATTTCATCGTTAATTGTCGTGAACTTCTGTACGATAATTGTCGCAAAACAATCTCTCCTTCCGCGGGGTATACCCCGTGAAGCTCGAGCGGCCTCAGTCGCCGAGAAGTGTAACATAATACGGGTCGAGTATATATCGGTGAGACTACTACTACTAATCCAATGGCAAAACTTCTTTATTTTTTATTATTTTTTGATGGAACTTTCACCAACATATTCGTGGAATTTTTCTAATGAAAATGATACCAAATAAGATATAATTGCGATGATATTTACTTGTGTAATGGACGATAAAAGTTTCGGAAAATTATTGTAAATATGATCCGAATTATATCGTGTGTGGTATCATTTTAATCAGAAAAAGGCCACAAATATTTTGGTGAAAGTCTCATAAAAAAATTATGAAAAATAAAGAAGTTTTGTTATTGGATTAGTAGTGATGACCGAATAGTGAGAGGCCGAGGCCTCTCGAGCTTCGGTGTCCGTCTTTCCGTTCGCCTGAGGTCAAAAAATAGTATCTTCTACACGATAATTGACGCCGGCCGGACCCGTGGTGGCGACAATTAACGATGAAATACTGTACCACTTTGGCTGTCGCGAATAATAAAGTATTTGGAACATTAAAAAAATGGTTGAAACGAAAGTTGTGAGTTTTCAAGAATAGCATAGAATGTAATAACTAGTTTTCTTCTATTTTGCTTTTTTTATCGATATATAAATATCACCTTGAGATTCTTTGTTATAGAGGATAAATTGGAGGTAAATAAGTAAATGCAGATATTATTATATGTTTAAAAAAATACTAATGAATTATAAAAAATATTATATAATCAGATACGTATGTATTTACGTTTACTATACATGCAGTCGGAAGTACGATACAAGCATATATAAGGCGATTCCTTACGCAAAAATAAGTACGAAGTGTAGAATAATGTTTTGTCATACGACACGTAGTTCTCGAGAAAGCCGAGGTTCAAAATTCATCGAGCATGTTTTTCTTTTGCATAACGAATCACGTCATGCTTGATTGTACCAAACTTTTAGCCATATCCTGTATATTCATGTTCTTTTACTTTTTTTCTTGGATTTCTTAAAGTCGGATCGACTTTCTGCTTTTTAGCGATTGTGTAGTCTAGTCCTGAGAGTAATTCGTTTCCTCTTAAAAACTGGATGAAGTTTTCTACTTTATCTTCTTTGAGATTGTTCTTTAGTGTTGGACAGTTTTTGAGGCGGTCACGTTATTATAAAATACTTGCAAATTATTTGTAACCTTATAAAAAGTATATGTATAATAAATTTTTACTGACTCAAAATGACACGCCTATTTATCCGCAGTGTTGCCGTTCAAGTATTCCTAGCTCAACAGTTAAAGCAATGAAAGAAGGTGTCGTGTTTCTCTTACTTCGTTTTTATTATATATCGTAAGCATATTATTTTCAATTAATTAAAATATTTAAAAAGGGAAATAAATGTCTACATGGCTTCTGTACCTTCCAATTAATGCAGGTGTGTTTTATTTTGCATGAAACTGCGCAGACTACTAATAAGATTTGGCCCAATACATCACAACAATAATTGATTCTTTACTTTGGACAAAGAATTTTGTCACGCATATGTATTTACAGAGTCGTCGAGATAAATTCGGAATTCTCGCGGGCAGTCCCACGAATAAGGTATAAGTAAAGCAAAGTATGAGCAAAGCAATTGTTGACAAAGTAAGTCGTTGTATAAGCCACCAATTAGTGAACAAGTGGGAAAATGTCGTCAGTCGTGAACCGAGAATGCGACAGAAGAGCAGCAATACTCGAATCGCTTCGTGCCGGAAAATCGCCCGCAGAAATCAGAAATTCTGACAAACATAAGCAAACTGACAAACATCTCCTAAGAAAACAGCATTCCGACCAGCTCAAAGGAAAGAAAAGATCGATCAGGCATTACGAAAACCACTTTTATTACTGGTCTTTCGACTTGTGGCCTCCCTGTAGCACCGACTGCAATCCCCTTGACTATTACATGTGGGGCGTAATCAAGGCAAAGGTAAATGTAAAGCATCACGACACCATAGATACCCTAAAGCCCACGAACACGAGGATAATGACGAAAAGGAACAAGGCGGAGGTGAAACATGCCTGCAGCGGGTTCAGATCCAAGTTCAAATAGTTCGTGGCAGCCAGTTGAGGTTACATCGAGTACTTTCATTCTTTATACCATTCACTACTTTGTGTACAAGCTGGCAACAAAATATATTGACATTTTTCTGGAATTTGAACTGTTTTTCTTTATACATTGACTTTTCCGATTTACCTCAACGAGTCTGTATATGGCTGATGCGGTAATCAAAGTGGGCAACCACGCTTTACCGTCATGGGCACAGTTAGTGTCAATTGAGTTGATGAAAGTAGACCGCTCAATGGAGCTTCCTTCCCCATTTCACAATTTGAAGCCGGAATCTTTTTTTACGCTTGGGAAATTTTTAAGAAGGGCTACCATCCCCTTGAGGAAAAAAATTGGGGCAGTACAGTATTTTTTCTAGTAAAACTAGCACAATAATCTGCATCGAGTGTGTCAAAAGATAGAGTCACAAGTACTTTTAATCCTCTGCCTTGGAATTCATTTCATAATCAGATTTACATAGTTTCTTAACAAGAAATTGTAGTTCTACGAAACAACTCTTCAAACCAAGTATCTTAACCCTCCATTAGGCGTGTGGGAAACATACATCATCCAGCATTTTTATTCATTATAATATCGATGAAACTAAAGTCTGAAACTAGTAAAATACGAAACTAACATATAGTAAAGCATGAAACTAGTAGACTGTAATCTTGTAAGCACCTCTTTAACATATCTCTGCGAGATTTTTTTATTAATATAATTTTAGTTTCATGTAGCGAATACTTGTCCTTTATTATACATATACACAATACTATCTACAGTGTCATAAATATTAGGATACTCTTAAAAAGACGATAACATTTTTTACGTTGGACACTACGATTTGGATTTTTTTGAGAAGTTAGAGCAATTAGTTTACTACATGACGTGAACAAATTTTTTAAATTACAATTGATCGGAATTGTAGAGAAAATATAGGAAGTCGTATTTTACAACCTTTCTATGTAGACCTGTATTGAAAATTTAAAAAAATACGTTTTGTAAATCTGTGTCAATTATTATATATTCTGAAAATTTCACCGAAATCGGTAAACGTTGCAATGAACTACAAAGTTCAAGGATGGTAAAAATTGCAGTTTCTCGCGATTTTCGGGCCTAGCTATAATAAATCTAAGGATTCTTACAACTTTCAATTCTTGTCGTTTTTTTCGCATCATCCGATTTCTATGACATTTTCAGAATATGTGTATATAGTTGACACAGATCTCCAAACCGAATTCTTGAAATTTTAAATATAGGCTCACATAAAAAAGTAATAAAATGCAACTTTAATTCAAATTTTAAAAAAATTTTTCACGTCATGTAGTAGACTAATTGTTCTTGAAAAAAAATCCAAATCGTTGGGTCTAATTTTAACAAAGTTACCGTCTTTTTAAAAATGTCTGAATATCTAAGTGAGTAACTGTAGCTACTTAAAACTGTTTTGAAATTTATTTTTCACCTGGAAAACCTCAAAAAAATTAATATTGAGTAATACCTAACTGCCAATACACATTATGCTTACGTTTAACCCCTTGCTTTATAATCTGCTTAGTCTAGTGACTAAGACTTTGAACAAAATCCAGTAAATACAATCAATATCTATGACCGAAACAAAACTTTACTTTGTTTAGATGTAGGTGTACAATAAATATCAATCTACTACTTTTTCTAGGAAATTATTGACGAGAAGTAATTTCTAATCATTATAATTATGAAAAAAATCGTAAGGCCGGGAGATAATCTGTGATAACTAGTCCTTACAAAATTTGTATTTACCATTGTATATATCTACAAATTTCGAAACGGACTGAAATTATCATGTATATTTATTTTTTATCTCCGTTTCTGTAACAGGTTGTCGCATATGAAAACGCCCGTTAAACAAGCGCAACTTTATCTAAATGGATTTACTGATATGTAAAAGTAAACACCATTGTAATCAACGTATACTGTCAATAAATTTCAAGTCTGTTGATTGTATTACGGTAGAAATGTTATATTTATGTCATTCATATTCTTCACTTTCAAGATTGTCATCTCTATAGCGTATTTTCTTTTACCATCAACGAATAGTACGTTGATTAATCACCACATTTTGACCAAAATTCGCATAAATGTTAATATGTTGTTTTTCTACGCATATAAAAAGAATGCACGACAATCGCGTTGATTGACGTTGAAATAAAATTTATTTGCAAGTAAAATTAGACGTCTTAATTAAAATTGAAGATATGATTTTAAGGATTAGCTTTATAGCTCCAATTTATCTATAATAAACCTGTAAACTGTAATAGTATCTCTTGATCGGAACGCTTTATGACATTTGCATTTTAAAATCGGACATATCATATGCAACAACCTAACACCTGAAACAAAGCAAGTAAGATCTACTTTCTTATATTTTCGCATTATTGAGCAGTTTAATCTATAAAAATGTACTTTTTAAATATATGTACATCTTCCCGCGCCTGATCGGAGCAGTAAATTGAGTACACATAGTTAAGTAATTTATAAAATGATAGTATACAAATTTTCGGAATAGATAAAAAAAACAAATAAAATGACCTCCAGTGGAGTATGTGACGCATTTAGTAGAAAATGTAGATTATGAGGAGCCTTTCTGTTATAAATACTAAATCAATTAGTGGTGGATATTAAAATCTATGTGCGATCACGTATTCAAATAAAAAGACTTTTAATTTGACATTCTAGAAAACGAACTTTTCTTATAAAGAAACTTGCTAATCCATCTTATTTTAATATTGTGGTATACAGAGAGAGAGAGAGAGAGAGAGAGAGAGAGAGAGAGAGAGAGAGAGTCACCTAACGTTTTCACCTCAAATATCTTTGTTGTTTTCAAAGATACACTAAATGTTTTCAGGACAAAGTTGAATGGTAAAATGGGGCTCGCACAATACCAAAACAATTTTTGTTTTTATGTCGTTTTGAGATATCAAGATCACCTTCATTATTTTAAATGGAATCACCCTTTTTTAAACACCTACAATGATATTCCTTTTCATTATGAATACAGTGACCATAATTACTCAAGGTCATTCAAGGTCACGGACAGAGATAACGTATAAGATTTAAAATATAAAAGCAGAATACGTTTATTACCAGTGACACTTGTAGTAGACATGCTAAGGTCCCTCAATGCTATTGACTGTTTTCAAACATCCTCTAGTCGATTACGCTGCGATTTATTTACTAACAGTATGTTTCCAAGCGCGATTCCGCTGTTTTACTCAATGATTGAAAGGTGTGACATGATAACGGTTTACTGTGAATGTAGACAAAATACAGTGCAAGCTCGACTGCTTTATGAAGAAAGGTATACTGAGCGAAACACTATTTCTAGGCTGACTTTTACTAATATCTACAAGTTATTTAGAAGTACTGGAAGTGTAGATGTAAGAAAGCGTAAACGAAAGAATCCCATGTCTACTGAAGACAATGAAATTAATATTTTAGTAGCTATAGCTGTCAATCCACGTGTGAGTACCAGAGCAATTGGCCGCGAAGCAGGCATGAGTCAAAGTAGCGTAATACGAGTTCTGGCCCGACATAAATTTCATCCGTTTCACATATCACTACATTAGGAATTACACGGAAGCGATTTTCATAATCGAGTTAATTTTTGTCAGTGGGGACTGCATCAAAATTGTTTATTCTTCTCTAATGTCTTGCTTACGTAAGACATAGCGGAATCGCGTTTGGAAACATACTGTTAGGAAATAAATCGCAGCGTAATCGGCTAGGGGATGTTTGAAAACAGTCAATAGCATTGAAGATCCTTAGCATGTTTACTACAAGTGTCACTGGCAATAAACTGCTTTCATATTTTAAATCTTATACGTTATCTCTGTCCGTGACCTTGAATGACCTTGAGTAATTATACTGAATTCGTAATGAAAGGAATTATCATCGTAGGTATTTAAAAAAGGGTTCCATTTTAAAACATGAAGGTAACCTTGATATCTGAAAAAAGTGACACAAAAACAAAAATTTTTTTGGTATCGTGTGAACCCCATTTTACCATTCAACTTTGTCCTGAGATATTTAATGTTTCTTTGAAAACAACAACGATATTTGATGTGAAAACGATAGGTGACTCACCCTGTATAAGAGAGTGAATGGCAATTTCATATGATAGATATGATTGTTACTGTGCGAATGAAATCTCCGAACGCTGAGTGTGAATGATACATGTTTAGACCCAAACGGAAAAGTTTGACTGTTTAGTGTGGATTTTGAATGATTTTTGCAATTCAGAGAACACCTAAACACAAGTAAAAGTAAAAGAATATTGATATTACAATACGAACACGAATAAGTTAGACGTGCCAATTAAAAAGGAATTAAGAAATTACCCTCTTTGCTTGTGCAATCGGGCGAAGACGGAATAGGCTAAAATCGGCTACCTTTCTATACAATGTTCTGATTCTATGTTATGCGTTGTATACACAGCTCCTATGATTATTTTTATCATCCAAGCTACGCTGCAAACTATTAGAATAGCCTTACGCTTTCTAAACAAATGTAGCTTTCTATATAAACATTTTCATTTCGTTAAAAATAATCGCATAGGTATTCTTTATAGTACTTTCCTATTGGATTTAATTGAAAAAACATACAAACAATTTTTATGTTTAAGTAATGCATTTTCGGTAACAAAGTATAAAATACAAATGTAAAATGTATATTTTGACCAGTCACGAATAATAAAAATAATTGGAGTTGTATATATAAATCTCCCAAAACCATTTTTGTTGCTAACAAATTATGAAAGTAACCAAAGGAAAATTAGGAAAAAAAGAAAGAGATGCTGAATTAAAATGAAAAATTCGTGAAGCATTCAATAGATTGTGTAAAGGTACAAAGAGTACTTAAGTCTCTAAATGTGGATCATCTATTTTTACTTTGCAAGTGCAACGGTGTAAATGAAATACGAAACAGGAGATAGAAATATAATTTCTATAACACGCACACAGAGAACAAGTGAGTGCACAGAATGTTCGATTTAAGATTGTCGATATTCCAATACATCTAAACGTATAGATAATAATAAATACGTGACTACAATAAACTACTGGTGGTTATGGTTTTTTATTCAGATGAACTGTACTGATAATTTCACATTAAACTTCGTTGTACTTTACCATTCTTTAATTAGTACTTTGAAGTAGTTATTTATTTAATAGGCAATTCATTTCACCAATGAAAAAGTTTATTACTCTGATTTTAACATTAATAAAGTGAACACATAAGAACTTTAATCCACATTCATCAACATCAATTTATACATTTATATAGTATACTTAATAGATATTTCATGAAGTATATCCACAAGTCATAACTCTTTTACTGCATTTTTAATGAATTAAAAATGTATTTTTCCGAGTGTAACGATGTGAATATGAATGACGTTCAAATAATACATTCAACAATTGAATTAATTGTGAAAATGAAAATACATATATTTATATATAAATCGAATGTTTTTCTTCATTATAATGTAAACTAGCTGTTCACCTGCATTCATACTCCATTTGAAAAATTCGTTCTATATCGCATTTTCATTGCTTTAAAATAATCACAAGTGTAAGAAGCCTACAACATTCCTACAAATGACCATACATAAAATATCATACTATAAAAGAAAATCAACCTGAATATAAAACTTATTGAAAATTAAATCATTTAACTATAAATGTTGTCGATGAAAAGTTAAACGTATATTTTTTATTCAGCTAAATGTATCACCTGAATTACATGCAAACTATTTGGTATATGAAAAAATTGTTGAAACGAAAGTTGTATGGTTTCAAGAGTAGATTAGAATGTAATAATTAGTGCTTTTTCTGTTTAGCTTTTATATCGAGATATAAAGATCACCGTGAGATTCTTTATCGTAAAAGGTAAATTTTAATCTTGTGGTTGAGGAGAGAATTGAATCCTGAATAAAAAACTATAGTAGACAACAATTAATAAGGAACCTCTTTCGCGGATCTCATTGGACGGTTGCCTTTTTGTAAAGTCTCTGCTCCCCCACTCGACCACCCAAACGTCATGAATTTTCATATACCAGGAGACAAGTGACTTGTGATTTGTATCGTCTTAAACGCGAGTAGGGGATTAGACAATGAACGAGTTCTGTTGTGTCATGTGTAGAGATAAAGCCGTAAATTCGTTATTTGTCAGGTACCTACTTATTTGATGTCATAAGGGTATATGGGATGAAAAACTAATACTTACTGAGATGTTCTCAGTATATGATTATGAATGCAAGTAATAAATAAAAAAGAATGTATTATAATTGATACATGTGTATACTCGAACGATAAATGCCAGTGATGATACACTTTGCAGTGTTTAAGTTAGAGCATTACATATTTTAATGATACGTTCGTTCTTATTTTCGATTACGCAAATGTATTAATTGCAATGGAGAACATTACTTACATTAAGAATTATTTATAGAAAACATCTCAGTATCTATTAATTTTTCACCCTTGTTCGGTCTCAAGCAGACCGAACGTGAGATTTTAGACATAGCTACATTAGACACGGTCATCTGCAATGTCTCCAGACTCGACGCGATGCGACTTTCCCAGAACGAATTGGGATGGCGAACCCATTAACAGCGCGATTTTACAAGCAACCACTTCGTTTCCTTAGCGTTTTTCCCATAACTTTCGCAGTCAGTTTATCGGATAGCCCAAACCAAAGTTCCACCAAAGTACCCCTACTCCGACGACTAAATGCACCATCCACTCACCAACAGAAACCGTTTTAGTTATCACATGCATTTTTAAATACAACCAATAAGAAAAGATCTGCGCTGTCTTTATACCAGACGCAACACAGAGAATCAGATCTCACAAAACGTTCGAACCAAAAACACGAAAACTAACCATCTTGATCAAACCGTATACTTGTTAAGTTTGTAACATATATATATATATATATATATATGCGTGTGTGTGTTAAAGTTTTGTTTAAACTTCCAACGTTGATTTCATTTCAACTAGTCGTTGTTACTTCTGTAATTTCGGCAAAGCCCCGAGTATCGTCGCGAGCAAGCGAAACGGAATTTACAACCCCGCGAAGTTCGGTACACGGACTTACGGTATTCGGACGCTTCAACCCTATATACTCTTATAGTCTTTTATTCAGTGTTCAATTCTCTCCTCAACCACAAGATTAAAATTTACCCTTTACAATAAAGAAACACGCGGTGATCTTTATATCTCGATAAAAAGCAAAATAAAAGAAACTAATTATTACATTGTATGCTACTCTTCAAATCATACAACTATTGCTCTATTTTTTCATATATCAAATAGTTTACAAGTAACTTCGATGACACACTTACAGTTGTACAAACAAATGTGTTGAAAGTGTCATAATATGTCATGGATGTTTTATTCCAAGCCCCGATAATTGAATGTGAAATGATCAGCATAAATAAGAATATATAGTTATGAGATATATGGCGGGAAAGCGGATCCTGGAAGGATTGTGATCGAAGATGCATGAGATGTAAACAGCAAGCAAGATACATATTGAGCGTACCTTTATCCTGGAGACAGCTTCCTCCGCCTGACACATGCGGGTAGATTTAGTGGGTTCTCCTTCGCATACGAGCTGAGTAGATCCGAGATATCTCGCTCGAAACAGGACACCCTCGATCAAAACTGAAGGATCATCGAGGAGAGCTGAAACGGCCACGGAAATGCACCACTTAGATTTGTCCGCAGAGTTTTTCTTGTCGGCGCAACCGAATGCTGATAGATAATCAATCGAAGAATGAAGAAGTCTAATCGAAGATACGGTAACAGAAATAAGAGCATCGTTCACTAGCGGCCCATTTTTTTGCACGTTTTTCAATTTCATGTCCGTATCTTTATCTAAAAGTTTCATGACATCTTTCCTCAGGATATCTGGTAACATATTATCTGTATTATTTACGTTGAATAGTTTATAACTTTGTTTATTTTCAAATAAATGTGTATTGCTGATCTGTTATTATAGGATAATAATTGGTACATGTTCATTAAACTTGATCATTTGGAGTTTCTTTTTCTTGATTCATGTCTGCTGATCGAATTTTATACGACGAATTTTTTGGTAACTTGTTTAAGTTCGATCACTACAAGAATTCACAAACCCTTCACTTTGTTAGTGTTGTTTTTATAGACAGACCGTTATTTTATGTAGTTAATGAATTCTATGTAAAACAAAGATGCACTTCGTTCATTCAGCTTCACACCATCTGTTACAGTACCGGCCTCAAACTGTACTTATGTTTCTGTGTTACTGGTTTCTTATTATTAGATTGTAGATATGATGTGTATAATTTGACAGATATCGCATCGAAGGTAGCTTTGAGAAGACTGATTAAGCTAGGTATTAAATGAGGACCATCATGGAGATGTACACAAACTTTTTAGAGATACGGGTTTACGTCATATATAGTAGAATCAATTGCTGATATCGTAACTGATTATTAATCCGTCGAACGTTTTATATGTATCCATTGTTGAAAACTGCATGATCACTTAAATATTGTAAATATACTATGGACGTATCGCGTTCACAACATGCATAATTTTATGAAATACGATTTTTAGTATAGTTATATAGGATACCTACCAAGCATATCCAAGAGGAAAGCATTAAATAAAACGAAGAAAGTGAATTATTGTAGCAATCAAATTTTTAAATAATTTCAGTCCTTATGCGACTGTATTAACGAGTTCATAAAACGAACAATATGATTTTTATATACTCTATACTTTATACAGTGGATCCAACAAGTATTTGAACACTAAATTTCTCATTCTTGAAATATTTTCAATATTTGGACTGTGGTAATTTCGTTAAACATGATAGCATAACAATATAATTGGACTCGTTTTAAAGCTCGAAGTCTACTTTTGACATCCATCGTTCATTTTTTCATGATACAGCACCTGGGAAACTGAAGACGCTTTTTTGGTCCGAAATGTTACAAATTGAAGCCACTGTAAAAACATTGAAAAGTTTTTCTCATAAACGTGATCAGAAACGTGTCCTCAGTTTTTCACTTGCTATATCATGCACAAATATCGTAGAAGGAAATAAACAATGTTCTGCGAAAATAGAGGTTTCGAGCTTTAAACTGAGTTCAAATTTATTACTGTACTATCTTCTTTAACGAAATGATCATACTTCAAATATTGACAATTTCTCGAGAATTGGAAATTTGGTGCTCAACTGTTTTTAGATTCACTGTATAAGATTGTCATAAACATGTGAAAAATCTATTAATTTACGTGATGCTAATAGAAAAATATTTTGTCCATTACCTTCTTTGTTTCTGCTTTTCTTCTTCTCTTCTTTATCCTGTGAAAACAGAATAGATCGAATATAGTTGCTGCATATACAAAAAGATTTTGAATAATATTTACGTGCTTATTGCAAATCACATGTCTCATACAACCATCTTCATGCAGTGAATTTCCAGATATTCAACGGTATCAATCAAAAATACATTTGAAATAAATTTCATTTCTAATTCTAATTAACTTTGAACGTCATCCACTGATTTCGATATTGTTTAATCGCTTAATAATGATAATAAAATGATGATAATTGTTACGATATAAAATTACTACATCAATTTCAAAACGCAAAGTTAACAGACAGACTATACTAACAATATATTGAATAACTTAAAGAAACAAATGACGTGAACAAAATTATACTTGGTCGATTTTAAAGAGAAATATTTTAAAAATTAATTCTCAGTCTTAAATTTTGATAACATTCGATAAAAAGTATAGATAAAGAGAATTGTGTCATAAGTGCGTTTTATATTTTCTTAAATGTTGATTAAGTTTTGTTAAATTAATATAAAAAGTATTTATTTTATCGAACAAATGTGTACTAATTTATTTATAATTATATTTCATAGCCTTTGGTAATATAATGCTACACAGCCAAAAACTGAATTCTGTAAAGAGTAAGAAAAGGTGGGAAGTGTGCATGGCGTGTACAGGAATTAAACAAATTAATTGAGTACTTATTTTGAGGATCACCCTAAATCTACTAGGAAGCCATTGCAGTCAGTTATTAAAAAGATTTAATGATCCCTCCACAATTGTAATGTATAGAAAGAAAGTTTACAATTTCATTTCCCTCAATATGGTTTTCAAATTAAAAAGTCACGTTCAGTTGTACATTAAAAAATTATATACCCAAACAAGATATACGATAATTCCATTTTGTAATGTACTAATAGTGAATGATCATTATATACTTATTGTTACTAATAATTGCAGACATAACTTTTATTCAATTGAAAACTGTTTATTTAGAAACTATTAATTGAATTGCATTATATTTAGGTAAGTACTACAATATGTTGAAATGTGCCCATACAATTTTTCTGCAATTATGTCAAAGATGCCTTTTTTAGGATGTCAATTAAAACTAAAGTTTTATCATACCTATTTTCTAAATAAATCATATACATACTTCTTTGCAACAATATTTGCATATTGATTCTCTAAATTAATATTTATGGTTTTAAAACAGAATACATACTACTTCATATGAAGTAGTTGTAATAGGATCTCAAATTAATAACTGCCTTTGGAACTTTTTGATAAAGCTGTATCATTATTAGATAGCGGATTTTATGCATTTATAGCAAAAATGAGCAGGTGTAAATTAAAACAGTAAAAACATTAGAAGAATTTAAAAATACTGTTATATCGCTTTCAATCTATCCTTCTAAAAAATGTTTATTTTGCATAAATATCCGCTGTCTAATCATTATACAATGTATGTCATTTGATATTGAACTAATTTGTCCCTATAATCACTTTAAATTAATCTCTGTGTAATCGTATTATCATCCTCATAATATTATAGAAGATGAAAACACAATAATAAACAAATGCTGTAATAACAACAGTTCTATCAAAGTTAACTGATGCAAGAGAAAAGAAGCTGTAGCAGTATTGTTGGCAGCGATAGTAGCAGAGAAAGCAGAAAAAGAATACAGGTTGACGTAATTTAATTGAAAGGGCACCTTTTTCACCTTGTTGCTGGATTCCTTGAGACTCTGAGGGGATGAGGGAGAATTTTTTGCTGGAGTCTTCTGCGGACTTGTTGTGATTTGCGTAGGAGAGGTAACATCACAATCAGACGGTGGTGGTTGAATAATGGAAACTACCGGAGGAGGTGAAATAGAGGCTGAAGCGGAAGTGGATACACAGGCAGAGGTCGAAGCTAAAGGTTCTGCAGGTACTAGCGGGCTTTCTACTGGAGCAACAGTCAGGCTTTTCGGGGGAGTCTGTTTAGGTGTCGACAGTTTTCCACTCATCGGTGGTAACATTGTCCTAGTCTTAGGCTTCCTCCACCCCTATGTAAAACCAATTATATTTATGGTACGTTAGTCGGTTTTCCAGTAAAATATCTCTGCTCGAGCCATGCATTATCCATAGAACTCATTTTATACACATTGTACGGTTTCTTTGATTCTTTAATCCTTTATTTGGTTGTATGGAGATAAAATTGTTCTCTTCAATTATAGAGACCTGCACAATAACCCAATTAATTGAAAATGTAAGTAACTCTTCAAAAATTGTTGTTATATGAATTCAAATTGTACAAAACAAAAAACTACTGCACGAAATAGCATATAATAATATAAATACATGATATTTTTTAAATGCATACATAATAAAAAAAGAATGTTTAATTATGTGACAAAATGTGATTTACTGCTTTAAATCGTATTATTTCCTTGTACGATTTTCACATTAATTCCACAAATTGAATGTATCACGCTTTCGTACGAGTTACGAAACATTACTCTTCTCTCGGATTCACAATTCCAATAGATTAAAATAGAAACTTATCCATACATCATTTTGACGAAATACACTCGCTTGCTTGAATATGACGTCCTCTCAACCTCCTCATATGTTATGTTATGTCTTCCGGGGTTTCCCCAATTTCGAAAATATGTTGTAGAAATGCAGTGCTATACGGCAATTGAACGTTTAATACTAATTATCATAACTATCGGAAATCAAGGACATCTCATAAATTTATTTCTGCTATTTCCTCATACAATCATTCTCAAAAATGTCATAGTAGAAAACCGATTAAATCATGTACACAGAGATACAAAACACGATTTCATAAAAACTTCTTTCAATGAGCATTATTATCATTATTAATCATTTTATGACTGATTGTCAGATGTTAACAAGAGATAACCTTGTATGTTGCAAATTAGGAACATTGATTTGGTTAAACATTTAACGTAAATAGAAAGTTGTTCTTAAAAATTTGATGGTATAGGAGAAAAAATGTTTACAATTTTAATAGTTGTTTAGTTTATTATTATAATGGCTTGACTTTAATACGAATAGAAATTAATTGTTATACTGTATTAGAAACGAAATCAGTAAATTAGGTATTCTTTTGCTTACATTAATATGTACCTTACAAAAATATGAACATAAAGAAATTACACTTTTACATTTCCCTGTGTATTAACAAATATCAAGAGAAAACTTTTTAGTTACAAAAAAAACGGTCCTATTGTCTAGATTCCTTTTAAAATCACCAAGTAAAGGATTAAATTTTTCAGTTTTTTCATTTTTCGTACAATGTTTAACTTTTTTAACTAAAAAAGAAATGTTTTGAAATATAGATAAATAATTTATAGAGATATACTGTATCCAAAGTGACAACAGCATTTATATGTACATACATATTACTGATTACAATAATTATGTACATTATAATTGAAAATTGTTCAAGAAACCCAATATTTCTTAAGTAATAAGTTTAATCAATTTTGTTATTCAACATCATAGAATTTCTATTAAAGATCATACTTTATACATATAGAAATACATTTTGTAGTGACTTAGTTATTTTATTGCCCAGTTAAGCCATGCTTTGAAGAAACCGTGTAAGAATACTATTTCCAATTAAATCTTGTCAAAAATTATTTATTCACTAGTATAATTATATTGTAACGTTGTCCTATAAACCTTACCTTATCATCGTAAAAACCCTGATCATCTGTTCTTTGTTGGCCAAGTAAGCGATCGGTTTCGAGATCAGTGTCTGCCTCCTCTTCATCTGGCCCTTCCTCAATTTCAACATCTGCTTCTTCACCCGCGCGGCGCAATTCCGAATCTTCACTATTATTTTCTACGCAAATTCTCCGCCTGCCATCCGATAAACTAAATTTTAATTAGATGTACTTAAAGAAGAAGAATTGTGCTATGAATATAAACACAAATGTGTATCTAGATTCGGAAAGGAACCACATATAACATTTAAATCTCACTGAATCGTTTATTCCGGCATGTCTACCTCGTTTATGAACAAGAATTTTCCATCTCGCAAATTTAGAAAAAGAATTTAAATTTAAATTATAGAAAATAGATTCGTAAATGTTAATGATTATTTTTCACTTTTTGGCAAGCTATAATTACTACATTAATCTCAGAAAAGTAATAATATTCAGCCAGGTAACAGATTTTATGTTGTGTTTATTTTAGAAAATAAGTTTTTAAATAAAGGAATCAAATTTGTGGAGAATTAAGATTAAGTAAGACGGAAGTAAAATACCTTGGTATCCAAATTGGACTGACGTTAGGTTCCAGCGGTTCTTCTGTTGACGGCTTCACAGGTAAAGTTTTAGTCCTTTGTAATGCCATTCTAATATCTTTAATAGCAGCTTCAACTTCGCCACCTATTTCTAAATTGACTGTTTGTCTAGCTTGAGGCGCTGGGGGTGGTGGTGTACCGAGGGGATCCAGAACATCAAGTTGTAATTCATTTGCGTCATACGAATTTTCTTTTTTAGGAACAAACAAATCAGGCGAGGAAGATTTCAAAGAATGCAAAATATCTTTGCTAACGGTTAAACCGGAGAGGTCTTTCCCGGTCGAATCACTTTCTGCTGCAGGATAGCCAGTGTCGTTCACACGACTTCTTTGAATAATCTCCTTCTCAATTTCATTAATTTGTCGTTTCATCAACATTACTGTTGGATTGTTATTATCAGTATCACTAGCATGACCACTGGACAAACCATCCTCAAGAACGGGCATGCTAGTGTATATTCTTAAGGAATCTGAATTGTTTCCCAAATCGCCGACCGATCCAAGAAGACCACTGGCTGGTATCAATTCATTGTCCATCATCATCAAGGAAACTTCGCTATCAAGATCTCCACAGTTACTATCACAATCAGTCATCTCGGGACTTAACGTAAAATTGCGAGAATGTCCGACTTGCAGACCAACTTCTGTTTCTCCAAGATCTTCACTGCTACCAGTACCAACCGAAAGATCTAAGAAATTGTTTTCGTGTTCACCAGTCTAAAAAATAATAATTTAATTCAAGTAACAATGGCTTTGTCATAAGACAATAATTTACATTTTATATATGAACTATTTTCCTACAATTTTCATATGCACAAATACACTTACATTTTGTGTGTAATCAGTTCTTTGTTTTTTCGGAGATTCGTGTACCAAAACTTCTTCCGTAGTTGGTGGTCCACTTGCTAATCGTTGACCGACATAAGCACTCCCTCCTTGCCTTCGTAGTTCATAATCAAGATCCTTTTCAGAAATAGTTAAAAACAATGTAGATAATTATATATAGATAATTAAATTATCAAACAATTTATAAAAACAATTTTAGATTTACCTGAAACGGAAAAGAGTCTGTGCTGTTTTCCTTTTCTTTTAATGGCGGTGGACATTTGAAAAATTCCTCTAACACTTTTCGAGTTTCTGAAAACTCGTATAAATAATCAAATGTACTACCACCCGATGATACTAAATTGCTGATGTTATCAGTGGGTAAAGTTGATGGTTTTAAAGAGTCTTCTTCTTCATCTTCGATTTTTGGAGGTGGAGGAGAAGCATTTACTGCTTGATCATCAGAATAAATCATATTTGTTTCTACCACAGCCTTTTTTACGATAATATCTGCAGAAGTATCTTCCTTCTTAAAACAAGAAAAAGATGTAAAAAGAAAACATAGGAACACTAATTAGTAATATATGTATATGTATGAAATTTTTTTAACTTAAATATACCTCATTGTGACTTGGTGTTGTTGGTAACACTCTTTGTGGAAATCCAGGTCTTGGTGTCATGTATACAGATGGTGACGACAAAAGACAAGGAAGTTGAGTATCACGTACTCCATAACGTCTTGGACTTTCTGAATACTGTGCTATTGGTAATTCACCAATCACTCTTGCTACTTTGTGATTACGTTCTGAAGATGGTGAATCTACTTCACAATCACTAGCTGGTGTAACCACCTGCAAATTCAGATTATTTGGTGTGTATAATTTTCCAAAAATTATTTCAAAGCATATCTGACTTAATATTGCTTTGTTAAGATTACACAGAATTGGTATTATTAAAAGTACATATATGTACTTAACTATGCATTCTTTTTAATAATACATACTCATAAACATTATTTTATTTAGATAATATTGACAAATAAATAAAAAGTAAAGGATACCTTAAAGAACTCTGAAGTATTACGATGATATGCCGTTGTCGGGCTCGGAGTACTTCCAATACTAGAGCTCAGAGGTTCTGGAGGAATACAGCCTCTTTGAGACTCTTCAGATTCATTATTTAAATTAGTAGATGTAATTTGGTTTGTATTATTAGAAGATAAATCTAGTCGCAAATTTTGCCAATTATCATCAATGTCGTCGAAAACGACAACTTCACCATCACTAACGATAGCCATACTTCTTGCTGGTGTTGTGTGATTAGATTGATAATCTATGCAGGTCTTTGATAATCCATAATCAATATCCGTAATATTTTTTGGTACACCATATTCTACATTATTGCTATTCAAAATTGAATCATAATTAATAATACGATTGGTGTGATTGCTTTTAGGAGAATCATAGTCAAGGATAGATTTTGTTGGATTATGTCGCACAGAATGTATTTCTGAAGCAAATACAGTTTCTGTGACTTCTCTATTAGAACGCTGCTTTCTTGTGTCACCACATCTAGAAAATACATGAATTTTTCTAATGAAATGAATGCATGGCATATTTTTATTAAATATAATGAATTATAAATTTTTTGTCTATTATAAATACTCTCCGTAATCACACATCGAACCATCCATACATACGCCCTCTAACCGAGTCCCTATAAATTTTTTGTCATATTCTATGATATATGTATATAATCTATTGGTGATAAAATTTCAAATTACCGGCTTCTTAATTCCCATATAGTCTGTGTATTTGGAGATTTATTATTTCTTTTAACTGACAACTTGTTATCTGTTTGAGTATCTTCGTTATTTAAGGAATTTGATGCAGCAAGAAAGCGTGATTTTCTAGCTGCTACTTTGCCCCTACTTTGAGAAAAAACTTCTCGCCCACCAGCAATTTCTATAATTCTGAAAAAGATAAATGTCACCTTATTTTATGATGGGAATGATTCTACTACATTAAATCAGGTTTTATACAATAAATTATGGTTCATTTGCAGATTATATAACACTACTAGACAAATATTCTTGTTCTAAGCTAAAATGTTAATAAGCTATTATCTTATGCATGAGATATGTATACAAAAATTGAAAAACTACACACGTGAAATTACACATGTAAAGAATATTATATTAAAATATAAATTCAGAATTGAAAGATCAAATAGCAAAATATTTTTAAGAATAAGAATTTATTTCTTCCAGAATGTTAAGGAGAATAACTATAAATATTAATCATTAGGCACATCATGCATGTTTGATATAATATTTATGACATTCATAGAGTATTATATAGTGACAAACTTGATGAATACATGTATAAATTACTGCAAAGTAATACAACATAATATTATAAAAATATAGTGTAACTTCTAATTATTTAGTGATACAAATATGCTTTTCATTTTAAAAGACTATCATTGTTTCTTATACATCAGTAAATATATTTATATTTTCATAGTTATTTTGATAAATTACTAATTACAATTTTTTATTTTTAAACTACATAATATATGAA
Organism: Sphecodes monilicornis; assembly: GCA_913789915.3. Taxonomy (NCBI): domain Eukaryota; kingdom Metazoa; phylum Arthropoda; class Insecta; order Hymenoptera; family Halictidae; genus Sphecodes; species Sphecodes monilicornis. The sequence continues at coordinate 2,279,569 of OU565295.1, read as the reverse complement.
ATAGTTACAATTACATTGTAGCTCAAAATTAACCATAGTAAACATATGTCATAAGTGTATACTGTACTGAAAGCAGTTAATAAATATAGTATTGAAAATAAATAATAAATATCATTTTTAGGATTACTAATTTTAGAAATATAGTTATTAACATGAAATAAAACGATTTGTTATTACTGCAGTAACTTGAGCAATATATGTCTATATATACATGTTACTTTCTTTGTATTACTTAAATTTGTTTGAAAGTAAGTTGAATATACTTTTTTAAAGATTTTCAACAGTCGAATTAGAGTATTAAATTATATGTGGTATAATAATACATGTTTATAATTTTGACGATACTAAAATTGTATTCTTTTATAAAATATATCTACGCTAAATATATACATATGTATTAAATATGTTTAGTATGTGATCATTATAAATATTAATTCACATAGGTATATATAAATGTATAAGTAAATACATCTAAATATTACTCATGTATATACTTTTTAGTAAATTAATAATCAATACGATTTAATATCAATAATTAAAATTTTGCAACGTATATTAATCAGATTTACCAATATTATTTAAATCATGATTTAAATAACAGCTATTGATATTGATAAACTTAAAATAGCATAAACAAAGAGTACCTATAATTCAGTGTGCATTTAAGTATTCATACACTTTGTTAGTAAATTAATTTATTTGAGGCTTCATTGTCACTATTTAGTATATTCATTTTACACCCACTGTTATATCTTTTTACGAAACATGCCATAAACAAAACTCGCGAACGACAGTGATACATTTAACCTAACTTCACTTCTGCATAATATTTATCGACTATACTTCGATTGTCATTGACATGTTTATCGAATGCGGATACAATTTTTGCAGTATTGGACTGTTTATTGTATTGCACTTTCCATCTAAGCGAATTCTTTTTTAAAATGAAGTATTAATTATTAATTTCTCTTCTAAAAATTAAAAAAAACTATATTTATAGAAAAATATGATAAATCAATAGGGTATTTTCATAAATACATTATAAAGCATAGTTCGTCATTTCAGGAAAATTGTGGTGTACAAAATGTAATACATTAAAAACATTATTATTTCATATATCACTCTATGCTTTGCTATGTTTCTAAAGGAACTATTTCAAAAGTATTTACATTTATAACGTTATTTTTTAAATATTAATAATAAAATGTAATTGTTAAACTACAATAATATTTGTTATGTAATGTTTTTTCATTTAAGAGTAGATCAGAATTTTACAAGTTTTAGTTAGTTAGTCTTAATGAAAATCCATAATATAAGTATGATATCTTTTTGTGCACCAAATAAATTTGATAATTTTTATTAAATTAGATATTTAAGCAAATTTATTAAGTTTCTTTGTACATAGTCTGTGATTCAAATTTAAGAAGAAGATTGTCTTGTTTTCAGAATTATTGTTTGTTACTACAATGTAAAAGAAATACTTCCTTGTTTATTAAATTATAATTTGTATTCATAAAAAAGCAAGAGACTTACCTGGAATCTGTTAATTTGTAACTGAAATCACCCTTAGCGGATGTCAAAATATACACAGGGCTTTCTTCGGGCCCACTATCATCTTGTTGCGAGTGACCCTGGTGATCACTACCTGGAAGGCTACCATATTGCGGAGCATCCTCGCTGCGCCCAGAGGCAGACGAAGAGCTCGAAGAAAGTGGTTTTGCATTAAGTGTGCCAAGTGAACTAAATGTTCCAAGTGGACCACTAATACTGCCATTGCCTCCACTGACTCCAACGGATAGCTGAGTATCACCTGCGAAACTGGACACCATGCTCGTTGCCCTGTGACATATAAATATTTATAGGTGTTATTTATATTTATAAACATCATTCTATATACTTAGTAAGATATTATAATTAATTACCTATTTTAAATTGTAATTATTTATCAATTTTTATTTCAAACAACTCAATGCTTATAGTAATGAATTTAAGTAAATGTTGTAAAACAGAAATATAATTAGTATTTTTACATTATAGTACTGTTTGTAATTGCAATTCATTAATTAAGTATTACACGAATTATTTTATGTTTATGTAGAAATGAGAAACATACTTGATTGTTCTTTAATATATATTAATTCTAGAAATATTAAGCCACAAAAATACATATGAAGTCTAAGAAATATATATTAGTGATCACTTAATATCAGGGTTTTTATGATAAATATCTTAAACGCATAAGTAATAATAAATACATTTTCTTAATTATTTTAAATGAGAAAAATAATGTATTTTTATTACTTTCTTGCAAGAATGAACACTATCAAGTCATTCACATGGACACGCTTTTCAATCCTAATATGAAAGATTTAATACTCTGATCTGTATAAAATCATGTAAGCAATCCATCTTTCAATCTAATTGTTTTCATGACTTTTATAAATTGTGCGGCTTGCAAAAAAAGTTATGAAAGCCAGACAGCAAATGACTACTCCATCTTTTTCTATCTAACATGCGTTACGTAAGATGACAGTTTCTAGTACTCTGTGATGCATTTATTAACAGCAACAAACCGGACAACACAACTTTGAAATGGCCCAACTTTAAATTTATGAAAACTTACATTATTATTTGCAATTCTGTTATTTGTTAAACGTAACTAATTTTTAGTGGAATTCATTAACCCAGGTACATATTTAAATTGTACCAAATTTCATTTTAGTATCTTCAATATTTTTGAAGCTGTATTTTACTTCTGTTTTTTAAATACATTAATTAACTTATATTTATATTAATGTATAAGTTAGTATAGATAATTATAAAGAAGTAAAAGATTTTCAAGTAAATAAAAAAAATTTAAGCCTGAGTATCAATGCTACATTTGTTAAACTCAATTAAAATGAGTTTGTTAAATAGTTTTAAGAAATATAAATACAGATTTAGTAATTACATTCAATTTTATATGATTTCAAGTAGGTGTATTTTTTCCTATACATTTTCCAAAAATTGGTTATAGTTACAGTTAAACAAACAATTCATCTCAATTATAGAATGAAATGTAAAGATAAAGATATGGATATATTGTTTCAATTAGAAAATATTTTTTACCGCTTTTGGGACCTAAATATTCCACAATGTGTATTGTAGATAGGTAGGGAAGGTTCGATGATTTGAACTAGTATTGAGTCTTGTAGATTCTACAATGTAGAACAATCAAATCATAATCGAGATTATGATGATTTAATAGCGAATCAAATGAGCAAACTCGAATCAACAATTCGCGAAAATTTTATATTTAAACAGAATGACATGAATGTACAAACACGACAATGTGCGGTAGACCACTTCTACAACAAAATATGTGTATTTTGATGTAGTCAGAAAAATTTCCCGATCTCAATATAATTGTTTGGCACGACTGGCAAAAGAACTGCATAGATAGGAAAGTAATTTAAAATACTTTAAAATACTAAATAGATTAAAATATAAAAATACTATAAAATATCTTTCGAAACGCATGATGACTTTTCAGAGTGAAACAGAAGACGAATATGTCTAATTATGTGTTATTCCTTTGTCGGAGGATATTTAGTTATCTGGATCTCTTCTATTGTAATTAATAATACATAAAGTGTATTAAATAATGAAAATATTTAAGTATTAGTAGTGAGTAAGTTTGGTATGTAGAAATTATTGCTTTTCAAATTTTATAAACAAAGATTTAAGCCTCTTTAACACAAAACAACACAATTATATACAGACAATATTGCATAAAACCTAAGAAGAAGATGGTAAAGAACTGCAATCAACAAAAAAATATGACATGTAGCGAAATACAATAATAAACGCTACTTTTATTGAACTTTATTGCTTCCTAAATTGAACAGAATAATTTTTTTAAGACTTTAAAAGTTGTTATGCAGAAGGTCCATATAAACTGTTATTTTCGAAGTATAAAATATTGTTTTTTTATGACTCTAGTTTTAAGTCAAAAGAATAGAATAGAAATATGAATTATTTATAAGCAAATTGATTTTCTCAAAACTGTATGATCGATGATGATTTTAGGATTCCAATTGTAAATTATACCACCTAATTTTTTACGTATTATTATTTCGTATTACCTATTCGTATTGTGTAATATTTAACTTCTAACACTTCAATGAACTCGTAATAAACAAAAATAAGTTGATTAAAGAATCGATTAAATTCCACAGAAATTCAATTATAACTTAACAATAGGCTGTTCAGTGAATCTTAGAGGATTGTTGGCAAATGTTTGCGGGTTATCTAAATTGCGTATCCCGGGAATGAATTCGTTATTATTGTAAGAAGAATGATTATACCACCGTGTATCTATACGGTACTGAATGCTTTACTCACATGTTTAATCGTTATATATAATTTTATTGATTTATGTTGCGTTAATATTTTGTTAAAATAAACAGTTTCCTGCGAGCAAGCAACAAATCTTGACGTGTCGAGCCTCCTTACATTATTTATTATATGAAGCACTTAGCATAATTTAAATATAATATTTATACTCTATTATTCCTATGATACAGCCGTTTATTTTCATAGTATTATAACACTAGAACAATCGAGCACTAAAAGTGATTAATTTGCATTAAAAATAATAAGACCGCATTTATTGATACATTGCACGAATATTATTACAAATGACGTCTAAATAAGCAGGTGTATTTAGTAAGTGTTCACAAAAACATTTCTACAATTGTAAAATAAAGAATCCGAAATCTGTTATTTTGACGAGGTCGGTTGCTCTAGTGTTAATAGTTAATAAGTAAAGTACTACTGAAGTAAAAAAATCAGGTAAAATTGATGTTATTTTGACCAATTACATAATAATTAATATTACCTTTTTAAAATATCGCAAGTATATTTATATTATTTATTAAATCTTCTATATTTTGTATTACTTATGTATTTCTTGCATAGTACATTAAGATATTCAATTTCGAACTACATATACATTTATTTCTTCTCTTTCCCTATATAATTTTAACATCCTGCAGATAATATTAAAGTAGCCTTAAATTATTCTGCCGTTTTTACTGTCTTATATTTTATGTATTCATTTATGTCACAAATGACTAAAATCCACGGTCTATATAGTAATAAAGTATACGGCTGTAATGAATGCTGCTCAAGATTTCAAATACCCAAATCTACATTTAAAAGACATTTTCAAGTAACCGTTAAAAGACTATTGTCTTCTTTAAGGACAGAATTTATTATATTTTCAGTACATTATTATATCCAAACTAAACCTTGTTATTTCAAGGTACGGTTTTAGAGACAAGTACGATTTATTACCGGTAGCCAGAGTCGTACTTTCTGGACAATGAAAATATAGGATAATATATTTATTTTGTTTATTTATCTATTTGCTCATGACTTATTACCTAAGAACTTATCTGGTTAGCTGACTCTTTATACTTTCCTCATTCTATATAACTTATATTTATACTCTCATTTTTTTACAGTCTTTCTTGCACTAACTAGCGCCCCAGCGTAATGTTTGGTCTGCATTTAAATATTACCCCTTCAATATGGGATAATAAAAAATAATAAATTATTTTCTTGAAAGATTAGAACAAGATGTTATCCTATCATTTCGCCTATACACTTTTTGCAGAACGCATGTCTTTCCCTGAAGACTCATCATTTACAAAATGATAATACAATATTATCAACTTCCCCTTATTATTTCTCACTTTGTTTGTGTAAAGCAGGGTCTGAAAAGGTTCTGACAATGACTACTTCAAACTGTTATATGTAGGTATATCTGTTCTGATTGAGATAGCGATGGAGAACCGAAATATGGTTATAAGTGTTATGATTAGACTGCGGATCTTCACACAAAATGAAAAGTTTGTGCATTGATTATGAGAAACAGGAGCAAAGTAAAGAGATCTTTATTGCTTTAATAGTTTTAGTAAGATGAAAATAATACATTGGTGTTTCCAACTTCTCTTAATCTGTTCACTATTTTAAATTTTGCCTACCCATTTTTAGGCTAGTTATAATGATATCGATTCTGATTGAAATCGGTTTCAGTTTCGGTACTATAACTGTTGTTTTTCAGTTCTACATTTCGGTTTCAGTTTCGGTTACAATTTGGTTTTGTTATTTTGGTCTGTGGCAGAACATATGATGGAATGTATAATGTATGCAAACCACTAAATAATCGACAGTGAGATCATAAAATAACACGATAAAATCTTCGTTTTTTTCTGAGAAAGTACAGAATTGTTCAATGAGATCGGGTAATTATCGATATCCCTATTAACTCACCGATTTCGATCATTTTTTCGTATATTGGTTTTTAGTATTGTCGGTTCTTCATAATTCGAGAACCGAAACCGATATTAGGGAAGTGTAGCCGAATTTAGACCAGCGCCTAGGTTCGACCTGATTTATAAATCTTAGTTAATTAGCACCACTAGTGATACTGTAAATATTTTTCATGCTGAGAATAGATAGCCAAACCAAATTCAAAGCATAAATTCTAATCAATTGATGCTAATTATTAACTCTTGCAATGTGTTTCTTTCTCAAAATAATGGTGGTTTAACTAAGGTGTTAGTCCAAATAAGGTTACTCTCCCCTACAATTGTTTTCAATCACTTGTGTAAAGTAATATTATGGTTTCTTTTAATGAAGTATTTGAATGCGTATCAATGATGTATCTGACGAAGAATAATAAGCTATAAATCGCAGTTGGCTTACCTATCGGAAATGTCGCGCTCGAGGTCGATCATGTCTTCCGGTATCGCGTGTGAGTGGTTCGAATGTGTGTTCTTGGAGGCGATTGCGAGGGTGGTTGTGACAGTGTTTGCGAACGTAGTCGCGAATGTACTCGTGAGGTTGGTGGTAACAGAGGCGGCCTCCTTTTGGCAGAGGCTCTCATGCGGCTGACTGATCTGCGTGGAGGCCCCCGGACTCGGGGGTGGGCCACCCCTAGGCCGACATTTTGGGAAAAGTCGGTTCAAGTCTGCGTTTTCCAAGATCAGGCTTGTCATCGCCACTTCACATTCATATCTTTCAGCAGCCTGTCCATTCTGAAACATTGTAATACACCCAAACTTCAACATGATACTACCCCCAGCAAAAATTGTTCGATCCAACAAATCAAGTGTCTATCATTGAAATTATTCATATTTTCAATCTGAAAAATATTTCCATTAACCCTTTGCCGGCATACTAGGTTACCGAGTTACAGACAAATTCCCCCTTCTTCGTAATTTTCCTTCGAATATTTTTTTATTCCTAATTTTAAATATCTGGCTAAAGTAACGGTTGCACGTTAACATTAGAGATTATAATAAATATCTCAGAATTTTTTCAGATTGTTTTAAAATTTTATGACAATAAAAATCGAGCCCGGGAATAAAAGACCCAGTTTGTCGGCCGCGTTCGTGAAAAAGAACATTGCCGGCGGGAGGTTAATAATAAAAGTAAACGCAATGATAAAACATATCATATACAGAGTCATCGGTAACTGGTGGTATGTACAACCGAATAGGGAGTGATTCTGCGTAAAAAATAAATAAAAAATATAGGATAACATTTTTTCATATGAGTAGAACCGGTAGGTCATGAATAGACGTGTCAGACGATTCCTATTCACTAACACGCGTGTTCGCTGAATTTTCAATTTTCTCGAAAACAAACCCTCCTATGAAAAAATTTTAATCTACATTTTCGACTTACTTTTTATGAAATCATCCCCTTTTTTATTGTACCAACAGACACCGATCACTCTGTATATGACATGTTTTAACATTGCATTTAATTTTATTGTTAACCCTCCTCCGGCAACGTTGATTTCTACTAACGTGGCCGGTAAACTGGATCTTTCGTTTCCAGGCTTAATTTTTTATTGTATAATACAAATATTTTCTCATACGATCTTCAGAGTGAAAATTCACCCATTTAGTTTTTATTATACACATTGGGGAGGAAATCGTAGTATGACCGAACAGGTGGTTATTTTATATAAAAAAATAAGGATACGTTTGGTATAACATGTTTTTATCCGAAGTTTCGTTTTCGAGAAAATCGAGTTTGATAATGCAGTGAATACGCGTGCTATTAGATACGAATGTCTGACGCGTCTGATCATGATCAACCAGTTCTACTTTCTTCATGTACCAAAGCATGCGATCTTTAAATTCGATTTTCTCGAAAACGAGACGACAAACGATAAAATGTTATTGCATTCTTTTCATTTGTTTTTACATGTAGAATCACCTTCTGTCAGGTTATACTACGATTTCCGCTGCACCCTGTACACTGTAAAACTAGTGGTCTTTTATTCGACTATTTTTGAGGAACGTATGAGAATTAATGTAAAAATGAATATATTTATTTTCCATAATATACAGAGTGAACATTAGACACTGATTTAAGGGAGGGTTTAATTATTCTCAAACATTTAGGACATTTTTATGGCAATCCTTACTAGCATCGTCATCATTACTAATATTAAAAAGTGTTCTATTACTTTGTTATGCTATTGATATGTCCGTATAATTTTATCATACAGGTAAATAGTTTATTATTTGATATTTCGTAAAAAGAAAAACAATTCCTCATTTTATCAACATTATTCTAAGATATCGTTAGCTAGTTCAACAATCACATTCGCAATTTTGATCGAATATTTTCTGCCAGGAGTAGTACTCTCTTCAATTCTATTAGAAAATTAATTTTTCCGAAGAGAAGTGCAAGTAGAAAATCAACCAAACATTTCTTTCTGAAAGGTACGTCTATAGTAGTTATCAACGTTTATTAGTTTAACTCTGATTCTTATTTGAGAATATTATTGAGCGCAAAAGTTTTCATGGATTCTTATAGTGGCATATTAACTCAGGGATACCAATTATGTCATGCAAGTTTCATAAATATTTTAGAATCATTTGCAACATGTTTGGAGAGGCTGCTGTGGCGATACCAACCTGTGAAAGATGGAAAAATATTCTTGTTTTCATTTTTTCAATTAAAATCAGAGCCATCTAACTTAAAATAAAAAGATTAAACTATAACCAGAATGACGAAAAAGAGTTGTTGAGCATAATGGCGATTATGTAATTGATTAAATAAATTAGTTTTAGTAAAATAATACAATCTATCCAAAAAAAACTCATCAAAACTTTTGCACTCACTGAAAATGTTAAAAAGCATGTAAAAATTTTAAATAGATTTAATTTGAAAAATGTAAAATGAAAAGCTTGAAATGGGAAATTTGTATTTAATTACTGTTTTGTACTCATAGTGTTTAAACTTTCCCGAGCGTTTTTAACTAAAAGAGTCAGATGTAATTCACATTTTGCTGCAATGTATAGATAGTATGGGACATATGTATATCACGGTTTACAAAATGTACCAATTTTTGTACAACACGATCTGCAATTTCCCATAACGCAGTGCACGAATGAATATAGATACTCTCAAAAATACAAGGTAATGGAAGTGGCAATTAGGTGTTTGACTGTATAACACGTCACAGAAAGGAAACGTACGTACATATATCATACATTCTAGAATTCCCGGGGTGTTCTGGTATTCATAGTACAACCAGAAACAGGGCAATTCTGCATGAAAAAGTGAGTCGAGAATATATAGAGTCCAATTTTTGCACGTTATGATTTGTTTCCGCGAGAATCGACTTTGAATGTTTGCCGGGTGTGCGTGCACAAGTATTTACAAGAAATGAGTATGATAAATTATAATCATGCATATTAATTGATGTCTACGCGATTTATTATGTATTTTCGATTTGTCCTTTCATGTAGTGTCAGCTTCTTTCAGATTGTGCTATGAATAATGAATACTCATGTATAGTACGTTCTACATACAGTTTTAATTTGACTAACTCTATTAATTTTATTTTCTAGTTTATATATTTTTTAAAATAAAACTTTCTAGATTCTATAAAAGTTTATTATCTTCCGATTTCACGGAGTAAGTTTGAATAGTTTATTTAAAAGAATTGTCTTTTTACGTTGTTGTGACGCAACGTAATGTGGTTCTCACGACAGTTTCCTCAGAATTTGACACCAAATATTGAAGATTTTGACCACACAACTCGAGAAAATAAATTAGTCTAACTAAGAGTCGAACGCTCTTGAGCCCGACGCGACGGGACCGATTTTTTCTGCGACTTTCCAGCGCCATAAGACTTAACCCTTTGCATTTGAAGAAATATTAATTCCAAAATCAAGATATTTCTTTCAACCTAGAATATTTTTGTTCTATGTATCTTTTTTACATTGTACACACCTGAAATAAAACCTGTTTTCTCATACAACAGTAGAATTTTTAGCAATTTATAGAATACATAGGAATTTAATCATACGAAAACTGTTTTGAATATCGGTATAGCAATTGTAGTTGGTGACTCAGAGTCACCATTTGAGTGCAAAGCGTTAAATCCTAAGACAGCGTCTCCACGATATTCACAGTTTATCCCCAATTTCCTCTCACTTCCACTACTTCACATCTCTTAACGGGCATTTTTCCTACACGGCAGTCAGTCTTCAGTAATCACCCACAGAGGCCACGTCAATTTTGTACAGCCATCATAGCTTAATATACATACTTTATTGTTATTAACACAGTTTCACACATTACTATAAACCGTTAGTTAAAACACCTCAATCTTTATTTATCAGACGCGGTTTTAAGTAACCAAGCCGGAAATGACGGATGCGAGAAAAGTTAAATACAAAGGTGTTTTCCAGTCGCTCATATACACACGTCGAGTCAGCTTTTTCCAAATTATATTGTGAGTACTCGTACATCTTGCATAGATTTTAATATTACGAATTTTAATAATTCACCTTTTATTTTACACCTTTTATTTTATACATTTTGTTAAATGAGGCATTTTAAATTCAATAAAAGTACGTTATTTTTTCGTGAATAAAGTTTGTATATTTTATTTAAAGAATCGTTTTCCATTTCCGGACAGCTTTTTTTAGATTGTGTCGTGAACTATTCATAGAATTTCAATTGTAGTTTTTTCTTTCAAATTTACTCAATTTAATAATTTCGTTTTTAGGTTATTTATTTTGTTGAATAAAATTTATCAAAATTCTTGTGAAAGTATATTTTTTATTCCATGCACGAAATTGGTATATTTTACTTGAACGAATCGTTTTTGGAATGGAAATTTTATGTGCGTTCCGAATTTCGAATAATGTTACATTTTTCCTGAACTTAATTCCTGCGTTATATGTACAGATACTACTATATTCACACAACGAATTTGTTAAATTACAGAGGTAAAGATGATCGATTAGTTTCGAATAGTACTTTCGTACTAGATTGGCATTATTATCTGATATGCAGGACGATCGGTAATTGGCTGTACAGCCAGAAAAGGTACGTACAAAATAAGTATAAAGTATAGAATAACATTTTTTCATATGAGGTTTCATTTTCTAGAAAATGGACTTTGAAAATGCGTCAAGTTCGCGTGTTTAGCAATTTTGTAAGAAGTAGAACCGGTAGGCCATGAACTGACGCGTCAGTCGATTCCTATTCAATAACACGCGTGTTCTCCGAATATTCAAACTTCATATTCTTGAAAACAGAGCCTTATAGGTATAAACAAATTCTATTCTACATTTTCGACTTAGTTTTTATGTAGAATAATCCCCTTTTCAGTTGTACCACCAGTTACCGATTACCCTGTATTTTGTCGCTTATTATCATTGAAATGGACGGTGAATTTCTCTTTATTACCGCATTTCAACAGATAAAATATGTATACAGGGTGTCCCACATAAATGGGAACGCCTAAATATCTGTCGTATTTACAGTCCTATCAGAAAACTTCAGAGGACAAAGTGACACTATTGCAGGGGGCAAATATAATGGTAAAGAAAACAATTTCTTATATCGTGTTTTTTAATGAAATTTCAAGGACACCGATGTTTTTTTAAATACGTAAATTTTAAACTTCCACATTTTATCCACTCCAACATGATTATTCTTGCTCAAGGTCATTTCGAGGTCAAAAAGGTGGTATCCACTACATTCAGTTTCTTATTGTTTATCATGCTATCGTAAAGTTTTATGCAGTAAAATAATAGGAATTTTATGCAGTAAAATAATAGGCCCGTACTTTATACAAGGAATTCTTACTGGTATAAAGTATGCTGCATTTTTACGCCAGGATTTGTCGAGCCTTTTAGAAGAAATTACGTTATTCGATCGGGAGCGCATGTGGTTTCAACATAACTTCTAAAGTTGCTAGAACAGTGCTAAATACGAAATATCCTGAACGCTGGATTGGGCGACGAGGAACAATTACATGGCCAGCCCGTTCTCCGGATCTGACACCATTGGACTTTTATCTATGGGGCAAGATAAAATGTATTGTGTGCAAAGACAAACCCACAACACCAGAGGATATGCGGCAAAGGATTACTGCAGCATGTGCTTCAATTACGTCTCAGCAAATCGACAATGCCTACAGATCATTTAATGCAAGATTGCAATATTGCGTAAATGAGGATGGTCAACATTTCGAACATTTATTATGATATCTAAAGGTCAACCCACCGTAAACAACGCGTAATCTTTGCTGAAACACGTCAGTTTTAAACTTCCACATTTTATCCGCTCCAACATGATTATTCTTGCTCAAGGTCATTTCGAGGTCAAAAAGGTGGTATCCACTACATTCAGTTTCTTATTGTTTATCATGCTATCGTAAAAAAATATACTATTCCATTTAAAAAAACATCGGTGACCTTGAAATTTCATTAAAAAACACGACATAAAAAATTGTTTTCTTTTCCATTATATTTGCCCCCTGCAATAGTGTCACTTTGTCCTCTGAAGTTTTCTGATAGGACTGTAAATACGACAGATATTTAGGTGTTCCCATTTATGTGGGACACCCTGTATAAAAGTACCTGACTTTATGTGGATTGCGCCTTCTCTCAGTGTGGTTTGAAGACACTGAGCACCTTGGATGAATAAATGGTATACACGATGTGCTATGTACACTTTATTCAGTTTATTAACAGTACGTTTGTGATATAAGATGGATTGAGTATCGATGTGTCGCGATTTCGATGAACTGGACGGTATGCGATTTCGATGTGTTCTCTATGTTATGCGACTTCAAGTGGATCTATATGTTCTGCGATTTCAAGTGATTCTATATGTTTTGCGATTTCGTAGTGTTCTGTCTGACAATGAGTCTCGTCGCGTTTCGTCTAATGTCACCTCGGTTTGTTCCTAATAGGTCGGTTGTAGGTGTAGGTGGTGGAATATTGCGTTTTTAATTGGTCGTGGGTGTGTCTTGGAGATTTCGGAGATTGGGGTGGGATACTGTCAGGAAAGCTCGTCTCGTCTTGTCGATGTCTTGATTTATGCGGTTTACGCTGGTTGTCGTTTGTTGTTCTGTCGCACGTGGTGTCCGGCTGTTTTAGGATAGGAAGAAATATAGAGATTACGGAAAATTCGGAACCAGCCCGTATGGTTCCTGCACCTGCTATCGGGTTGTAAACCGCGCGGTCTAAGTCGCTGTACGAACGTTTCGGCACGTCTTTTTCATTGTTGTTGCGATCTGCAACAAAATTTCTATATTCTTTCTTTATTTCTGAATAATTTCAAAAATTAGCCGTGACGTACAGTGGCGAGTTTGCTCAAAAGAGTGGATAAAAATGAGATTATAAAAATCTAGCTTATTAATCATTTTTATTAAAATCAATTTTAATGTGCAACTCTTCTAGATATGTAGGAATATAAAGTTGAGATTTCTATAATATCAACTCTTTTAATCATAATTAAAAATACCTTTATGATCTATTATCAGACTGTAAGGCGATCTTAACTAGACTGCAAATTTGATGCATTTATGATATAAATAATAAATTAAAAGAATTTAAGGACGTCAATACATTGTTTTCAACCTATTAAGAGTTTTAAACCAGAAATGAAATGTCTATATGGTTACTGTTTCTTGCAATTGATACCAACCACTTTTATTTTGCATAAAGATCTACAGTCTAGTTATAACTGTTCGTACATATTATTCAATGTGTTGCGAATTAATATACAGTATCTTAGGAGAGTGTTTATAAAATTTAAGTAAAAAAACGAATCATATTTTGTCGGTTAGTGCTTTTCTTTTTAAATATAACGAGTTTGGAAGTTGGAAGAATTCGCTTGTTCTAGCATTTGCAGGAAGTAGAATTGGTTGGTCATGATCAGACATGTCAGCCGATTTCTATTCACCAGTTCCTATTCAATACATAACCACCGAATGTTCAAACTCAATTTTCTCTAAAACGAAGCATCAACCGAAAGAAATGTTATTCATTCCTTTTTAATTGTTTTGGCAAATAAAATCTCCTGATGCCGAATTATACCGACAGTCCTGAGACACTCATTATCTACTGTTTTTATAAAAAAAACGTTTCAAGCCAAAATTATAAGTATCTAAAGAACCAAATATACTGGTTTACAATTTCTGAAATATCAAGGTGACCTCGAGTTTGTTAAAAGTCAGCCTATATTTTTTGTATACTCTTTTGAAATTGCTGAAAAGACGAATTTAACGAGCTATAGCGTGATAACCTCAGATGATAATTATAAGTCTTGTGTACTGCTTAAAAAATGTTACATAACATGATTAATTCATGAATTTATCTAATATTTTAAATAAGTGATCAAACGATTAAAGTCGAGTTGTAATACAAACGAAATATCATCTTATGCAAGCTGTAAACTTTTAAAATAATACACATTATTCCTCTGTTCTTTATTTCAGAGTTAATGCAGAGTTCAGTTACAGAGTTAATACTATGTAGTTATTTTTTATGTAGAATCGCCTCTTTTTCGATTGTACCTCCAGTTACCGACCACCCTGTATGAGTTAATGGGATTCGTGTTGACCGGAAAAATATTTACCATTAGTCGATGAAGTTTCCATTGTATAGTTGTGAATTATAACAAAAATTGATTTTCATTAGTAAGCAGTGGTCGTAGTTTTACGCCATTGCCATCGGGAGCCTTCATACAGCTTTTTGCAAGTTACGGTCATGGGTCGATATCAAGCACAATTTTGTAACACTTCATGTATTGATGTTTTCTATTCAAATTTAAATTTATTTAGTTATAACTGTTTTTCAGAATAAACGATTTTAAATAGGCCAGATCGCATACTGAAGATGACTATGCCAATTTCATGTAAAAAATAAACGGTTTGAATGGTCATCAAAAAAATTTCCTGCGAAACTCGTTTCCGGCAACGAGCCCAGTTTTTAAAATTTATTTGTTCTGGGTAGTTGCGCCGTTGTTTTTCGTTCTTGTTCTCGCCCGCGAGGGTTCCGAAATAAGGGAATAACTTCGAAAAATACGTTTCTACTCTTTCTGCATCAGTATCATAGAGGATGTTCAGAGTATTTAGAAGGGAAAAAAGGTTTTAAATTATTCTACAGAGTGACGCCGGATGGGCAGCACACACTAGCAAGTTATTCTACAACCAAAAATAAGTCGAAAAAGTAAAAATAAAATTTTTCGTTTAACTCTCCAGTGCACGAGTTTGGTCCATGGAGATTCATAAAGAAGTTGTTAGTTTTTTGTTCTCGTTTAACTTCCCGGGCATTTTTAAATAGCTTAAATAAATGATTTCTTTCCTTTGTAGCTATTTTATGTCGCTAACCTTATAGGTAAAGGCAGTTGTATTTCTTGATAAAAATATAGATAGAAGTTAGTGTTCTCAAAGCATTACCCGAGCATTGGCGAGTTAAAATTTATTTTGCGAGGATATTGCGTTCGAAAATTCATACGTCTACAATTGCTTGATGTCTGCTTATGACTGACTGTTTCTACTTCTTTCAAATAACATAGCACGCGTACTTGATGATCATCCAAACTCTATTTTCTTAATCTTACGATTTCAATTGTTCATTCATTGTACGCAGTTTAGTATAACTTTTTCACTTTTAACAAATACGTGTATTCGACGTGGATTACTTATTAGGAGACAGACAAGAATACGATTTCACACGTGGGAGCAAAAAAAAATGGTTGTTTTAAATGAATTTGTTTGTACAGTATCTATCATTCCTTTCTACATTAGAACAATTATTTTGGCTTGAAAACCAAGAAGCAGCTTTGAAATTGTGAAGAATGTAGGTAATTAAAAAATGTTGGCTAATATACGATGTGTTTTTCTTTAGATTATGTAACATCCGTTTAAGTATTTTGTTAAACTGTTTACGAAGTGTTCAATGGAATTTTTGAACATGTTGATGCAATATGCCTCCTCCTTGACTTATTTAGCACATATACCATAGAGATTGCCATATCCGAGTTTATGGGGGAAGGAAATGTTCCGATAAAAGAATTTTCTGATACCGAATATCATTTGCCCAAATAGAGTTCAAGAAATCTGATAGATTGTTTAAATGTTGATTTAAAAAATGAGCCGCTCATTTGTCAAACCGATTAACGCCACAAAATAAAAGGCATAGAAAATTGATACTACAATGAGATTCTATTGAAAATCTTTTTTTGATTTAAACTATTTACTGGTATCAAGCCTAAATATTAAGGAAATTTATTTGAAATATAAAAAGTCGAGTATCGGTCAAGTGCTTCGCCACTAAAATCTCAGAGAATTCAAAATCGCTTTGGCCTGTAAACAACTCAACATCTATCCATATACATAGATACAGTGGCGTGCAAAAAATAGTTTAAATAGTAATGTATACAATATATCTATCACAATTTTTATAAATGGAAATTTAATTTTAAAGCAACAATCAATTTTTTACAAATATCTACACCTCATAAAATAATGGAAACGAGAAAACTATAAAATGGATAGAAAAATGATGGTCTATTTAAAACAATGAAATAAGTAAACAAAGTGGGTGGACAAAAGTAAGTTTAATTCTACATTTTTGTGATTACAATTTTGATATTTAAACATTTTGTTAGTTTTATTACTTCGCAGGACCTCCGTTGCTGTATATTGCAGCTCATAGCCTGTGTAGTATACTTGCAAGTAACCCCTTGCCGTGCGATGATCTTCATGGTTACAATAATTAAAACTTCATTGACTGTAATAATTTCACAGAATAGAAAAGAAAATTTATATTTATTGTATGTCTACATTTGCTTTAATGCTTCAATATTGGTTACAAAAGAATAGAATTCTATTTCTCTTTAAAAGAACAGCACAACATTCATATTTAGTAGATTTTATTTGAAATGATCTGAAGTGCTTCCAAAATAATACTTTCTTTGTTAGTACGAGTACTTAAGAGAATACGTTCATCTAAAACTATCCAGAGATTTTCAATGCTATTGATATTTGGGTATTGTCGTCAGCACTCCAGTTTTTAAATTTTTCCTCAAAAAAATCGAATGCTACCTTTGGAGTGTACTTGGGATTAATATCTTGTTGAAAAATAAAGTCAATGTATTCACAGAAATTAAGAAAAATATCGATAAATGTGTACTATGTAGTTGTTAATATTATTACAATACAAAATTCTTTAAACTTGCTTTTGTCCGTTGCGCAATAACGCATTATGTAAATACAGACGAATAAACAAAAGAAATTTGATGTCGTATAGTGTGACAAGGATTTCCCAAATTAGATGAATGTTATCAACATTTGATAAGTGTTCTAGTGTTAAAGCTATTAATATACTCATATACAGAAATTCCAATTTTAAACTTTCTCTTGTTTGCCACTGTAAATGTGAGTTTGTGGTTACAGCATCTTTTCAATAGGTCGCATTGAATTTCGTCTAAAATAATTGTGATTTGAATTTGCCTGATCAACCTGTATATTGTTGGAAGAGTATTCTGTTTAGATAGCAGATCATCCGGCTAGTAGAACGTTCGAATATTAGGGTGTTTGGCAAGGGAGGGCTTTATGGAAGTGTCCCGTATAGTCAGTGTATATGTAGTAGATGAACAACAAGGTCTATTTATAGACCTAAAGCGAAGCAATAAATTCAATATGGTTTCGCATGGACGTGTTCGTGGTGGCACTCTTGCAACGATGCAGTAAATAAATATAAAACCGGTTAGTCCCAAAGTAAACATTAACTGGTGACTGAGTTATTGATTAAGTTATTGATAGGTGAGTATGTGCATCGCACGATATTTTCAGTGTGCAACCTTGCGCCCTTGATCCTGAACAACGGCAGGAGATGTTACGTTCTTCCTTTTTAGTTGCAAACTTTAGAAACTGTTCGACGGAAAAACATATTTTTCAATCAAACCGTGCAGATTAGAAAAAAATAACACGTGCTAAACTCGGGTAAGTTTGTGATAATTTTAAAATTCTTTTACTAAAAGCTAATGTTTTCCTGGTTTGAAAATAGATCAGGAATGTAATGATACATTAAACACTTGTGTAAATAAATAATAGTGTAAAATTTTACGAAAAAATGAAAAATGATTTTAAATTCGTTATTCAATCTGTGATGAATTTTAATTCGCAATATATTCAGCAACTATTTATTATATTAGTTATTATTTTCGGTTTGTTGTTTTATATTTATTATTTTACGGATCATTAGAGTTCAGTTCACTAGAGGATCATTAGAGTTCACAATCACTTGTACAGCTACTGCACATAAAGGGAACATCGCTTTACATTCTGGCACGATCAATGACATCAGACGCCACAAAAGCTAAAATTCAATCCATTCTGCACCATTTCGCTTACAGTCTACATCATCTCTCCTCGTGAGATCTAGGTTTCCCGTTTCAATAAGCAACGTAGATTCAGGGCCAACAAATAAATATGGTTGTAAACACTGAAAATATCATTGATGCCATTCTGCATAATTACTTTAAAAATCAAACTTTGCTGAAGTGTCACTTCATAATCATTTACCTGTACTATTCGACCAATTAATCTTTTAACTAATCGTTCAATTAAACGATAATGTATGCATATCACTGCTAAACGATTCCTCGCTGTCGTGTTTGATGCGAATATCGATGTCCAATCTTTCCATCGATGTTTTGGATCTACCAAGCAGTACAATAAACGTGCGCGAATAGCACAATAGGCATGCTATCCTGATTGTCAGCAAAATTTTGACAGTATAATCAAAAGCTATTTTCCAAATTTATTTTCTCGAAATTATCGCGCGACGCAGTGGAATAGGCCTATAGGGGGTACCACTGACAATAAAAGAGCATTGACAATAGTACCTCATGGGTGATGTGGAAACCTATTGGTACAATAGTCGCCCTAACGCGTCTCGCGCAGTTCATACGGTACGGGCCTGAGGTGGCTCGAGAACTGGGGCCTCACGGAGAGCGAGTCGCGCAGATGAATGGAGTGGGGGTAACGCTTGAAAATCACCTCCGATCGAGCAAATTCTGCCCATGCCTGCCCTAAGCCTAATTTATAGGTTCAAAAAAATATAAGGAACTGAGTGTTGTCACTGTTTGGCAACATTCATTGTGTCGACGTATTTCGTTTATGAGCGTTACCCTTTTTTAGAATTCATTTTGAAACCTCCCTAAAAATATGTTATTGACCAAGGCCCCACTATTTAGTATTTGGCGGAAGGAAACATCACCCCTACGAGGTATCCTTATATGTATATGTAGATGACTCTGTTGTAAAGTCAGTTGTGAAATAGAGTCGAAAGTTTAATCAACCTCTGTTTTCACATTGTGTATACCGTTCTTCATACCGTATTATTAAAGTACAGTTATCCGGAAAAACGATGTTTTTAATTTTATTTTTAAAATATTGTTATTGCTCTTTACGAAGAGCTCTATTAAGTTTAAAGCAGATTAATTATTTTACTAAACATTTCTAAGACTGTAATTTTACTATAATTTATACATTAAAATACGCCGTGACGTACAACATGATATAAATCTTACGCATACTGTCGCGATGTTTTACGATTTTTCAATGTTGGGGAGTATATAAATTTGTATGTGCAATATAATGTACAATTACAATTGAAATGTAAGCAATTGTGTTTTCATAAATAGCGACCCAGTAGATTGCAGACATTATTATAACGAAGAAATCAATACAGTTTACCGTTTTTAATAATTCACATCAAATCAAATTGTAACTGTAAAAGATGAACACAGTTTAATATATTTATGTTTTCATGGATTATTCCACATAGAATTAATATAATAAATTCAATTATTTAATTGTACTATACATTACAATTTATTTCATTTCTACACAAAATGCAAGATTTATATTTAATACAGACAAGCACTATAAGAATACTTATACTTCATACAAATGTGCATTGGGGATGCATGCAGATACCCAAAATACTCTGGTAGCGCCTCACTGATCAACCGCGTCTAACGATGTATCCTCAAAATAAATTTCCCTCGAGAATGGAAATCGATTAATTTTTGTATGTAGCGTCGCTACATAGTTAGAAGCGGCATGTATACTTTATAGCGTAGCTTTAATTAATTATATTTAAAGAAGAAAAACATCTAAGGGCAGGAAGTTGTATATATCTTTTAAATTCCACTTTCATGGGGTAATTTTTAAAAACGGAAATTAAACAGAAACTTATTAAAATGTTTTAACAATACTTGTGTTCAGTTAGTTCAAGGAAAAATACACACGTGAAAGATTTTAATTTTGCGAAGTCGGACTAGTCATTTTGTACAATAAACGTTTTTTGACAGTGTTATTTACTGTGGGAGTACTATCACAGCTGCCATTAAGTGGACTTTTCAAACTAATCAAAGTATTGCCCCACTATACTCACGCTTTGACAATCTCTTTATAATTGTATCGCCATCCTTTCCACAGTACGGTATGGAAAGTAGGAGAGCCTTGCTACCTTAGTCTGTAAATGGTAAGGAAGAGAATAGGAAGAGAAGGAGAGAGAATTGCGCAAAGTAGTGAAAATTAGACAAAACTACTCTACATATATAGACACGTTGCTGGTTCTAAGGGATGTTCCATTTAGGCAACAAATACGTTACTATGCTTTCAAGACGACGCAAGTCACATTTTCAAAACTTCCAAGCTTGTACAATAGTCAAGATCTACAAGGAAGCATCTATGCTTCCAAAGAAATTCATTCAAGAATTTTTGTACTTAAAAGTACGAATGTGATAGTATCAAACCGGCTATTAGACGATTATATGAATATCACAGATTTTTTATCTAAATGTCATCTATTTCTAAAATAGATCATAATAGATTTAAAAAATCATAGAATTAGTACTATGCGAATTGGTTCTACATTCTTCAAGATATCCATGATACTGAAAACGTTATTTCGAAGAGGACGTTTAATGTTTCAAGCACGGTTTATAGTTTCTGGATTTGCATGAAATCACACATAAATTTCTCAATATTGAAGATATTTGAATAGTATATTCACATTGACGTGTATTTGAAAAATTCATTTGTTTGTTTGACCTACTTAAATGTTGGTGCCTTTGAATTAGAACGCGGTCTATGTTTTTACGATGTACTACTTCGATAGTAAAAGTACCTACATCAAAATACCTTAAAATAAATTTCATTTGAAATTTTTATAAATGATATTTAAAGGATCGAACTCAATCAGTTAGGTTTAATAATAACTAACAAGCGCATCTTTATGAAAAATAAAAATTTTCTACATGAATTGTTACAAGCTGGAGTGAAATAGAAATTTATGTTCTTCCTTAATATGTTTAATAGGTTGAAAATGTAACATTAGAGATTCTTCTAATGTTTTTACTGTTTTTAATTATAGCCTACCCATTGTTGTCATAAATGCATAAAATCCTCAACATAATAATAACAGTTATAGACTTCCATTCGCACTTACGTACAATATTTATTTTCTTTCTTTTTCATTTATTCATTTTATTCAATAAATTGTCTATTCTTTTAATTTTGCATTTACTTCTATTTCTATTTTAACATTTCTACTGTGCATGACATTATAACTGCTATTATGAGAGAAGGAGAATACATTAATTATTACTATCTTCCGAGTATTAGTACGAAATCAAAACACCATTACCACGTTTCTATACTACAACAAGTGTACTCCAACAATAATAATACTATAAACATTCCCGTGCACAGCCCTATATGCGACAATTATGATGTTTCGTGTAAGAAGTTTGTCTCAGGAGCGGTAAACGTAATGAAAACGAAAAAGCGAAGGAAGACAACGCGATGAAGGAAGCTGATAAGAAGAAATGTTTGTGGTAATGGAGAGCGATAAAAAGGAAGATAAAACGAGAGAAAGAAGAGAAGGAGGGAGAGAAAGAGAGAGAGAGAGAGAGAGAGAGAGAGAAGAGGAAGACAGAGAGAGAGAGACAGACGAACAGATGGTGAAAGAACGGAGACTAAAAGGGATACACGGTAAAGCATAATAGGGAGATACGTGTTTCAGTCGAAACAAACGAAAGGGAACGGGACAAAGGCGAATGCTTGCGGATTTGAATTTGAAGAAAACATGGAGACGTCAACAGAAGCAGCATAAAGAGGGATGAAAGAGGGGAAGAGAGAGAATGAGGGAGAGAGAGAGAGAGAGAGAAGAGACGAGAAAGTATATGCAGACCGAGAGAGAGAGGACGAGGGTTTGGTCCGTGCTTCGTTGAGCGTGGAATCAATAGGAGGTCACTGGCACCAGTAGATACAATCGGCACATTTTAAGTCCACCTGAGTGTTGCACAGCTTGCTACTGTATTGACCCCCGCCCCCCTTCCTTTTATGATTAATTCGCGACATGTGTATATTCATAATTCCCGTCCTCCCCTTCTCGTCCGTCCTTTATGTTTCATCTAATTTGTCGCATAATGTGCGCGACAAGTGAAATATTTATGGACTCTGTCAAGAATTTCTGTTTTTAATCCATGCCCCCTTTTAAGCTTAATTTCATTTCACACAAGAGGTTAATTTTTAATAAACGAAGCTGATTTATAGTCACTCACGGAAATACTGTACGTAGGTCTATCATTAGTTCACTTTTTATCCTGTGATCTATTGTATTTTGAATCGCAACTCGTGTACTTCAGTATAAAATAATGAAAGATTTAATAATAAAATTGATTATACACTCCATTTATGTGCAAAGTTAATAATGAAGCTTAACGTTGATAAACTGTGTTTTATAATGATAATTTGTTGGTCGATAATACTGTACAATATTAAATTCAAAATGCAATCCATCTAATGGATGGATTTCTAGCTATTATTAAATTATTCAGGAATTATCGACGTGATTTATTTTATTGTAATTTGCCGTAGTTCTTTCCTAAACTTTAATAATAATTCATCTATATTTTTAAAACTGCAGTGTATTATTGAATGTAATTATTGAACACTGACAAGTAACTAAAATTTGTCTTGAACATTATTTTATTCGTGTAACTATACAACTATACTCTAACTATACTAACTTGATTTGCACATTTTACTGATGACTTCAATTGAACAAATGGGAATAGTCCTTCGTTAAAAAGATTGAGGAATATGTTATAGTTCGTTTTGCTGGAATGTTGTTTACTTCCAAAATGAAAGACTATCAGTAATTGAAGAAAAACGGAATTAGAAAATTAAAAACTAATATTGCGCAAGTTACAATAATTTGATTTAACAATTTACAATATTCTTCAAAAAACAGTAGATGTCTGTAAATAATATTGAACCTACATCTTTGTCATTTTCTAAAAATAGAAGTGAATTAATTAATAACAGCGGGTACTGTATCTATACTTTGAATGATTACCAAGATATTGTATTTAGATAATTGAAATATACAAATTTTACAATGGAAGAAAATAATGATAATCAACTGTCTGTATTAAGTGAGTACGTAAGTACCATTTACAAGAAAATATTCCAATTTTATATTTACCTTTACTGCGCACTCGCGCTGCATTCTGCTATAAAATCGCATCGAAATTATCGGTTGTAAAAGTGTTAACACTCGACCGTCGGCTCTTACATTAGCGTATGTTCAAAAGCGGTCCTTCTTTAATCTTTTTTCGAATTCTGAGGTCCATTAGCTTAATGAATGATAAGCGCAATAGAAAATATACAGAGGGCAATGGTAACAAAAACAATTGTAAAATGTTATGAGTAGACAGTGGGTTTTATGCAATTATGACAAAAATGGATCGGTGTAATTTAAAATGGTAAAAACGTTAGAAAAATTTAAAAACACTGTTATATTATTTTCAATCGATTAAACATATTAAGAAAGACAATACATTTCTATTTCACTCCGGTTTGTTGCAGTTTATGTGGAAAATTTCTATTTTGCATAAAGATTCTCTGTCTAATTATCAGTTTCGTATTTACAACATTCCTTAAAATGTCTTTTGTCATAGCTGCTGTACTGTTAATTTGCTGGACAAATTTGAATTTTACCAACCATCTACGTTGACCCGAAAAATTAAATACCGATGATAGAACAATAGCATTTCAATCTAGCGTAAAAAAAATTAATAGTATTCGTATTACTTGAGAGGATGCTCTCATTCCTCGATCTACTTCAAAGAAGTACTTCAGGAATTTTTTTTAATAAAAGAAAAGCCATACCTTCATAATACTTTGTAGACATAGATGCATACATTTAAACTGCAACTATGAGTTTTTATATGCTGTAATCATCAAAACTGTAACAACTATTCATGGAGGAAAATGATTGACTAAAAAAATTCCTTTTCGATTGCTTAGATTGCTTGTGAATAATTCGCTTGAAATATTAGTAAAAAATCAACATTTTCTTTTCAGACTAATGTATCTATATCAACAATAATCTTTCTTCAATTTTCAAATTAAAAGAGTTAATCGGAATCTTACCAATTAATCATTGTTTTAAGAGTAGCTTTTAGGATCACTTTAGTGGCATTATTACATGAACATTTAAACAAATTTTGAATTGATTCGTTTCTTGGATAAATATGTACTTATTATAGTTTCCATAATCATTTTCGAATGCAGTATGATTTAGTTTATTCAGAGAATTTCTAAAGTATATACGACCAAAAAACACCGAGAAATGGAAATATCGATCTGGGGTTAAAGATGATTGATTAGATCGAGATCATGATCGAGATCAATTAAAGATCGAATTGCGGCTAAACTATTGATTAATTATTGTAATTCGACATGATTTTCGTTGTTACCGAAATAATAATACGTTCTGCACGTCGATTCATGATTTTCGAACGATGCGAATAATTTTATTTTGATTTCCTCTTATCTTATCACAGTTTTTCCCTTTCAGTTATTCTATTTCTTTTCATTTCAATTATATTTCACAAATTCAATTATTTACCTCTCCATTACATTGATTTTCGCTATCAAGAAACAATTAAAGTTGGAAAAATGAGGGCGGATGAGGATGAAAGTTATAGGCACTGTAAATGCATAAAATTTGCATTAAATGGGTAATATTATAACCATGAAAAACTGATGAGTAGACTGTTGATTTTATTCAATTATGACACAATTGTGTAGGTGAAATATAAAATAGTAGTCAGATAAATGGAATTTAAGAGTATCGATACATTATTAAAATGTATCTTCAATCAGTAAAATGATTAAAGCAAGAACAAAATTCTTATATGGTTTCAGTATGTTGTAATTGATACAAAAAATGTTTATTCTACAGAAAGATCCGCAGTCTACTGATGGGTGGTTTCAGGATTGGTTTGTACGTTAAACGTATCCGATTAGGCGTTAATAAGTGCCATAACAAGAAAACAGGGGGTTGGGGAAAGTCAGTTTTCATGGAAACTGGCGTTTTAAACGCATTCCACACTACATTCAATCCATTCTATATGTATAGGTAATCACATTGACACATAGTGGTTGAAGTTTTGTGGGCCTAGTGCAGCATTGTCCACCTATGATACAACATGTCAAATTCTCCCACTTCTGGTGGTTCCTTAAGCTTATGCCGTGGGTTGCCATGGATATGCATTTCTCTCTCTTTCTCTCTCTCTCTCTCTCTCTCTCTCTCTGCCTTTCTCTCTCTCTCTCTCTCTCTCTCTCTCTCTCT
Source organism: Sphecodes monilicornis (assembly GCA_913789915.3). Lineage (NCBI taxonomy): Eukaryota > Metazoa > Arthropoda > Insecta > Hymenoptera > Halictidae > Sphecodes > Sphecodes monilicornis. The sequence goes on along the minus strand of OU565295.1, from coordinate 2,253,521 downwards.
CTCTCTCTCTCTCTCTCTCTCGCGCGCGCGCGGCATTCAGCTTTCAATACACAAAGAATAAAGAGTATCCGACATATGCTCAATTGTTTGCAGAAATAGTGAATCTATAAATACCATATTTACTCGAGTTATCTCACGATTAAGCCAATAATGTCACTCGTTCTTCAGTATACAGGTTATTACTTGTTTTTTTAAACATCAAACTGTTATCACATATAGTAGCATATTGTTCCACACGACTTAACCATGAGTAGAAACTTCGATACTTTATTATCGGAAAATGCCTCTTTCAATAAATTCTTGAACTAAGCCGCTCAGTTGGTCAGAGTTTAAATTATGTTAAATGCTGTGTGTGAACGATGACCCATCTAATAAGAAACCTATTTGCTTCGTGTTGTCTATAGTATTGTTTTTCGTATAGTAAGAAATGCTACAAGTAGGATCATAGAATGACAAGCAGATGATATTGCTTGAAATTTGTACAGTATATTCTATGAAGAATTAATAGAAAAACATTATTCAAAATATTTTCAGCATTTAACAAGAACAACATGTAGACAGTGTAAATGTATTATTTCTTAAGGTTATTTATTTTTGTTTTCTTATAACGAATTTGTATAAGAATTACTATTTTTAATTCTGAAATGAAACACAAATGCACAAAAGATACCCATTTAGATATGCATGGAATGAATTTATAAAAACTTTTCAACTTAAAACGCGAGCGCTTGCTACAAATAATTATACTGTTCTCCATTCTTTTAAATTATAAACATACTATAATGGCAATATTTATACACTAAATGTAAAACGCGTTTGATATTTGTCCCATTTGAAACGTCACGTAACACATACACATCTCTTCATCTACGAAGCAATTAAAACTTCATTGCTGCGAAATATAATTAAAAATGACTGGGACTTTATAATCATTCACGTTAGTTTACGTTTACTAAGTTGAGTTTTAATAATGTTATTTATGACATATACAAAACAATTTGTTAACTAAAGAAAACCTGTGTGATAAAATGATTGCGGAGTATTAACATAAAATAATGAATACATACATTCAATAAATCCTTATAGTATATAATGTCTAAGTACAATAAAATTCTCTCTCTCTCTTTCCTCGTATTCTTATCTCAACTATTCCGTAAAACTAACAATTAATAGTTTAAAATTTTGGTCTAATATTATCGCTACCAAGTGTTACGTCGTATACACAACAGTAAAAGGGCACGAATACTCGGAATAAATTGCCCACAGTTTCGACATGTCCAAAATACCGTTAATTGTGTAAAGATTATCGATCAAGAATTCAAAAATGTCTGCCCTCGTACTTACACACGCGTCCGCTTCTCGTAACGAACAATAAACTCGAGGAACGTGAAATTCCAAAATGAACGGGCAAACTTCAAGGGCATTGTTCAGCACAAAATATTCGAAAATATTAAAGGTATCACATCGGTTCTGCTCGGGGAATGGGAGCACCGTGGACGTATACGGTCGAGTAAGTATAGTGTGTCACTTTGACACTTAATCAGGGGACACGTATTGTCTGACCGAACCTAACTTCGCGAGTTGGGACAGACTCATCCCCCACGGCATTCGAAACATCGGAATATAAAATCGGTTGCATGATCCTGTCCCTCTACGAAAACAGAGGACACGACGAATAAAATATTTCTCGAGGCGTGGGCTGGGGCGACATAAGTTGTCGTCGATTCGAACGGTTCCGATACGGTTTCGAGGGGAAAACAGAGCAAACGCTCTGGTTGTAGGCGTCTATCTATCCAGAGGGTTTCGAGGGTGATTCAACATGCTCGAACCTCGATATGCTCGCTCGCTCGAAGAAATTGAACAGTGAACAGGGTGTAGACCCGAACGGTTTGCGGATTTAACGGCGAGAAAACGGTGGACGACCGTAATCAGGTCTTCCACCGGAATCTCCCATCGTATCCTCGACTTGTGAGAAAGAGAAATCGATCCAACATGTTAACGCGTGTCTGGCATCGAGGATGGCAGCCACCCGAACAATGTACGTCTTCCAAAACCGCGAAGGATTCGGATCGTTTCGAGTTACCTTTTTGTGTCCGTTCTACAGCGTGCACTGGTCACTTTGTTATATGGCACGGTACACTTGAATCAAATTGTCACACGAAATGTCGCAATAATCTGGTAATACAATCGCGAGTACACAGGCTTTCGGACGATAGTCAAGCACTGAGCGAGTAGATGGCGCCCGCGCTTGTACGCCACCCCTAGCGTCAAATTTTCCCCCAATCCCCTTCCCTCGACATCCCTCTACCCTTATGCAGCATCGCTCACCGCTTTCGGATAGAGGGTTGATCGTGTGACTCATATCAAAGAGCCGAAAGTCAGCGCCAGTTCTTGAATTCGTGAAATTCATTACGCGAGGGAATTCCAGTTTTCGGCTGTTTCGTTAATCGGCCGCTTTAGACCGTCCACGGTAAACAACGGAAGATTTACGATTGTTTTTTGGGGAAAAGAGACAAACGGGAAATTACGGCCCGATGGATCTTTGTTCATTTTGCTGGTGCGTAATGCACAGAAATGTTGATCAGATAGGAATAAATTTATCATTTCGATAACGCGATAAACGAGAAATCGAAATGGTAAGTGGCATTTATGTTAATGTTTGCTAAAAGAATAGCCGGTAAATGTATATTATTTTTCGGTTCGAGACTAAAATGAATGAATATTGTGATAATGATGGTTCAATAAAAGCAGACACGTTGCAATATATATATATATATATATATATATATATATATATATATATATATATATATATATTCTCCAGAAAGGATGTATATGTGAAAAAAATATACTATTAGTGTATAATGTGTGATAAATTACGTACAATTTTGTTTTGATATATTTTTGGGAGTCTAACCCAGTCAACCAAACCTGTTTCGAACAAATTTTGCGCAATGTTTGTTTTACACTTTGCGAGCATAAGGCGGTACATTTGGTGCCAATTCTCGGAGCAGAATTTGGTCACAGATTGGAAACAGATTTCTCGGTATTTGTCTACAAAGTTCCATGCTATATAAGGATCCATTCCAAATCCATCCCAAAAGTTGTACTCGTGTAAGAGGGCATGTCGGTCGCACTAGGTAAGAGAGAACTCTGAAAGAAGGCCTAGGGGCAAAGTCGATGTTGTAAGAGGGAAAACGGAATTTTATATAAGCTACTAAATCATATAATTTATTTTAAATAGTTTCTTCCACTTGTTCTCTCCTGCAGCAAGGTTTTCTCCAATATTGCCCGATATTTACTCTTAGAGGAAGGTTAGGTTCGCTCTAAGCGTGACGGACAAGATTTGGCATGGAATTTTGTAGTCAAATACCGAGTCAAATGGAAACAAGTGGTTCGGTATATGACGCCAAATCAAGAGCAAGTTGCTTACTGGGTAATCGGATAATTCCACATAAAGAATTAATATAATAATAATATCAAAATAGTATGATTAACATTGCTATTATTCAATCAGTTCTATTATTTTATTCGTTTCTTTTTAATTTATAGGTTTAATTTTATTTACATTAACGTCATATTTTGAAAATTAATCAATTTGTAGATATTTATTCATGTTTTAATCTAAATTAGATCAAAACAATTTTGAAACCAATAATAAATACTATCGTTGTTATATTTTAATATCCCTTACTTTACAAAATCAAGTTGTTTAACATCACAGACAATACAGTATGTATTTTCGCAGAGAGTAATTGATTTTCGTTGAACATAAAATTAATTTCACAAAAGTTGTATGTGTATTCATAAATACAGTGGTTTCTATTGATGAAGTGGTTAATAGTGTGTTTTGATCACCACTATATATATATTGTTAAAGAATTGTTAAATTGTTAAAGATTCTCGCGTGTTGTCAGTTATTGTTTTTCGTCAGTTGTCTTTATTTATGCAGATCATCTCGGCTAGCTGATTATATATTTTTTCTATTAACTTATATAACATCGCAGGATGAAATATAGAATTTGATTAATAGTTTTCTACTTTGTATGCTGTTTTCGACTATAATTTTAAAATTATTTACAAATTTTATCATTAGAAATGTGACGACAAGCGCTGACAGATCCCGACGCGCCATCTAGATGTAACTGGGTTAAGTAAATGTTACTAGTCATAGGACAGTATTGTTAGTTCGAAAATTGGTGCGCTCAAATATGTATATATACACACATAGAAACGTTTTCAAGAAAAAGGAGTGGTGAGTGGCGAGTGGTGTTTTATTTATACATTGTTATACACTGTTATACACTCAATACCCGACCGAGCCGAGTGGCTGATTACGTTCCCCACAGAAACGAATAATAGTACGCTATTTAGTAGTGACGTTCATGGTATTTTGTGGTACAAATCGACTGCTATTGTACTACACTAAATACATGTTATTCTTTTCATTATAAATAGGAGACAGTATTTTTGAGGTTAAGTATTTGCTGTCACTTACATTTTTTATTTGAATTGCATAATATTTATCCTTGTTATAAATTAAAAAAGCAATTTTATAGTCTTTACGAAATATTATTTAGAAGTTTTTACAAGTTCATTACAATAATTTAATATACGAAATATAATTTCACATTTCAGAGTGGACTTTTGAATGTGATTTAAAATGGTTTGCGAGAAGTGTGAAAAAAAATTGGGAAAAGTTATAACTCCAGATCCATGGAAAAGTGGCGCAAGAAATACTGTAGAGAGTGGAGGGCGTAAAGTAGGAGAAAATAAAGCACTGTCAGCAGGGAAAGCAAGGTTTAATCCATATACTGCAACATTTGAGACTTGTAGAATATGTAGACAAAAAGTGCATCAAGTTGGTTCCCATTATTGTCAATCGTGCGCATATAAGAAAGCTATATGTGCAATGTGTGGTAAAAAGTTGATGAGTACAAAAAATTACAAACAGTCTGCTACTTAATGCATTGTAAGGAAATGCTGAAGTTTAATTGCATAGACCACTTTGATAACGAGCTTAACATTATGTTGTTGGACATATAAGCGAATACGCATCACATATAATTTTACAGGAAAGAAGTTTTTTTAAAATTATAGACTGTACATATCCAAGACAAGATAACATTTTATAATAATATACCTAAATACCAAAATAAAAGCTATAATAGCTTTTGTACAAATTAAAAATGTGATGTTCTATTAAATTCAATCTTGTCAATTTTAAACAAAACTATAATTTACAAATAAACTGTGAAAGGCACATTAAGTATAATTACTCATTGTCGTTTTTATTACTTAAATGAAATAGTTGTAAGTATTATTCTAATGCAAGTTGAAGTCAAAATATTTTTGAGTATCCAAGACAATATGTAACAAATGACAACATTAAGTTACAGAATAACTTGATTTGTAAGACTTGAATGAATATTTTCATGTATATGGATTTGACAAACGTATTATGTTTAACAATCATTTTGTAATAAAATCATTTTTTATTTAAGACAATATGATTTATTTCGTAAAAATAATTGTATATACATATAATAGTAGAGATATAAAATATCTGAAAAACGGCAGTTGTAGTTTTAATAAGGTAATTTATCTTTGAATATACAATCAGTCTATAAATTGTATTCTATACAATTTCTTAATATAAATCGTACAAAGTGAAAATAATTTACAAATTATATTTAAATATTTCTTAACCTTTTCAGAAATACTGGCAACATATGTATGTATACGTTTATTTTCTTTTCCAATTAAAATTATTCTAAGTAAAACAAAATTATTATGTATATCTATTCTTTCTACTTTTGAAATTCGTTCCTGAAGGTGTTAAAATACTTATAGAGCTTTACATTTAGTATGTGTACAGGCATTCATAGCGCACAATGCGTTTAAAGAACATTATTTTTTAATTGAAGCTTGAGCAAATTAAGGTTTTTGTTTCAGTAATTGATACATCTTTTTACATAAGTTGATGGAAACAATTAATATGACCACCTAATTGTAAGCTTGTAGTTGATAATAACCCTTATGAGGTTGCTGCAACTTAAAAGAAAAAATGGTATGCAAGTAATCAATAATTATTGATTAATTATCAAACGATATTAAAAATTTTATTCATCCGCATAAAAATGTTATTTTAAACAAACTTTGACCAAATGAGATTGCCTTTTAACAGATTTTATTTGAATTGATATCTAATCGAGGAGATTTGATCAAGAATCATAAACAAGTTAAAAATTGTCTTTATTCCAGTACACTGTGACTACTTTGTTTCTGTATTTCTTCGTAATATTTTTTTAGAACTTGTATTTGTAACTTAATAAACTCAGGCTGATTTAACGACCAAAGCAGTAAATTTGAAAAAGTTCGTTCCACTTCCTCTTTTTCCAGATAGGAAGGAATCTTTCGATCTGGACATTCCCTCTCGCATTTGATGTTCAGATCTCCTTCCCCTTTTTCACACGACGAAAGCCAATCTTCGATTTCCTGTTGACTAATTGTTGTCCCAACTATCGCGCTAACTGTATTTTTGATACTAGCAACGCTCGATAGTTCGGAGCCGCACGTTTCTTCCTTCACGACGATTTCTTCCTTCACCCTGTTCCCTAAAATCTTTTGCCACGAATCACGGATGGTAATTCGCGATACGCTCGTCCACGCCTCGGTTACTATATCGATACAGTCCTTAAGATCGTAGTCCGAGTAAAACTGAGTTACTCTGTAAGGAAAATCTAAAATTTTCTTCAACATCGAGTGGCGGAAGGATACCTTCAGCTTCTCCATTATTCCTTGGCTCATGGGATTTAAGGTCGATTTTGTGTCCGTGGGAAGAAGTACAATTTCTATGTTGTCTTCCTCCTCTTTTACATCCAATGTTTTCGCTAGAATGTGAGCATCATTGCTGTCAATCAGTAATAGTACTTTTCCGTAACATCCGCTTTCGAACTGGCGCCTTCTTACAGATGGTTTGAAGTGGTTCTCTAACCAGTCGTCGTACACATCTTTGTCTATCCAACTGTTCCTCTGGGTCTTATAGACGACTGGCAATTCGCCTTGATTCAAATGCTTCAGGGCCCTCGGCTTTTCACACTCGTGAATGAATAGCGGCGGAAGTTTGTGAGTGCCGGTAACGTTGGCGCAAACTCCCACGGTGACCCTATCCGTTTGGATATTACTTAATATATTTTTATCGCCGGTGTGAACTAGCACCCTCGGCGGCAAAGTCTTCCACAAGAGCCTAGTCTCGTCCATGTTGTAGACGTGCTCGAATTGTATATTCTCCTCTTCGATACGCCAGAGGAAACCTTGAACGAACTCCTCTTCCGCCTTTGTAGCAACGTCCGTATCATCGTTTGTGGCAGCGATCTTCGAGATCGCTATACCGTGGCGTTTCTTGAAGCGCCATATCCACCCCTTGTTCGCTGTGAAAGTCGACGGACCAGCGAATTGTTTATTCAGTTCCAACGCTTTCTTGTGGAATTGGGCGTCCGTGATACGATCGCAGATCGTTCGCTGCTGCAAGTACCAAGCGTACAACCGATCATCCAGCTCGTGCAATACCGGCTTCCTCATCCTCTTTCTGATTTTCCCGGACGTCTCCGAATTTTGCTGCAGCTGGATCCCGTTCTTTTTAATGCGATGTATGGTCGCGATGCTGACCCCGTATTCCGTTGCAAGTTGGCTTATCGGGACAGCGTACTCCAGTTTCCGTAGGACTTCTAAACGCTGCTGCAGCGAGAGGACAATGTACGAACTGTTACGTTCAGCAGCCATCGCGCGATATATGATGGGCACTCTGCGAGAGATGTGCCGACGTATAATGTCCGTAGAGAGCTATTCAAAATCGTACCCTTGCCTAGAACAATGCTTTTCGATATCGAGTCGGACAGTCATTATCTCTGTTTTTGTGCGAAAATGAGCACACGACGGATGGTCGTATAAAAGCGTCGAGTGAAATCGAAATAGCGGATACAGAAATTTCAGACGGTATGCCGTTCACGGCACTCCACGGACTAGTGCGCCCTTCCCACCACGGATTAGTGCTCGCGCAGACATCCCCACCACCATTTTTGCTTAATCCGCTCCAGCGCCCTTCCATCACGTGCGACCGGCAGCTGGTTGCTGAAAGTGATAAGCACATCTCTTAGGATGACTCACTCGCGAACCAAAAGTAGGGTTTTAGATTTTCTAATATATGTTTATTAGATTCTTGCTAATCCGTGGCAAATCTTCTCATCTTTAAAATTAGTCTAAACACAGTTTCAGTCGGACTAATTTAGTTTTACGCTGCACAGATATTTTCTTTGGCATCTTCAGATGTACGACCTCGGTTATCCGCTAACATTATTTTCCTGAAAATGTAATGGAAAAATCAATTGATTTTTGTTTGTAGGTGAGTTATTCTACGCCTTCTTTGCTTATTGCTCTTGGTATCTGTCTGCAGGCTGCGGTAGGTAGACCGCAGCTCGCTCATTGTTTCTTCATCTTGCTCGCATCCGTTCTCTCATTTGTTCTCCTCGTCAAACAGACACCGAGATAAGTTGGGTCATGCCGGAAATAAAAACTCCCCCTTCCTCAGGTCAGCCTCCATTTTGTGTACAGCATACCCTAATTTTCTGTATCTCCATATCTCTATGCAAAATACCGTTGAATCTTGTACACCGAAAATTCAACAAGTAACAAGTTGTTGAAAATACGGTCAAAACCAAATTATTGTTTTTAAACAGCATATTGTAAGTACAAGATGTCTTATCTGACATCAGCATCTTCACTTAAATCAGTCTTATTATCTAAAGCGAAAAATGTTGCAAATTAAAGTTGACTGATCTCAAATCGGAGTGCATGCTGATATTATTAATCTTTTGTGGGTAGACTCATAAAGGATCTGTAAAAGTTAACTTTGACTTTTTAAATGAAAAATGATCAGTTTCGAAAATACAAAATTAGTCAGAATGTACCCTCTAGAAATTACTTAATTTTTACCGGCAAAATTTCTAGCTATAGATAATAATAATAATATTGAAGTACATTTACCGCGGGAAGTAAATATGTTGTCAAAAGCCAAAAATGTATCTTGACAAAACGTAATTTATAAAAAAATAGGAATGAAATAAACTGCAGACTCAGTATGAAGTTGAATATCTTCGATGGTTTATGACTTCCTGGAACCTTTCTAGCATACTTTCTACAAAATTAATTGTATTTTGGTATATTTCAGACCATGCTTTTCATAATGCTCTTTGGAACAAAATTTTGTTATTCCTGCACTGTTCGCCAATGTTTCTATCCAGATAGATGATCCCATAAGTGCTCGAAGGGATTAAGATCTGCACTTTCTGCAGGCCATGACAGCAAATTAATGTTACTTTCATTGAAAAATTTCTTTGTAATTTAACTGGTATGCTTAGGAATGTTGTCCTGTTGTAGAATAAACAAGTGCTTGTTGTTACCTTTTTTCATATGATTGTTTTAAATTCTGTTATGAAATATTCACATATCCCTCTCTCTATAAATTGTGCATTGCCTACACCAGCCATTGAAAAGTAACCCCATGCTAACACCGATCCATTTCCAAGTTTCACAGTTGGTATAATTAGTGAGGGTTTAAAGCTTTGTCCCACTTTTCTTCTTTTATTCGAGTGAAGATCAAACTTCGACTCACCACTGAATATGACGTTTTCCCAAATATCTATTGTTTTATTCACAAATTGTTTAGCAAATGCCAAACGTTTTTGAACATTACGCTTATTAAAGTCGCTTTCTTGATACTCGGCCATGTAATCCTGCTTCTTTTATTCGCATACTAACTTGCGTTTTTTGTATAGGCAGACGCAATTCAGATTTTAATTGCTTGGCGGAAATAAAATGGCTTTTAAGCACTTTTCTTCTAACGATGCGATCCTGTCGTATTGTGATGTTCCTTGGGCGTCCTAATTTTGGAAGATTGTCGGCAGCACCAGTCTTTTGTAGACGATTTACTACCTTTTTAACACCTGCACAGATATTAAAATCTCACGCGATTTTTCTGAACTTGTCTCCTTTCATATACGTACTAAATATTTGTCATATCTCAGAAGGTGTAAGTTCACGAGCTTTTGGTATTATAAAATAACATTATCTTAAAGTGCAAAAATACAAACGTAGAACGATACAATTAATGTTATAAAATATGGAAAATATGATTTAAGAACTAAAAACTTGAACAAATTAGAGTTAAATACAACCGAAAATATCTGTCAACTTACTTTCCGCAGGATATTAAATTATGCATGTTTGCACCGTCTGAGGAACTGCGGTTTGGTTACAATTGCGTAAAGCCGAAAACAAGAAATTTTGAAGCTTGTCAACATAAGTTCCGCGGTGTAAGTCAAGTGAATACCAGATAATACATACGGTATACATAGTACCTCTACATATAGTGCCGCTTATAATTATTAAAACAACTTTAAACGTGAACAAGACAAAAAAATTCTACTTTAAACTAAGATATACAAAATAGACTAAAATATAATAATGCTTTTTTGAAAAATGATTGATTAATTATCGTACATATTAACGTGCTCACTCTTTTTTGGAATTAATGCTCTAACATGCAATGTAATAAATGCTAAAACAAATTTTATCTGTAGTTAAACCAAAGTTTTAATTTGCAAGTTATTCTTTACTGTACGAAGTATAATTTTTATTTTATCATCTAAACGGGTCTATAAAATTTTAATGAAAGTAGATTCTGATAATTAAAGTTTGAGATGCATACGCATAAGTCCAATGTACAATACGAAGAGTCAATTACTCTAATAACTCGACAATAACAATTGCTCTAGTAACGTTGGATAAAGGTAAGTACTTACTTACTAAACGCGGCGTGATATATACAAGCTCTGGAATTTGGATAATAATGATCAGTGCTATATCTGGTATTGTATGCTTCCTTTCAGGTAGTTAATGATTCCCATAAAAACATGGACACTGTATATAGAATTTAAGTTTATTAAATTATAGGTTTAAATAAATAATAATGGAGAAATTTTTATCTTTCATTTACATAAAAAGAGAATAAAAAGAATTGCACTGCTCGCACTCAACGCACTCTTTTCGCAACAAATACATGAAATGTACTTTTTAACACGATTAAATTTATGTATGTATCGAAACTAAAAAAATATACTGTGCAAAAGTAGAATTGCCTTTTTTATGCACAAGAAATACGTTGAAAAAGGAATTTAATATTACGTACAATTTTTAATAATTGATTGTCGAAATATGGAAACTATATTCGGTAAGTAGACCACTGATTATATTCGTTAAATAATGGATAACTGTTAAGCATATAAAAAATTTACATTATAAGTGTAATGAGCTGTGAAATGAATAATTAACTTTATGAATTTGTAGATTTTGTTTCCATGTTCTACTTATAAACAAACCTGTGGCAAAAAAAGTCCGTGGCAAAAAGTATGTGACCATATTTAAAAATCGCATGATTTTCGTAAAATTTAACCAAATGTGTTGAGACTTGTTGACGCATTAGAAGAATTAGTTTTCTAAGTAACAGGTAAAAAAAATTTTGAAAAAATTGCTATTGGTCGGAATTGAGAAGAAAAGAATAAAAGTCGGTTTTTGTAACTTCTTTTTCTTACCTTGTAGTGAAACTTTAATCAATGCGTTTTGTAGATCTATGCGAGCTATACAATACAGGGTAAAAATTTCATCGGAATCGGTCAATATTGCTATTAGCAACAAACATTTCAAGATGAGAGCTTAAGAGTGAAAGTCGCAGATTTTCGTCCTTATCAGGGAGTTTTGTCCTTATGTTGTTGCTAATATCAGTATTGACCGATTCCGATGAAATTTTCACCGTGTACAAAACATATATTTCACATAGATATATAAAACGCATTGATTAAAATTTCACTGCAGCCTCAGATAAAAAAGTTGCAGAAACCGATTTTTACTCTCTTCTTCGTAATTCGGAACAATAGCATTTTTTCAAAATTTGATTTACTCGTTATTTAGTAAACTCATCCTTCTAACATGTAAAATACTCATTTGGTTCAATTTTAAGAAAATTATGCGATTTTTAAGTGCGATCAAATATTTTTTACCACGGGTTGTATGTGGTTGTCTGACCATACGATCTGGAGGCGACAGCATACTTAAAATGGAGGACTGTGACTATTAACGACTTTTTGCCACTATAACTTTCAAATGAACTTCTTATAAAAAAAATTGGTGTGTGCTTAGACCACATGGCTGAAGTGAAACTTCTTTCTTTAATTTTTTTTCGAATTTTTATTAAAACTTTATGACATTTAATATTCTATGATTCTATTATTGAAACAATTTTGTCTAAATGTCTTGCAAATACTGCATCGAGAGTTGTTCCTGATCTTGTTGTCGCTTCATTAGGATTATTTACCATTTCCAATCTTAATTTACTTCTAAAATACTCTATTAATAATTTTGGTTGTTCCGATGCAAAGTTCACGTTGAAATCTCCACTTAGCATCATCGGAATTTTATCATCAGTATATGCTAATAGAATAGAATTCCGTTTCATCGTTTCATTGCCAGATCGGTTTTACTCCTACCGCGTAAAGGTTTTACGCCTACCGCGTCGAGGTTTTACTAAATCGTCTCATCGTTTCATCGTTTAATCATTACATCGTTTCATCGTTTCATCGCCAGATCGGTTTTACTCCTACCGCGTCGATGTTTTGCGCCTAACACGCCTAAAGAAGTTTCACTTCAAAAGATTATGTGTTGTAGAGAAAACTTTTAGAGATTTTTTAGATTACGTGAAGGAATAGTTAAATCCTATTTCTTGCACTCAAGCCGAATGTAGGTACAGAATCAGATAAAGGAATATTTCGAAATACATATGTAAAATGACCAATACGCAAAATAAATTTAAACTTTAATGAAGTCTATACTTGTTATTTTAACCTAGCAAAACTCTTAGCAAATACGAGATAATTTATTTCACTTAAAATTAAATACTCATCAATATTTAAGTTATTAATAATAATCTAATAGAAATATATCATGTATTTGAATGTAATTTTGTCAAAGTATAAGTACAAAACGATTACAAATTTTTTGCAACACCTTCAATAATATAATAACATTTTTTATCTATATACGTATAATCATTTTTTCATTTTTTAATATAATGTAATTAAAAATATTATCTGTAATAAATTATTGTGTGTGGTCGATGCACACAATATAGTAGAATATCTAGTAAATCATATATATGATTCTATATAGAATCATAAATGGATGTTCTCTGAAATATTCTATTCAACAATTATCGAAGATTGTAGCGTTAATAAACAATTTACATCCCAATCAGATTTATGCACACATCTGTATGTAGACCTGATAGTATACAGTATGTTCATTAATTAATCTTTAATCAAAGTGTGTTTGGCAAAAAGTACGTTTCTTCAATCATTTATAAAATTTATTGTTATTATCGGTTTTTATGTCGCACGTTACTATAAAATCAAGTTAATGTCTAGTTTCTAAAATTAGTTAATATCTAAACGTGTGTGTAATAAAAAAGAAATTTAGAAAAAATTTAAGTGTAGTAGTATAAAGTTCTACACACGTCTTCGGCTATAAAGGATACTGGTTAAGCTTTTATATCTAAATAATAGTTATGTAAGACTGTACATCGTCTATATACGTTTTTATAATAGCATCCGAAAGTACATTGTTTAGTGTAAATTGCAATTTTCAATAATATTTGAATGACGATCTTATAATTCTCATATATTCCTCGGGTATGTTAGGTGATAAAAAATATTGTTATTAAAAAAAAAAATTATATTGCATTTTGAAAATGACAATAATCTTAATTGTCATATTTATTTCTTATGTATAACGACAGTATGTTAATAAAGTAATAAAGATATCATACAACATTTGTATATAATAATAACGCTAATTCATAGCGTTACATTATTAGGTCCGCTGCTTCGTTTAGCATTACCTCTAAAACTTAAACTAAACTACAACTTAACAATTTCGAGCGCCACAACGACAATTCCTGTAGGGATTTATATTTTTACAAAGTTAAAAATGATTTCAATTATTTGTACACCTTCATGTTACGCATTGAGTTGATGTCGATCAAGCTGCGTGAGTATCACTTATGTACCAAAAATCGCACATGTCCCAACAATATTGCATTCCGAATCGCACGTTCCCAGAGGTACACTACCACAGTCATGAATATTTTTAAACATTATGCAGTTGCTAGCTTTTAAACTTATAAACAATAATTAATCCCTTGACGTCTGCAACGTGTTAGTTCTACTTGTGCATGCATGTACGGTAGTAATGCTGCATAAAACTGCGTTTTAAAAATAACATTAACTGCCGTGTGTTTATACTTGGAGGCTTTAATTAACATTGTTATGCTGCTAAGCTATTGCAGATGATATGGCCGATATTTTAGTAACATTTTCTAGTGTATCAAATCTAAATTATTATAATGATATTTTTCCGTTTTCTAAATAATGTTTTTGAACTTCGAGCCAATTTTTCCAATATTTTCTTAATTGAGCAATTCATTTGGTGAACATTAGGTTTGTCAGAGTCGTCTTTTTAAATTAATGAAATTTAATTACCATCTCTCTTCCTGATGCAATTCAAGTTAAATAATCTTCAGATAAAGATGTTGTTAAAATAAATTAGCCACCTCACATAACAATTGTTAATACACTCATAATATAATGGTGTGTATTGAAGTTAGATAATTTTGACTATGAGTATTAAATTACTAGATATTGCTTTCATATTTATTGTCACATTATTCTTAACGAGAACCTATCTATGATGTACAAATATCAAGTTAGTAGTTAAGTATTGACAAGTAAATATTAACTATTGATGTTTGTTACCTTTGAATTTTGTTCATCTACTATGAGGTAACACGCAGTGATGGTTTCCCATAAATATCGAATTAGTTTAAGTGTGTCGGCTATTTTCAAAGGATTTATTTACAATTGGCTGGAACGTTTTACTGTATAATTAAGGTCACAATAAGAACATATCAGTAGTTTTTAGTTGTAAAGTATGAAAATTGTACTTATTTGTGTAAATTACAATTAATAGAATATCATTATTTATTATTCTTTCAATACGATCGTAAAATATAATAACAAATTAAGAAATATATAAAAAGATTTTATATGTCATAATCAGTGAACTTGAATACAAAATCCATTGAAAAGTACTTTAATTAAAAAATGAAAATACGAAATTGAAACTGTTCTTTACAATGACTATAAATAAGAAATATATTTCAATTATCTTCATTGTACAATTATAATAAAAAATGCAGTACGAGTAATGAGGATCTACTGTAAGTCATTATTATGTCTTCTTAAGTTTACGACTTAGGTTTACGACTGCGTAGAGTCCGTGTTAAAATTAATCGAAAGCTTCAACGAAAAATTTGAAAGATTTCAATGATTAAAAGAATTTCAGAGTATCAATGTATTATTTTCAGCTGATTGAAATTTTTAAAAACATAACAATTTAATATTGTCAAATCTTTTTTATCCCAAATAATTTCTGCGTCTATCCCTAGTATTACAATGAAAGACACATTTACTTATTATTGCACATATTCGAACACGGTACCGAATTTTAATAGTTTTATAAGATATGTATGGGTTAGTTAATAATAACATATGTTAATTTTCTATTAAAAAGGTTTCAAAAACTATTTTCCTACAAATTCCAGTTCATTCGTATAAAATTGATTATAGACTTTGTTACTTCGAGTCTTTGGAACTTTTTTTCGACCACTACTATATAGTTGCATAATAAAATATACGTTTAAATTTTAGTACATAATTTAGGAGCACCCTGATAACTAAAGTCTAAATTTATGTAAATATTATTACACGCTAGCAGTCCATGAACGACTTGAAATTCATATCATTATATACTTAAGGAATAAGATAGCGTTTGTGCATTAACTTTCATAAAATGACAGGTTCTCTACCATACCATTTTCAACAATCTTTTGAAGTGCTTCAAACACTGTTTTTTCTTATTTTCATATATTTTCTACTTACCAGTTTATACAACAATTTTATTTTACTACAAGTCAATTTGTACATCCCTAACAATATTTTCATACATGTACGGATAATATTACAGAAAATGTGTTAAAATAATCGTTCAAAATGTTGATCATTTTTTTTATCTTCAACTAGTCTCGAAAATGTTCCTGTTTCACGACTACGTCAATCGTTATGACTACAGTGGAACGTCCACATAGTTTTATATCTACAACACTATACAATATATACCTGTTTCATTGCTGTCCATTTACCGTTTAACACAATCAAATCAAAATATGAAAGAGCTTTGTTTTGTTACACATTCAAAAAGTTCAAGATTTCATAAAATTTATGTTTTAAGTAACAAAATAACATAAAATAAATGAATTCGAGACGACTTCATTATTCTGCAACGGGTGAAATGAACATGGCGCCGTAGCGGAGTTTCTCGTATTTGATATTTGAACGATTATCACTGAATAATAGCACACAATAATATTGCAATCATGTAGAACACATAGACTACATAAAACTGCCAACAATAGTTATTTCCTTAGCTAAAGGTGTCGCTACTCGAACATATGATATTTTTGGGACATATTTTACATATCTTATGTCACAACACGTATTTACCTTCTTATACATATGGGTAAGTACTATGTTCTACGTGTAACTGGTACTCGATCATATAAATAAGAAACAAATACAGATCAATAATATTGCAAAGAACTGAAAGTAAAGACATTCAATCATAAACGAAATACTTTTGGGACCCAATGTTATGGTGCGTTTAGACCAAACGATCCGTTCGGTCCCCATTCTGACAAAATTGCAATTCAAACGAGCATTTAGCGTCGAATGTTCAAAATCCTAGAAGAATGTTTATTCGATTTTATAAATGTAAAAAATGCTACGTTCGTTAAACATGGAATAAGATAATGAATCTTTTAAACATTCGCTTGCGTTCGACATTTAAACGAGCACGAATTTGTTGAAGTACCATTAGATTTCAACATTTCCCATACAATTAAGTGAAAGGTTTTCTTGTTTTACCATTAAACGATTTAGTACTTCCTAATACTAATGGAATAATATTCAAAACTATTTTGTAGAGGAGGTTGTAAAGATTTTATTATATTTTCGTGGGTAGTTTGACTGCGAATTGTGTACGAGTTGTGCATTGTGATAATAATTTTTTATATAAAATAAATACACGTAATACTAATAGTTTTGGAGATCAAATAACTGTCTTTTAATATTGTTAGAAAATCTCGAGTTAAGTAAAACGGTAACTAACATCGGGTCTAAAAAGTGATCAGTTTTGAATAAAATGCCCGAGCTGCACAATGAAAAGCAGGGCACGCGTTGATTATGCGATTAACGGCACACGTGACACTTTATAATACTGCACTACCTTACAAACATGAAATTTCCGTATAATACAAATTCTAATAACGATAATTTTTAAAACAAGAAAAAACACGTTGAGAAATAAATACAATTTAATTACAACGATAAACGCTTTCATCAAAACATCAAAAAACACATTTTTAAACAAGAGCCAGTCTTTTCAGGAAATCGAAGAAGATGCTAGATAGAATTTTTTTTCGACTAGTTCAAGAGCAGATCTATTTAGGATGAGCTTAACACGTATAATACGTATGTATAATAACGATCGGCATCTGATTCGTTCGTGCAATAAAGGCTGAGTACAGTATATCAACATTGTTCCTCATGTTCACGATATTTAATTATGTTGTTGATCGTAGTATCTACTAATATTTCCAATGGTGAGACGATAACGGTCTCCACTAGAGCTATGCATTCAGCTTAAAACGCGTTCATCGTGATATTACAGATATAATAAAAAAACTTGTACATTAGAACGTTATAATCGATCAACTTGTAACGTTCCTAAACAGCCGAACAGTATTTTCAATTTCCGACTCACTGGTTGATCTTCATCGATTTTGTTCTTTGTCCTCTAAAAATGTCCATTGTTCAAGTTTCTTCGTAGCAGTATCCGACTGCTTGAGTTCCTGATTCGAATCCGAGTTATCGGTGCTCTTCGATTCGCTAGGCTTATATTCGGACACGTATATAACTTGCTTCTCGGGACTGCCTTTTTTATTCAACTTCACCACGTCCGTTCTTCGAGGAGGAACTGGAGGCTTCTTGTTCGAGGTCTTTCCGTTCGACGTCGTCGTTTTGATTTCGTTCTGCCCTGATCTCCTCTCTTTGCCACCCATTATGCAAAGAGTTTCACTGTTCTCTTCAATGTCGCCTTGAAGCTTTTCCCTGTTAGGCGACAGCTTGATTTCCGTGATGTACGTCATTTTCTGCGGCATCGGCGTGTTCGGTAAGGACGGCCGGTTGTCGAAGTCCTGTGGATTGTAATCCATCGATTCGCCGACCAAGCCGCTATCTTCACTGTTCTCACCACTGGAAACACTGATATTGTTAATATTACGCCGGTCGTCACGATCAAACAAGTTCTTGCTGCTCACGATCACACCGGATCCGAATTCGTATCCGTCCTCGTCCTCTTCGTTCTCTCGGTCGATTCTCTGACTAGCCGGGACATCAATCACTCGTTTCGACGGCGTTGTGAAATCGATCGACGACGTCTCGCTGATGTTCTCCATTTGTTTGAGCATCGCTCCGTGCGGATGCGGTATGGAGTTAGCTACCTCTTCGTCCTGGATCGTTATCGAATCGGCACCGTTGCCTTCGGTCGAGTTCGAAGAGTAGTCCTGCAAGGGTATCGGAGTGGACGATCGTTTCGAAGAAAAGGCCCTCTTCTTGCACGTTTCATGGCGGTTGCAATTGTCCGAACACACGTGACAGCCTCTCTTCACCGTCACCTTCGTCGCCGGTTCTTCTTCAACTTCCTTCTTTCCAGCATAAGAAATTGGCTCGTTGCCGTCCGACAATGAACCATCGTCCTTCCAGCTCTTGAAACGGAACGGGTCGTACTTTGACGACTCCGAAAAGCTCGGCGATTTATCCGCGTACCCCTCAAAGTGCTTTAAAGCTTTAGCAAAATCTTTGTTCACTGGTTTCTCTTCTTCGTCTGAAGAATCATCCATGGCTACAACGTCCTCGTTAAACTCGTCAGGTAACGATGTTCCTTGCTTGAACGTCCGTTCCATCTCATCCGGAGTCGGACTTTTCACAACTGTACCGTCATTCACGATCCTAGCCAGCGAGTTGTCCTCGTCAGGATTGAACATTCGCTCCGCGTGAATAAATTCCTCCGAGAGTCTCTTGGTCAGGGGAAAATTGAACAGTTCGATGCTGGTTTCATCGTCCTCTTGAGGTTTTCCCTTTGGCACGGTGCTGTCATCTTTCAGTTTGATTTCTACGGCGGACTTCGATCGTTCCAAAGAATCGTTGCTCGCCTTCATGGTTCTCAATTTCTTTGATCTGTCATCGTGATCGGGATTTTTACGCCATACAACGTCCTCCAGATTACCCCACTCGTTCGACTTCTTCAGTAACCGTCTGTCAAAAGTGTCCATCTGATCCAGCTTGGTCAAATCCTCGGTAGACTCGTTGATGTCTTCCGGTGGAAGTGGCGCCTTGCGTTTCTTCGTTCCAGTGTCCGTCATATCTAAGCTCTGAGCTCTCTCTAGAGTTGCCGACGTTCTACATTCATATTTCGACAAGTCGCCTAAACTTGCTGCCTTTCTGTAAACATCGTCTTCGTCGCCGTCGTCGTTCGTTTCCGGTATAGGTGTCCGGTGAATGGTGATGTCGGCCGAGTTCAGCTCGATAGTCGTGAAATTGTTTTGTATTTCACTGTCGGTGTCGGATTCGGAATGTCTGGCGTCGATCATCGAACCCTCAATTTTCTGTTCTCCTCGTGAATTAGGGTCCTCCGCACTGTTGCGCACCTTCTTCACGTAATCGGTCAAAGATTCCGCGTAATCGGTGATACTGTTAATCTCGTCGTCTTTCCTCGACTCATGTCCCTTTGCCACGGAGTCTTTCTTCGCGGGAGACGTTTGTTCACTTTCGTGGCTGTTGCCTTTCGGTGGCTGCGGAGCTTTTCTTTTGTTCTTTTGTACATTCCTCTGGTCCTCTGTCTCGACGGTTTCAACGTTCTTCTGTGGGCTCAATAGCTCCGAGCTATTTTTTCGGTTTCTGCGAGCGGCGATGGCCGCGTTATGCACTTCCGCCGGTACTTCCGAGGGAATGTGAATCGACGTTTCTCCAACTCTTTCGTCCTTGTCCGACGTGTCCATGCCACGATCTTCGAAGATGTCGGCCCTCGTTTTCGGCGTACTTAGCCCTTGGGCATTCTGTTGGTATTGAACTTCATCTTTCTTATCGCCAACGTAAGAACCTTTGCTCGTACTCGACAGGTGCTTCTCCGTGTCCAGCTTCTTCGAGTTTCTTCTCTCGAGATTCGTGTTGTGCTCATTTTGATTCTCGATACGGTGAACCGTGCCGTCGAGGGCAGGTAAAACTTTGATGCCGAATTTTTGGTGATTGCTCTTCGCCTCGTCCTGCCGTTTCTCGTACTGGTTGATCGGCGTCGATTTCGTCGACTTCAAGGTGGAGTTCATCGTCGAATAACTCGAGTTGACGGACTCGTTTGGGTCGACGATGAACAGCCTCTTCGCGAGGTACTTCGACTGCGAGAGTTCCGGAATCGACTGGCTTCTGTACAAAGGATGGCAAATCCTTGCGCCGCTAGGACCAACGGTTTTCTTTAAGAGCGTGGTTGGCTTTGATCCGGTCCCACCGCTCTCGACTTCGAGTTTGACGTCGTACGGCGAAGCATAGCTTAAAATGGTTAGTGCATCCTCGTACACCATACTCCGGAAACTAATTTTTACACTAGCGATACGATCTCCTGGAATCATATACAATATTCAATCAGTTTTTATTTTCAATTGTTGTACACATCTTGCGTTGCTTTATTTAACTAATCTTTATCATTTACGAAATTGAACGTGGATTTCTTTATACTTTAGAATTGATTGTCTTTTCTTTATCGCAATACATTTTGTAGAAATGATTGCAACAATTTTATTACGTGTTAAGCAAGTTGATAATGCAAATGCCATTGAAATCTCATTTTGGGTGTCGAGTTTTAGCGAGTTTTAGCAAAGTGTCTGCAATGTAAAACTTGATGCTTTTAAAGAAGCCAATAATAAAGAGTACATGGTGTCGTTAGAAAAAAGACCTTTAACGTAGCGTTCTTACCTTGAAAATGGTTTAAGGAGAAAGTTATAAAATAAATGTTGTTTAATTTTTAACTAAAAATGATACAACCTCTACAAGACCACTGTTTTATTACATAATTACCAAAATTAATAAATATGTCTTAATATACACAAATAAAATTACATAATATTATTACTTTAGTATTAAAGATTTCAAAGTATCATTTCATTAGAATAGAATTTTATAAATTATTGCTTTTTTAAAATAAATGTAATTAATAGACAGCGGATTTTGTACATTTATTACAAATATGAATAAGTCGTATGGAAAACATTAAAAATATTTAAAAAATTAAGAGTACTATTATCGTATCATTTTCAACTAATTAAAATTATTACGAAAATATATAAATGTCTATGTGACTCCTAATACAGACAGCTTTGATTCTGCATAAAACTCCACAGCTTAATAATTAGGAAAGGTATTATTCTGCCACGAACTCTAATAGCGCTACTATTTTTAAAGAAAAGTTGAATGAAGATATGTTTTGAAGGCATGCAAATGCTATATAAAAGTAGATCTATTACTAGAAAAGAGATTTATTACACTCGTATATCAGTGATTCGATATTTATAGAAAATTACTAACCAGGATGTATTCTACCAGATTCTGATGCAGGCCCACGGTGTAGAAGATCTTTAACAAAAATACCCTCCCTCATGTTGCCGCAAATATTAAATCCAAGTCCTGTGAAATCCCGGCTCTTCAAGCTGACAACACTAACCTTGGTGGCTTTAGGCTAAACAAAAAAATCATATTCCATGAAAATCATATTCCATGAAAATCATATTTCCTCCTAATTTCTTTCGTGCAACATTTGTATAAATAAATAGAACCGTATATTTTCTTTAATACAAACCGTACCACGATCAGTTTCACATTTCTTATTTTATAGTTATTGAAATTACAAAGATGCTTCCATTAGAAATTATTAAATAAATTTCTTCATTCAAACACATATAATAAAAATTGTGCGAAATTTAAATAAATTCAGTCTTGTAATTTTTATAAAGTAACGTACACCAGCCACATTTTGTGCACGGTACGTTTAGTGTTACTTAAGTATTATTGTCAAACCTAGAGCAGTCGTGTGTTTAACAATCATTATCCTTCGAAATTAAAAGCTTGAATAATTTCTTTAATGACTGGCATTTGTCAGCCGTGTGACTACTGCAGGTTGAGACAATCCACTAGTAATGCAATAAGTATTCACAAAGAAGTGTTCTTTCGTAAAGAATCGATTCATTTGTATAACAAATACAAATAACAATTTATAGAAATAATACAATCTTATTGTTCTCATAGTTAAATTATGACTTTAACATACGTGGAATAACTGAAACTGAAGTCATAGTTGGAAATAATGGATGCTAACATTGTAATTCAACTTATACACAACGGACATCCTCTTCGTCAAGAAACGCAGAGGCACGTATGGAACATGGCTAGATTAACTGTACGCACATCCTAATTTGACCATGCCAAATACTTGTCAGTGCGTTCGGAATATCGAAATGAAATTTTTCTTCGTGTATTTCGAAGTCGTGTCAGTTTCTTTCAAACAATACCTTTGCATTGCCAGTATCGCATTTTGAATATTTTCGCGAATTTCCATTTTCACATACCATTAAAATTAGTCTCAAGGAAAATTTATTTGAATAATTAAGGAGCACATTAAATTTAAGCTAAAATGAAAACTTCTTTTATTATTACTACAGGAAAACTTCTTGTTTTTAGTGTGTCTTCCATATTTACAATTTTTTCTGGTTTAGAGAGAAAGTTATTTTTCACACAAAGAGTATCACAAAAGATCTTATTTTATTATTTATGATGAAATAAAAAATAACATTAAGTATTTGTATAATAATTGTATGCATTTTGTAAGTAGCCTTATCCAACATTCTTAACGGTAGATACGTCAAAGTTTTGACAAACAAAGACACGGAATAAACGTCAGATAAATTTTGTTCGTATACCAGTTTGTTGCCGAGAAAATCAACTCTGAATATTTATCTCATTCTCGTCTGTCCATACTTCCAGTAAGTAGAAACTGCCAGTAATGAACAGACGCGTTAATATATTCTTATTCAGTACGTCGCAATATGCTACAAACAAGTACATATATTCAATTTCTACAAACCCAAAGCATCGTGTGAATACATTTTCTTTTATACTATCGATATAGTTTCCATTTATTCTCTATGTATTAACCATCTCATACTGTGAAACCTCTGCAATTCTTAAAAATTGTAATTTAATGTGTTCGTAAATTGCATTATTGTAACAAATTATTGTAAATTGCATTACCTTTCTATTTTCAAGATTGAGATTTAAGACAATAAATGCGTTAATTTGAATAATGTATCATTAAATTAAAAATATCGTATCAATCGGCTGTATATGATTGTATTCATCGCACAATTTACACGTTACATCGACATATGCATACACCTTATTCGTACAACCATTTTTAAATACGTTTTTACTTTAAGCACTTTAAGTTTGTTCTTGTTCTCTACAGGCATTTAAATATGAGAATAACTTGTTTTACGAGTAACGATTGCGAGTTAAGGAAGCTGTTAAAAATATTATTAACAGGTTATATAAATTTCTCTGCTGTGGACAGCGGAGATAGTGTAGAAAAACCAGAAATGCGTTTAGAAAAATTTATCTTGAAACTGGAAAGAAGAATGGGAAAAGAAAAATACTTACTCCGACATAAGAATCGTCGAGAGCTTTTCGCTTATCGTTACGATTAGTTGATCCTAGACCCAAGGACGTCCAAGATGTAGACCATCGTACAGAATCTTTACCTGGAGTGTCGCCGGATGTCATAGATACCGCACCTTCTCGAGTTCGATTAGCCGTCGACACGGTGGCATCCTTGAAACACGGATTGTCGAAGGCATAAGCTTCTTCAACAATTTCTGGGTCTGTTACGAGTACTAAGTGCTTTCCTGAAAAGATATTCATTTTGCCATTAGAATTTACCGAAACTTGTTCTTTAACTTGTTATAAAGATTTTTATATTGAAATATAATAAATGACAGACATATAATGAATGCATTTTTATATCGTAATTAAAAACGAATAAAAATGGTCTTGGACGGTTTATTTGATAATTCACGTAAGCTTCCATCTAATTCGTGCTACTTAAAGTAGAGTATAATATTATCATAACAAGGCAAGCGGATTTATATGCAAAATAAGAATTGTCTGTAGTCATTGCAATATACTTGAGCTACATATACATTTATTTCTTTCCGCAATAATATTATCAATAAGTAAAATATAATACAACAATATTTTTAAATTCGCACAATATTTTCACTGTTTTGAATTTTATCTACTCATTTTTGTCATAAATACATAAGATCCACAGTCTAATCATAGATTCTAATCTAATCAAAAATAGAATGTAGTATGTATTACGATAGAAGTATTTTTAGTGTTCAGTTGAATAAAGAACAAAACAAGAAATGGTCAGAAAATCTGGCTGAATAAAAATTGCAATAAAGTATACTTATTGTATTTTCATATTTCTAACATTTATTCTTCAATAAATTGTAACTAAAACCTGTATTAACATTCATCTGGCAATGTGACTTTTTAAAGTAGTACATTATTTAGAGAGTTTTTGTTTGTGAAAAAAAATCTATTGAAATTTAAAAATCTAGAAAGTAAGAATATTATATTGCAAAAATTTGACAAGGTCTCACTTTTCATTCGTAAGTATTTTCAAATATCATAAAACTCCTTAAAATGTTATTTTTAAATAAAAAGCATTATGTAGCTTTTTTAACAAAATATAAGGAATCAAAATAAGTACAAGTTTGATTAGATATCATGTGTGATTGTTTTAAAAACTTATATATGCACATGTAGAGCAACATTTTTATGTAGGCTAATAGGTCATCGTGTTTATAGTACGTATTGGCCGATGAAACAAGTACTGCTGAAGAGTAATAGCCGTATGTGATCGTTATAGTAGACATCTTGTGAAGTAATACGTATGCAAATTCAAAACAATATACACTTTACACATTGAAAATAAATTTTTCTATGAGCCACTGACCTATCTACAATTGTAGACAAGGCTGCCAGCGAATTACACTTTAACATATGCATATAAAATGATGTCATGGTTGCCTAATAGTTGATTCAAGATTTTTGTGAATCCGATTTATCGAAATCAAACTCTGATAATTAACAGTAAGCTATTGACGAACAATATTTTGGTGAATTCTACACATGTTTGTAATTGTTTTTGGTTCCTTGATGACAACCAGTGTCTGAAGTATTTGATTCCGCTTATTTGAATTTATTAATGGTTATTTTTCATATGCAGATGAGCCTTAATAAGCGGCAAGAAAGTGCAGTTTTACTATGGTAGGAGAACTACTGAGAGTTAGGTGTGTCTCGAGTGAATGATATCGAGATACGCGTACACGATTGCCACTATACTTTCGGTTTACTTATGCGCGATTTGTAGATACTATATTGTACAAGAAAACGTACGTATAGTCGGTATAGAAAACTTACATAATGTCATTTTGGAAAGTTTCAGACTTCAAAAATGCTTACAAGAACGTTGGCTAAGGCTCATCGGTTTCGTTATTATGTAGTTTATGTCATCGTAAACGGTGATATCATCGAGTAGATTTATACTTATTTAGTATGTTTAGCAAGGTGATGCGTGCAGCATACACGTATCTATGTATCAGGAATTATACATTCCATTGTGGCGCTTCTAAAGTGCATATTCTAACCGTACATCTGTTAGATTCTCCGAATGCATTTTACTATTACCAAAACCTGTTGTGTCGACGTCTAAAGAAATTGTTTTAGTTTTACTCTTCCTATTTTGAAAATAATATTAAAATTCGACGGATTGAAAGAAATATATTTTGAGTTGTGTCACAAATAACTTTCGTCATAAATATTCGACAATATAAAATAATTATATTTCGGCTGTAACAGATATATTTAAAATAAATAAAGTGTTTGTGTTTAATAATAATTCACGGTGCTTTATGAAGTGAAAGAATGTTAACTGATATTATATTTTAGAAATACTTTGGTGATTCGTGTTTCACAATTTTAATGCGGTATAGAACGTGAGATATTAATGATTACCAACTAATATACATTTAAAGAATTCGATAAGACAGCTTCGTAGGGCATTTCAAGACGTCACTAGACTTGAGTGCGTTCATTTCAAAGGTGCGTGCGTAAGATTGTAGTAACCTTGTATTTTGGTGATTTTCGCATGATATTTTGCAATTAGAATAAGTTAGAGCTTAAAAGAATGTTATAAACACTTTCTAAACGACGGGTTTTTGGGGAATATATTATTTATAAAAAAAGAATGGTTAAAAATTTGAATAGTTTCATTCTTGTTATTTTTATAAAGTAACTCCATAAACCTAGTGTTAATTTATATTATCTATTTTTTCTGTAGAATTTTTTTTTTTAAGAGTTACAGATTGGTTTCCATCAGAGGTCAATATCATCGGATCTATTAATCATCTCATAATCTTTTCAGTCGAGTACTTTGTTTCAACTGTTGCGTTATAATCTATCGCTCGTTTAAACTAACAATGCTTAAGTACCTTCGTCATAAGTGATAACAACACGTGACCCACAGAACTGAATTTTCTGTGGAAAATACACAAACAACCTTGAAGCTATTTGTATACTATATTCTTTAGTCACAAGACTCGGTCTTCCTGTAAAATATGATTACGATGACTAATATTGACAAAAAATATTATATCTGTCACTATTTATCACTTATCTATAAAAATATATAAATACAAAACTTTGCATTCGGAACATGCTTGTATACGCTTTATATCTTAAATGCTTGTATGAAGTATGCCAGTCGTCGCATCATCGTTAAAAATTACTAAACAAAGTGCAAAGATAGTATTAATGAACATTCTAGCTAAGACGTTCAACTTGTTTAAATATTTTTCGTGTACACATATCTTTCCCAAAACACAAATAATTTGGAAAATGACACATACTTTCTTTATTAACGCAAAAGATTCTGAACAGCTAGCAAGGCTATCCATTGCTGCATTGTTTTCTGCTTGAATGAAATGTTTTTAATTGTAATCAAATCTCTACCATCGGAGTCTTTGATTATCTTAAGAGTCATTTATCCGGAGTACGGTAACTCGATACGCTGGATGACATCGTTCGCAACGGATATAATTACACGATGTTATTGTTTTTAGCATTTCGCTTATTAATTACGACCTCGTTTAATCCAATTGTGGCAAACATTTCTTTAGAAAGTGTAAAATGATTGTGGTTTTTTTCTTCACAAACGGACTACTTTTTTCGTACTTCAGTGCAAATAATTCTGTAAAATTGAGCGACGAAAGTTATTGTGGTCTGTTTGTTATCCTCAATATGTGTTGACATTAACGTATAAGAATAATCAAGATATATGAATATATACGTAGGAACTGTTACCGTAAAAACGCCCAATTGTAATTAGTCTTTCTACGGAAAGCACTATCTAGAATGAACTTTATTTTTATATTTCATATTTTAAAATGAATTTTCATTTTTTAAAATTCATCAATTATTTATAATCGTCGATTTTATTTTAAAAGTAGCCTTCTCCTAGGAGTATTAGTCTCAGAGTCATCCTTCTAAAATTTATAACGTTCTTACAAGAATTCCTGAAAGCATTATCAAGTTATTCTATTTAGAAGAAACTCGTTTGGTTTTCTGCCGACGATAAAAATAAAGCATCTTATGGTCGAAGCTGTTAATGATTGGGCAGTGAAAGACGTGGTTTCGCCAACAGTCTAAACGTTCACCATGACATTCTCCGTGACATGGTTCCTTACAAGCAGGAAATTAAATGCGTATACCCTAAATTCGGTATCGTTTTGAAGGATTTCCGTACTCGAAGGGAATGGGCCGAATGATCATCTCAGAGTCGAAACAATTTCGCAGGTTTCTCTCGTTGCATTTGCATCGGAGCAAACGCGTCACCGTATGTATTCGGCGTTCTACGCGCGTCGAATTCCTCTAAAACAACGCCACGATAACTGGTATCATTCGGAGAGCGACCCAAGACACGGAATGCATTTTCTGTGAAGAAACGTTTTACCGTCCGTAGACCGTAAATATCGCTGAACCATACATAGAATAGAAATTCCAACGTATACAACGAATACACGCTGTGGACTTTCGTGTACTGTCGTATCTCTCCGGTGGCACTCCAAGGTCCTGCCTTTTGCGTGGACACAAGCATCAATTGCGTCGCAACGGCGAAAACGATCGTGAGTGCATCATAACGAACGCTGTCGTTTTACGCGCTGCTTCTGCGCGCACCTGACAATTTCGAATTCGACCGGCGCCGTTCGCCGACAAGAGAATCGGATCCGAAAGATCCACAGATCGTTCGGACTCGAGGCTCGTTCCATACCGTGCGCATTCCCGACGGTGCGTCCCATCATGATCTACAGGATGTTATGCGCAAGCGAATTCTTTGCATAATTATACCCGCTGATGCCTACGCGTGTACCGCCCCGTAACGAACCGAACCGAAAAGTTAGCGGAAGAATTGCTGAAAAAAGGCAGAGAGGAGGTGCGCGTGTGTTCGAAAGGTTGCTCGCATGTTCACATTCGTACGTTCGGCGGAGTATCCGTGGCTCCAGGGAACGGGTGGCAATAAATTCCACTTTGTTGCGCAAGAAATTCCATCGGACCTTATATACGCCTCTTCCCGTCGACACGCATAGGCAAGTATAGGTGAGCATGGCGAATCACGTTGTCCTCTATGATAAAATAGCATTTATTCCACGAATGAGCCGACCGAACCAGTCGAGCAACGTTGCCGCGATAATTTCCACCGGGCAAATAGAGCGCGCTCGAGCGGACACGCAGGACGTCGAACGCTAGCCGCGCCTGAGATCTGTCAGCGAGAGGAGGACCCCGTGTGCCTGCGGCTCGAGAGCTGCTCACCGAGAGTTGCGAATTACGGATCGCAGAGATTTCGAAATTTCGGTGGAGCGAGCGCGAACAGGAGACACGGGAAAATTAGGTGGCCCGACTCACCTTTGTGCCTGCGCCACTGTCTGTAAAGAAGCGCGGCGACGACCAGCAGCAGTATCGTCGTCAGAAATGTACCGATCACAGCCCCTGCCACGCTTCCTGCCCCGAAACAGGTATCCCGTGGCTCGTCCTCCATTGCTCCTTTCTTCGTTCAAACTCTTGTCCGATGCATTTCCAAGTTGGCGTTCGGTGCGCGTCGCTTGTCGCGCGTCTCCCGTTTGTCGGTGGCCGTTACTCGCGTTTCCCCGCGCGCCGTCAGGAATTTCCCCGTGGTGAACCCGCCGCGGAGGCTACGGGCCGCAACTGTTTACCGTGGCTCCGCGCGATGTGCATAAGGAGACATTTATTTTCACCTGACGAGTCGTTGCCCTTTACCCGAAGAATCACCACCGCGATTGGAGACCGTCCTACTGCCGTGACACCGTGCACGATACTGAGAGACAGAGAGAAAAAGAAAGAGAACGAGAGACAGAGAGAAACCCGGTGAGACGGAGACCGACACAATCCGAGAGAGACCGACCGGAGAGAGCGAGAGAGACGAGTTCGTAGTGGAACGGAGAGAGAGAAGGAGAGAGATGGAGAGAGACGGAGAACGGACCCATGGATCGAGTAAAACAGGTAGCTGCGCAACAGGTGCTTCTGCCTATGAGGTGGGGATTCCACCTCTACGCGATTTACGGAGGGCCGGGGGCAAGAGTGGAACCAGCATTTCAAAGGAGAAGGGGAACCCGGCATTCCTTCACCATTTCAGAGCTGACCGTATTTTCTGGTACCTAGCCTAGAAGCGCTGCGTGAATGCAAACCGTAGGCGTGTAAGGAAACGGTTCGTGTATTGATTAAGATTGTCCTTTTTTTCCTTCTTTTCTGGCTCCTTTCTTTTTTCGATTTTATTAAACGAGAACGCGAACCTTCACGCCGACCGTTTTTAAAGAAACATTTCGCAACGTACCGCAGACATTTTTTTATATATGGAATTTGGATTTTTGGTCAAACTGGTTTGAAATGCCAGGGTACATGATTTTGACAATAGTCAACTCTGTCGATCGTGCAAAACATTTTTTGAATGACAAACCTAAATTTATATAATACTTTTAGCCTTGTTCAGCGACATTTATTGAATAGACGGTTTTTAAAATATAATATAAAATTCGTTGAACGTGCCAAACGGGTTTCAAATGCTACAGAACTGTGCAGATTATTAGACTTTGTGTAACCTTTTCACAATTTCGTATCTTTTTCATAACCAATTATTTTCAAATAAAAGACAGTCAAAATGCAACTAAAAAGTCGTGAATTTGCGAATTGAAGTAATAACAGATATCGATAGGAAAAGATATCATTTATCAGTACACATTTACGAGTATTAGGATTTTTATTTACTTTTAGGCTCATGCATGTTCATAAATTGCTCATTTATTTTATCGTTCTACTTTCATGAGGTATCATTTATATTCGTTATTATAAAGATTACGACAGATTTAATAAATTGTAATCTCAACGTCCCCTTTAACATAAAAATGGCAATAATGGATTAAAAAGTAATAAAAAGACACACTAATATATAGAGTAATTAGACACTAAATGATTTCTTAATTGAAACTTCGATATAAGAACATTTCATCACATATATTTATGGATAAGGTCATAATGCTGCTAACAATAAGTGCAACAATTTCAAAAAGGTAAAATGAATTAGTTTCGATCCTGGACCACTTATGTGTTATAAAATAATTTCATTTTCTAAATAAAACTATTGATGTTTGTGTGAACAATTTCTAAATCATTTAACTATAACCATGTGCTTAATATACAATTGATAAGAAATACATGTAGTAAATATACCTATATTAAATTTATTCTCTAAATGACAAAATATTATTGCATGAAAATGTAATATATGCAATACAACTGATATACTATTTTAAAAATGATGATGAAGCAACAATTCGTAAAAGTCGAAATATAATGTTGCAATGGTCGTTAATTACAATCATCAATATCAGCTGCGCTTGTATTAATAGACCCAATTACGTAGAGCGTAACATAACATACCGTTTTCTACACGATTCCACCTATAATTCACCTATAAACATACGTTAAATCTCGGTGTAATTTCTATACGCGAGAAATTCTAAAGCGTGAAATTGTAAATAACTAAACTGTTTCTTTGTTCTTACAGATTCAATTTACGTTATTGTTATTGAAGCAGATTAAATATTTTTGAAACAAATAAAACATTACGTATATGTAGAAGTATAATAAAATACAACATAATAATTGTACATAATCAGATCTGTTTATCGACGAACATCGATGTTTGTACAAATCCTCTTATCTAAAATATATTTTTTCGTAGTAATAATAATTGCCAATATTAGATGTGCACAAAAGCTCTATATAATAGAACGGTGCGATTTTTTAAGCAAATCAAAAGTTAACAGATTTTTATTAGAACATTACAAATCAGTATGAAGTATTAACTGATTCCTCCATGGAACAATATATATAACAGATTAAAAAGGAAGTCATTTTGAGATAAAAATATGAATGGTATTTCGGTTTTAATACATTAGTGTGACTCAGAAACAATTCTACAAGACATACATAGTCTTTTAAGATAAATAATAATTAAACGGCAAAGTAGGTTGTGGCATTTCAATTCTGACTTTTATATGATATTACACCGTATGCATATTCCGATTTAATATAAATATTCGTGTAAGTATATAGTATAATGATAAAATAATAATATAGTGTGAGTGAATGAGTATTTGGGGATGAGTATATAGTTATATTAAATGTATTCGTAAAGACAAATATTTGCACATTAATGTATTTGAACTGATTAGTTCTTCGCATACTGCAGTAGATGGCATTAATATAGCCTACAATGGCGCGCGCAAAATATTATTGACAACACGGGACATGCGCCTAGCGTTTGGTCGGCACCATAGAACTACGTATCGTAGATGAGAAAATCGATATTCGAGAGATGATTTTCGAAGAGTAGAATTTATAAGAAAGGTTTGCTTTGGGCAGATAGAGCTCCGTGTGGCGACCGTCATTGCCAACTCCCAACGCGTCATCCGTAGTTCGTAAGTTCGTAATTAGGTTATTTAGTTTTATTTAATTCCCTAGATTCTCTAGTCATTAGTTTATTTTTAGGTTAAGTAGTTGGTAAGCCTGGTTTTTAAGGGACGCGCGCCCTAAGCAAGAAGGGTGTAAAAAAAGACGCTTGGATTTAGAAGCCTACGAGAGTTACCCTCGAACAGTCGTGTGTTAAAAATATATTGTCTTGTGAACAAAAAAAGTGGATTCCATTTTCTTCGCTCTCCCAGAACCGTTTCCCCCACATCCGGCTCTCACTAATGCCATCTCTAGGTACATGACAGTACTTGTAGAGTAAAGACACAGACTTAAGATACCTACAGACATTGCATGCAATCACCGACGAGATACTGTTAAAGACATCCAGCCCCCGTGTATTCGGTTGCGCCGAAAAATGGGCTCTGATGGGCTCTCAAACCGGTCGGTAACGGGTCCGATGGCATCGCCGGTGGTTTCGTGGAATGGATAAAGTAGACTTATGAAGTTCCACGGTGCTAAAAGTTCCGCGCTCTCTACCTACATAGAACATTTGCTCGTCAACTGCGCACGACTGCATGAGTGGCGTAGAGGTAAATGGATGTAATACCTTAGGTAATAAATAAATTAAGACTGTCATTATCCATTCTGTGATTTCTTGGAAAATAATTACATATTATTGTATAATTTCATTAAATTCTTATCGCCTACTTATTTTCCTTATTGTTCAGCATTGGAATCACTGTTTTATAATCGATAGCCTGTAGATGTAGGAATTTATAAAATATCAGAATTTACACTTAATTTAATTAATGGGATATTTATAAAATAATTTTTCTTAAAGAAAAAATATTCTATAATAATTATAGAATAAAAAGGTAGAATAAATACAATCTACAAGAAACGATCAAATTCAATCGTTCTTATCGAGATCCTTAGTAGAAAGCAGAAACGTAATTTTTATTACTTATTTTTCCGATAATACCACTTCTAATGCTCGACAGCACTGTCTGCAATTATTAAATGTAATTATTTTGATCAGAGAAATATTACATATATGATGGTAAAAGTCTCCTAAAAGATTAACTAAAAATGAAAAAGTGTCATCATTGAATTACTGTTGCCTCACCGATGTTATGTACCTGACCTGTACATAATGACCATACACCTGTATATGATCCGAATTATAGCGTGTTTGGTATCATTTTAATCAGAATAATGCCACAAATCTATTAGCAAAAGTCTCATAAAAAAGTAAGTAATAATAAAAAAGCTATTCCTTGGTAATACATTGTGAGGACGTGCGAGCCTTTGAACTGTGCCGCCGACTGCGACTCTCCGCGTCTCTTTCTTTTTCATACGCTATCCTTCGTCGCGCCCGAAACTTTAATTGTCTATTACACAAGTAAATATCATCGGAATTATATCACATTTGGTATGATTTTTATTAGAAAAATGCCACAAATATGGTCATCGAAGTCCCATAAAAAAATAATGAAAAATAAAGAAGTTGGAAATTCGAATTAGGTATGTTTACATTTCTCAGTGACCGAGGCCTCTCGAGCTCGGCTATCCTTCTCTACGTTCGGCAAACCTCAGACAATGATATTCCTCGCGTATAAACTAGGACTGTTACTTTTCCGAAGCTTCGACTCTTCGAAGCTTCGAAGGATTCGAAGGAACGAAGGGAACTTTGAAGTTGATGAAAATCGAAGTTTCGGACCTTCGAACCTTCGAACCTTTGATTCGTTTCCAGTTAACGGATAAAAGAAATAAATTTTCATAATTTGTTTCTATATTCGCCATCTGAATTATTTCAATAATTTATTGTTTAGATAATATATTTATAATTTGAATTATCTTTTCGATAGCACATTGTTAAAATAATTGTTTAAATAAATAAATTTTATAATTTGTTTCTATATTCATTATTTGAATTGTTATTTCAATTATTTATTGTTAAAATAAATAAATTTTTACAATTTGTTTCTATGTTCATTATTTCAATTATTTCAATTATTTATTGTTAAAATAATGGTTTAAATGAATAACTTTTCATATTTTGT
The DNA here is from genome assembly GCA_913789915.3 of Sphecodes monilicornis. Lineage (NCBI taxonomy): Eukaryota > Metazoa > Arthropoda > Insecta > Hymenoptera > Halictidae > Sphecodes > Sphecodes monilicornis. The sequence goes on along the minus strand of OU565295.1, from coordinate 2,218,963 downwards.
TTCTATATACATTATGTGAATTATTTCAATAATTCATTGTTAAAATAATTATTTAAAGAATGTACAAATATTTACATAATGAATATAGAAACACATTTCTATAGATTATAAAAACTGTAGATTATAAATTTTTATACTCTATAGAAACGTGTTCCTATATGAAATATGTAAATACGTGTACATTGTCTAAACAATTATTTGAACAATAAATTATCGAAATAATTCAAATAATGAACATAGAAACAAATTGTAAAAATTTATTTATTTAATCAATTATTTTAACAATAAATAATTGAAATAACAATACAAATAATGAATATAGAAACAAATTATAAAATTTATTTATTTAAACAATTATTTTAACAATGTGCTATCGAAAGAAAAATTCAAATTATTATACTACAAACGTCCCTGCGCAGATCCGTGTTGTGGACCATTATCGATGAAATACTGTACATGGTAAAGTTGTGTGGCTTCGTGTAAGAATTACAGATGTGAAGACAGATTTCAAATATCACCTGTTGTTGCAAGAATACATTAAATATCATTCATTATTCACACGTTATTGTAATTTTTCAAGCATTTCCAGTGCTCTGACAAAAAATGATTCTGATAAAAATTACTCGGTAGTCACTCTTCTATAAATTTCAATATAAAAAATTAAATGTAAAACGCCCCGCCCCAGAATTACGACCAGCCTAGACGTCACGTTGACGCACCAGACCCCGGAAGGCGAAGCTCGAAACAAGGTGGAAGCCGAAGGACTCGGGAGGGCAGAATACTTTGACATTGCTTGCGAAAGCATCGACGAACTCCGAGCGAAATTATTTGTATTGATACGCACTTTTACGGTAGTTTTGGACACGTACGATCTGAGTTCTAAGACATCTGCATGCCTTACATAAAACAATTTTTTTTATTCGATAAAATTGTAAGGTCTCCTTGATTTTCTAAAGGTCACTATATATTTTTTACTTAATAATGTTATTGCTGACGTCGGGCTGAATTCAACGAATACAATAGTTGTGAACAGCTAATTCCATTCTGCGACGCGCGACGCGGCGAAAATCGAGCAGTCGAACGCGTAGTCCTTCCTTGCACCCGAACCTTTCGCCGTTCATTACACGAGTAAATATCATCGGAATTACATCATATTTCGTATCATTTTCATCAGAAAAATGTTACAAGTATGTTTGTGAAAATCCGATAAAAAAATAATGAAAAATAAAGAAGTTTTGTTGTTGGATTAGTAGTGGTCTCACACCGATATACCCAACCCGTATTGTGTTACACTCCTCGGCGACCGAGGCCCTCGAGCTTTACTCCGTCCTTTTCTCCGTTCGGCATGGGATCGCGGAACAGTCTCTCTTGAACGCTGAATGTCTTATTTTATATCTAATCTAATCTTATTTTATTTGTCAAAATTTAACTTCCTATTTAAAATATTTTTTTATAATTAAATTTGGAATATTTTCTCTTTAAAGGACCTACCTAGAGCAGTCTCGTTTTAATGGTTTTCGGTCAATCGCCCGTATTTAATTGCATGCAAAAATATTGAAAAAATCTGACGAATTGCGATTATTGATATTGATATTGATATATATTTAAGAATTTTTGCCGATTTTTCGGTTGAAAATCTTATTTACAAAAAAGGAAAACATAAGAATTCGAAAATTTTAGGTTTCTTTGGAAATTGAAAAAGGACATCGAACAAATTTTTACGGTAGCAACATATCCAGAAAGAACTTCGATTTATGAGAGTTCACAGTTTATTCGATCCCTGCTCTGGTTATTGGGCGATACATTGTAACGCGTGTGCCAATCTTTGACTGCTCGGTCTTCGCTATAGCATTCGAACGCGGCTCAGAAAATTATTCGAACTCGAATAAAACGTCGAATAAAGATACAGATGAAAATGATAACTTTATTCACCGCTAACGATGAATAAAAAAATTATCTTTATTCGCCGAATAAATTTTCATCGAATAAAACTTTATTCGACGCGTGTCGAATACAGATAACCATAATCATTTCTTTTGTCGCGTGACAAATAATGTTTTTATTTTTTAATCGCTGTTTGCATCGATGCTCCTACAATTATATTATATGTATTATATTAATTTATCCTCGCGAGTCTCTCTCGAACTCTATATTATTCGATATAGTATGTCAAATAAACGTTAATCTGTTTTTCAACATATGTGTGTTTCCAGAGATCGATTCTTAGAACAATTATTATTAAAAAGTGTAAGGAAATAATGTTTGTTTATGAAATATTTTTAAATTACAAAATGAGGTATTTCGTATGAATTCAGAGGTAGTAATTATTGAATATTGATTTTCCTAAATATGCTTTCATACTTTCTTACGTACAAAATTTCTAGGATTTTTTGTCTTTGATATTAATTTTACTTTTAGTATTTTAAGCCTTAAAAACCAACACCAAAATGTTTGTTCGAGAATGTAACATCTGATCTCATTGCTGTCTGCCGTCTCACCGTCTCAAGAATCTCCTCAGAGGCCTTCTGCACCGACGAAATATCGTCGGTGGCCTTCTGTTTCTTACTCCAGCCAAAATATATCCTAGAGGGCGTAAGAGAACGCTTGAATTATTCGGGCACACGAACTCCCGTAAGGCTGGCTGTCTTTAACAGTATCTCGTCGGTGATGCAATGCATTTTTCTGTCTACGGTTCTGAATTACCGACTCGGTAGAAAATGCCCTAGTACGATAGCGGACTCTATCGAAATGGAACGGTCAGGTGGTGAACTACACGAGGTTGCAACACATAAAGTGTGTGTCTGAGGAGGCTCGATTTTACAGCGTTGTCAGCTTTAAAACGCAATTGTATTCGTACAAAAATACTCCACGTATTATTCACTTGTGCCACCTATTTTTTTACAGGACTTCGAACCCCCTGGTAAAAATTTGGCGAACATGATAAAGAAGTTTGTATCCGACAAGGACGAACTTATGCACATTTAAGAAGAGAAAGAAAGACAGACACAGAGCTGCTGAATACTGTGCACACTCGACAGAAAATTTATTAGTAACACACTTGTGAGGAATTGTTTACAAATATTTGCAGTTAGGAAATGTAGAATAGACCTTCAGCTACTTTCACATATAGTTTATCGTCACATTTTATTTCTGACTAAATAGTTATAAACAATTATTCTAAGTCTGGTTCTAAAATAAACTCAAATAATTTAACAGATCTCTGGTAAAAAATAATCTTCCTTGTGATCGGAGGATCTAGAATCATGTCTCAGCTACATTTCTGTTGCAGTTTTATGTAGATTCGACGCCTAGTTAATTAGTTATTTACGATTTCCAGAGTGGTGACACAACGATTTGTGTGTTTACCTTTGACAAATACTCGGACTCTCCTTGTCTTAATCATTGCGGGCATAGAAGATAGAAGTTACCTAATTTTTATAGATATTAGCTCTCGAAGAATATAGAATGGACCTTCGGCAACATTCATGTATAGTTTTCAATTCGATTCTAGAAGAGGTTAATTAGTTATAAATAATTTTTGTTACTCTTGTTCTAATGAAACTGTGTATACTAGTGAGAATTGAATATCTTGTATACTCCAAATGTTGATGCATAAAAGTTAATCTATATCTCGAGTACAATTAGCTATTTTTACTGAAAAATTGGGTGGTGAGGTAACCAAACATATAATCGTTGTAATCGTTAAACAAACAGAGATAACAAATTCATTAATTACATTTTTTCAATATAATTATGCTTAGTAATATTCATGTATCATAAATTATGCTGGATCTCGAGTTTTATTACTTACTTCTACTAAAAAATTAGATGGCAAGATGGTCAACGGAGTGCTAGTCGACATCATCGACAAAAGGAATTGTTTCAAATATTAACCAGCTAGAGATAATAAATTTATCAGTGAATTGTGTTCGATGAATTAATGCACGCGAATATTCATGTGTCAGAAGATATTCAATATCTCGAGTTCCATTACATATTTTTACTGAAAAATTAGATGGTCAGATAGCCGAGGGAGTGCTTATCGACATAATTAGCAAAAGGAATTGTTATAAACATTAAACAGCCAGAGATAGTAACTTTATTAATTACATTTGCTTGATATAATATTGTTTGGTAATATTCATGTGTTAAAAGTTACTTTGTATCTCGAATACTATTAGCAATTTTTATTAAAAAATAAGATGGTAGATGGTCAAGGGGATGCGTTTCGACATCGTTGGCAAAAGGAATTGTTATACACATTATACAACCAGAAATAATACATTTATTAATAATTATTATCATGGCGATCGAAATCTACTGAAATTAGTTGGAGTGGGAAGCTTTACGCTTCGCTGAGCGCTGCGCATCACTGCTTACCTAAGCCCGTGGAGCGCGCTCAGTCAGTCAGTCGGGCCGGGCCCTCCGGCAGGGGCGGTCGAGCTCCGGGACCAGGAGGATCTTCGACCACCTTGGGCTGACGAGGGGTCCTCCAGCGGTTCTCTGGCCTAGCGTTGACCAAGGGCCCTCTACCAGTGGCCATCCAGAGCTACCCTAGCCTACACCTGCCTACCCTCAGCTGGCTTAGGGTTGACCATGGGTCCTCCAGCAGTGGTTTGGCCTGGTCTACCCTTGTGTACCCTGAGGTTGACCAGTGGTCATCCAGAGCTATCCTAACCTACACCTGCCTACCTTCAGTTGGCTTAGGGTTGACCATGGGTTCTCCAGCAGTGGTCTGGCCTGGTCTACCCTTTCCTACACTGAGGTAGACCAGTGGTCATCCAGAGCTATCCTAGCCTACACCTGCCTACCTTCAGCTGACTTAGGGTTGACCATGGGTCCTCCAGAAGTGGTCTGGCCTGGTCTACCCTTGCCTACCCAGGGCTTGACCAGTGGTTATCCAGAGCTACTCAGGCCTACCCTTGCTTACCATCAGCTGGCTTAAGCTTGACCAAGGATCCTTCACCAATGGCCTACCATTGTTTATCATGGTCTACCTTTAGCTAGCTTAGGGTAGACCAAGGGTTACTTAAAACTTCCTTGGCCTACTTTAAGCTAGCTGGGGGGGGGGGGCATGGTCTTTTCAATGCTCCCTTCGTTTTCCTTGGATTCTGAGCCGGTCCAGTTTCAGTATCCGGCATGAAGTCTGTGCCGTGCTGATCGGTTCAGAGAGGGCAACCATTGCAATGACTTCGCATCTTTGAGTGAGTCATTTTGTCACTACCTTATCACTATACTCGTCTGTAGAAACATGTAGAGTAGTAGTAGACTGTAAAAGTAGTTAGTTGCATGCATGGGCAGGCTTTGCCGCCCCAACGATCAGCCGAGATGGGAACGTCCGCGATTTGCACTAGCGTTGCGAGAAAACCACGCGTTGAATTTAGTCGATTTTGAACAGAGATTAAAGCTAACATTACGGTATAGATTTTTAGAGCGTAGCGTTGCGAATTACAAATAGTCCCGGTTCAAAATTACATTTCAATTTGATAACTGCGCTTTTAAAGTTCATATCGTTGTTGTTTTACATATAATCTAAAGTAATCGTTTTTTGGATCTCTGTTCGTTGAATTAGCGTTGCGCACCAAAAGTTCGCGTTTGCTTTCGAGTCTTTCGACTTTTCAGGCTCCCATGCTCGAGCTGCAACGATCAACTGTGAGATGGGCACATCCGCGATTTCGAGTAGCGTTGCGAAACAAATTGTCACACGCGTTGTACTAGTATCAATTTTTAAAGTTGATCAAATGCCTAGTTAATGTTGCGAATAAATAGTCGCGACTTAAAGTAATTCTAGAGACACCGATATAGAATTTTAGACGTCAGAGTTCTTTTCTTATTTAAATAGTATTTTGAATTTCGATTTGTTGAATTAGCATTGCGCATCAAAAGGATCGCGTTTGTATTAGAATGATTCGATATTTCAGGCGTCCATGCTCCAGTTGCAACGATCAACTGTGAGATAAGAACATTCGCGATTTTAAGTAGCGTTGCGAAACAAATTGTAACACGCGTTGTAATAGTATAAATGTTCAAAGTTGACTTAATGTCTAGTTAATGTTGCGAATAAATAGCCGCGATTTAAAGTAGTTTTAGAAGTACCGATCTAGAATTTTAGACCTTAGAGTTTTAAATTTCTTATGTACTTTGTAAGAATGGTAATACTTAATTTTGTAAGACTTTCAAAGTTCAACTTTACCAAATTGATACAATATTTTTGTCTAGAAATTGATATTTTTCAGGAAATTGATATTTCTCAAGAAATTGATATTTCTCAAGAAATTGATATTTCTCAAGAAATTGATATTTCTCAAGAAATTGATGTTTTTCAAGAAATTGATATTTTTTTCAGGAAATTGATATATTTGCCTTGAAATTGATATATTTGTCTTGAAATTAATATTTATTTCAGGAAATTGTTATTTATTTCAGGAAATTGTTATTTATTTCAGGAAATTGTTATTTATATCAGGAAATTGTTATTTATTTCAGGAAATTGATATTAATTTCAGGAAATTGATATTTATTTCAGGAAATTGATATTTATTTCAGGAAATTGATATTTATTTCAAGAAATTGATATTTATTTCAGGAAATTGATATTTATTTTAGGAAATTGATATTTTCATCTTGAAATCGATATTGCTCGGATCGGAGTTTCCTCAGGGACTCACTCACGGAATGGGGCCCGTGAGTGGGTACGGGTACTCGCGTCCCCGGGGGCACCCGAATCGCCTACAGGTCGTTGCGTCCACAAATCATTAGATTTGGGCTCGATGTGGTTTCGATTTTGTTTCGACTTTGTTTCGACTTTGTTTCGACGTGTTTTCGATTTGGTGTCGATTTTGTTTCAACTGGTTTTCGATTCTGTTTCCATTTTACTTCAACTGGTTTTCGATTCTGTTTCGATTTTCTTTCAATTGGTTTTCGATTCTGTTTCGATTTGGGTAGTTCATCTTGCTCTTGTTAGTCAGAACGAACGAAGAAAATTCATTGAAAGAAAAAAAATTCATGGAAAGAAGAAAATTCATCGAAGGAAGAATATTCATCGAAAGAAGAAAATTCATCGAAAGAAGAAAATGCATCGAAAGAAGAAAATTCATCGAACGAAGACTCCAGATTATTTATAAATTAGTTTTAGTGCGTGAATTAGTTATTAAGATTGTATATCGTCGTTGTAATTATATCGAGTAATTATTGCCGTAACTTGACTTTGCTCGCTCCGTTTTCTGTCTCCGACTCAGCCTTCTGCTGTGTCGCCTTGCTTGCAAGTTCTGAGCCGATCCAGTTTCGGTATCCGGCGTGAAGTCATTGAGAGGGATGTCTAAGAGACTCGTTCACTCGTCTTCTGACGATCCCCTGGGCACGTCATGTTAACGCTTGCGTTCTCGTGGCCCCCAGTAGCGCCAGAAACCGTTTGAGCGCATCTCTTTGCCATCTTTCTTGGTGATGGAGTGACGGGTATCGGGCTGGTCGACTCAGGACTTGTAAGCACTGAACGCGTCGCGTCACCCTTGACCCGGAGCCTTCTGCTCTGGTTCGATCTTGTTTCTCTCTTTGAAAGAATCAGAGCCTTCCGCCTGAATCGCCTTTGGTCCCTCGTGGATTGGAGACTTCTTCTCCGATTCACTCTTTGCCCTGCAATAATTACTCGAAATACGCTAAATGGAAAAGAAGTCTTTTCCGTGAAAAAGACTATTTTTCCATTTAGCGACCTGCGAACTTAGTTTCTAAGAATCGTCGTTGTAAGAAAGGGTCTCTTGTGCAGCAACCTCCTCGTGGTGAGACCTGGGCAATCGATATTATCCACAATTCGCAAAATGCTATAATTTATAAATTATAGTATCTCGCATGTAGTGGATAATATCGAGCTAATAGCTGCACATGTAGAATTTGCGTAAATATGTATTTCATAGTAGAATGTAAGACTTTTAATACTGTCTTCCTTTTCCTATGTTCCAGCTTCAACAATTATTTTCAATTAATAATCCAAATACAAAGTTTTCGTTTCAGAATACATGTAACTCTTGCTCTCGTGAGCGAGTGTTAAATAGATTTGCACTCCTGCAGTAGATTGTAGGTTCTGATGTAGTCTAAATATGATGTACGTACTGAGATGTACGTTACATATCGCATATTATTTCGATATTGAAACATTATTTTATATTTAAATGAAATAATTGGTTGAAACTAGTTCTTATCCAGACTAAAAGTTAGTTCTGATTCATGTGTTAGAGGGGCTAAAAAGATGAGGCAGGATCTGTTCCATGTTGCCGCATTACCGTAAAGAAAGTAAACTATTGGTCTAAAGTGTATAAAACTATTATAATATACATTCATTAGTGACACGGGTAATAAAAATAATATTAAGTATAGAAACCAAATTAATTTTACTACAATTCGTATTTTTGTAATGCATTCTTCATAAATATTATTTTCACCGTTCAAATACATGCGCCGTATGCATTAGTAGCCTCCAAAACACCCGTAGTAAAAATAAAGTATACGGAATATTCAGTTCTTGCTAATACGGCTAAATTAGTGAACTATCGGTAATATTGAGCGCGACACGGAAATGGTACGGGGGCCACTGTGGCCCCCCCGAGGCCTAGACAGAAAAGCCCATAAGATGCAATGTCTGTAGTAGTCTTAAGTCTGTGGTAAAGAATAAACCAACCAACCAAGAGTAGAATTGCAATGGACAAGTAAATATAAGCAGAGACGAATTTCTCTCCGATGTGCCAATACCTCAGACCACGGACTTAAGGACTGTGCATTATGCTGCGGGGGTGAGGCGAAAGACGGAAGGGGTATCAACTTGTCGGCCATCTTGGATGGCAAACACTGTGGTGCGCTCTATAGGCAGTGTTGGGATATGGTGCAAGATTTCACGCGCATGCGCGGCGATTTCAGCCTCAGTAAAGTAAGATTCTCGATAAAGTGAGGTACCTTGAGCACCCAGCAGAGTTTTAAAAAATTGGTATGATATGATTCTGAAAAATGAGTGTATAACATGTGTATTTGTGTATATTTTGTAACTCGTAGAACACGTCCTGAAGTCTCCTTGTTCGGAAAAGATTGTTTCGAGACATTCCCGCCAATATAACTGTCTCAGGGCTCCACTACCTCTGTCATCATGATATAGATACATTACTGTTTTGGCCGCGCATGCGCGTGAAATCTTGCACTATATCCCAACGCTATCTATAGGTAACTTTAAATACTAGTTGCGCGAATTTGCAATGCAATCATGCGGGAAATAGATATACATAATTTATTTATAAATTTATATTGGTGCCGAATGTGCATTATTTTATATATATATATATATATATATATATATATATATATATATATATATACAGATATATATATACAAATACACTTGTTATGCATTCATTTTTCAGAATCAAATCATATCAATGTTCCCGCAACGTTATGTAGATGGCAACACTAGTTTTGCCATTGTGGCGACACGCGCACACAGAACCATTGCGCCATCTAGATGTAACTAGCATAAGTCAATAGTCACTAGGATAGTTAGATTTAAGTTTTTAGGTTGTAAGATTGATTTTAAGGGTAGCGCATTTTTTCTTCGAGAAGCGGAGGACCGAGAAAAGCCTCGGTCACTCGACCTTTGTATCGCCCAAGGGCAACATCGCAATAGTGTAAATACATCGATATATAAAACAGTGAAACGCGTGATAATTTCATCCCAGCGTAGAGTCGCGCATAAAATAGTTCCCCACAATTGGTGCCGAAACCCGGGAACTCGCTGTTTTATTTTTCTATTGCCGCAAAAGAAAAGTCAGTGCAGTTTATGAAAAAAGAAAAAGACATTTAAAAAAAAAATGGTTGACGAAGACAAAAAGGAAGATGAAATCCGATCCGAAATTCAGGCGAGCGAATTCCGCGCGGCCAAACTGTCGCCCTTTTGGAAGGACAAGCCATGTGCGTGCCGACGCCGTGAAAAGTTCGGCCGTGGTCCGCAACCTGGACCAAACGATTATGAAGATTATATTGGACGTTATCGAGGCGCCGGCCGAGCGGAGCACGTATGAACATATCAAACGTGCATTAATTGATCGGTTGGCGAAGTCCGACGAAGCCCAGCTGAAACTCCTGCTCACAGGCGTGGAACTGGGCAACCAGAAGCCGTCGGAGTTGCTGTGGGAGATGACGCGCTTGGCGGGTGCCAGCGTTACACCAAACGCCGTGCAGACGCTGTGGATGCAGAGGCTGCCCACCCGCGTTCAGGAGATCCTGGCCATCTTGGACGACGCGGAAGTGGACAGGCTGGCGAAGGTCGCCGACAAAGCCATGGAACGGGCTGCAGGAGCGGAAGTAGCCGCCATTGCGGAGCGTCCCCAACCATCGAGGGACGTGCGGTCACCGACGCGTCAAAATGGCGAACTGGCCGCCATTATGGACCGTCTCGAGAGGCTCGAGACGCGTCTTTCCAGGCGAGCCCAGAACAGCAGCAGACATCGTCAGCCCAGCAGAAGACGATCAAAGCACCGCAGTTCATCCAGATCTGCGAACGGTTTCTGCTACTTCCACACCAAATTTGGAAACGAATCGTGGAAGTGCAGAAAGCCGTGCCGTTGGATTGAACCGGACAGGAGGCCGGGAAACGAATAGCCGCGTCCCGGATCGAGGCTGTGGAGGACGCGCCGAGAAGATATCGCCTCTGCGTTGCGAACAGGCATACCGGTGTGGAATTTTTAATAGATGTCTCGGTCGTCCCGAAGGCTTATGGAGGTAGGCGTTTTTAAATTATACGCGGCAAACGGGGCGGTAATAGATACATTCGGAGAAAAAGTTCTCTCCCTTGATTTGGGGTTGCGCCGCGATATTTCCTGGCGGTTCTTAATAGCAGACATAGACAAACCAATAATAGACGCAGATTTTTTACATTTTTTCAACTTACTAGTGGACTTACGGCACAGACGACTGTTGGACGGTAACACGAAATTACACGCAAACGCGACGATTTCAACAGTACAGATTCCCTCCGTCACGACAATAGATGCCACCAGTAAACAGACCGCGCTACTTCGCGAATTTGCTGACATCACTAAACCAGCCGTCAGGAAAAACTTGCAGAGCGGGGTGCAGCATCATATTGTCACTAAAGCACCCCCGGTTGCCGAGCGAGCGAGACGCCTGCCTCCGGAGAAGCTTAGGGTGGCTCGTGCAGAATTTGAGCAAATGCTCAAAGAGGGTATCTGCCGACCATCGAAGAGCCAGTGGGCCAGTCCTCTCCACATGGTCCCGAAGAAGTCAGGGGAGTGGAGACCATGCGGAGATTATCGCCGACTGAATGGCATGACCGTGCCAGATAAATATCCAGTGCCCCACGTACACGACGTAGCAAGCCAGTTTGTTGGATGCAACGTATTTTCCGTAATAGACCTGGCACGGGCGTACTACCAGGTACCTGTAGCGCCCGATGACGTCGCAAAAACGGCTGTTATAACACCGTTCGGGCTATACGAATTTACGGTCATGCCATTCGGATTGTGCAATGCGGCGCAGACTTTCCAGAGGTTGATGGATTTCACGTTACGGGGACTAGATTTCTGCCACTGTTACGTAGACGATATAATAGTGGCATCCCCGGACGTGGAGACACACGAGAGGCATCTGCGCACCTTGTTTACTAGGTTAAGGAACATAGGTTTAGGTATTAATGTATCAAAATGTCAATTTGCGGAATCTAGTGTAATTTACTTAGGATATAAGGTTAGTGGTATGGGCATCGCACCGTTGCAGGAACGGGTGCAATCAATAGTTAACTATACTAATCCAGTTACCATTGCAGATCTTCGGCGTTTTCTGGGAGTCATCAATTTCTACAGAAGATTTCTATGTCGAGCTGCTGATTGGCTCGCTCCTTTGAATGGTCATCTTAAGGGAGCCAAAAGGAAGGATAAGAGACCGGTCCATTGGGACGATGTATCTGAAAGGGCATTCGAAGAGGCAAAGAGGCAAATGGCCTCAGCAACGCTCCTTTTCCACCCAAGGGAGAATGCAAAATTGGCACTGCGAACAGATGCATCGGATGTAGCCATAGGAGCCGTCTTGGAGCAGTTCCATGATGGTAAGTGGGAGCCACTCGGTTTCTTTTCCAGAAAGCTAGAAAAAGCCCAAACGAGGTACAGTGTGTACGATAGAGAGCTTTTAGCCATTTACAAGAGCCTCAGATTCTTCAGGCATCTTGTAGAAGGCAGAGAAGTGCATGTATACACGGATCATAAACCGTTGGTATATGCATTTCTTCAAAAAGCAGACAAAGCCAGTCCGCGACAAACAAGGCAGCTGGATTACATCAGCCAATTCACCACAACAATTAAATATGTCAAAGGTATGGACAACGGTGTGGCTGATGCTTTTTCCAGACTGCAAACAGTCGAAATGCCTGTCATTATCTCAACAGATCAGCTAATGAGAGAGCAAGCGGAAGACGAAGAGCTGGCAACATTAATAGTGGGAAACTCCAACAGGTGGAACTTCCAAAAGATATTTTTGGACAGTTCAGAGAAATACCTATATGGAGACATTTTCCAAAATAATGTAAGGCCATATTTGCCGAAATCTTTAAGAAAAGTAGTTTTTAAAAATGTACACAGCCTGTCTCATCCTAGTGGCAGAGTAACTAGGAAGATGATAGGAAAGAACTTCGTTTGGCCTTCAATGAACAAAGACATAACCGAGTGGTGTCGCACCTGTTTGCAGTGCCAAAAACAAAAGGTGCTCGTCAAAGAACAGATTCGAGCATATACATGTGGATTTAGTCGGACCATTACCATCAATTAATGGTTTCCGATAGTGTCTAACAGCCATAGACAGATTTTCCAGGTGGCCCGAAGCTGTGCCGCTGACCGCCTGCTCTGCGGACAAGGTAGCCGCAGCCCTTTATACAGGCTGGATAGCTAGATTCGGTGCACCAACAACTATCACAACTGATCAGGGAACCCAATTCGAGTCACAGTTGTTCGAAGCACTGACCAAACTGGTCGGTGCAAATAGAATAAGAACAACGACATACCATCCTTAATCAAATGGGATGATTGAGAAGTGGCACAGGTCACTCAAAGCTGCCATAAGATGCCACGAAACCTCGAATTGGGTAGAGATCCTCCCGACAGTGTTGCTGGGGCTCCGAACTAGCTATAAAAAGGACATGAAGGCTTCCGCTGCAGAGCTGGTCTACGGTACCAGTCTAAGACTGCCTGGAGAATTCTTCATTGACGATAGCACAGAAATTAGTCACAGCATATTTTTAGATAAACTCAGACAGAACATAAAGCAGGTCAAATCATCTCCAATAGCTCATCACGCAAAACGACGAACATTTATACACAAAACGCTGTATGATTGTTCCCATGTATTTGTTCGAATAGACGCGACCAGGAGGCCTTTTGAAGCTCCTTATGAGGGCCCATTCGAAGTGATCGAGCAAATCACAGATCGCGTTGTCAAAATAAAATACAAAGACAGGGAAAGTAATATCTCAACAGATAGGTTAAAACCGGCGTTTTTCGAAACGCATTCAGCGTTAGAGATACCTCAGGAAACGCCGAAGACCTATATAAATAAGAAAACTAATGTTAAGAAACGAGTTAGATTTTCGTAGGTTAGAATAACTAACCCACTCGGAGCGGAGTACTGTGGCGACACGCGCACACAGAACCATTGCGCCATCTAGATGTAACTAGCATAAGTCAATAGTCACTAGGATAGTTAGATTTAAGTTTTTAGGTTGTAAGATTGATTTTAAGGGTAGCACATCTTTTCTTCGAGAAGCGGAGGACCGAGAAAAACCTCGGTCACTCGACCTTTGTATCGCCCAAGGGCAACATCGCAATAGTGTAATACATCGATATATAAAACAGTGAAACGCGTGATAATTTCATCCCAGCGTAGAGTCACGCATAAAGTAGTTCCCCACACCATCCAACATGGCCACAGTCTACCATCCCTCCCCGCTCGTGGCACAACCACTCTCACCCATAAACCCACTTTATGCTCAGTCCTTTAAGTCCGTGCCTCAGACTAAGATCCAATGTATTTTTCTGTCCCACGTTTTTGGGGCTTAGACCATGGATATAGAAATACAGGGATGGAGCATAAGCTAGCATTATAGGCAAGGGGGGTGTTCAGGATTGCGGAGGAGGCAGGGGCACATTTACACCTGAATTTGATTAGTAGCATTTCTGCGCATGCTCTGTACCGCCTAAGTATGAAAAATGTTTACAGATTGCTTACATATATTTGTCAAGTTGAAACTAGAAAAGTGGTAGGTAACCCTTTGTTCTGTAATAACGTATGACACTCGTGATACGAATTATGTCCCAAATATTGTAATGAACGTTGCTAAATAATTAAAAGTGAAGAAATGACGGCAAATCTTCTACATGTTTTTATTTTATGCAATTAGTAATTACATATTTCCTGTTCTTATGTACAATTTCAAATAATTCATAAATCTGTAGTCTGAAAAAAATTTTAGGACGAGGGATTAAAGAAAACTAAGATTATAGAATATAGAAGAGAAATTAAAACGTGTAACACGAATTAAAGAACATACTAATTTTAAACAATTTGTTATTTATATTTAAAAATCATTATTTTTAATGAAGATGTTTAATGAAGATGAAAATCTTTATTTTTTAATGAAGATGTGTTACAGATTTAATAATTAATAAGGATAACATAAATGTTATATATTTTTTCTTATAATATAATTAAAAATACGGTACAATAAGTTTTTACACATAATAGGTTTATACGTATGTATATCTTTTTTTTTTTTGAGCGTTTTAGGTCACATGCACCTTGTAGGTTATTAGTGACCAATATATGTATATATCTTTATTTCAGCGTTTTGACCAAGAAATGGACTCGGTTTTACAACATAATAGGCTTATACCAGGCCTCGGAATTAACTGAACTTATATCAGTTCTTTTATCAATTCTTGTATTGTATCAATAGATTTCCACACCACCTATTAGGTACTATCGTTGGCGCTCTTTTTTTGTCAGTGGTATCTCCTGTAGGCCTATTCCACTGTCTCGCGTTAATAATTTGTAAAATCGCGGAAAATTTACTGTCCTCTAAATGTTCAACATCCCTGTCTGATCGGGGTTTAATAATTTCTTATAATACTTTTTAAGTCCTCTATAATGTTCTTTAATTCAACAAGCGACTGTCGCTGCGTTTCGAACAGTCGTTCCATGAGTCTGCTTCCACAAATTTTACTATTTCTCTTAATCTCAGCTTCTCTAGAGAACTATATATGAATTTAGACGATGCCATTGTTCCCTTGTCTTCTTTATTAGATCTGTACGGTTCTGGTGATAATGGACAGTCATCAAACGACTTGGAAGTACCAGCTATACTTTGAACCTCTTCACTCTTGGGGATCAAACCTTGTGCTGTAACAATAACAAATATTGTTAATTTAGAAGTAACTGTAATATCAATTTACGTTTTCATATGACAATAAATGTATTTATCAAAAGTAATTTTTCTATACACGTTTACGCCCGCGGTTGATCCGATGATCGTTCGGGCTTTGAATGTATTTGCACAGCGAGGTGCCCGGTAATTTACTAGGATCGAAGGACCACTTTCCAAACCTTTGCGATTGGAAAGACTAAATAACTGTTTCCGAAAGGGAGAAACTCCAACACTCTTTATTTATCGAACAAGTGACAGACTTCTGTATATATCAACGAGTTGACCAGATGATACTAATTTTTTGGTTGCTGAGTCGCGTTTGTACAAAATCACCCAGGGAGAGAGCCCGAGTTATCTCTTTTTATATCCTCGGTTCTCCCTTCCTAAAACGAAATTTGTCCCTACTCCAGGGAAACTAAGGGTGGGCGGAAACTAAAACCAAGATGCAAAAAACGGCCTTAACAAATCGCAAGGGTCGCGGGCGTTGCAAAATGCATAGGCATACAAGCTAAGGGAAGGGGTGTACGCGACGCTGACAGCATGTCCCAAAAGCTGCGAAAAGCGAAGTTTGGGGAATCCCAGGCATGTGGCAGCGATACCGCGCTGGGGCCCCGAGTGCCTAGCCGCGCCGATTCGAAGAAAACTAAACTATTGGTGCCCAGATGTTTTACAACAGGGACTTATGCCCTAGGTCGGGATGGAAATTGCATTAACAAAGAAAACGGTGACAGGCCCATGCCGTAGCCAGATTGCACGAGTCGCGTACCGAGCCCAGGACACAATAGCGATTGCACTATAATAAACCATCGCCCGCTGCTGGCCGCTACAATACTCATACATACTTGTGTTAGGTGATAATGTTGTGTCCATATTATTTTCACATAATTCAGTGCAGGAAGTCACTTCTTCTTTAAGGGCTTTCTAGAATAAAACAAACACATATAATTAGATATAAAACACTGTTCAATATGTTTGGTATAGTCAAAAAAATTAAAAATACTCATTATTATACGTACACGTGGTAATGCATTTGGTCTCAATCACACATAAGAACGTTTTATGTAGAAACTTGTTTCTTCAAAGTGCATCGAGCAAATACAAACTCTCTTTGGAATTACTGACGCTCTGATGCCTAAAAGATCTAACCATAAGCACTCCCGGTGGAAGCCAAACTGTAGGTCGCTCAGATCGGGTCCAACCGGTCCAACACCCGTCAGGTGCTGGTCGAGGCGAACCGCGAGCACCCTCTCGAACAGTTTGCCCGCCTCGTCCAAGAGACACAACGGTCGATAACCGGACGGCTCATCCGCGGGTTTCCTGTCTTTCCGGAGGAGGACCAACCGCCCTTCTCTCCACAGTGGGGGGGGGGGGGGGAGTTCGCCCAGCCTCAAGCAACTGTCGAACAGTGTCTTGAGCCTGGGCCACAGGGCCTGTAGGACCAAGCCCAGGACCCGGCCGTGCACGCCGTTGGGGCCAGGAGCGGTGTTCCGGGCTCCCATGCGCTGCACTGGCGTGTCCAGCTCCACGCACGTAACCCCCATCTCCTCAGACCAGGAGACTGTCTCCTGTTAGCAGGGGGTGTCTGACATTCCTCTCCTCCACGGGGAAGAGAGTCGACACCACCCTCTCTACGAGTTGAGGGTCCATCGACTCCGTCAGTGGGGGCTCCCTAGTTCTGGAGCTTGTTTAAGACAATCTTATAGGGACGCCCCCACGGATCATCATCCAGTGTGTCGAGGAGCTCCCGCCACGCCTTCTGCTTGGCCTCTCTAATGGCTTTCTGAGCAGGGTCCCGCCCGACCGGATCCGGATCCAGCCAGGCCTCCAACTGGACGGCCGCCTCGCACAGGTCCCTGTCCAACTTCCCCAACGACCATCGCGCCCGCTGGTTAATCCTTCCCTGACGAGGGTTCCCCGCGCGTCGTAAAGGGCAGCGACCACTCCCATAACAATTGGGACGTGGTCGGAGGTCAACTCGACCTCTTCTGCTACCCTCCACCCCGAGACTCGACGCACGGCGGAGGGGGGTGCCCACGTCAAATCGACGATCGAAACCCCCTGCCACCGCACGCACGTCGGCCTGGATCCCGTGTTCAACAGCCGGATATCCAGACTCGCTGCACAGCTCTGGAGCGTCTCACACCTTGCGGTTGTCCTGGGACTTCCCCACGATACCACATGGGCATTGAAGTCTCCCAGAACAATTACTGGACGGGGCATGCACCGCGCGATGCATGCTTAAACCCCGTACAGGTATCCCCGATATAAATCGAGGCCGCAATTAGGTGAGACATAGCAACCAACGACCGCGATGTCCCCCTACTGTACCGCCACGAATTCCTCGCCGCTCTCCAGAAGGGAGAGTTGCGGGGATTCGGGGCAGTTTCCTCTTATGATCGCTACGGAGTCGCACATATCGCCCATCCAGACGGGATGTGCGGGAATGTCGTACGGTTCCGCAACGATCGCGAGTCCAGCCCCCAGGTCGCGCATGGCCTGGATCAACAAGTCCTGGGCCCTGCGCGAATGATTGAAATTGCCCTGAATGATCGGGATGGACTTGTCTGGCATTACAGGGTCAAGTCCATCTCCGAGCACGTGCCCGGTACCTGCACTTCCCATATAGGCACATCCAACTCTATTAGTAATAGTTCCTCGGTATTATCACTCACCCCTGCAGGCTGGACTCCGCTTACCACCGTCTGTGACTGCTGCGCGGACACAGCCACCGACGTCTCCTCCTTCCCTTGGACACCGTCCTTGGCGCCGTTCTCCTTCTTCTTCTGTTGGGGGCAACCGTACAGGCACTGGCCCAATGCTCCGTTGCCCCGCATCGATAACATATACCACTACGATCCACCTCGCTGGTGCACTTAGCGCGTACGTGTCCCCGCTCGAGACACCGGAAGCATTGAACCGGGCGCTCGGCAAGAACCTCCACCCGAGCAGACGACCAACCGATCAACAGCCGGCCAGCCTCCAACACCTCCTTAACGGCAGGCAGTGTTTTCGATTTGGTGTCGATTTTGTTTCGACTGGTTTTCAATTTGGTGTCGATATGGTTTCTTCATCCTACTCTTGTTGGCTACGCCGCACTCGTGTGCGGGATTAGATTTGTACTCCTGTGCGGGATTGATTCGTTATTAAAACTTTATTTTATATTCAAATTAAATAATTGGTTGAAACTAGTTCTGATCCATGCCACAGAGGGGGTAAAATGATGAGGTAGGGTCTGTTCCAGGCTAAAAGTTAGTTCCATTTCATGCAGTAAGAGGGGGTCAAAAGATGAGACAGGTTCTGTTCCAGGCTAAAAAAGTTAGTTCCGATTCATGCGTTAGAGGGGGTCAAAAGTGGAGACAGGTTCTGTTCTAGGCTTAAAAGTAAAAAGTTGGCATGACCAAAACCCGAGCGTGAGCACTCTCATTCCTCTCTGCTCTATACCAGAGAGGAATATCTGGGAATACCCAGTGATACCCAGGAATACCTCTCTACCTCTACATATAGAGCCCCACGAATGTGTCAGAGAAAAATCACTGATATCAGTAAGAAAAATACATTGGGTGATTGGTCTATTAATATACCTTGTCTGTGGTTAGGTCGTCTATTCCTATATCTCGTCTGTGGCGGCGCTAAGTCTTGTATGACATCTGATAACACTGTCAGTGTTTGATATCTGATCTAGACTCGTGAGTTTGTTCAAGCCAAGCTTATTTTTGACAGATAAATACACTTATGTGACATAAAAAATCCAATGAGATATATGTCACATGACTAGATGCGTGGCCATTGTTGTTGTTGTTTTACTCTATGTATTCGTGAGATGAACAGATGATAGGCACTCCGATATTAAATATCAAGACATGAGAGAGGACTATCATTTCATTTCGTGAGTGTCGGATCGCTGAAGTAAGGTACATAGACCGTCGATATACAATTAAACGTTCAGTCATTTTGTGCCATTAAGAGATTATAGCTGTCGTCTACTATAACATAACCTCGTTTCCACTCTAGGCAGTGAGTAGACATTTTAATGCATTCTATGAAACAAACAGTATAGTAATAATAAAAAGTAAGGTGAAAATTTTACTATTGATTAGTTTGAAAAACACTCCATAATTTTTATTTTTTGTTATTTAAATACAAATATGAGATGCATTTAAAAACAGTATTATTAATATTCTTTATTGGATACAAAAATGCTTTGTTAGCATTGTTTCTCAATTAGTAGTGCAACAGTAATAATAAATTCAATACAATCATTTTTGTCACTTTATAAAGTACCATACATTTCAGTAATGTAATATACATAAAAGTCATGTAGTGTGTAAATTAATGAAAGAAATTTTTAAAAGATGATCTATTATAAAACCATTCTTTTATTTAGCAGATTGAAACAATGTCTGAAGTTGAAGAAACACCACCAGAAGCTGCAGAAGCAGCTGCTGCACAGGATGCTGTGTCTGAAGAAGATAAGCAATACCTAATGGATTATCTAAAGGAAACTGAGCAACGACTAGCTACAAAAGAAGAAATTCGATTAGCAAATTTGAATCCTAATCGACCATCCGATACGTACTTTAGTAAATTAGATTCAACATTAAAAAGAAACACAACATTTGTGAAAAAATTAAAAAATTTTAGTAGCATACAATTAGACACAGTTCTAAAAGATATGATACATTTAAATTTAACAAAGTATGTGAGTGAAGTTGCTACTGCTTTAGTAGATGCCAAATTAAAAATGACAGACGTTGTACCTGCCATCAAAGTATGTAGTTTTCTTCATCAGACATACGCAGAATTTTCAACACACTTTTTTGAAAATTGGCAAAGAATTTTATCTTTAAAGGTTGTGGATAAAATTACCAACCCAAGTAAGCTAAGAGTAGACCTCAGATTCTATGCTGAATTAGTTAATGCAGGAATTTTCACACATAAACAAGGTCTGCCTTTACTTGGTTCAGCATTAACAGTTTTAATTAATATGGATAAAGAAGAACATAACAATGCAAGCATCATATTAAGTTTCTGCAAACATTGTGGTGAAGACTATGCGGGACTTGTGCCGAAACGAGTAAGAGAAATATCAGAAAAATTAAATGTACCAATACCTAAAAGTAAATTACTTTCACCGGACAAGCAACAAAATGTTAGATTGTTGCTAAGGGAATATTACAATTCATTATGCAAGCACTTATTGAAAGAACATAAAGACCTTCAAGCTTTTGAAAAGCAAAATCGAAAAATCTTACAAACTAGAGGAGAACTGAGTTCTGAAAGAAAAGAGAAACTTGAGAGTCTTCAAGTATCTTATGAACGCTTGCTCAATAATGTACAAAGTTTTTCGGATACTTTAGACGAGCCCATGCCAGAACTTCCTGTCGATAGTGAAATGAAAGCAGAAGCGGAGGAATCGTTAAAAATGATTAGTGAAGGGGAAGAAAATAGCATTCTCGAGGATATGTGGGGAGATGAAGAAACTAGACGATTCTATGAAGTTTTAACTGATTTAACAGTATTCCTTCCAGGATCGCATTTTAAAGAAGTACCTAAACAAGATGCACCAATAAGCGAAGAAACTTTAGATGAAGAAATCACATTTGATGAACTGGAAGAAACTGAAAGAGTAGACGAACCAGAAGCTGAAGTTGAGGAACCTCAAAATGCAAACATTAGTAATAAAATACTTTTGGATGCATTTTTAACTCATTTGCCAAACTGTGTTAATCGTGAAATGATTGACAGTGCTGCTGTTCACTTCTTAATGAATCTCAATACGAAACACAACAAAAAAAAATTAGTAAAAGCTTTATTTGGTGTGTCCAGAATTCGTCTAGATTTACTACCATTTTATTCACGTTTGGCTGCTATTCTTTACCGCGTTATGCCTGATGTTGGTAATGACTTGTGTTTAATGTTGAAACATGATTTCAAGTATCATGTACGTAAAAAGGATCAAATTAATATTGAATCGAAAGTAAAAGTCGTTCGATATATTGGTGAACTTGTCAAATTTAAACTTTATTCAAAGATAGAGGCATTATATTGTTTGAAAGTGCTATTGCATGACTTTACTCATCATCATATTGAAATGGCATGTAACTTATTAGAAACATGTGGAAGGTACTTGTTTTGTTCTCCAGATTCGCATCAAAGAACAAAAGTATATTTGGAACAAATGATGCGCAAGAAAGCAGTCACTGCATTGGATTCACGTTATGTAACAATAATTGAGAATGCATATTATTTTGTAAATCCACCAGAATCTACTGGAGGTGTTTCGAGAAAGGACAGACCACCAATTCATGAATTTATAAGGAAATTATTATACCAAGATCTTTCAAAAACTAATACCGATAAGGTTCTTAAGTGGATGCGTAAATTAGACTGGGAAGATGAGAATGTATCATCTTATGCTATTAAATGTCTTACTGCCGCATATAATGTTAAATATTTAAATATTCGATGTGTAGGAAGTTTATTAGCAGGACTTGTTGCCCATTATGAAACTATAGGTCCTCATGTAGTTGATGGTGTATTAGAAGATATAAGATTATGTATGGAAATTAATTTACCAAAGTTTAATCAACGTCGCATTGCCATGGTTAAATACCTTGGAGAATTGTATAATTATCGTATGGTAGAAAGTGGAGATATCTTCCGAACATTATATTTGCTAATCACTTTTGGAGTCAGTATGGATCATAACATACCAAGTGTTTTGGATCCTCCAGACCATTTGTTTAGAATTCGACTAGTCTGTACATTATTGGAAACATGTGGACAGTATTTTAGTGGCGGTTCTAGCAAGAAAAAGCTTGATTATTTTCTAATATTCTTTCAAAATTATTATTGGTTCAAATACACAAATCCGGTTTGGAGTCCTGATAACCGGTTCCCTGTAGGTATAGATTATATGTATCGCGATACACTAACAATGTTGAGGCCTAAAATGCAATTATTTCAAAGTTACAAAGAAGCGCAATGTGCTGTGGAAGAGTTACGAAACACATTATATCCCACTCTTGGCAATCCTATTGCGGAAGATGGTGTAGATGCAGAATCTGATATGGGTGTAATTGCTGAGGGAGATGAAGAAGTGACTATAACATCCGGAAATGGCAGTGGAGACGCAAAAGGTGTAGCTGATTTACATTTTGAGGAATCCGAAGATTGTTCTGAAGCACAGTCAGAAGAAGAATGGACAGCTGATGCAGAAAGATATGATACCATGGGTACTCAAGAAAATACGCAAGGAGATCAAAGTCTCTCGGAAGGTGGTACAGACGGTGTTCTTATGGATGTCGCAGAATTAAATGCAGCATTACCAGCCGGTCCCAGAAGAGTGAGTTGTCCTGAAGACGATGACTTTTTATCCGCTCTTGATAAAATGGTTTCAGATAATATACAAGACAGAATGCGAGATTCTGTCAAACCACAACAGGTAGATATTTCAGTTCCTTTACATGTAAAAACTACTAAGAAAACGTACGAACAATTACAAGAAAGGCCGTCTGACAATAATACGGTTGACTTTGTACTTATGCTAAGAAAAGGTAATAAACAACAGTACAAAAACTTAGCAGTTCCTGTATCGTCAGAATTAGCAATGAATCTTCGAAATCGAGAACAAGAACAAAAAGAAGAAAAAGAACGAGTTAAAAGATTAACATTGAACATAACAGAAAGGCAAGAGGAGGAAGATTACCAAGAAACAATTAATCAGAGTACAAGACCAGTGACAGTAAATTTAAATAGAGAACGGCGACAAAAGTACAATCATCCTAAAGGTGCACCTGACGCGGATCTCATTTTTGGTCCCAAAAAGATTCGATAAATTCATTTGATTAGTGTTGAAACAATATTTGTCGCACTATAAAGTCAAAAGTGGTTTTATACAATATATGAACTACAATGGTCTTCTACGTTTATATATGATTCTAACACTAGTGATTTTTTATTTATAATTTGAAACCCACATTTTTATTTATATAGGTTCCCAGTCCAACGCGATTTTCATTGTAAAAAATGTTGTTACCAAGTGTATTACAGCTACATGAATTTGTTTTATGTGTCAATATGTATTTTAAAGAATATCAATGAACAAAAATTATTGAACAACAATGTTAATATCTTTTTTTATACAATTAATACATTTGAATACAACTATGTTTCTCCTTATTACATGCATAGTAAGTTATGTAATTACTATGTATAAATAAAAATAATTACCAATTTAAACAAAATTTATGTGGCCAAACTGGCCTATTAATTTCACTTAATGTAAACATGTAAATTTTACGATAAAAATTTACATATTGACATAACAAAAATAGTACTAATAAATCATATTATAACGGTTCGTTTTCGTTTGTTAAATATAAAAATATACGTTCAAGGCTGCATCATAGACTTATATTATTTTGAAATTAGATATTATATTTTTACATTTAATTTTGTTTTTATGGTAAGCAATGTAAGAAATTAATCATTTTGTTTTTTTAAGAAACATATGCAAAACGTTACAGTTGATATACAATTGTTTATTTTTATCTACGAAATTATTCCCGTGTACAAAATGAATATAAATAAATGTTAGGTGGGTTTATGTTGTTACAGCTCTGTAATACAGTCTGCCATAATATCACATATCTACAATAATATATGATACCAGTAATTATAAATTAATACTAAATGCATATACGCATTTTTTCACCATCATCCTTTATGGATCTTCCTCTGCATCTTCAAATTGACCTGCTTCTATATCCATAGCATCGTCTGCTTCTGTACCATTGTGATTGGTCCCTATTTGTTCTATTGACACAAAATTACAATAAATACAACATTACGTAACAACTACTTTCCTTCATATTATATTATATTCAAACTCTATTTTATATAATTAATAAATTAATTAATAGTACCTGAGGGTAGAATGTAGGGAGCATCGCCAGCACCAACTTCATAATTTTCAAAATCATCTTCTTCTGCATCTTCATAAATATCTTCTTCAGCTGTAAAATATATTTATATATGTATATATAAAGTATATCATGACATTTGAAATTTCTACACAAGGGTTTCTAAAAATAGTTATTTACCATCTGAAAAACTATCTTGCGGATCAGGATGAAGCGCTTGACAGTGGTTCATTGCTTGAAACATAGCATCTAAATTGTTTGTGTTATCAGGAGCAAAACGCATTTCTGTGATAGGCGTTTCTGCATCCTCATATTCATTTTCTGAGCCACTGTCAGATGGTGGTGGTAACGGTACATCTATACAAAAAAAATTTAAGCAATCATAATAAAGCAAATAATGATGGTACTTACTAAAAAATTATTTAAAATATAAAATATAAGACTACAATATTGCATAGTGTTTGATTTTTGCATTTAAATAAATTCTATTCAACTTTTATACTATTTCAAAATATTTATACAAAAATGTTAAAAAGAAGATTAATATACCTGGAAGGTCTACTTTTGCATTAACCATAATATATAAACATTGTCTTGGATGTACTTGTTGATCTCTTGATATGGCATGTAAAGATATATGAGGATATTCAAGTGAAAATCCTTGTTGTGTATCATAGTTCACCCAAGAAAACAAGCTACCAATGCGAACATTATATTAAAATACATTAGTACTACTATGAAATATAAATTTGTTTTAATTCAATCCTTACCTTTCCGTAATATACAGAGTTCCCTTTCCTACTTCTGTGTCATTAATGTACAGAGTAGTATTTTGCTCTTCATGACGTATTCCCTCTTGCGGTGCAAGAAAATTACTAAGTACAACCATCTTTACCTATAATGTTTAATAAGCTAGTTTACCATTTAAGTATATTATTATAAAAGCCTGAAAGTTCCTATAAGATAAATCAAATTTTACATACTCCAATTTATTCTTAAATATGATGAGTAAGAGAGAAAGTAATTAGAAGGTTATAGAGAAGATTTTACAAACAGAACATTGATTTTATTAGAAAAATACACATATACTCCAGGAAAATGTATGGTAAAATATCTAATATAATATACAAATTTGTATATGTGTATATTGTGTTAAATCATTTGCATAGAAACTTAAAAATACTTCAAAATAACACTACATAAGAATATAACTACACAGTGGAAATGCGACCCTGCTAGTTCAGTTATGTTAAAATTTAACATATTCTACTACATTTATTTGTTCAGTCTTACTGTTAATTCTTAATTTAAACTTACCGCTTGCTTTTACAATGTAATAGTAAGCAAGATCGAACGAACTTTTCCCTAAAATGAGTTTTTAAGAAATGAATAACTCAGTTTTAAAACTTCAGATGCACAATGCTAGTCTTATATCGTGGCACGTTTGTATTAACAATAGTACAGTAAGGTCACTAACGCTCAATAGTCACAAATGTCAAAATATAAATTTTTCATTTTATAATATTTAATAGCACAAAATTTCACCGCACGTTACGATGTTGTGTTTCTGTTTCGCGTTATTGATATAGAGTTCGGAAGAACTTCGCTACAGTGTACGTCGTGTTCTGCCACTATATCTATGTGTTCTGCTACGACGAACTATAGATGGTATACTATATATATAAGTATACATATGATCATAAGGCGGGAGATTCTCTTTTAAATTTTTCACGTTTTTACAGTATAAGTAGTTTCAAATTCTTTCAAAAAATTCTCCCAAAACTATACCTATTAAGCAAAGAAAAAGAGGTATGAACTTTTTTTATGAATAAATGTGATAGTCATGTTTAAGCAATAATCTAAAGTCTAAAGCATTGATAATACGGAACAATAATACAATTGCATCTTTCTTATTTGTTTAATTGTTTTAAATCAGTTTCCTAAAGTCTTTTGTTTCTTGTGTATCTATTTATAAATTATAATGAAGATGTTCACATATTTATTCTATTTATTGACATTATAAACATGTACTGATCATTATTGTACATATTGCAAGTATATATGTTTCATGTATACATTATACATACAATTGATTAATTTTAAAAATATATATCAAACATCAAATATAACTTGATACCAAATTAAGAATATAAATATATAACAGAAATATATGAAACTAAAGCTATCGAAATAAGTATGTTGTATATTTACCTATGCAAAACATAGGTATAGTAAAATAAACGATAAGTGAAAACGGGAAAGCCATCTGAAAATGTTTTATTATGATTACATGTGGCAAGCGAGGCTTTTGTTTCCAATTCCTCAAATTTAAAATTTAACTCTGCAACATTTTTTCAGTTTTTACGTACATACATACATACTGTCAGTACAATAAAAAGTGCTGTTTTTTAGTATTTTGCACTTCTTTCACTACTGGAATTTATTGTTACAAGAAATATCACCTTGACATCTTTTTGAAAATCGGTCAGAGTCCTTGGGCAAAAGGTTTTCTAGCAAACTTATACTATGCAAATATAACATATTGAAGAATATCTGGCTTGAATGCTATAAAATGCTTTAAAACTTAGTGACAAGCGAATAACAAATCACTTACATTGGAAAACATGAGATTTATTTTTTTCAACAATGAGTCAATGTGTATATCATGGTTTTCATAAAAGAAGTAAAAAAACATTTTGCATATTAAGAACATCTTTTACACAATAGTGAAACATTCGATAATCCTTTAAATTGTAGATTACCCACTGTAAATTAACTATATCATATATATTTTTTTTTCATGTCATGAGTTTACAGCTCATGCCAGACTCTTCAATTTCATATATATTCTTAGACTATTGATAAAGGTAAATAATATATGATAGAACAATATGAATACAATGTACAGCTGAATTAAATAGTTTATACTACATAATAGAGTATCACTAAACGTTACTAATGTTAATTGTGCATTCATTTTCTTTTAATTGTGTCCATGTTTAACTGAATTTATTGTTGATTTCAAGGGGCTAAGTTCCAAAAAAAACATTGAGAGACATGTATCACACTAAATCTTGTGACATTTTTGATATGTTTTATGTTTCTAAATATCATAAAAGTTCTAAGCATGTAATGACAACCTGATTAACTGTAACAGCAGTAACAGTTATAGAAGTAGCACTAACGATGATGCTATGAGTAATAATAACAGCAAGTAGTAGTGCAGCAGTAGTAGTGGAGGTAGTTAGAATAGCATTAATAATTATAATCATAGTTATAATAGTGTAGTAAGAGTTGTAGCATAGTAATGAGTCAAAGATCAATAGTAATAAGTAAAATAATATTACTAATGATGACTGCAATAAAAGTGCAATTATAATTTATTTGGTACACATTTAAACATAATTTGTCATATAAAGTCAAGTATAGATCTCGATCGAGACATATAAAAATCTACTAGAATGTGGTGCATATAAAAGAAAAAATAACACATTAAATATTATTTAAATAATTAATTCATTTGTTTCAACATTATATTTGTGATGTTAGAGATCTATAGATTTCAAAGATCCTTATTCTTATCTATGCAGAAGTAAAAACATTTTCTGTATTTATATTAATACATGACATGGAGTTCTTTGTACGTGCAAGAGTATATAAATAAAAAAAATATATATAAAACAATGTTAAAAAAAGTGTTCATATATACAACGAGAATATGAGTATGGCACGAAAGAAGTTTATGAAATATAACGTCAAACACTGTCTTAACATAGAATAAATAGTTTAGAATGATGCAATTTATCTTTATTACTGAAGATAGTGTCCTTGTAGTTTGCCTTTTAAAGACCATTTTTTAGTATGCATGTATTTTTTGGAACCTTTCCCTTTGTATTAATCTACACCGTCCATTTGTATACTTCACTTATATCATAAATATAAAACTTCCAAGAAGAATATTCTCAGATTTGCTATGTGCAAACTTAAGTTTGCAATGTGTTTGTGATTTCTCGATGTACAGTTACCAAATCTTGTATATATCCAGCTAATCTTGCATTTAACGTATCCAAGTTTTGCTTCTGAACTTTATTTGCACTTAATGCAAGCTCCAATTGTTCATGGACAACCCTCAACATTTCACGAAGATCCGCATTTTCTTTCTGTAATGCCTAGAAAAAATAGTTTCAATGGTTATTAAAAAAACATTGTACGTAAAACTTATTTATCACACTTTTTAAGTGTAATTAAATATTACTATATATCAAACTCAAGTTTAAAATATAAGTATACATACTAAAAAATCTTTATTTTTTGTAGCCATAGTAAGAGCTTTGATTTCTTCATTTCGCGATCTAAGTTCACTTTCTAATGCTTCTACTCTCAACCTTAGTGCTTCGCTATTGCCTTCTGCAATTTTTCCAGCTTCCAAGTCCGCGTATTTAGCTTTAATTCTAGCATTCTCTTCTTTGTACAACTGTAATTGCCTTTTCCACTCATCAACATTTGCTGTAGACTCTTGTAATGCACTTGTTAATCTTGCATTGTTTGTTTTCAAAGTAGTTAATTCAACCTGTAATCAAATTTGAGTTCCAACAATTAATGGCTATAAAGTAAGGGTCCTTAACAAAGTTTATGTTCTTGTAAATGATATCATACCTCCCATTTCTTAGCATTAGCAGAACTTTGCGTCAATGCAAATTTCAGCCTGTCATTCTCATATTTAAGTTGCATTTCAGTTGATTGTCCACCTTGCGCAGTATTCATTTGTGCTTGTTTGCCTTGATGCTGCGGACTCTCTGTACTTTGCTGAGAAACACTCTGTGATCTCGAATGGACTGCATTTTTCAATTCGTCGTCCATTTTATTCTGACAATTACCAGGTAAGGGACTGCTGCTTACCAAAGACACATTGTTTTGAGTAGAAATCATATTAGCATTTGGGTTTGGGTTATTCGAAGTGGATACATTGGAATTAATCATTGATGAATTTGGTGGATCTATAAGATCTTGTTCTGATGATGGCATACCCGATCGCGACGTAATCGGGCTAACATTTGCACTAGTAGCAGGAGTAACAGAGGAGCTGTTTGATTGTAACTTAGCATTAGCTAATTTAGTGGCCTCCTTCACTTCATGAAACTTCTCTATAAACTGCCAAATGAATGATATTGTCTCTGAGATTGTGGTGTACACATGGCTGTACGTTAACTAAAGACATATTTCACAAACCTTTCCTAATTCTTCCTCAGATGAAAAGCCAAGACCATATACGGTGTTAGCTCTAACATCTGACCACTGGCCAAATTTTTGCGATGTTTTCGTGAAGGTCATATTTGGAGTAATAGTACTATTTATTACTGCCTATAAGTTAAACAAATAAATATAAATAATTTTTCCTTAGAATAGAAGTTTTTGTCTCTTAAAAGTTCAAATGATTTTTAGTTACCTTTGTTCCTTCAACAGAAATTATTCTATACAGACTTCTGGTTGAGTCATAAAAAAATGAAACGGACACTGCTGCTGTAGAGGCAGATACCCAAGACCGTTTTGTCTTGGGATCGATATGAAACACGTGCGCTTTGCACGTGAAAATAGGTTGTTTACTGCAATTTATTAAAAGTAATATAGGTATTTAAATATATCTCTTTGACCAATACATGCATATCTACTTATGCCTCATACTAAAAACCAAAACTATAGGAGTTTAATAACAAATATTTTGAAGTCTTTTTCTTTTCATATAGTTTATTCTACAAAAACATAACAAAATTAAATACATTAACAAATCTGAGATGTATATGCATGCCTTAAAATTAAAAAAATCACATTGCAATGATATTTGCAGGAAATTAAAAGAAATAATATGAACAGGCAATCTTGTTTCACATTGTTTCATGAAAATAAATATAATTCTATTTGATATTTTCTAAATTTACTATACGTGCAGCATATGTACAATTTATATACATTATTTAAAAGTAACAAGAAATTTTAATAGTTCATAAATTCTTTATTTTAAAAGAAAACAACTGCAATAAAAATGCAACATATTTGTTCTTCTACTAAAGTGTGAAATCACTTATGCGGCCTGTCTGAAAAAAATGACATGTAATAATAATAATGTGACGGTGAGAATGCTTTGAAGATAATAATACTAAAAAAAAATGATGTCCGTACATTTTAAAATAACACAATGACATGGATAGTAAATCAAATTTTTGGAGGAAAAAAGTGTAACATCGTAAGTAGTTTAATCATTTACGGAATAAATGTTTTATTATACAAATCTAAAAATATACCGAATAATGCACGAGTAAACAACGAGAATAAACACATCTCCCGCGGTACTAACTTATCCCGCTTTCACTGTTCTAATGTGTGGTTATATATAGATAAAAGAAAAGAAAAACATTCTGGTCCAGACTCTCTTCCCTTGTACGCACCCACCTAAACGCGTATCTCCGATGATGTCGGAGATAAGATCATAAATAGACAGGAAAAGATAGTAGAGCTCATTAGTGAATGCAATGGAATTGACCTATTTTATAGTAATCGACGGCATTCAATAATAGAATAATTAAGGATAATTTATAGTACTCATATGCGATGTGGAAAGTGTGCCTCGTGTGTACATATATTACACACCCTTAAAAGGCGGTGCGGAGTATTACCACGTTCACTTACCCCATTGTTTCTTTGCCGGATGCCATACAAGTATATGTTAATTTCACAGTCTCATAGAAAATAAAATTATCCGTGTATATGTAGTGGCTTTCTACTGATAAGAATTCTCGGAATTATATGAAAATTTATAAAAATCCGTCCCAGAAGAGATTATGGTACCAGTTGACAGCCGCCATCGGCCAAAACTTTATAGCGAACAGCAACGATCACGCAACAACATGAATCTAGTCGAGTTTCCACCATATACCTGGATTTAATCGATTTTCCACGAAACGTTGATGTCTACAGTATGGTCATAGAAAGAATTCGCGTGGCGCTAGCAGAGAGTACTCTCTGGCGCTAGCGCTAGCAAAGCGCTAGTGAGGTGTGCATAGTAGTGCACATAGCACGGACTTAGGAAATATAGGAACTAAATAGGGACCAACACACTTAGATAAGCGGCAGGGTGCGGTTGAAGCCAAAGGGGGAGGACCATCGGCCATCTTAGGTTGCTCTTTCACAGCGCGAAATTTAAATAAGATACCTTATACCACAGACGAGACATAGGCACAGACGAGGTACCTCGTCGGTGCTTATTGTTAGTAGGTAATTTTCAAAATATATAAGTAAGTGCAATAATGTAGGTAAGTTTTATTTATTAACTATGTAGGTCTTTATCTTCGTGTGTAGCACATTTATTTAATAGAATCTATTGCTCTTTCAATACATTTTAATTTAGTATTAATAACATTTTAACAGTATCATCTATAAATTTTTACAAAATTATATTTATTATATACATACAGAGTTTTTGGAAAATTTGTTTTACGTAGTTCTTTTCACAAATTTTCGATACAAAAGAATTAAAATTGGCTAAAGGATTTACGTACAGTTTACGATTACGAAAAACATTTAGTTACTAAGAAATTAAACTATAAATCATTATATACTGCTCATTTTTTAGAATTTTTACGCAACTAGTGGGACATTGTGAACAATACAAGTAATATACAAGGCAACAGAAAAAGAAACGAATTTTGTAAACCGATTTTAAATGTCAATGATTTTAGATGTGAATTTTTACAGAAATTTCTAGCATAGTTAAATTTTTGGCAATATTTAGAGACAAATGGTCATTTAACACCGTTAGAGCGGACGGACTCCGGTTCGGCGACAGGTCTCGCTGAGCGCGACGATAACATTGGCCGAGCCGGAATCCGTCCGGTCTGACGGTGTTCTGACTGGTTCGTGTTTTTCGTTAATAACTCCTTAACAAACACTGTCAGTGTTAACAAAGCCGAGGCGGCCATTTTTGCAAAGGAAAAAGTTACTTTTAATAATCCCACGAACAGCCCATTTCAAGGATTTACAGCATTTTCGGGTTACCCTATATAGTAGACGTATTTTCATCGTAAGGCGTATACCTATGTAAGTATGGTTGACAAGCATTGCGCCGATGCTTATTAGAATGTTGGCAATATCCTTAGAGCGATGCTTGAATATACGACCATTTTTCGTTACATATCGAATCATCCCATTGTTTTTAAAACTTTCACCAATAGCGAGCAAAAGAGCAACATGGCAAAGTAGTACCGCAAGCTTCTACCAGTGTCCCGTACCCCATTTTACCTGAATATATAAGTACAATGAAAGTGCGCAACGTTTAGTGGGTGGGGGCATTGTGCGAGAAAGAGAGAAAGAAGGAGGGGGAGAAATTGTTCGTCTTGCGAGCCGTCATAGCTGAATCATCGTGAGAGGTTCTTGTAAGAGTACGATAATAAATGGCATTGCGATTGAATTAGTAAGCGCGAGAAGTACAGTGTGTGGGACTACTTTCAATATAAAGCTGTGATTTCGATGTGGAAACCCGACGAAGAAACGTGATAAACAGTGCTTTGGCGTGTGCGTGACTCCCCCCTCCCCCTCGTGAAACGATGAACGGGTTTAGTTTTAGTGAATTGTGTTGCTTGTTTTGCTGCCCACCTTGCCCGTCCAGAATCGCTGCGAAACTAGCGTTTCTACCGCCTGAACCTACTTATGCGTTTATCGAAGATGAAGGTTCCAAATTTGCTATTTCTTTGTCCGAAAGAGCCGAATGGCAATACACAGAGGAGACGAAAGAGTCGGTAGAAGGATTCTATGCAAGAACGTCACGAGGCAACCGAATAGCCTGTATGTTTATACGGTGCTCAAATAATGCACGGTTTACTATTCTATTCTCTCATGGCAATGCCGCTGATCTTGGACAGTTGTGTAGTTTTTATTTGGGACTTGGCCTCAGAATAAATTGTAACATATTCAGTTATGATTATTCGGGGTATGGGATCTCCGGTGGCAAACCATCCGAAAAGAATCTTTACGCAGATATAGACGCTGCGTGGCATGCTCTTAGAACACGCTATGGCATTAGCCCGGAAAACATTATCCTGTATGGACAAAGTATCGGGACTGTACCTACGGTCGATCTAGCCTCGCGTTACGAGGTTGGTGCAGTTGTTCTGCATGCACCTCTGATGTCCGGAATGCGAGTCGCTTTTCCTAAAACAAGAAGAACGTGGTTCTTTGATGTCTTCCCCAGGTAGGTAAACATTTCTATAAGATATACATGAATATCTCTGTTTACTCCGTTAACGATACGCAATCTATAATTCGTTAATCTTTTCTGCTGTCATTCGCACAGTTAAGGTTCACGCGCATGACACTATTGGCGAGTTTATATATAGTTTATACTCGACGCCAAATATTTTGGCCGGTGTTAGGCGTTTTTCTTCCACTTTTCTGTTAGAGGTGATCTTGATTGAACGTATGGACGAACGTATTTAAATCATAGAAAAATATTCTTGCCATGTAGTTTACATTTATCAGCGAAGTTCCAGTTGTCATCATAAAATTCATTTACCTTTCGTCTTTATCTTTGTATTGTCTTCTTTATACTTTCTCCATAGATTTCTTCGATTAGAGTGATGTCTCTATTTCAAATATGCTGACCTATGAAGAAATGAAGTAGAGCTAATGTGGAACGACGATATGTAATATGCAACAGAAGGGTTAGATATTTCATTAACCTCTGTTCCTCAAATATACATATGTATATAAACCGGTAGAAATATTTAGCGTTGTGTTTAAATCACTTATTTACATAGTAGATGAGATACAAAAAACCTTTCGAAATTGAACAAAAGAGCAAATCACGCAAAAACAAATCGGAATTTTCATAATTTTATGATCCGATATTGTGATATATATCCTATAATCAGGTAAAATTTTGAAATCCGATTTCCGGGAATCGCTGTTTAAATTCTAGTCGGCTGAATGCGCGATCGTTGATGCATGCACTCGCAGTGAGTCGCACACGTGATTTGCGTAGACACCTTCGTATAATCGTGGACGTTCGTTCAATCAAATTCTCAACGGTTTATATTTTTACCGTATATTTCTCTTATATTGTTCTGATCTTTAGTACTTTACTCTTAAATAAAATAAAAAAGTTATTACACAAAACCAACTTTTAGAAATACAAAATTTATATTAGCATTTCAACTAAATTTTATTTTTAATATCAATGACATACAAGCAAATGGTAAAAATTATTCATTAAAATCGACCGTAAGTTCGAAATAATCGAACTTTTCAAAAGCTTTTCGATTTGCGTTTGCATGGCTCGCCGATTTTTGTTAGTATACTTTCTATACTGAATATACATATAAGATCTAATGATTTCGTTTACATAAACTCACAAAAATGTGTTCTAACGTTTTAGACACAAAAGTTTTTTCTCCTAGTATACCCATGGTTTTCGAATTATGCTACAAGAAGCAATAAAAGTTAATCTGAATACTTCTCATGGAAACCTTTAAATTACACAATCCATCTTCGTATTCATCCTTAACAGGCGTTACGCTTATACTTTTGTGTCCAATATCTGTATACATATAGTCTTGTAAGTTTTTTTTAGTTTATAAATTTGAAAACTACGGATTTGTTTCATATGAGAAATACTAGATTTACAAGTAATACAAGCAGAAAACTAGAAAATCTATAGAGGAAAATAATAAAGAAAATAGGAAAATAATTTACTACAAACATTATGATATATACTTTTACAAAAAAAAAGAAGAAAAAGATTCTTATACAGACAATTACATGCAAAATTACAAGTTGCAATAAGAAATTTTATTTAATAGTATTATATGTGATTAAACTATTGACTTATTGTAAGTGAAACAGATCGTCAGTGATTTGATTACACACATATGCTATTAAAACTTTACATTTTTCTATACATGTATACAAATAAAATATAAAATATCTTTTACAGTATAGATAAAATACCCAAAGTTACATCTCCAGTATTGGTCATCCATGGAACTGAAGATGAAGTAATAAGTTTCAGTCACGGTGTCGCTATGTATGAAAGATGTCCAAGAGCCGTAGAACCATTATGGGTTCCGGTATGCATTTCTATGTGTTTATTTTAAAAAATAAATTAAAAGCTTAATATTAACATATGTTATGTTTCTAGGGTGCTGGCCACAATAATGTGGATTTATTTGAACAATATGTGGAACGACTGAAGCAATTTGTAAGTGTAGAATTGGTAAACTGACGGCGGCTAAGCCTCTCCCAGAGTCAGGGGGGGCAGGGAGGACATATGCATGTGGATAGTCAGGGGCGCAATACTCCTAATAATTCGAACACATTCAGTTCCATTTCAACAAGTTCACAGACTGAAAAACTTGTCTTGCAATCGCCTCCCACAGGGGAGAAGACGCCCGTTCTTCTTTGTGACGAAGAATCATCCTCTGCCTCTATAGACGATGCATACTTCTGCTTACAAAAGAAACTCTCTTCAATAAGAAAGAAATATTCCAAGGATGATGACTCAAGTATAGATAGTAATTCAAGAAAAAATAATCGACAAGATGACTCAAGTATAGATAGTAATTCAAGAAAAAATAATCGGCAAGATGATAAAAATGAAAAGCGAAAAATAGTAATTAAAGCGGCGCAGAATAAGAATAATAGTGCAGGATATAATAAAACAATATTAGATGGTACACCTGTGCGTCACAATTTTCGATGAAATTACACTGATCAGGTTATAAGGAAACGCAACAGTGGTGGCAAAGGAAAGTTTAAAAGATAAGCGATATGAAAGCGTACTATAATTATTTTACAAAAAAGGACTATATTTTACAACAACAGTGAATTTCATAAAGATGTACATCATATGACATAATAAAAACAAGAAAATCATAAATAGGAACAGGAAAGTAAGTGTTGTTTCATTTAAAACAGTAAAATATGTGAAGAAATTAGAACAAAAGTAAGTTTGATTACCAATTTCTATGATTGTATATGTTGTTTATAATTTATCATGGTATTGTTTAACACACAGCAGACGTTTTCATGATTTTTAGGCGAATATATTCTCGAATTTTATATTTTTTAAATTTTATTTTCATTTATTTTTCTTTTCACCATTCTTTCATGTACGTTATTAAAATTAAAATGTTCTTTTATGTCTAAAGTAGATCAAAAGAAATCTCTTTTGTTGTTCATCAACT
The DNA here is from genome assembly GCA_913789915.3 of Sphecodes monilicornis. Lineage (NCBI taxonomy): Eukaryota > Metazoa > Arthropoda > Insecta > Hymenoptera > Halictidae > Sphecodes > Sphecodes monilicornis. The sequence goes on along the minus strand of OU565295.1, from coordinate 2,182,349 downwards.
GTTATCTTATCATTTCCTTCTGAAGTTTTCTTTTAGTGCGTCATATCTATTTTCAATTTTATATAAATGTTAATTCGTTTTTACATTTCTAACTGCTAGCTACATAGTATTTATAGATTTTCTAGCATTTTTACTAATCTACGTATCTAAAGATTTTAAACGTTTGTCCGCTGCGCGCGTCGCACAAAATGGATTCTTAAATACCAAAAACAAAACCAGTCTCATCAGCAGAAAAATATAATGAGAAGACACCCCAGGATAAGTGAGTGTTTAAGTATGAGTGTTATTGTTAATACTGATGTAAAGATGCCAATTTAAAACCGCCTTTCGTCCGCCACTGTGTTTCTTCGTCTAAGAATGAAAGAATCCATATAGAAAGAGTCAAAGAAACATTGTTGACAACGTTTTGGAGTATACATTCTATCCATTCTATCTTCAAGTCGAAGAAAAAAATTAATTTCATTATTTTCCAATATTCCTAGTGATAAGGATAGAGACATTTCGAATGTTAAGAACCTTCATGCTCAGTTTAAACCAGGAAGAAGTCTACAATTCAGTTTAAGTACTATAAGAAAAATTCTAGATTAGAACATATTTGAAAGACATGATACACGTCGCGAAGCAAAATCGACGGTGTGCTGTGTAACGTTGCCCCTAAATGAAGTTACTCGAGTTATTTCGTTATTGGAATAGAGTAACTGCCTTTATAAGAAGTTGGATCTCAATCCTCGAACTGGCGGTTCGGAAGGTTATTGAAAATGATGAAGGAAAACCACGTACTGAATACTCCGATAAGATTAAAAGAAAGCAACTTGAGAGATCAAGTGCTAAAATAACTGAACGACACGAAGTTTATGTGTTTGGCAAGTTACCGCTCTACTATTCTTCCACATGACTGTCTACAGAAACCATAGATTTGTACGCATGACACATATTCGGGTTGTAACAGTGCTAGTGAGATTGTGCACACGAACACATACGATACATTTACAAAATTTATTATATTTCTAGACTACGAAATAATGCAGGGTGATAAAAAAAAGTAATTCCAAACGTTTATTGTAGATATTATGCGCCAAATGAGTGAAAAAATCTGAATAGTTGAAAGAAAAGTCGAAAAATTATAATTTCCAGCTTGTAAACAGTTTTTCGTTTCGGTCAAAACGAAAGACATGTTCATTTCTAACGCTCTAGCGCGTTAGGTAAACAATCTATTTTCCGTCATTATCTGTATTCTTTTTACTTTATAGATGCGTATCATAATTGTATATTTGTTAGGCTTCACTTGAGAAACAAATGAACATTTTATAATCTTCTTCATTTTTATTCATTCGCTTGGTAAATACTACGTATCCTAATTATTTTTTTTATCACTCTGTATATCTGTGCATACTGAATATGTATTATTATTGTGTGTACACGCATACCAGTGTATGCAGTTATATGTTGCAAGCCGTTTTTGCAGCATAAAATGTAAAACGTTGCGACGACAAATACGTCAAGTATTATTATTTTTATGAACAGTCTCCTTAAGATTGAGGAAGACAAATGGCTTATACACTTTGAAACATTTTCTGCCAGCGTGAAATGCAGCGATCACTAGCAGCGAGTGTGTAGCAAGAAAATTCCTCGCTGAACCTATACACCCTGTATTTCTATAACGACTTCTACACATTGCTATCGATTACGGGATGGTCGAACAGTTTCGGAAGAATCTCCAGTTGTGTTCGTCGTACTATGACATTAATGCATTTAAACTTGTTTTTCATACAAAAAAAGAAAGGAAAGAAAGAGATTGTAGCTACTAATAGATTTGTTAACGAATGTGTGATGTATGGGACTGCATCGCGTGTTTTCTATGGCTCATCTTTAGAGATTAGGTTCAGCGGTGATATAGATGTCGCGTGAGGTCGCATGTTTTTATAAATGCATCGCTGTCACTGTGACCAGTGTATATGATAGCTGTATGAGTAACAAAGAATAAAGAAACATTTGTTTTTATATTGTCCCGCAGCAAAGGCCTGTGCAGTGAGCAATGGAAATCTTCCAGGTAGCAAAGAATTTAGGATAGAGATATAGAAGTTAATAAGTAGCGTTAAGGAAATTCGTAAGCATAAGACGTCCTAGTGGACGTTATGTTTTATCGAGAGTGAATTAAAAAGAGTCGAGGATCGTGTAAAACAACAATAAAGATAGGGACAATATTACTACCAAACTTAATTATGAATTAGTTTATTTCTAAAGAGGCGAATCGTTTGGAGGACCTTGTCTATAAGTATGTTTCTTGTTAGTATTTTTATATCTGGATAATGTAAATACAATGCAATTAAGTAATTTTTCTTTTATTAGTGTATGCGTAATGTATGTGACAATGTGAAAAAGGCCGTGCGGAGCCAATGGAATGAATCGGCTCTATATAGTTATATGTACGTATTTCTGTGGAAACGTTTCCTCCTTGGTTTCTGAGTAAATTATTGTCAGCGTTTCTATCCCGTCCCTGTTGTCATTTATATACATTGCTACATATGTATACCTCCAGACTACAAGTATAAACTGAAATTATATAAATATGATTGTGGCCGTCGCGAATGAATGGAAAGTGAGTATTATATAATTAAGGAATAATCTAAACTAATTTTTTCAAGATAAATAGTGATTTACACGAAATCATCAGTGATGTTAGTACTTCTAATTGTCATCGTTATTATCTCAATTCTCAAACCACCAGCGTGGATCATTCTTGTTACTCTCTTGTGTATATATAATCATCGTTTCAACTCAACGTTTTATTTTATAATATCGCGCGCATAAAATACCAAACCCATTTTTGTATTCACTTCCTCTTAGCATTAATCATCATAGGATACTGTGCAGTGTACAATGCTACGAAGTATAATAACGAAACCCATACTTTTCTTCCATTGGCCTTCGCCGTAGTTAAATCAATCGATACCATCTATTGCAATTTTTATGTATATTATACATATACATGTATTATATACAATATATATTATATAATGCGCATAATATATATTATATTTAATATTTATATGTATACTATAAATATATTTCGTAATTTGTGGAGGAAGAAAAGGAGTTTATACCGTTATGTGACATATGTCCAATTTTATAAACGGTGAGCACATCAAGGAGCAGATTTATCGGTATTTACAATAAAGACAGTGGCGAGAGTATGTAATGGCGATGGATCGCCGGATGACAAGAATCTGCGCGATTCGTCGTTCGTAAAACTGGTTAGAAGACAAAGCAAATAGTAATAATAATGACAAATATCTTTTGTACAGCGTATATTCGGATACATAGACGTGTCTCCTCTTTCTTCTACTTTCATTCTCGATCCGTACGTCGCCGTGCTTTCTCTCTTTCTATTTCTCTCGCTCATTTCTTTAACTGTTTTTTACTGTTCTACTCTGTCTCTCATACGCGTAAAGCAATCGACCGGTTCCGAAGAGCACTTTCGTCTTTCATGATTGCGTCGTGCCGGTGAAATGGTACTTGGCGGTCTTCTTGTTTGGTACCGCGGATTATGGTGTGCTGATATTCGTCAAAACTGTACATAATAGTGTGTAAGTGAAGCATTAGAGGTAATGTACTCAGTGTTCTGTGCGGTCGTTCTAACGTAATTACTGGGAGAAGATGGGTCAAAGAGATGGAAGGGAAGAGACGCATCATCCGTTGGTAGACACTGCAATCTTTGAATTTGATCATTAGCATCGCACGCGTATCTACGATTGACTAATGGGGAACGAGTTAGAATTGTTAGTCGTTTGATAAATAACGTTTACGTAGATCGAATTGTAGAAACAATTAGAAGAAAGCGAGGAAAGAGAAGAAAGACGAGTATCGTTTGTCCTGAGATAAAAACTGAAAACTATCGTTTACTTAGCACGTAAAGATATCAAACGGGCGAATGACACTATTTCTTACGAAGATCATGTAGAATGCGTAGTCAAAGGCATAAACATACACACGTGCATACATCCATAAATAAATATATTACATCGCCAGTCATTCGATTAAGACTATTTCAGAGTTTTATACTTGCATCGCACTCGACTCAATCGTGCCACGCGAATCATGAAGTAATCTGCTGATCTTGCGACGTCGAAACAATGTAATAATTATTATGTGAATTACACAGGTTCGAGCTCACCATTATCCAATGTGGCTTGTTTTACCACCGGACCTCGCATTATCGCGTGTCATTTGCCGAATAAATCAACTCGTCAGAAACATAATCTACGTTGTTTAAGCTATCGATTGTTATAACACTTCTGTAATCGTAGAAGTTGTTGATCGAAGTGACGCAGATGTTCATCGTCATCTTTTTCTAAAGAAAAGTCGAAATTAAATATGTACTCGTGATATCCTGTTTTTTAAATATTTTTTTGTTAGTACATTACACTGCAAATTGGTAACTGTAATTAATGCTATTGAGATAACAATGTTAATAAAAACATATAGAAATGAAAGCTATGTTGTATGAATTCACTTGTATAATTTTTTCCATTTGTCTCCTCAAGCTGAATCTCCTTTGTCACAGCATTGCGATGCTACTTTATTGTTCCAATTTTGTCGGTGGCTGTTCCATTCAGGATCTCTTGTTCCGTGATTATTGAAGTTAAGCTGCCGATGATTATGTTTATTGCCTCTAATGGGAAATCATTTACAATATCCCCATGTTTGTTCATGTTTATTATGTGCAGTCTGTCAAATACTATAATTTCTAACTAATGATCACTCGTATTTTATTTTATGATTATTAGGCTAGCTATAATTTCATTAAAAAAATTCAGAATGCATTTCAATCTGAATTTATTCGTAGTATAGAATTCAAAGTGATTACTGAAACTTTAACAATTTGTAAATGTGATTTACGCCATTTTGACAATTCAAAAATACAGGATATCATTTTAGTTTTTACTACCGTATAGAATATAGAACAATGCAGAACGAAGTGTATGGTAAACATTTTTAAGCATTCTTGTTAAGATTTTAGATGCATTTATAGAAGTGTAAAATACTATGAATTTAAAATGAAACAAAAGCAATAATAAGATGTGTTTATTTTCAACCCAATTAATGTCGGAAGTCCCATTTTTGTAAACTGATTTACAGGGATATGAATTTCTGAAAATATTCGTAATCAACGCGACGGAGTTCTGTTTCTTTCTGTTCTTACAGGCATTTACGTATAAGGTTGAGTTTGCGTTTTGTTATTTTTACGATTTCCTCTATCGTTAATGACTCGTATCTAATTGCATTATAATTATTCACGTCTAGCTTTCGCATTTATATCGGTTTGCTCAAACTTTCGTCTTCATTTCCCAAAACTTGGACTGCGAAGTTGGCAATCAAAATCCCGACTCCGACTCCGACTCCGACTCCGACTCCGACTCCGACTCCGACTCCGACTCCGACTCCGACTCCGACTCCGACTCCGACTCCACAGGCCTGCCCAAAACGAAGGAAAATAGTATTTGCTTCTCGTTAATGAGTACTCACTTTGTTGGTACAAATAAAACGACAGTATTCAGCTTTTCAAGCACTGATAAGCAAATTAACTCGAATATAATTATTGTATTTCATTTTGCAGTAACATTTTCTAGTGACTCTATAGCGATTCAAGACTACCTAATAGCGTTAATTTAATACTTAGCCGACCGATCGGGGAGATCTCTCCATTTTGAAGTAAATCGGTGCCCGACCGATCGGAGAGATCTCCCCATTTTGAAGTAAGTCGGTGCCCGACCGATCGGGGAGATTTCCCATTTTGACTTTAGCAACTTCTTTAAAAAATAAAAAACCATCATTATACACCTTCATTTGTATCAAAAATTGGTTTTAATTCTTTATAACATATTCTATTTGACTTTAAAATGTCAAAAAATCGTTTTACAAATTTTCTGCTTTTTCTTTATAACAGGGGTTTAAAAATTCCAAAAAAAATAAAATTAAACTTTTATATATATTGATTGATAAATAATATGTGAAATCGTTAAGCGAAATTGTTGCCGTGAAATATAATTGCTCACATGACTAGTTTTCGGACTTTTTTGAGTTCAAATAGTGAATTTCAGTTCGTGCTACTTCCAAAAAATAAGCGGTGGACAGCGCAGTTTGGCTTTCCCAAGCGAGGTGGAAACCGAACAGTTCTCTGTGGCGCGTGCAGTCGGCTAAGTGTTAACAGTCTCAAAAATCTATAATTTATAACTAATTTAATACATTACTAAACTCTATAATAGCAATTTCAATCGTTGATTAACCTTCCGTGGGCAAACATATTTTTTGCATTTTCCGTGGGCAATCTGGAGCGTTTATGTCCTCGAGTAATTTTTTCCTGTTTTAGGTTTTCAAAAAATCTAAAAACATTCTAGAATACGTATTGAGTCTCTACTTTAATACATAATCGCTGGAACGTCAAATGTTTAAAGCATTAATGAAAAAAACGATTATTGGAAAGAAAGAAATCTAAGAGTGAAATTTCGCTCTGAACATAAACAAGTAACACAATATATTTTTCGGTGAATTATTTAAAAAAAAATGATTACAGTCCCTTTTGATGTAGTTCAATTATTGAGAAGTTTGTTAGTAGGTGAAGTGTTAACGAAGTAATAAATTGCATTTTGCGCACGTTCCATATTTTGATTGTCTATTAACTACTTAAATTCATAATATATCGAACAGGGTTATCGAGTGCAACGTATACTTCGGTTGTATTCTTTTCGTTGGGGTTGTTGAGGGAAGCGTCGAGGGACCGACCCTAAGCTTGGTCTCAAATTTCAGTAAGGGCCAACGCCGTTTGCTCTTGCAATTAGTATAAGTCGTCGCTGGTTATTACGCAGACGCATAATTCTAGATTTACCATCGAATAACGATAATGCGACTACGTCTGCATCGATCGGCAATATCCTGACTCGAAGGTCAATGCGTTTCTACAACGAAGGGGAAGGAAATGCTCGAGAACTACGAGCTGGTTCGCTGGACTCGGCTCAGCACCTTCGCGGCTCACCTGCGCTGAAACCTGATGCTGACGATAAAAATGAGAACAGGTTACGCGGCAGCTCGAGTACTAACGGCTGCACTATACCTTGAAGCAGCGTGCTAAGCTACTTCAAGGAGGAAGCAAAATTTTATGCCACTATTGCGTATTAAGAACTCAAAACTGTCTGCCATTTCCTGCCGTATTAACTATTATATTTTCCCTTCGGCGATTGAATTCGTTTCGTGTCCGGAATGCGTTAAATTGCATTAGAAAAAAAGAGGTCATCCATGGTACGATTTGTCTCTAATCCACGTCAAATCATACTATTCAGGAAATGGGTTCCGTCTAACTACTTGATGGTATCAAATGTGATTCATCCTAAGCGTGTCAAATTGTGTGCAGTTGAATTGGAAAAGGGGCGGTTTAGAAAATCAGTGGATGACGTGTAATATTAGATGTCTCTTGAAACATTTTCAAATGACGTACTTCTTTTGTTATTCCGAAGCTTCATTCATAAAACTGTGCACACTTCTTTAACATCGGATCCAGTGAATCCAGTAAAATGTATACCAGTTATTTATAATCTTTCTCTTATATAGATGAAGGAGCGTTCTAATAATAATGAACCAGTCTTTAGCACTTTGATAAAGTGACCAAGACGATATTTTCTGAATAAACAGAGGCTTTAACCCCTTGCCATACCATTTATTTTACGGTTTCAGTAATTAGAATTTCTTTGTAGTTCATAATTTCCTAGAAAAGAAAGTCTATATGTCCTCCAATGGCTATACATTAACAACAACAAAATAGAATTTTATTTCGGTTTAAAAGAAATTAATAACATACATATTTATTTGACTCTGTTCAGAATCTTCATCGCGTCTCTCACACGCCATTGTAGGCGAAAGGGTTAAGTATCTTAGTTACAAGGAATGTCATAATTTTCTTAATTTCTGCTTTGCGAGTATCTTATCGTAACGTAATCTTTAATGATGTTAGAAACGTGTGGAATTACTTGCGACAAACAGAGCATTAGATTTTTAAATTACTTTATCAACGGCTTCAGCATTCTGCCACGCCCTCGTTGTACAGCGTCACGCAGTCTGCCGAACAATTGTACTCCATATCACATGTTGCCGTAGCCGTAGTGTCCACTAAAGAGCCTGTGTGCTTCATTCGTGCATAGGTACTATAACGCGCTGCAGTAGTATTTAAAGGAAACGGTAATTTAACGTTTAGCCACTTATCGTATTTATTGTATTAATTTCAACTTTTGTTCCTTCACTATAAGTTATGTGCGAAAGCCTTACTATATCAGCTGAACAAAGTTAAAATTACTTGTGCAGTTTCATGCAAGTACATGTACGCGTATATCTCATTGTTCGTAGATGTGCCTTAACAAGAACAAGTAGGTGTTAGGAGCGTATTATCTTATCATAGTAAAAACAAATAGCTGTTCATACAAGCAGCTGTTCTTATGAGCGCAAGTAATTTGTTATATTAAGTGACATGTACATGAGAAATAAACAAATATCGAAGTTTATTGTTGCAAGTTTTTCACGTGAAACGAAAATTCTTTCACTGCATTTTGTAATGTTAAAAACGACATAAATTAAGAGATCAGACTGCAAGACCATTTTCACTTCATTTTTAGTTGAACAAAACCGCTATTCGGGAAAATGTTAAGTTCAACCAAAAATAGTTTAACATTCGCCGATTTCACATTTCCAATTATTATTATTAAACTTAGTAATGCTATTCCATATAACCATTCTTATTATTATTGTCAGATCATAATTATTCGATAAATTTCCAGAATCAAGATAAGTTCTTTTTTATTTATTATCCGACTTAAGACGAATGTATGAAAATGAAAAAATTTCGAAATATTTGTAGCCCAATTACATATATGTAATGTGTTAAAATACATACTTTTCAGGCTTTTAGAACATATATTAAAATATTACAACAGTGACAAATATATTGTGATATAAATTTAGAAGTAATTTTTTAATACTATTTGAGTCGACAGTTAATCAACACTGCAATTTTTTAAATCGGTATGGATATTATATAAATAAAATTAATTTAAAATATATAAATAAATATAAAATAGATCATTCAATTTTAGTCGTGCCTGATTAATAAGAATAGTGAAAAAACTGGAGAGACAGATCTCGATGGAAATATAAGATATACTCTGCTATAATCAATCATCGTCAATCGTTAAAAATATAGCTATTTACAAATTTAGTTTACTATATTATTTATATTTATAACGTTTTTGTATAAATAAGCATTGATGAAAGTGACAGTATATCAGTAACTCTCCTTTCATGACAAATTTTTAATAATAAGTAATTGAAGATTTTTAAATAAAGCATTAGAAGTTTAATAAATTATATCAACATATATATTATGTTTAGGATTAATCTTGTTTTGACGTTATATCGTAAATAGTTACTTGTTCGTTATCATCTCTGTAAACTATTTAAATTTTTAGTGATATTAAACTGTTTTGTTTACAATTATTAACCATTATTATCTTATCTTTTCACGTAAAATTTATTTTGTAACATACGTCTGAGAAAATGTATCGTGGGTCCGCAATGACCCACCGTCCATCTTGCACGAGGTAGTGTTGAGATCCACCTTCCGAGGACTCATATCAGTTCAATGTGTCTTGCAATGTATGTCGTACAGTTACAAGAATCTGTAAATAAAATGTAGCAAAGAAACACCATAAAGAATTTACATTTATGTCAATATATTTACATGAAAGTATATATTTAAAATATGCGCATATCATTTTATGTAAAATTTATTCTCCATAATCGGGTCAATAAAAGCCTGTAAAGAATATTTAAATCATCAGTTTTGTATAAGATTCGTTTTTATTAGATAAAAACTGTATAATTCTTTTGTATATACTAGAATGTGATTGCAGATAAATTTTCTAATCAATTTTCCAATTACTTTTCACTCCGAACCAGACTGGGGCACCTTGGAATGACATTGTTCGGAATATTATTTTATATAACACGTTATTGTATTTAATAATTATTTGAGATAATTTTGAAGTTGTTTTTCGAAATTATATCACATGAACAGATCATCAGGTTTGAGTCTGGTTTATACAGACACCCGTTGTTGTATATTATTTTGAGAATTATTTCTTTTGTTGAATTTGAAAACAAAAAATAACGAAATAATTATATCATTTGAAATTGCTATTATTTCAAAAAAGTCAATGTCATTTTTATTCTCAAATAAAAGTGTTGAAAATAACGGTGTGAAATAAATTATTTTAAATAGTTATTTCTTACTTTCATTTCAAATAAAATTTGCCTAGGTAGGCTCTGGACACAATTTTTGGGAATCGATGAAAGTGTAGCAACTATGTGACCAACACCGAATGGTTGGTTAAATACAGCTAGATCCACATTTTTGCGGTACGCATGGTTCTATCTTTCGGAGCAAACCCCAAACTTCGATTTTTACGGATCCAGCGCAATATACGGCGCACAGTGGTCGATTTTTCTAAAACTTCGAACAAAAATCGATTTCGACTTAAAAATTTTATTCATTCACAAATAATAGAATTGAATACAGTTATAAATCTTCGCGATAGGTGTATCATCCTTTCAATTAAACTTTATCATGTGTCATGATGGATTTTTTCAATGAAAATCACATCAGGCCTGTTACAACGGGATCCTAAGTAATGCAAAGCTTGTGAAACAGATTTTCGATGTTCACACTCCATCAAATGCTACACAATAAACACAATGGAACACATAGTTACAGCGTGCCATCTCTATCATCAAGAAAGAAGAAGATACAAAATTCCAGGAAACATCAAAGATGCTACCGACTCAAAGGAATCTTGCGAAAAACTAATAAAATTCTTGAAGCACACAAAATTATTCAACCGAATCTAAATTATAAATGACCACCTAATTGTAAGCTTGCAGTTGCTAATAACCCTTGTGAGGTTGATGAAACTTAAAAAAACGAAAAAAATTAAATTTTACTGCCTCAAAAGTGTATTTTTCAAATTCTTCTATTTAGGCACTTAAGTCTCGTTATGACTTTCAGCCCATAAAACTGAGCAAACCGCAAGGTGACGTATTGTATTGCTATTTTTGTATTGTACTATTGCAGTAATGAGTACTGAATTATATGCAACAAGAAAGAATTCGTTCCAATACATTCCGAAGAAGTTTCATACAAGTATTCATGTTGTGAGCTACGGTGGCTCACGAAAGTATTCGAACGCACTTTAAATTGGAATAACTTTTTTAAAATTGGAGCAAATAATTTGACTTTTTCTTTAGCAACTACAAACATTGATTTACTAAATGGGATACAAAAAGAATTTTGAAAAAATTACAGTTGGTAGAAATTACATGAAAAAATGAAAATGGCACTTTTCAAAACTTTTTTATTTTAGTTCGCAATGAAAATTTAAAATATGCTTTTGATAGATCTGCATTAGTTATGCACATGCCGAAAGTTTCATCGAAATCGGTTGACGCAGAAAAAAACGCATGAATCTGTGGATTTTAAGCAAAATCTGACCAGAAGTCGTGAAAAACTGCGATTTTTATCAGTTTGAACCGCTTGTAGTTCGTGTATACATTAATCGATTTCGATGAAATTTTCGGCATGTGTATTACTAACATAGGTCTACAAGACGCATATTTTATGTTTTCATTACGGGCTGGAATAAAAAAGTTTTAAAAAGTACCATTGTTATTTTTTTATGTAATGCCTACCTACTGCAATTTTTTCAAAATCTTTTTTGCACGTCATTTAATAAATCAATGTTTCTAATTGCGGAAGAAAATGTCAAGTTGAGTGGTGCAATTTTAAAAAAATTATTCTGATTTAAAGGGCGTCCGAATACTTTCGTGAGCCACTGTATATTAAGAATTGCCCTTGTTACTTAAATAGATTGTTGATTATTTTACTACTTTAAAGCCACATTTTCAGTTTTTTAACCTGATTCTTGAAATTTTAATGATTTTCATCTATTGTGATTTTTTAAATTACAGACGAGATTAAACCGAAAAAATTGTATCTGTTGTACATATTAGACATTAACAAATGAAATTATATGACAACTTCCAACTTCTAAAATAATTTCTTCTTTCATTTTTGTCCCATTTTGCATACTTATCGACCACTGTGCGGCGCGGCACGGCGTTTCAGGTGGATTATTAATGAAAGGTGCGCGATTAAGTTGAGTCGCAGGTTGCAGCCGTATTTGTGTATGAACAAACGGTCGAAGGCATTTGATTGAAACGCGTGGTTTTGCGTGTGCCGTGGCCGTAGGTATCGAAAAATCGTCGAAGGCTGAAGAAGGGACCAAAGAATGGTCGGAAAGGACGACAAGGTGGGGAGCACACGGTTCACTGTGCAACGCGATGGTGGGGATGATCGCGGGCGAAGTAGTGGGGTACAGCGGGAAATAGAGCCGGTAGTGGCGGCAGTTGCGTTCCGAACAGCGCGCGTGTTGTTCCGTTTCGCTCTCTGTGTGTAGCATCACGCGACAGCAACCCGAGGCTTTTACGTACCGCGACGAACCTCGTTTCTTTTTTTTGTTTTCTGCCGCGCCACGCCGCTTTTCGCGCCCACGCCACGCGGTGTCACGACGGAAACCGTAATAACGTGAGACGTCCTAGAAGCAGGACAGTGGATTCGGTGGTGTTTTACAGTGTTACATCCGTTCTGTGTTAACGTTCGTTCAGTTCGCCAAGACCAGCTCTTCCTCTCGCGTAGGTTTTACCAAGGAGTTTTACTCGCTGGACCATTGGGAATTTTTTCTGTGTTCAACCTGTTTCACCCCAGAGAAATCGTCGTTGATTTCGATCGAGTACACACGGCACCGATCCGGTCCTACTGTCTTTGGTGAGTTCAGTGTTCATTTGTTTTCTGTGAATGCTCCTCAGTTACTCCGGGCGATCTTCTCGCGACACTCTTGCGATCCCTCTTGTGGTCCTCATGGACGACGCGACGGTGATCGAAGATTTTCTTTTTTGTAAACGCGTCATCAAATCCGGTGGACGACCATCGTCGAGTGTCAACGATCGAGGACTCTGATTGGCTCTCGGGCATTCTATCACTGTCTCAAACTGTACGAACACTTACCGTCTGTCAACCAGCCGTTAAGAAATCTCGTGAATACGAACCGTTGTCTGCTGCAATTAAGAATTCTGGTGGCGTGTAAGAGTCGCGCGGCGTTTGGCACGAAGTGCAATAACGGTTGGTTTATTCTCGTTCGTGCGTCTGGTGTGCTTCTTGTCATAAATAGTAAATACACGTGTGCACCAACGACGCGAACATCGCTGCGGAGCGTCGCCCATTGCGCGCGTCACACACCACTACGAAAATTAATACGCGTCCTTTCTTTCGAATCTTTTAAAAACTCCTTCGCTATATCCTTTCTTCGTTTGCTTAACAATCTTCAATCGAATCATGGAATATTTACCCAACCCCAATAAAAGGAGAGCGTACCGCTAGAATCATTTATTTAATAATTTATTCGCTAAATTTTGGAGTATACTAGTGATTCTTTGATACCGTGTGCACATCGTATTATCCCTTAGTTGGTATCATTGGGTCTTTGACGACTCGTAATAGTTTAGATCGTTGATTTTGCTTTATGTGCTACATTCATATATGAAGTTTGTTTCAATTCCTGAGCTTTCATTAAATTGTTATCGCGTTTGGATTATGTTTGTTAACACACTATCACATCGACTGAAGGTTGTTATTGTGAAAACGGTTATCTTCGTTTGGATTTGATGCTCAAATGTCATCGGCAGACTGCGGATTTTTATGCAAAACAAAATTTATCTGCATTAATTCTAAGACACAGGACACGTATGTACTTACTAGCCCTAGCGAAAATGATGTGTTTAATCAAATCAAGTGAAACCGATAAAGGCAAATGCAATGTTAAAACTCATTTGTAAATTTTGTTATAATTTTTACATGGATGCAGATAGTTTGTATACTTTGTTAGTAAAAAGAGAAAAGAATTCAACATTTTATTAATGACTTTATCGAATATCGTCGACTCTTATACTGTATTTGCCCAATATATGTGCAATACTATTATTCATATCCAAGATTTTGACCGAATATTTCCTGCTACGGGTGGTATATACATCAATTTCTTTTCTTAATAATCTAATAATAATATAATAATCATACATTTTTTTACGCACGCCTGGTGGATACAGGATTATTAATGACCCAATAGTAAAATTGTTTTCACACATATGACAAACCGAATATTATTATTATAATATGTAGTATATTCAACTACATGTCATTAAAGTAAAATCACACGTTTATATTGGAAACAAATAGATTTTATTGATTTTCGGAGCGGTTGCATCACAATGTTTGTTTTTTTATTGTTGCACGATTGCTACACATTAAGTATGAAGGATGATCACATGACACTATTAGTAGGAAATAAAACTATACACTAAATCTTATAACTGTTAGAAAAAAAAGGTACACTGAATATTATAAAATATACGGAGATCACATTTGATGGCATTATTAGTAGGAAATAAAACTATACACTAAATCTTGTAACTGTTAGAAAAGGAAACGGTACACTGAATATTATAAAATGTAAGGAGATCACATTTGATGGCATTATTAGTAGGAAATAAAACTATACACTAAATCTTGTGACTATTATAAAAGAAAACGGTACACTGAATATTATAAAATGTAAGATCACATTTGATGGCATTATTAGTAGGAAATAAAACTATACATTAAATCTCGTAACTATTATAAAAGAAAACGGTACACTGAATATTATAAAATGTAAGGAGATCACAATTGATGGCATTATTAGTAGGAAATAAAACTATACACTAAATCTTGAAACTATTATAAAAGAAAACGGTACCCTGAATATTATAAAATATACGGAAATCACATTTGATGGCATTATTAGTAGGAAATAAAACTATACACTAAATCTTATAACTGTTAGAAAAGGAAACGGTACACTGAATATTATAAAATGTAAGGAAATCACATTTGATGGCATTATTAATAGAAAATAAAACTATACACTAAATCTTATAACTATAAAAGAAAACGGTATACTGAATATTATAAAATGTAAGGAGAAATCAGCGAAGCTGTCTCGCTGGATCACAATTCTATACTGAACCGTTCATACAAAATGCATCGTTTCGACGCTTTTCGTCGCTTAGGTAGATGTAAAGTAAACATTAAGTGGTGGGGAGACGTAGTCTCAAGTTTCGCGTCCAGCGTCTCGGTAATAACGATCAGATTGGGTCAGCGATGACCTGGAATCTACTCCATTCTGCTCCACTCATGATTTATATCGTAAATGCATAAAATCCGCAGTCTAGACATCCGAAATATAAACACGTAGATGAATAATGGAGATGAATGCTCGATCATATTTGTATTTATATACATAACTTTCAGCAATCACGTGCTTTCATTCGTTGCATTCGCCAATTTAAATTGTTTATATCATCGAATTGCCATTTTTCCGCCGCTATGATGAATTTTAGGAGGAATACTGGGTTTGAATAAACGTTGTAGCGCTCGATGATATTTCTCGCATTAGCTATAAACCGTCAGTAGAGCAAGAATTATCAGAGCACTATGCATTAGTTGTGTACAAACGTAATTTTGAATTGTATCTGTTCTGTTTGGATTGAAAATTCACTGAAAAGTGTGGTTACATATAGAAGAAGATTAAAAAAGTTTATCAGGTACAGGTAGACAACCATATAATATCTGTTGAAAAATGAATGTATTTAAAAATATGAGCAAATTTTTTGTTTCGGTTGGAATGCGTGGTTTATTCGATATTGGCGCTATCGTGCAGTATGAAAACAATGGATTATCTTTCCATTTCATGCTATTCTCTCATTTCCACGCAGTTACACAGCTTCGTATCAGAGAATTGCGTATTATTTCAATGCTTCTTCGTCGTGTTCCAAATATTTGATACGAACACTTTGTATTACTTAAGATAATTTCGTTATTGATTGTTCTTCTTCTTATTTTGTTTGTGAGTGAATAGTATAGATATTCTCATCGTTATAATATGCAATTAAAGTTAAATAATAAGCGGTTTAAAGTTCTTGTTCCACTTTCTATGTTTAACGAAATAACGAGATTATATTTAATATAGTATAATCAAACATTAAAATGTGATGAAATGTATGTATGAAGAAATTTAATGAAAATTACAAATTAGTCAGCTCATTTTTGTTTGATTATTCGAGCCTGTTTAATTAAAGAACGTACGAGTAGTTTTGATTGCAATGCCGGTTTTATAGTAATGATTATTTTTTTTCTACAAAAACGATAAAAAACGTGCTACCGTGAGTGGAACAGAGAAACCACTCGTCAAATGAAAAAAAAGATCATGGTTCACGGGCAAAGACTCTTTTGGAAATCGCGGGTTACGAAAAAGCTGTAGGTCAAGCTGAATTTTGCACAAGGATTTCCCTCTTTATGCGCACGCCAGTGATGCAGGTAGAGTAGGCCACGGTAGAATGAGCGTAATTGGTTTTACAACCTCATTCGTTATAGCATCTGTTCGTTCCAGCATATGCGGAAATATGTAGTGGTTCGCAAAAGTGTTCGGACGTTTACCTTTGCGACTTTATTATGAAAATGTTTATTAAACTAAACCATTCAATTACAACGCCCTGTCTATAAGAAACGAGGGGTCTCATAATGATATCAGTAAAATTAGCGACTCTCGAAAATCGTCAAACGCTTGTTGATAAAAGAAGTGTTTACAATGAAACACCACAACAAATATCATGGTTAACAAATTCAATATCGTGTAATTATTGGAATGTATAAGTTATGGATACGATTAATTGAGCCGTCTATTTTGAAAGCGACCTAAGTCTATTTATACTTAAATTGAGATATTTCTGAGCTTGCGTTTAAAAAAGTTAAAAATACACGTATAGGATACCAATGCGTCATATTATTTAAGTTATTATTTAAGAGTTAAACCACTTTCAAAGTTAACAACCAGATTCGATATAAAATTTGAGGGAGCCCAAGGCCAGTCGACATAATTTAAAGTGCTTCAAATTGAAAAAACAATACTCAATTTATTTTATATTTCTTTACAACACTTCAAAAACACAATTTATGCAATTTGGGAAATTTTCTAACTACATAAATTACATAAAAATTTACTGCTCATCTACCATTTTGTGCATGCGGGAGGGATGTCATGGTGCACCGGTGGTATTTATCGTAGTAAGTACATCATGTCCTTGTATTTCGCTGTTGTAATTCGTCTTATATTCTTATAAAGTGGTGTCAATACAATATTTCCGAACTTTTTTTGTTGAAATCATTAGTTACGAATTCGTGTTCACTATTTGAATTAAATGGTCTTGTTGTTTTATTCTTCCCCATGAGTGTAATAATTTCTATAGTTTAATATTTTAAGTTTTATATTCAATTGTAAGTGTGTATTGCGTGAATTTTTTTTCACTGCACTAATTAAACATACTGATTATTCAACTAAGACAACTGTCAAAAAACTGAGGCTAAC
The DNA here is from genome assembly GCA_913789915.3 of Sphecodes monilicornis. Classification (NCBI taxonomy): domain Eukaryota; kingdom Metazoa; phylum Arthropoda; class Insecta; order Hymenoptera; family Halictidae; genus Sphecodes; species Sphecodes monilicornis. Next base: position 2,164,737 of record OU565295.1, on the reverse strand, counting down.
TTGTCAAATACTAATTGACTAAAATGACCTTCATTACTGCCTTCGCACATTTGAAAATCCACACTTTCGGACTTATCAATAATTGATTGGACTTAGGCCACTTTCAAAGTAATGGTTTTAATTATTGAACTAACTGCGAAAACTTATGTGTCCAAAATTATCGTGTATACTCTAAATATACTTAACAGCAAATGTTATTTATGACAGATAACGAAGTTGTACACGTTACTACGGTCAACAGGAAATAATTGACAAATGGACTTAGGCCACTTTCAAAATAAACGGCTCAATTTGTAGTTATACAAAGAAGAACGAGAATTCCTATGACAACTCCATGACGAACGAAAATCCTAGAAAGATGTGGTCCATCTTTTCAGTAAAACTAAATATATAACTCAATATAATATACAAATATAGAAAAATACAAAAACTCTTGCAAATAGGAGCACTCTCTTTCATGAAGTGAAAAAGAATTCGTGTGTGTTAGCTCCGAAACTTGTAAATATCATTGCTAATATATTTAGAAACGATGTACTGTAGATGTATTTATGTATGTGTAAAGAATGCCAAATGCTGAAATGGTGATATAAAATTGTAGTCCAACTTAACATTTATTAGAGGAATTATATTTAGACAAACACGAGGATTTACTCTTATCAAAAAAAAAAATTTTTAAAAAGGTGCAGAAAATTGTTACCATGTTTGCACTGCCGACGAGATTAGAATCTGAAGTATGCGACATGCATCGTAAAAGAATAGATATGCATTATTGTATAATACACTATACATCCCAACACTCTCCCTACAAAATTACGAAGCTGAAATAGTATGAAACAATCATGATTTAAAATAACTTGATGAACCAATAATTGTGAGGAAGGTATGGTATGTACCTTCACAGTAAGGTATGATTTAAAAAGACAAAAAATTGTAGAGATATGAAATGTTATTGAGGAAAATATTGCAAAAATGTTTATATAGATATATTAACATTTTAATATATACATAAATATATATATATATATATACACATATTTTTAACATTTATACATATATATATATACACTTATAGAGGATATTACACCTAAGGTGGACCAATTAAATACCAGCCAAGACTGATATATAAAAATAACATATAGAGTTGAAATATTTTTATGATTCATCGATTGTAAAGTATTATTAAGTGCATATGCTATTATTGTCGTTGAATTATTTTCAAATTTTATTGTAGATGTGACACTTGACGCATTTAAAGTTGCGAATGTAAATGTTAAGTATTTTCATGAGACACTATGCATTTTGGAAGAATCCAAAAGTAACTTCTATGCATAGAATCATTTCACCTGGAAACCCAACTGAATACAAAATTAGAAACGTACCTGTAAAATATTGGGTCGAGTTATAAATAACTTCCGCCGTGGTATGAACTTTCAATCATAATGAGAAGAGTTAAATCGACTGGCAATTATTAAGTCTAATAATAAGTGAAAATATCCTAATATGTACGTTTGGAGAACATAAACAATGATTTCTCAATAGAAATAATGAAATATCCCATAGAATTAGAGAGAGAAAGGTGTGAAACCATTTATTACTTGATTATAATACTAACGCAGTAAAATTAATTCTCCTACTCTTCTTTTCTTAATTCCTAAAATTCACAATGTTGAAGTACAAGAAAATATATTTCATGTCGTAGGAGTTTATAGTCTTCAAAGGGTTCAAAAGAGATTCTCTCATGCGTTTCTCAAAAATAGTTCCATGAAAGATCCTGGGATAATATTTCACCCATTTTTGTTTCACCCATTTTGGTTTCAAATCTAGAAATTATGCTTCATTTATAGTGTAGCGTTTTAAAGAAATACATGTCACAACACCGATAGAAAGAAATTAACCATTTTACAATACATATGTAAGAAAGGTAAACGGGTAAATGTTCACGGTGAGGGACGTATGAGGGTTAACAGGTTTGCATCGGCAGTTAGAATGGTCGATAGTATATCTCCGCATATTCGTCGCAGCATCTTTGATAAAAACCGTTCGCTACAGTCTAAACGATTGTATGCGCTCGCGGCATTTAATGAGGCAAATTCTTTCCGAGCGTTTTCACTGTGACACATCGAGGGAGAAGAAAATGAAAAATAAAGCGCGCATGGTCGAGCATGTGCGTATGTGCGCGACGGAAATTTAGAAAGTCGCGGCGAGTTGTGTATACAATATACATGGTGACCGGCTACTCGGCCATTTTGTACGCTCGGGAACCGGTTTCGAGCTTTGCGCTCGAGGGGACCCACGACTCGAACGTAACGACGCATGGTGGACGACCATGGTAAGCTTGTCACGGTGCGTCTCTATTACGACGAAAGAAAACGTCCCAAATATTATTGCTGATTATCATTCGCGTCGCGACGCGTCACGTCTCGTCTCTTAACACGCATTGTCTCGGCCGGGCACCGAATACAGCAGTCGTAGGGGAAGTTCCCCTAATGCCGCGGACAGTAGTTACACGCGTTATATCTTTAACATTTAAAACTTTACCTACCTGTTGCAACGTGTAAGTTGTCGAGGAACGAAAACAAACAATCATGTTGTATCGTGTTCCTGTAGCGAGTGCACAGCTCAGGAGAACAGTTGATTGTTGGTGAAATGTTGACAAAAGGAAACCCAGCTACAATGACCTTGGATTTGAAATATGTTGTCAAGATCAACATTCTGAACAACTTCTCCCTGTATCATACATATAGAGTGGCCCACAAAAGTGTTCGTGCGCCATTTAAATCAGAATAACTTTCGTAAAATTTGACCAAACCACTAGACTTTTTTTTGAGCAATTAGAAACATTGATTTTGTACTTTACGTGCAAGAAAGATTTTGAAGAAATTGCAATTAGTAGGAATTATATGAAAAAATAGAAATGGCACTTTTTAAAACTTTATTATTTCAGCCCCTAATGAAAATTCAAAATATGCGGTTTGTAGATCTATGTTATTTACACGTATGCTGAAAATTTCATCGAAATCAGTTAACAAACACACGAGCTACAAGTGGTTGAAAGTGGTGATAATCGCAGTTTCTCACGACTTTTGGTCAGTTTCTGCTTCAAATCCATAGTTTCTTACATCTTTCAATGCGCGTCGTTTTTTCTGCGTCAACTGATTTCTATGAAATTTTCAGCATATGTATAACTAACATAGATTTACAAAAGTCATATTTTAAATTTTCATTATGGGCTAAAATAAAGAAGTTTTAAAAAGTGCCATTTTTATTTCTTCATATAATTCCTAGTAATTGCAATTTTTTCAAAATCTTTTTTGTACGTGATTTACTAAATCAATGCTTCTAGTTGCTCAAAAAAAGTCAAGTGGTTTGGTCAAGTTTTAAGAAAGTTATTCGGATTTAAAGGGTGTACGAACACTTTTGTGGGCCACTGTATATCCGTCGCTCGGACGAGATTTCCGAGATAATTGCAAAAGACTCGTTAGATTTAGGTTACAAGTACACTTTATTCACGCACAAGCTGTCACTGAACGGTGATTAAAATATACAGATTCATATACAGGCTCCCAAAGAGGTTGAGGTTAGGAGCGCGAGGGGGCGTAGAGGGGTGCCGGTCTTTAGGCCAGCCCGACTCCGCTTTTAATGTTCCGCATTTCATAAGTGTTTCTGTATGTATCGTCGGGCCGGTCTTCTTCACCCCTCGCGACCCTAACGGGAATCAACTTCAAATCGGTGAGGTCGTAGATTTTCGACAAGTTTATCAAAAATTATATATTTCGTTTCTTCGCCTGGTCCAAGGTGTCTGTATTAAGAATTTAGCTTACAAAATTAAAATTCGCGGCATCGGCGTCGCGTCTGTGTATTGATCTGACCAGTGCGCCGCGTCGGTGTCAATTTTGTGGCCATATTTAACTAAGAAAATCTCTGATGCACTGAAGAAAACTCGGTTATTAATTAATGAGAAAACCTTCGTACAATATATCGTATCCAGTTATATCCCAATATAATGCATTTACACGAATTTCTGCATGTACCATAATGATCTAATACAGCATCTAATTAACAAGCAAATTATTTATGGAAATATTAAATGTCCAAAATGTAAAAATATTTTGAAGTATAGGAACGTATTCACAAATTTTACGATGCATTGCTCAAATAAATATAAGATTGTACGAAGACGAAAAAGACGACGAGAAACACGCACCTTTAAAGCGAGCATGTTTAATAATACTTGGGTTGCTAAAGCACACTTGGACATGATACAAATTTTGTGGATTTATTGGATACTTTTTAATAAACTGTCCCGACAATCCTTGATGTGCAGTGAGTAGGGTTGCCAACTTTTTCTCAGAAAATTCAGGGACATATCTCTAGGTACAGAACAGTACTTGTATGGTAAAGAATAAACCATCAACCAAGTTGCCCAAAATGGAAATATATATACGTAATTTCACAAAGGATGGACACGAAGTCGTGTGCAATAGAAAGAACTATTTTGGAGTGTAGGTGACATTGGTCGATAGCCTTCTCCGAAATTCCGGGACAGTTTGACATTTAACCGAGATTCTGGACAGCAACTTCAATTCCGAAACAATCCCGGCCAATTCGGGACGGTTGGTAACCCTAGTAGTGAGTTACATATATGTATGTAATAAGACTGCTGATGATGGGACATATTTTTGTAGAGATGTATACATATAAATCAATATTTCAATGAAACGTTCATTAGATATACAGTGGCGTGAAAAAGTATCCGGACACCCTTAAAAAACGAATAATTTTTTCAAAATTAGTTCAAACGGCTTGAGTTTTTTTTGAGATGGTAGAAGGATTAGTTTACTCGGTAGCGTGTAAATAATTATTTATACAAATTGCTAATGGTCGAAATTGTGAAGAAAAAGGTAAGTCATGATTTTTAACTTCTTTATCACTGCCTGTAATGAAAATTTAAAATATACCTTTTGTAGATCTCCATAGGTTATATACATGTGCAATTCATCGAAGTCGGTTAATGTTGTTATAAGCTATGAACATTGCAAGATGGGAGCTTAAGGGTGAAAGTCGCAGATTTTCGGTCTTTCCAGGGAATTTTGTCCTTATGTAATCACCTTTAAATGTTTGTAACTCATAACGACGTTAACCGATTTCGGTGAAACTTTGTACATGTACATAACTTAGACCTATAAAACGCGTCTTTTAAATTTTTGTTACAGGCACAGATTAAAAAGTTAAAAATCGTGACCTTTACTATTTTCGTCGCAATTCCGACTAATAGCAATTTTTAGAACAAATTATTTACACGCTACCTAGTAAACTAATGCGTCTAATATCTCAAAAAAACTCAAGCCGTTTGAACTAATTTTGAAAAAGTTATTCGTTTTTAAAGAGTGTCCGGATACTTTTGCACGCCACTGTATGTATATTTATTTTCATATTTTTCTTTGTTCAATACTTGGTAGTTATTATCCGACTGGTTATTAAGTAAACAATAGCCACTCGGCCGACTAGAAATTATTGTAGAAGTCGTTTATTAAGAGGACAATGGATATTTGGTGGTATAGAACGCAAGACAAAGAAAGTTTTTATTGTTTTTGCAGAAAATTGATGTTCTAATACGTTACTACCTTTAATTCGAAAACGCATTGTTCCTGGACTATAACTATTTATAGTGATTTATAGTGACTGTTGGCGTGCATGTACTAATCTTAGAAATGAAAATTATATACATTATACAGTTAATCATTCACAAAATTTCGTCGATCTGAATACTCGCGTCCATACGCGAAACATAGAGAGAAATGCGTGCCAATTTTCCACGTTTTGGTATTCGGGGATACCATTATACTCATTATACTCTTGTTTAAAAGACTCTATACTTTCTATAAACGTATCGATATATTTTTTAAAATAATGAGCAGAATGTATCTAATAAACAATTAATTCAAGATATTAATATTTTATTTTTGACTATCCTGTATTAAAACTTGCAAAACTATACTCTTAATCTCGATTTATTTAAAGTTTTTTTTGCAAATATCTTGGAAACTAAGGCCGAGCAACGGGTACATGTATAGGGTAAAGGTGCTCAGAATGTTGACTTTGACAACGTATTTCAAGGTCGAGGTCATTGGAACTGGGTTCCCTTTTGTTAACCCTCTGTACTCGGAGCTATTTCAACTAAAAAATCAAACATTTGAAACTGATATAGTACCTCATACAATATTTAAATGTTTAGTAATTTATTACATATAAACAAATTTAATCATGTAAACAATATTCTGAATAATGGTGTAACAATTTGTAACGGCGCCTCAGAGTCGCCATTCGAGTGCTAAGGGTTAATATTTCGTGATTGTTGTTATTGACGAGAATCCGGTGCATTATACAAATTACAAACCATTACATGTATTAATTTATTCTGTTCAGAAGACGTGTGTGTTGTGTGTTATTACATCTTATATTGCGCATAGAGTGTTAATAAATAAATTAATAGAAAGAAAAGATTAATACAAAAAAATTTCTTTGATAGGTTCATTGTTCTCTAGTACCGGACAGAACAATTTCCCCTATTGTTGAACAGTACACATCGCAGTCTTGTGTATTCCTTCTTGTACTATTATTTTCATTTCAGTGATTAAAAAATACATGCAAGCATCACGTATAAAGGCTAAAGAAAAATTTTTAAAAATAAACTTCAGTTTGTTAGAACACTAGAACCGAGACAGACAAATCAAAGGACGTAGTTCGTTTAGAAAATAGTGAAAAAGATTGGATTCAATGTTCAGGCTTCCAAAAATGGGCCCCTGATGCTTTTGTGGCGATTATATGTGTATTTACGATCGTTGCATATTATTATTAATATTTCTAACTGTATCCGGTACTAGGGGCACTTCACGATTTCTTAAAATCGTATAACTAAAATATAATGTTAATGTAAATGAACCCCTTGCAATATAACATCGAGACAGACTCGTGATGAAGAATACGAATAAAACCTACTAAACCTACTATGTTATTAATTTTCTTTTAACCTAAATAAAATTATATATTGTTGAAATCGATATGTAGCCTTTGGAAAATACATAGGCTTACAATAAATATAAACTTTCTTTTTTTTCTAAGTAATTATGAATGATGCAGAATTTGTAGTCACTATAACCATAAAATAAATAGAAGTTCAAAACTTCAAGTGTCCGGCGCTAAGGGAACTTCCCCTACTTACGTACCGTAGTACGCTGAACGAGCCTTCCATTCAAGTGATTCGTACAGCTCGTCACTACACAGTTTAGTACTGCAGCGGCAAGAATCATTGGAGCAACGAATGATGCTGATCGTGTTACATATCGCGGTGACAAATGCCTGCGAACGGTCTTATCCGAGAAAGTTGGACAGTTTTCACGTGGGTGTTGATAAATTTGAATGGATATTAATTGCGTGCGATATGGAACGTAATGAAAGAGCGGTGTGCACGATGTTTGAGCGAAAGGAATGTTACAGCACTTTAATGAAAATTACTTCATCACTGAATTAAATAGTCGCGTGTTCGGATAATTACTTTTAAACGAATGACATAGATTGCCAATAATCGTTACCTGTTTGATAATAGTATGCTTGTTGTATATTTTTTAGCATGTGAATGTAAAGTTAGCTTCTAATGAGAAAGAACATTTAAACAGTAAAGCAATCGACAGCAATACAATTGCGTTAAAATGTCGACACCTGCAGATATATTTTTGAACAAACTGGATATAGTCGAACGCAGTGGCGGATCGAGACAAGTGGGTGCCCTAAGCGGTAAAAATTTCGCCCCCCTCCCCCCCAAAGAAGTTTCAAGAAAACTCTCGTTAAGTTATAAACAAAAACGAAAAATAAAACATTAAATATTGATTAAAAAACATACATTTTACATATTTTTATATGAATTTCCGTCTTGCTTTATTTCTTGCAAATTCATCAATTATTTTGTCAGTGTCAATTCGGCTTAAAATTTCCTGCTCTATATACAGAATAGCCATATTATTATTCGATCTTTCTTCTCCCATAGTATTTCTTAAATAATTTTTTACACGCTTTAAAACAGAAAATGATCTTTCTCCAGACGCATTAGATAAGAGAATTGTTAAAAAATATATGTCAATAATATTTCGACATTCGGAAATGTGCAAGACATGCCTCATATTAGGAGTCCTCTCCTCTAATTCGCGACCGTCTATTATTTATTCGGCCGAGGCTCGTCGATAAATGCCCATATAACAGCGCAAAACGGCGTCTACAACAGCGCGCCGAACCTCGCAAAACGGCGTCTAGAACAACTTAGGGGCTATAAATGTAACATTTTGGTTTTACATTCATTCGATTATTTTATGGAGGGCTTTTGAACCTTTTCGGTCATTTCCAACATCTTTAACACGTTCTTGTTCAAGTTGAATAAGATTTTCAGTTGCATTTTTAAAAGAAATTTAATGGTACAAGCACTGAAGTATAAATATAGAATACACAGCATAAAAATATATAATAAAACCTACTTGAGTTACGTAGTTGCTATTTCTACTTATCGCTCTGTTTACGTTCTGGCTCTCCGACAGTCGGTGTTGGGCCCCGCGAGAAAATCAACCGAATCACGCTGGGCGCCGAACGTGTTAAGTTAAGATATTTTAGGACCTCGGGGACCTTTGCTATCCGGGACCCTACGTGGCCGCTTAGTCCGTTTACCGCTTTAAGGTCGATTTATACAGCCGTGCGGGGTTTTTTTTTACATAGGTTTGGGTCTAGAGAAAACTCCGACCGAGTTTTCGCTTTCGCGTCGACCAATTTTTCAGAATGCCCCGTCCGGGCCATTATCTCGACGTCTGAGCATTTCCAGATGGCCTTTCGGGAGCGCGTTGACAGTTCCCTGCTGTGCATGGCCCAAAAAAAAGATGTTTTCAGGAGTTTCACAGTTCCTTATGTAAACTATCGGTATCTCTCCTCTACGACATCGTGGAAATAGGAAATTTTCCTATCCCTTGGTGGAAAAGAATGTTACACATTCTGATATTATGCGTAAATTGCATGTGTTGTAAAAACGAGAATAACAATTATTTTTTTAATTCAGTTATTTTTATCATTTAATTCACATTCCATGTGAAGTCGGATCATTTTTACATACAGACACCGTCACAGTTTGCTAATTTGGACAATTTGTACGAAAACGACATACCTCCAGAAAATAATTTATATCACGGCTATAATTAAAAATAGAAACATTTTCTTTTTTTTGACAAGTCTGCAAGCAAAGCCGGGACGAAATAATTTTATGTCACCTCTTTTCCTAATTCACATAATATTCATAATAACTTCTTTTTCCGACCTTAGAACTGTTTTTCTTTTGAAAATTGGAGCTTATTAATGAATTTGTTTAATATCTCTGTCAGTCATGTATATATGAAAAAACTCTTGAAACAAAAGTTGTAGCATGTGAGGAGGTGAATATAGCATCAGGAGAAAAAAAATTTTTTTCAAGCTCATTTTCTCAAGTTTTCAAGGTCACGGATGTTTTTTCTATGAATAACTGTTTATGCTATATATGGATTCTTAAAGAGAAAAAAAAACAAATTCAACGATACATCATAACGTCTATTTATGTCAAGATTTAAAAAATTGAAAATTTTCAAATTCGTTGCGCGCCCTTTTGCGAAAAAAATAAGGTCCACCCTAATGTATACATACGGTATACATAAAATACTGAAAGTTGTATTTTTAAACCTTTCGAATATGAGTCTGTATTGAAAATTTAAGAAGCATGTTTCACAGACTTGTGACAATTAAAAACATTTTATAAATATCATCGAAATCGGTTGATGCGGAAAAAATCTGACAGATAAAAATCGCGAGAAACTGCAATTTTTCCTACCTTTCAATGTTTAATATTATATAATATACTCTTAAAACTCAGAAAAGATTGGTATAACTTAGTTTTTCACGGGAGAAACACCGAAAAAATTGGTTTTGATTTTTTTCAACTATGACGCACCAGTCTCAGGAATTTGAAAACAAATGAGCATATTACTTACGATGGTATCTTATTGCTAAATTAAAGTCGTAGGTGTGCTCTTTCATCTTCTATATGAAATCTGCATCTTTTCAATTTTTTTCATGTTTTTCATGTCTTAAAACCAAAATTTGCAACGTCCACGACGATCTTCGAATAGTACTACTTTACACTCGACGTCGATAGAAAAAACATCGGTGAAATAACGTTTTAAATCATACATTTATAATGTTTTTTTCTGCCTTGGTGGTTCAGCCACGGACAAAGCACGGCGAGAGATTGCTCGCTGAGCAACTTGTCCGGGACCACGTCAGATATTTCAGTGGTTCTACCTTAGGTATCCCATGCGGGGTTGAGGGGTGCGGAAAGTGCTCGGGTTTCGGTAGCAAGCGTGACGATTTCAAAAGACACCGCCGTCTTGAGTGGCCTAGGCCCCGCACGGCTATGTATAATATAGCCGTCCGTGCAGCCATGATCCCGCACGGCTGTATAAATCGACCTTAATCCACCCCTGGTCAAACGTCAAATTCTAGACAAATGCTTAAGGATTTTCAAGTCTATTAAAAAGTAAACATCTTTTTTTATTTTGGTTAGTGCCGGCGTAGTCATACTTTTGAATGCCAAGTGCACATTGTGCAATTTAATGTCGTTCATTTTGAACACGTGGGATTATGTTAGTGAAGAGAATAATTTGTGTGGAATATTTTATGGTGTAAAATGCAGACAATTCACCCCGTGCTTTAAAATGACCGTAGGTTCCGGATGACAAGCTTGATTATTTTAACTTTCCATCGTAAACTGATATTTGTATACATATATTAGCAATTTAGCCATTTTACGTTGATTCTGTAGTAATAGAAAATTATTTAGAGCGTCAGACGAAACGTAATTGTATGTTTTAATCTTTTTTTGGAATTAAATTCTAAGACAAGGAGCTAAACAACATTTATATTTTCATCTAATCAAATTTTATACATACATATAGGGAACAAAGGAATTTCAAATTGCAACACTACCGTTCTGCGTGATCGAATATTTTTAAACTCTTTAAATTTCACAATCATTGTTTATAATTCCTTTGTAATATCAGTAAATATATCTCACATTTGACGCGTAACAATTACGCTGAAACGCTAGTCAAAATTACCGATTTATCCCTTTGCGGATGGGAATTATTTTACTATGTACGTAACTATGTATAAGAATTAAATGAAAGAACAAGTGCTGTGTTCATTAAAAATTTTTGTTTGGCGTTTTTTTGAGAGTAATCATTTTTTAAAAATTATTTTTCGTCACGGTAAAATTGTTTGGGCGACTGTTTGCAGATACGGTTCCGCTAAGGATTATAATATCTTATAAAGTGAATGTTTCTTAACGATATTGTGCAACTTTTATCATAGTATTATTGTAATTTTGTGAATAAGTACACTTATGATTGCAATAGTCTTAAAATAAGAAATTTAAAATTGTCCATTTTTAGATGTTTGGTAATTTTTTAGCCAAGTTTGCATTACTCTTTGGGAATTTACTTTTATGTTCAGGGATTCGATCAAACAGTAATCTCGCGGGCTGCTGTATTTTTACAGTTCGATCACGATTTTCCTTTGTTTTATTACTGTGACACTTGGAAGCGAAATTTCATTGAAATTCGAGAGCTTCAGCGGAACCCAATCGGAGTTCAGTGACTGCCAGTCTCTGTCGCGTGATTCAGAGTTGTCCGTAGGAAATGTGTATCGATCGCTACCATGACGCCTATTGCTGGGAGTAGTGCCTATTGTTCATAATAAGCGAATTATTTTCTTTTGTAATAGCTCGAGTGATGCGAAGGTCGATGCGCACGGCTCCTGAGAGCTACTTATTGAAATTTAACAAGGCTCGTTCACCGTGCTCGACGAACGTTTTTAACTCTGTTATGTAATATTCGTTCGTCAAGATTTATATCCAATCGATAGTTTCTATCTGCAACAAACTTTCTTCACGGACTGCTCTAACCGATCATAAAAGCAAGTTCAATTATGCCGATATCTCAAAAAGAAATGATTACTTAAATACATTTTTTCGATGAATCTTTTCGGTTAAATAATTATTCTATAGTTACGAATTAAAATTTATCTTTTATTTTATATATTACAAAAAATATTGTTTGTCCTACATTTGTGGAACGAGAAACTGTGATTTTGAGAAATGCAACTGAACTAATCTTAAGTCAATATTTGCGTTGCTAATGCTGCATAGGGTGGTACATTGCGTTGAACATGTATTTTAACGGCTCAAGATTTTGTCCAACTTTCCTTGGAAGGAAACTTGTGCGGCATTAGTTATTAAATTCAATTGAATAAATTAATGGGCCATTAAGTCGATGTTCTGTTCATACTTTTTAATAGTTTTAATGTGGCACACGCGCAAAATTATAATTCTCATGTAATAATGAGAAGCTCCATGGGGAATGTTAATGAAAAGGTTTTTTGAAGTGGAAAAATCTGCGACTATATCGAATACTTAAGCATTAAATATTCAATTCCTTTAGTAAGGCGTATTAGAGATAAGTATTTCCCACAAATTCTTCGCATTTATTGATTTAGCATTATATTGGATTGATAACATTATGATAAGAACAAAATATATCATTTGAAGGAAACGTATAAAAATTCGACAGAAATTCGTTGAAAGATATAGATGTAGTTATATTTGAACTGGAACATATCATTGCGAGCAGGAAATTTAAATTGAAAAACTAATAAAGAAATAACATGCCTTGCAAAGTTAACACGTTAATCTATAGTTCAAAGTATTCCGAATATTTTATTCTCATAAAAATTTGCTTTAAAATGCTCATTTTTCTTTAAAGTGTTTCTCTATTTTTGGGACAGCTCACTTTTTTTTAGACGTGTTTTAGAAGTTTTTTTTATACAAAACTAATTCAAGTCGTGTAGCTTCATCAGTTATTTTATGTATACATATTGTTTTTCGAAGTAAAAAATTTAAAGTGATGTCAATCTTTATAAATAGCCGTTCTCCGAACTATTATAAATGAAGACTAACATAACATAAGGAAGTGACAGTGGCTGAAAGACAATTTCGATTATTGTATAAAATATTACAACTTACAATCTTAAACTTAAACATAAAACTTAAATATCAATTTAATTGTATTTCAACACAGTCATAAAGCCGCTCAAACTATATGAATCCAGTCTTGTGATTTCTAAAAGGCAACGCATGCTAGTCGCTTTTAATGCCTGGTAGGTTTAGTGTTAAACTATAAGTAGAAACTACCGAAGACATCTGGACAGTTTGAAGTAAACCGTCTGAAAAGATAAATACCTGCCAAGTTTAAATTGTACGATTTACTTCAAACTTGGCAGATGTCTACTTTTTCAAGTGGTTTACTTCGAACTATCCAGATGTATTCGGTAGACTTAATATATCGTGCGATTTACTTCAACTATGTATCGAACGATACGAGGTACAGTGTTGTCAGATCGGTTAAATCGAGGGGAATACAACTGTATTGGGCTCTGACATTTTGCGTGGCGCCATCTGCTGCCGAAAAGTAGAAATACTCTAAGCTTGGCTTCGCTTGGCTTATAGCAGCTTACAGTGTTAACAGGTACTAATTACAGTACAAACTTACAGTGTTAAAACAGGTGTTAATTAAAAATAACGTTACGAGCAAAAATTCGTTGCTCCTTTTCCACACTTTGAAATGAAGTATGTGAAGTGAACTGCTTGAAATTTATAAGACCTCCATTTCTAAAATATAAGAAACAATTTAGCAAAGAACAGTCTATTTTAACAGCTAAAATAGCTAAAACAAGAGTGCATATTGAAAGATCTAATCAATGTTTAAAGACTTTCAAAATTCTTGGTTCAGTGATGCCTGTGGCATTGGTGCCTCTAATAGAAGATATTTGTACAATTATTTGTGGAGTAATTAATATGTCTTCACCAGTTCTAAGCGATTAGAAATTTATGAAATTATAATTTTAAATTTAGAAGGTATATTGAAAAACAATTTTTTTTTTTGTAAAATGAATTATTTGATAAATCATACTTTATAAAGCCGCTCTTCTTCAACAAACTTTCTTTCTGTAGAATTTGTACCTGCGCACTTACAAGTTTCACCCATACTTACAAACATTTTAAGTAAAAACAAAAAAGAAGATATCAATACAATGTTAAGACCAAGCACTTCGTCGCCATATTGGATAGCTATACATATTGTCCACGCCCCCATGTCAGATCCCAATGGTAAACTACCACCTCTCTGATGACCAGAGCAATATGTGCCACGTTGCGCGGCACGTCACGTGACCAGTCTACGTTCTTAGTGGGGGACGTTGGAGTGTGCTTAGGTAGTGGAATAGGATAGTGGAAGGGGCAAAGGAGGAGAGGAAAATCCACCCAGTTTTGGGTGTTTCTGGCATCATTGACGAGGTATCATATCCACCAACTTTGATTATGGGAAGAAAAAGTTTGATCTTGAATTTATCAGACTAGAGAAATCTACTTGTGTCTGCAGATTATTTCAGTGTTAACACTAACCGTACCACAACCAGTCAATTGACGAGTTTCATATTTATCGTTTCATAATTATTGAAATTACAAAGATGCTTCCATTAGACAGATGCGTGTCAAGATGCTTCCATTAAAATTATGAGAAATCTAAATAAATTCAGTCATGTAATTTGTATAAAACAACGTGTACTAGATGCATTTTGTGCTCGATGCGGTTAGTGTTAACAAATACAAGTTTATCATACAGCAAGTTTTATTTTTGAGTCAACTCTAGAAAACGTCTTCAACTTCACCTTGGAAGACGGTGAACATCAATAGAAATAGATAGGCTCGTATCGAGGTGGGTAAACTATGTCACGTTTGTTAAATAAATACGTAGTTTAACCTTTTGAGTGATACAGGAACTTTCATCAAAAATTTATGAGCCCTTTCGCCTGGAGAGAATGCAAAAACACGTATTTATGAAAAATGCATACATATAATAATACATACCCATTCGAGCCGTTCAGGAAGAGAGAAAGTAGTGATATATTGCCCATCTCGATGCTTATAGACGTAGATAAATATACGAGGTTAATATGCAGATCTTCCGACCGTTTTCCCAGCTAAATCGGACAGGTTTATACATATTATTATTTTCCACCGAATTGGATCAGTTATAATTACAAAACGCTCTCATCATTTACGTCTCGTTACATTATAAATATTAATCCTTTCGCTACGGCAGACTTTGATGCTTGCCGCTTGTACCATACGCAAGGAATTCAATCGCGACGTGCATTGAGAACGGCAAAATTTTTTGTCAGCGTGCATTTCTCAATGTAGGTAATGAATGCCTATAGGCGCCTATCGCTTTAGCGGGCCGAAGTAAGTTAAGCGCTTGTAGGCGCCAGCAGCACCACGAAACCAAATTTGTGAAAGCGCCTTTAGGCGCCAACAGTAGCCAAAGGGTTAACCAACATGAAAATTAGCTGCAACGATAATACATTGCATATTACAAGAAGAAGAAATTGAAAGAAAAATGTTAACTTGTTGAAAAGGTCGATTTGTATAATAATAAATATGGTGCAAGTTGGATTTGTTTCGATCGTAACGCGTTGTACGGATTGGATTCGAATCGAACTTTTTCCACTGGCGGTGTCCATGCATAATGTACGCCAGTGATTATTCAGGATCCTAACATGCCCGACAATCTTAACGGTGAAGTGCAAAGTTGGCGTTATTCCATTCTGGTCATTTGTCACGAGCCAGACTTGATACCGGTAGCGCGAATAGACGATTCATGTAAATCGGGAGAACCGGCGGTTTTCATATTATTCTAATTGGCAAACTTTGAGTTCCGCTGGAAATTTATGAACCCCTCTTCTTGCCTTACCGCATACGTGCACGGTAACCCATGTACAATGGTGATTCATTGGTCAGCTTCTTCTTGTGTAGTCGCATTAATCGGACACGATCTATTAAATATTAAAACTAACAGTATATCTTTTGAGCCGCTAACTCTTCCGCGACTGAAGCGAACGAAGCGATTGTTTTGTTTGCTCCAGAATGATAGGGTAAATTATCTCTTTACTCGACGTACAAGAATTCTGTTATGGTAAACTTCGTTATCTCAAATATGCGAATATTTTCATTGGTGCTTCTGATTTCTTAGTTCTGTTAAACCTCAAATGTGAAATAAATTTTCATTTTACATAATTAAAATTGAAAAGATAGGTGCACGGAAAAGAATGTTTGTTCTCTAACTTTATTAGTGTTGTTATGATATTTTGTCGATAAGCCTAATAAGAATAAGGTCCAATGAGTAATATGAATAATAATAATTGATTTACTTTCGACCTCGCGGTCATGAAATGACTTCCATCTGTTCATCCGTCTATCCTGAAATTACGCTCCCACTCTTAAACCTAAAACCCCATCGCCTCTCCTTTCTTTCTTTTGGCTATTTCTTTTCTTTCTTTCTATGCTCCTTAACCAGTCTATAGTTCCTACCACCCTTTTCTCCTGTACTATCTTTTCCAAAGTTGTCCCTATTCTGTCTACCCCGTCACATTCCTCTACCAGGTGCTTCAAATTCCCCCTGTGTTTATCGCATATCCTACACCTTCTCTCCTCTTCCTTCCTCCAGTATTTGTTTCCTTCCTCCATATTTCCACATCTTACCTTGACCATCAGGTTCTGAGTGTCTCACTCTCCTCTATTTACAAGATACTCTGGCACCCTTGCCTCATATATGTACTTATGTCTTTCGCAGTACTTAGATCAGAGCTGGGCACGGTCGGGGCTCCTCAAACGCTTGCTTCCCCCTCCAACCTCTTTTTCATACAGCGCGCACGTTCGTCGCGTTCACTGATATATCGTGTCTTCGTTGCCCCACCGTACGGCGCTTGTTGGAAGGGAACAGTTAGCGCTACGGTGGGGACGGTTTTGCCTCAATTGAGGAAAAATTGCCCAACTCTGACTTAGATGCTATTACTTTTCTATAAAGCCATTGTCCTTGAAGAGTAATATGAATATTAAACACACATATTCTCGAATATAACGAATAGACTATAATTGCAAAGAACAACAGTCAAGTAAAAAGTTCGTTGTTTCTTCAGTGATAATATAAATACGTTGAAAATAATGTGTCGATGTCCTTAAATTATGTATTTAAGCATTAATGTAAATATAGTCATAAAAAATATAAATTTTCTTTTCTCTTCTGCGACATTTCTGGGTATAAGAATGCTCTAATCACCGTTGTCGTAACAAAAATATTACAGCAAGTGGTTAATCTTTGTACTATTTTTATAAATAGTACAAAGTACATATAAATGCATAAAACCTGCAGTCTAATAATGACCAACTAACGAATTAAACATCAAAATGCTTTATACATAAATGTTCTGTTTTGGACGGAGTAGCTGGCTGGTAATAGGAACACGGCCACAAATAGGGACATTTACCTTGGTTTCTTAAAATAATGGATCTTTTTTATTTACCGTATGATACCGTGACTAGAACATTCATCAGCAGGATATCCGTGGCTTAGAATACGGTAATCACTCTGGTCAGAGGTTATCGTACAGATAATCTTTATTAATTTCTCGCATTTCCACATTCGTGGATGTTTTGTACGTGGGTACCAGTATCTGAAAGGTAAGAATTGCGTCGCTCTTCTCCAGTCATTAATGTCATCAGCTACAGCTGATACCGACAACACAAGTAGACTATTCATGCTAAAGTTGAGAATCATGTAGGTAGGCTCGCGGAAGAGAAAGTGCCGGTTCGGTTCTAACGTTCATATATAACGTCGACGTCGAAGAACACCGACACTCGCCAGATACGTCGTAGCTACATGCTTTTCCTGTTCTCGATTCAGGTCCGTCTAGACAAAACATTCTTCCTGCCCCTTGCCCTGCTCTCCCACTCTCTTTTATTTTCTTTTCGTGGCTCGATGAACGTCGATGCGGGGGTGGGGGCAAAGAGAAGAGAAGTCGCGGATATTCGGAATCGTGCCAAGTAGATATTTATACGATAACGAGGATCACGATGACGGTCCAAATGCGAGGGAACAGTTCTTTCACGGCTCTGTGTAGCCTGAATCTTCCACGGGGAAGCGAAACTGATACCTTAACGAGATGTCGTTATTCCTCTTGCTCCATATTTTCACCCTTCAACGACTGCCTTTTGTTCACCATTCACACCTTCCCCTCGCTTTGTCACTCGCTCCCTTTTCTGCCAATATGTATTACTAATTCGGAAATTCTGAAACCAGTGTTCCACATTTCCAACTCGATGGCAAAACCCGAATGAATCTGGTTCAGTCGCTCGTGAAATTTTGCTTCTATTTTTCGTTGAATAAGGACCACGGATTGAAAGATGCTTCAACTTTTCTCTACGGCTTGTTAACTATTATATCGTGTGTAATTTATAGGTACGAATGTTGATTGTTGGTATCGTTTCTTTGTGTGATTAATTCGATCTTCATTTAAGGGTTGGGTGGTACGGATACGGAGTGTACTCTATGTATATCTATAGGGTGACTTAAGTTTTTTCTAGCAAACGTTGCTAGCACATTTTGTTGGTAACGTGAGCTTATCTTATTTCTTTTAGATCTCTTTTTAACGAACTATTTATGAGTTTATTCCATTAATGTAACGTGATATAAAATTAATTGTTTTAGTTTTAACGAATTTTACGAATTTAAAACGCACAAGCAGTAGTATTCGGTCTAGAAATCTGATTTGGATTATAGTAATCCGAAATTTATATTATAATTTGGATAACCAGTGATCTAACAGCATACACTGTGATAGTAAGTATGTATATCTACATATGAGATCAGGATAAGCCCACTATGCTAAGCAAGACTATGCTAAGTAACTTGTTTCATTTCTTATTAAAAAAAAAAACAGTATTTTAGAAAAATGTAATATTACTGTTATTCTTGGTTTAAAATTAAAAACTAATTTCTGGGTAAATTGACCATTTTACCAGACTCTCGGAGGAAATGTTTCTATAGATGTAATATATGATATAAGATCAATTCCTTCCGGTTTTGAATTTCTACATGTTTCTTCTTAAAGGTAGCTCATAGAATTGTGTACTTTAATTAAAACATTAGCGTAAGGTTGTTCTTCTTATATGTCACTAATGCATTAATTCATAAATTGGCAAAATGATTCTTCTTTAAAAATCTTACCGTTATTTACAGTTCTATTCACTAATTTACGATATCAGTTCTACTGCCCAGTTTTTACGTGGTGTACCAAAGAAAATCCGCCTAGTCATCTTGACCTGATTCTCCATACGCGTAATTTACTGTTTACTACGAAATTGATTTATATAAATCTTTGAAGTTCACTTCACATAGCGAACATTTTTATTTGGAAGAAATATAACAGTGGAAAAATTGTCTATATTTAACCTGTGGTAATTTTATAAAGAAATAATAGTACAGATATAAATTTGGACTCATTTTGAAACTACTCCATTCGATGAACATTAATCATTTTCTTCCACGATGTTTTCGTATAATGCAGCGGGTGAGAAGCTGAAGATCCAGTTTTCATAAAAAACATTATAAATTGAAACCTCTGTGAAAACACTGGAAAGTTTTTTCGTGGCTGAATTCACGACAGATTTGAAGATTAAAGTTTTCTTTTTGCAACGACCTCTTAACAATTGTTCTACAATTTTTTTCACTGTTTTATGAAACAAAAACGGAGAACAAGTTCGGTCCTGTAAAGCGATGTAAAGCCCTCATAGTGCAACTTGTATTATTGCAAAGGCAGTACACCTTTCATTCACAGCTTAATAAAACTGTCACAAAAGATTGCGCATAAAGCTGTTTTATGTTCTTTTAAAGACTTCAATCACCAAATCTATCGTTGATTCATTCTCGGAAAACAGTTTTTAATGTTTTTAGAGACGCTTCAATTTGCTACAATTTTCCACACGTATCATGCAAAACTGCCTCGGGTAAAAATGAACGATAATTCGTGAAAGTTGAAGTGTCAAGCTGTAAAATGAGACCAAGTTCATTGTCGTACTATTTTCTTAACAAAATGATCACAGTTTAAATATCGACCATTTTTCACAAATCGGAAATTTAGTGTTTAAATACTTTTTGAATCCACTGTACCTGTCGAAGAATTATCTGAAAAATCGCGAAAACATGGCCGGGTGCTGCGCCTCATTTATCTTTCGTTTCTCATCAGGTTGGAAGCCATTCCTTCTGGCAGCAGTCTCAAAAATTCGTATATCTGTCCTCGAAAGAAAAGAAGAAGGCTTTCATCCTCTTTGATACACGTGTACGCAGAGACTTCAGTCCTTCTATCGTCGACTACAATTTCCATTATGGAATGTCGGTCTTTCTTGCTCGCTCTTTAATGGCGAACAAGTAAGCAAGCGAGGAAAGGAACGAACGAACGAAGGAACGAACGAAGGAACGAACGAAGGAGTGATCCAATGAACGAGTGAACGAACGAACCAACGAACGAGTACGGGTTTGTACTAGCAGCTCTGTCATCGGTTGCCAGAACGGTCGAGCGTGAAGGTAGAAGAACTGGGCGGGAAGAGGCCATTACCCACAGAGAGTAAGAAACGGGCAGCGTGGGCCAGGTACACTCGACTCGAGAAATCTTCATACATGTCCTATTACTGTCGAGTGGACTGAACAGCTTTATATTTCCCCTTCTCGCTGCTCTTCTGGCTGCGTTATTGCGTAATCTACACGTGTATGAATACGCAAAATGATCAGTTAAACACACGAGCGGAGCCGTCCGTCGCCTTTGAATGGCAGCCGAAACGTTCTCGCGACTTCCAACGCTTGAGTAATTGTATACGCTGGGGATCGAGTAAGAGCAACGAAATTAGGAGAAGTTCGAAACATGAGAGATGCACTGTTAGGACGGGAATTGGGCCAATTATTTTAAATATTAGGGAGAACAGGAAGTTCTACTGTTCCTCCTGCGAGGAAGAAATGTGAAGAAATGGATCTAAAAGGATGATAAGATTTTCTAATGTATAAAACGGAATTAGTGTCATTTAGTTAGTCTCAACACTGGTATTAAGAAGGAGACATCCGTCCTGTATAAAAACGATTTGATAGTCCAAATGGAAAAGCACATTATCCTCTCACACAGAAGAAGAATAATATATTTATTTAATTTCCACCTAGCAGCCAGGAGATGGGACTTGGCTTACAAATTTGTCTACCTCACTCATACCATCATACATTGCATTTAACACAAACAATCCACGGCCATAGGCACACAATTCTTCTATATTTACACTCTCCATTCTCTTTCTACATACTACCTTTCTTACATCTACTTATTATATCCAACATTCTAGTAGTCTACTCCTATTAGTCTCTAGTATATCTCTATTGCATCCTAATCATTGGTCATGCTATAGTTCTCTCTTTCTCTCTCTCTCTCTCAAAAAATTAAGGAGAATATTTCATCATTTGGGTCATTTAATCGTTTTAATCGTTTGGGTGTTTATGTCTGGATTGTGCTCATGCATGTCAGAAGCATGAACGGAGATGGAGACATTGCGCACCTCTGCAACATGTGTAATTACTTCCACATCATCTTGTATGTTAGTAAACGTCATCCTTATGTCCATAATTATCTTTTTTGTTTAACTTGGGGAATTGGTTTGGGTAAACTGTAATAGACAGTTGATGACAGCATATTTGATCTGTTAAAATCAAAACTGCTCTAACTTTGGAATTCAGGAAAAATAAAACTGAGTACATTTACTCATACCAGCTTTTAGCAATTTATTAAATACACATACTAATGTGAAAATTGTTGTTTTTTAATGATACCTCAAAACCATCATTCGAGTATAAAGGGCTAATATTATTTCTAAATACAATACATAAATGTTGAGTAGGTACATATAATGTTTCGAAGTAATTTCTTAGTAGAAAGTAAGAAGTAACTCCTTTAGCACTAACCGCACCGAGCACAAAATATGACTATTATAGGGTGATCTGTCCAGTGAATGAACCTACCTCGTACTGAACGAAAAAAAATGTGGTAGTAACGTTCATGAATCCCTCTCCGTGTTGAAATTCGTCTTTAACTTTTTTTATGACATATTCGCTGCTAGATTTATTTATTTAGCAGTTGTTCGAACCACATGCTGCGTTTTTAAGGATAGTATTTGTTGTCGTCTAACAAAATCAATCGTCTAATCGTAATCGATTACCAATTTGTATTTTTTGGTGGTTTAGTGGCCCTACAATAATTTTCTTTGAATAATTATCGTTCACTGGAGTACCTCTGTTCACTTGTTAGAAATTGATTTTCATTCATTGCTCATTTAGCCAATTTTTCATTTAATCCTATGCCAGATTTTGAATACACGCTACAACCATGAAATATTGTTAGAATTGTGTTCTGGAATGTAAGAACTTAACAATGACAGCCTTCTTACAGAAATAGCACTCGGGAAATGAAATAACCGTTTGCTGCAGACATGCAGCTTAAATGTTCGTTCCTTGGACAGATCCACCTACGTTGTTTTCTCAAATTCAGAAGACTAAATTTATTTAGATTTCCTCTCATTTTTCATGACAATACGTGCTTGAAGGAAGAAATTCATTTAACCCTCTATCTATAGTTTTCCGGTACCCTTCTGAAGTTCTTTCGCTAATTTTCGCTGTTTAATAATTTTGGTTTAGGATCTAAAATACACAATAAACGGGTTTTCTTAAAAAACGTTTTTGTAATTTTTCCTTCAAGTACATCCCTACAAAGGTGACCCATATTTTGGTTTTGCTTAAAATGGATTAGTATGGATTCTATGGCCATTTTGCTGAGGTGAGGCGATTAGGCACACCGCGTCTGATGCCCCGAGGATCCGAGACGCGCCCGATGGAGGGTTGATAATTTGCAATGGATGTATTTTTGTAATTTCTGCTGGGATTTTCGGACGGTTTGGGTTGTAAATGATTGCACGTTAGTTACGTAACACTATTAATACTTTTGTACTTATATTAAGAACTAAAGTTTGAACACGTTCGACTACATCGCAATACGTCGAGTAAGATGCGGCCATGAGATATGCGCACTCCTGTATTCATCTAGCCAAATAGATGACGCCACGAGTGTCCGACTTCAATCATTTCGCGGTCAAGATTATGACATTTACCTCGAATATTCAACAATTTCAATGACTCATAATATAAATATTGTGAAACCAAAAATTGACTGGTCCTAGTACGGTCAGTGGTATGTTAGTGCCTGCATCTTTCCCAATCTGCCTAATATTTTGCAGAATATTGCGATTCCATTGTCGTTGTCTCGATAAAAGTCGATCGAGATAAAGAAAGTAAGGAGAACCGTAATTGAAAGAACTTTAGTAGCACTCGTGAGGCAGGTAATAACCTGGAATAAGAGCGTTGCGCTGATCCCTGTTCCGTTACAATGCGTTATCCTTCCGTGTTGCGAGGAAAATTCTAACGCCGAAAGCGTGTTACAGAAACCCCGGAACTCGTGGTGCTATCGATATACGAAAGATTCTGGTTTCGGGTGTATAACTCTCGTGGGCGTAGTCGCGATCGAGATGTCGAGATTAGGATTACCGCGGCGTGCCACGGCCGAGTTTTCACGCCGGATAATTAAGGGAGAGATATCGGTGCAAAAGTAGCGCGCCACGGATGGATAAGATTTCCTTCAAGAGATTCGGGACACGTTTCAGATACCTGACACTCTAAAGCGCGATGATGTTGTTGGTTCCTGAAAGTGTACATAATTTTACTATTTAATGCCATGTACCTTGTTGCTTGCAAAATACGTTATTCTTTTAACCTCTTGCCGTATCATTTTCTTTGCGGTTACATTTATTATAAAACAATTTCATCCCCAAAAATTACACAGATAATGGAAGAAAATCTATATTTTTCGTTTGGCTACATTTGCTTTAACGCTTACATATTGAGTACAAAAAATACATCTTTATTTCGTCTTAAAAGAAAGGCATAACATTCATAATTGTTTGATTTTGTTTAAAAACTTCATCACGAGTCTGACTCGTTAAAATACGGCAAGGGGTTAAGTTCAAAATAACGCTTTTTGTTTAAAAATGTCCACGTCACATTTTAAAAGTAAATAACGTTGAATTAGTAAATTTATCAAAATATTTTCAAGTTTTTTAAATCTAGGTTTGTAAAAAATCAAGCATTTTCGAATGCACTATTTGTGAAATAATTTTTTATTTATTTCATGTATGATGCGTTGGTTGCCTTAGTCGTAGGATCTGTTTGCGTTTATTTCTTGGAGAGTTTAGTTAGAAAGTAAGACTCTTATGCCAAACCATACTTCGCTATTCTGTATCATAATGTTTCAGTGAAATTGGCCATCTCCGAGTTCTCGCAATCCTTACTATTTTATCTTCTCTTGGCTTTTTCTTTGCCGATTGTCCTTTTTTTCATGCTCTCTTAATGGTAATGGCTGTATGTTTGCTGGGATAGGTGCTTCAAATATAATAGGTGAGCCACGTAAATGGTACAAGTCGTATCTATTCCTTGGTTGTTGAATATTGTTGATGCATAAAGGATGATAGAGGAGAAAGCCGCACAGTTTAAAGACTTCTAATTTGCTATGAATGTACTTTTTTCCGTAGCTTATAAATTGCAACTGTACCATGTAATTTGACCTTATTTTCAACTAAACTCTACCATTTCTCGCGAACAAATAAATTTTTTGCTCGTTCAACCTGTGAAAGTATAATATTACGACATATAAGAGATACATCTTTTACGAGATTCAATTTACGTTACTTTTTATAAAGTAGTAGAACATTGGAATTTTACTTATTGTTATAATCACGCTTCATAACCCCTCGGAGGAATAATGGGTGGCTGAGTTTCAGATGAATTCTCATTTCTGTATAAATTTTCATTAATTTTTTACAATTTCCTGCAAACAGATTTAAATTTAAAACAGAATCAGAATTTTTTAAATGTTTATAAAGCGAAAAACAACAAATGAGGCCAGGGAATCAAATACTCGATATAGAATAAATTACGTTAGTGAGAAACTATGCTGCTAGCGGAGGAATAATATTCATTAAAAAAATATTATGTACTTGCTCTCAATTTGCAACTAGCCATTAAAAATTTGTTGTCTATGAAGATTATCTATTGATCGTTTGGCGCTGTTTCGCGTCGGCAATACATAAATATTCGGTGGGCACAGCAAAAACCGTATTAAATTAAATACACCGGTGCAAAAGTCATCGCACATTTCGTGCACGCGTTGTGTAATTCGATCGTGATAGAAAAAAAGATCATCCAACGCCAGTTTTCGCTACATCTCCATAAACGAGGTATATCGATAATATAATCCGAACGCGGACGGTTCTTTTTATTTTTCTCTTCCGCGAATTCCAGCTCGTCGTTCGGCGAAAAATCGGTACACGACTTTCACGTGGCTTTATTGCCTGTAATTGGCCACCGGATTCGTTTCAGGAGAGCCGTGCAAACCGGGAGACACACCGACTCGGTAAATGAGACTTTCGCAAACGATTTTACGTAATCCTTAATCCATTCGACTCTATCTGTTTTCCGTTTTTTCCGGACACGCTGTATCCCCAGGTATACACGGCAGGCCCTATCGGAGGGTGAACTTTTCCACCAACCACCCCGAAATCTGACACTCTCTCTCTTTCCCTCTCTCTCTCTCTTTCTGTTTGCTGGCTGCTCGGTTTCTGCCCTCGGTGTCTCTCTCGCATTCCAACAGGTGCGAAACGCGTCAGTAGACTCTCACCGAAGGAAGACGCGCTTTTATCGCGCACAGGCAGACGCATAGGTTGCACGTGACGGCAGAGGGACCGCGATTGCTCTTGCAAAGGTGAACAAATCCCTTCCTTCGTGTCCGACGGCACGGAAAATTCCTGGGTAGTCGCTAATCCGGTGGATCGTTGCTTTCGGACGAACAATCTTGTCCTCAACTTGCCGCACAGTTACGCCAAGGCTTCTCCGACTTTTGTCCCTGTTCGAGAATATTTCACAGAACAAGTGCCACTGTGCGTTTAAGCTGCTTCGGGAATTTAAGAGGGTGGAGAGGATGAATCGAGGTCGCAGGGATTTTTTCTCTTTTGACACAGATCTCGGGCAATTTCGTTGAGCTTGCGTTCCGTACCAACCTGAACAACACGGAATTACTAACACCGGAAGATTGTGTTTTCTCTGTTAAAGTTTAAAAATCAACGTTCAGGTGGTTATTACTGCTACCCTTGGCAAAAATTATTCGATCAAGCGAATCAAGTGTCTGTCAATATAATTATTCATATTTTTAATGCGAAAAACATTTTCATAAACGATAAACGCAAATGAAATGATAAAACTCGTTATATACAAAGAAAATATTAATGAAAAAGATTTGTTTTTAATACTGTACAGAATGAGCAACTTAGATACTGATTTTAGGAAGGGTTCAATCATCCGCACATATTCAGAACATTTTTTTGGCAATGTCTGTCGCCATTTTAATCGTTTGCAATATTAAACAGTGTTCTAATGTAGACAGTTTATCATTTTATTTTTGGTAAAAAGGCAAAAGATTCCATCATTTTATTAATATGTTTCTAAAATATCATTGACTCTTGTACGGTATTTGTCTCAAATACGTGTACACGGTATTATTTTTCGTGTTTAATATACGCTCAAATAATTCGTTAAACAATCACATGATTTTCATCGAATATTTTGTGCCAGAGGTAAGTAATCTTTATGCAAAATAAAATTTGTCTGCATCAATTGCAAGAGGCAGGAGCCAAATAGAAGGACTGTCCTTTCTTTAATCATATTAAGGAGTTCAAAATAATGTTGATATTCCTAAATTTTGTTAATTGTTCTTCTGCTTTAAATTGCACATAGCCAATTTTATCATAAATGCATAAAATCCACAGTCTAGTTATTACATACACTTTTAGGACTGGTGATAGACGAGGCACTATATGGTTTATTTAAAGTATAAACATTTTTATATTATTTTGTAAATATTTTTGAAATTTTATTTTGTCAGAGATGTAAAGTATTTCACGACCTGAAATATAACTGAAAGTAATTGTTTAAAACTATTGTATAACCGTTCCAATTAAAACGCTTATGTTACCTTTATTCCAATAATTTTTATGGAGAACGGGAAATTGCCAACTATTATCTGTTTTCCTTCTGGTCTCTATTTTTGTTTCCATATCGGTTTTATAACTGTAACTTTTTGGTTCTATATCAGTTCCGAAATAATTCAATTATCGATTCTAGTTTATTTTATACATTACATATTCGCTCAGTACAAAAGCGAAAGCAATCGATATTTTAAAAATGTTTTTCTATAATATACTATAGCTACTTAAAATGCAATTTTTACAAATCTTATTGAGGAAGTAATTTAAACTACAAAGAAATATAAATCGCATTTGGAATTATGAGTATACTTTTTCCAAGCTGCGTTTTCAAGAATTGTATCAAGAACATTTGAAAAGTTAATAGATTTATTAAACTAAATGTATAATTGTCTTTCTAAAGTCTAATAAATGTCAAATTCCAGAAAATGGAATTTTTAAAATTAGCTATAACAAACAATGGTTTTGCTCATACTTTAAAAGAAGATCTTGTTTTGTTTCTAATAAAGTTAAGGAACGTATAATAAGTAGCTGTGAACATCAAGAAATTATCAAATATAATCTTACTAAATTTGATTCATCTAAACGGAAATATTACTGAAAACATTTGACACATTTTGTTACATGCTTCAGTATTACGGCATTCTGTATCAGTTTCATTTTCATTCCTTTATGTACTAACATTTAAGGTGATCATATCGGCCTGAATAATTGTACATTGAATGCGCCCGAATAGAAATGAGGATATTCGAAACTTTAGAACCGCAATGGCGAACGAGCAATTTGTAGAAAATTTTCTCTAGCAAATATCCGATCCATTAAACGTCGCTTTAATTGCATAATGTTTAAACCAATCGACACGCTTCGCGATACTCGCGGAAGAAACCGATGTAAGATTTGTAACGCGGCGTGTTCCGTATCTGCGGCTATCTCGCCGTTTTAATCTTCCTTACACCTTACAAGATGTAATATTGCGTATAACATTCTTCAGCTGGTACACGGGAACAGTATCATCGCATAGCGTGCAGCTTGTGCTGCACGAGCGCGCGAACCGAGCCAAGGAAGACGTGGCTCATTTTCAAGATACGGCCGTTGATGGCTGGACTCATTGTCAGTAATTTATGTTGGGGACTGTACACAGGCGAACGGTTAGCCTTGAAGTATATATACTATGCTCGGGACCACTGATGCTTTCCACCATCTCGTCATCGTCGTCGTCGCCGCTGGCCCAAGCTGAGCCCAAGCTGAGCCCGAGTTGAGCCCGAGTTCAGACCAAGACCGAGCCCGTCGTGCTCCTAGCAGAGGACAGGCTTTTCATGGCGCATCCATCCGTTCCATTTAACTTCTTTATTCGCCGCTCGTTTGTAATATTGTGGCTTTTTACCGAATCACTTTACTTTTACCACTCGTGACGTGAAAATATGACACACGAAGCAGGCTACTGACTGCAGTAGGTTTCGTTGTTACATTTAGCTTCGTAGGCAATCTACTTTCTTAACACTAAACCTACCACGGTCAAATGACCGGTTTTCCATTTCACATTTATTGAAATTATAGAAACGCTTTCATAGGAAATTACTAGATTGACTTCTTTATTTAAGCACATATTGTAATGGAAGCGGTACAAAGTTTAAATAAATTCAATCTTCTAACTTCTGTAAAATGTTTTACTTTTATATGTTTTGTGCTTGGTAGGTTTAGTGTTAACCTCTTGCCGTACGATTTTCTTCATGGCTACAGTGGATAAAACTTTTTCATCTTCAATAATTTCGCAGAAAAGAATAGGAAACATATAGTGGGTAAGTCGCATACGTGGTATATCGAGTAAAATAATCTTTTGCGTTTGATGTTATAAAAAAAATTCCATATACGCATTGCGATTGCAGAAATACATCTATAGGTTCAGAAAACTATAGAAAATGTCTCTATGTGGAAATTAAAGCACAAAATAGAATTCTATACGATTTTCAAGCGAATTATCTAATTAGGATTGACTTTACTGATATACAGTGACTCTCATAAATATTCGGACACTCTTAAAAAGACGATAACATTTTTTATATCGGACCCTACGACTTTGATTTTTTGAATAGTTAGAACAATAATTTAATATATGACATGAAATGAAGAAATTTGAAAGAATTGCAATTGGTCGGAATTTGCAGAGAAAATACTACAGTTGCATTTTACAACATTTTATAACTCGCATCACTCATGCTGAATTTGAAATACTTTACTTTTATTTTACAGATAACATAAAAAATTTATTTTCATTTGGCGTTTAAATTAAATAGATTATTTCCAATTAATTTTCATTTGAATATATTTTTATTTCAATTACATTGTTCATATAAAATAATTTCACCTCAAGAAGAGGTTATTGAAGTAACTAAATTAATTATTAAAGTTAGATATGCTAATTTTTGTAGTTTAGTGATTAAAGTTTAGCTGAATTCAATTTTAAAATTGTTCTTCAGTACATGAAATAAATAGAATTTTGGAGAGTACGAATTCTTAGATCGAATGAAATGAAAAATTTCAAATGAAATTCAAATAATGAAATAATTTAAAAAAATTTTTGGTTGTTTAAATAAACTAACATAAGATCATTTGAAATAACGTGTAGCCAAATAAGATTCAAGGTGCTTTAATAAAAAAGAAAAAAAAGATAATGTATTATCTTAACGATTATTTTTCAAATAATTAATTTCAATAATGCCCAAGCCTGACTCAAACAATCATATATCATTTCTATGGAATCATGACCCTCAGATCAAATGTAATAATGTATGGAATCTAGGAATAGTCGGAGGGCTGCAAGTTTATTGTTAGGGGCTGGTTGATCAGCTATGACTTTTCGAGGGCAACACAGTCTCAGTATATACCTGCTGTGCAGGTTACCCTCTTTTTAAAAAAATCCTATATTTTTTACATAGTTGATCCTTTAGCTATGACTAGTCGACTGTCGGTATTTTTCTGTACGATCCACGTTGTACGATCTTACAGATCAAAGAAAGCAAAGAACAATTCAATATCTTTTATAATAACATCATAATATTTGAATAAAGTTGAAAAATAGGTTTTTTTTTAAGTCATGTTTCTCAAAAACTGTGCGTGTAGGAGAAAAAGTAAGGGTAGATTCGGAATTTGCGGAAAAAACTCTATAAGAACCACGCAACAGTAATTGCGAAACAAATTTGGTGTTGGACGGTGCTATTATTGTGGAATGATTGTCTAGAAATTAGTTATTGTGTGTAAAACATGGAATTTTTCGCTCAATTAAAGCTTCATTAATATCTTGCAGGTAAACTGTGATCGCTATTGGAATTAAAAAATTGTTCAGGGTGTACTGTTTCCGTAATTCGAAGTGTTCAGTTTACAAGGTTCGTATTTTTCAGTATAATAGTTTATAATATAAACAGTATTTATTATGTAGCATAATACTAATAAAATATGGCAATATTAATGATGCAATTGTAACTTAAGAAACTGCAGATAGCATTTTTGTAAGAAAAAATTACAATTTACAAATTATTTCTATAATACGATATTACATTTACATTATATGTGTAATTTGAATTTGTTTGGAGTTGTGCAACAGGTGAGATAGAATTCAAGGAACGATTTTTCATGACAATATAAAACGAAAATTGAAATCGTAAAGTTTCAGTTTCAGCACCGCGCTCACTAAAATTTCGAGTTTGAATTTTATCGTACAAAGGATTCCGGATCGTGTCGTAAAAGCTTGAGATCTCAAAAGTTAATGAGTGAACGATAGAGGTCATAATTCCTTTCATAACGTTTCAAAAGCTTTATTCAGTGGCAGAAACGTCTACCTTGTTAAACGTAAACGCGCGTATCACTTTTATATTTCTCTGAACGCTAGTACATTCTTATTTTTGTCTGACTGTATCGAAGCGAATTTTTTTATGGAGCCCCACATCCGTTTGACAGGGTAATTTCCGAGGTGCAGGCCCGGCACTGTACGCAAACTCGACCTTCTTCCGTATTTTCATTAACAGTCGTATAACTTACGCGGTAGCTCCACTTTAATATGCCGTGCAACAAGAAAATTTATGGTTCATAATACGACAAATATTAGATCTCGTGCACACGTTCCGTTAATTGAAACCGTATGACTAATTTTAATTAATGCCGTGCACTCTCGAGATCTTTAACACTAAACCTACCAAGCACAAAACATACAAAAGTAAAACGCCTTAAACAAGTGAGAAGATTGAATTTATTTAAACTTTGTACCGTTTCCATCACAACATGTGCTTAAATAAAGAAGTCAATTCAGTCATTTCCTATGAAATCGCTTTTCTAATTTCAGTAATTGCGAAATAGAAAACCGGTCAATTTGACCGTGGTAGGTTTAGTGTTAATACTGTTTTGAAGTCTGTGCATTTAATTGGACATGCGGTCTTTTTTACCTGCAGACAGAAGTATGTATGGAAAATATTCCGCCTGGAGATTTTTCATTTATTATGTGTTTACTACAAATCTTACCTGTGTGGAAATCGGAGTAAAATAAGATCATCATCAAGAGTTGCAAACTCAAATACGGATTCGCTTAAAATAGTCCGGCGACATGAACAAATCGATCGACTTCAAATAAGTCCTGCAGTAGAGGAAATTTTCTACGAAGGTATGCTTAGTTCGCACAACGCATGGAAAAAGGAGCACAACTCGTTAGATTTGCAAGTTCTGTGAAGTTCTTTATACAAAGAATACTCCTTTACTGTTTATCGTACAATAAAGTATGATTGAACTAACAAGGAAAAGACGCGGTCATCGGGTTTTAGATTTTGTCCAAACTTTGCATATTGGTAGATTTCGTTCTCCTGTTTATGAAAATATAGCATTATATGTGTCGACACTCAATAATTTTTGAAGTATTTACAATTTAAATTTCATTATACCCGTTAAGCCGTTAAGTACAGTTTTGGTTGAAGTTTTTGTCAAATGCCAAACGGCGTGATGGTGACGTACGAGATTCATTACCGGGAAGGCCATTTTTTCTTTTTTTCTGTTCAGTTTATCTATTTTAATTAATTGTATTTTACACATGAAAAATACACTCATAGTATCTACAGGTAACAAAATATAAAAATTTTATTGAAAAGAACATAATATGAAAGAAACACAAACTTCATCAGTCTTAACGTATCTCAAAAGTTGTTGAGTATCGACGCCTATAATGCTACATTTTGATAAACAGGAGAACGAAATCTACCAATATGCAAAGTTTCGAGAAAATATGAGACCCCATGACCGCGTCTTCTCCTTGTAAGGTAAGAACACCAACACCACATATTATCGATATTTTATATACGTTTCTGAAAATTGTATAATTGCGTCAGAAGTTAACCATCCTTTAAAAGGAGAGAACGAGTAATTGACCATACGTTAGTTAGTTGTTGACATTACATCTGTTATTTATAAGACTGTAACAATTTAAGTAATGAAAGATTCAGCCATTAAAAATGAAAAGCTTAGGCATTTCTTAGCATGAATTATACACCGTTTCTTAACGACAGCCTTAAGAAATCAATCGACCATTGTTGCAATAAACAATTAAATTTAAGTAAATTGTTTCGGAATTGAGCCGATAGATGGTATAGCTCTATCGCACTTTTTTCGAAAGATTATTACTTCTAAAACCTCTATTTTTCATGTTTTCCTGAAAACTGATCAATTACACCGATACATATTAGGTAAATTACTGGTGACTTACTTTATATCTGATTTATTTTAAAAATAGGATATTGATATAGTAAATTATCGGATATCTTCCACATAGCAGATGTTTCAAAAAGTAACTTGGAACAAACACGTGCATATTTGTAAGTTTAAACACTGAAATTTCACAGTGTTTTATTGTATAATTCCGTTGGTTATTTCCGTTGATTGCGAGGATAGTTTCAAGCTTAATTCTGGAATATTGTATTCAGAGTTATTTTTATGCTTCAACAGCCGTTGGTGTGTTATAAACCCGTGTGCATTCCGGGAGTTAAGACCCCAGGATTCAGGAGGGTTCCTGGAATTAGCAGGTGGAAGGGTCTTTGTGCTCTTACCTGCTCACCCCGCGCATCTACTGTTCGCGTGGAGTTCATACATTTTTCCAAAACCCGTTCCAAACACTCTAATTGGCGTTAACACGTCCCCATTTTGTAGCACAATGAATCAAGAATTTTAATTTTCATGAAATCAAATTTCCTTCCTGAGGAACATTCTCATTAAAAGCTTGTATTTAGCATGAGAACTCGTTAGTCTCGGTTCTATCTCAGTCCAGAGATAGAGGACTTTTCTAATTATTATTATCAGACTACAAATTTTATGCAGTTTGAGAAAAATGAGCGGATCAAATGCAAAACAGTAAACACATTTAAAGAATTTAAGCATACTGTTGTACTATTTTCAACTGATTAAAATGATTAATAAAAGAAATGTGTCTACGTAAGGTGGCTCGCAAAAGTATTCGCTCGCCCTTTAAATCAGAATAACTTTCTTAAAATTTGACCAAACCACTTAACTTTTTTTTAGTAATTACAGGCATTGATTTAGTAAATCACGTATAAAAAAGATTTTGAAATTATTAGGAATTACATGAGGAGATAAAAATGGCACTTTTTAAAACTTCTTTATTTTAGCCCATAATGAAAACTTCTCCCGCCCGCGCGTCTCACTCCCCGTAGCGGCCGTAGTCCTCCGAGCTCTTCAGACCCGTGCCCAGTGTTGGAATGCGGTGCATCCTTTCTCGCGCATGCGCGGCAATTTTGGCCTCAGTAAAGTAAGATTCTCGATAAAATGGGGTACCTTGAGCACCCAGCAAAATTTTAAAAAATTGGTATGATTTGATTCTGAAAAATGAATGTATAACATGTGTATTTGTGTACATTTTGTAACTTGTAGGACACGTCCTGAAGTCTTTTTGTCCGGAATAGATTGTTTCGATACTTTCCCGCCAATATAACTGTCTTAGAGCTCCACTACCTCGTCATCATGATATAGATACGTAACTGTTTTGGCCGCGCATGCGCGAGAAAGAGTGCACCGCATCCCAACACTGCCCGTGCCTACCGCTTGCAATGTGTACCGCGTGTGGCGCGTTGGGGCGATTGTAAACCCGCACGGTAGGCACGGGTCTGAGGAGCTCGGAGGACTACGGCCGCCACGGGAAGCGAGACGCGCGGGCGGGAGAAATAGGCGTCTCCCTCGAATTTGCCTCCAAGTGAGCTAATTCTGGACATGCCTGACATAGATCTACAAAACTCATATTTTGAATTTTCATTACGGGCTGAAATAATAAAGTTTTAAAAAGTGCCCTTTTTATTTTTTCATGTAATTCCTACTAATTGCAATTTCTTCAAAATCTTTTTTGCACGTGATTTACGAAATCAATGTTTCTAATTGCTCAAAAAAGTCAAGTGGTTTGGTCAAATTTTAAGAAAGTTATTCTGATTTAAAGGGAGAGCGAATACTTTTGTGAGCCACTGTAGCTCCTGTATCTTGCAATTAATACAGACAATTTTTATTTAGCCTAAAAATCAGCAGTCTAATTATTATCCTTGGCAGAGAGAATATATAATCAAAATTGTTTCTGTGGTATTATGTATGTTAATTAAATATTTCATTTCGATTTTACTTCAATCTAACCGTATTTAATTAAATTCATTGACAGGTAAAATAGATTTTTGTTCAGTTTCGGTGTTCGCAGTTTACACGAAGGAGATTTTCTTTTTCCTTTTTATATAGAGACGCTATCTATTGATGATAAACGATCCTTTCACCGGCAAGTCTCCTATCGAATTTATACATACACAGTACGGACGCGAATGCATTTTTCTTCATACAGTTGACAGATAAACAACCAAAAGATATTTTTCCCATAGTCTTCTCCTATCGAAATTAGAAATTGTTTATGATCAATGATCCAAAACAGGATTTAAATTAGCTATCAGAAATTTTTCTACCGAACACATTCTTTTTAAAGCTATCCAATTATCTCATTGTATTTCTTTTACATATGTGTTGCAGTAAATGTGTTACTTCTTTAAACGAATATATTTATCGGTAGATATATGCACAAACGAATTTAATAAATAAATGTATTAACAAGTTATAAACTCTAAATTTTTATTACTAAATGTTCACACTTGATTTAGTAAAAGTATACTCAAAAATGCATTCAATTAAATATGTATATACACAAATATGTGAACACAACATAAAATTTTTATATGACGTAACGCCATAGTTTAATTTGTTGGAATTAGTAGAACAGTATTCTTTGCTTATTCACTTTTAGTTCTAAAAAAACGTTGCTTGGTCTCTTAAACAAGACTTAGTTAAACACATTTGGAATGCGCATTTTTTTAACTTTATCTAACTGAATGTTTATAAATTTATTATTAAATATAATATACATAAATGTTGCTTAATTGATAAAATTTATAATATTGAACAAATTTAACTGATGATTAGATTGCGGATCCTGCTACAAAAGAAGAAATTGTCTGCACCGATTGTAAGAAAAATGAGTCGAGTACATTCTTCCTTTAATAATTTCATCAAAATGAAAATATAGACATTCAAATACATAGACATTCTTAAATTCTTTGAATCCCTTCACTGTTTTAAATTGCATCTACTTATTTTTCTAATAAATGTATAAAATCCGCAATTTACTGATAAGACAAACCTTTTAATGTGTTTTAGTAAATGTACGTATTGTTTAGTAATGAATCCATTGAATAACAATAGTGACGCATGTACAAGGATAGTTTGCATCTTCAATGTGTATAATTAAATAGCTCCAATGGAAACGAGCAATATAACGTAAATAATTTTTATTGCGACTTTGTTGACCCGTTTAATCGACTACTTTGTACAAAGTGTTAATAACATGGATCGAAAGTATTTAGGTAATTGCACACCATTGTTTTATGGGTTCTTCGCTTTTAAGGTGTGCAATTGTGGCCGTAAACTGTGGCCGGCATGTGAGACACTACACGAAAGACGTAATTCGTAACTGTGCGACGGATGCGCTAAATCCGAGGACAATTTAATGCCGGCTGGAGTGCGCTATTGTTCAGAATCGCAGAGGTTGAATAGGAAGGGACATTTTACCCGTTGGTGCCGATCCATAGAACCGAAATTGTTTTCGATACTGTACGCGCCTCGTTATCCATTCAGACACTGTCACGAGCCTCTCGTTTCCTATCGAGTCAGGGAGAAAGGGAGTAACAGAGTAAAAGAGATATTAATGGTTGTCGACGTTGACGCAGAGTCGGATGAGGTATCGAGCGTCCAAAGGATTTCGAAAGGAAAGTTCGAGATTGAACTGACCTAGCAGGCGTGATCGTGACATTGAGATCTCCTATTTACGATCATGATTTATCCTTTCGATGGTCCCGTAATCGCGAATCTTATGCACCTCAAACGCGAACAATAAGTTGCCGATTAACTTCTGCTAACTTGACCAAGGTCAATTTTGTCGTGCATCAACTTGACATGTGACATTTTTTTTGAAACTGTTTGCCAAGTTTCATAGACCTGGATACATTATAAATAAGTAAAATATGCATTTGTAAATGCATATCAAATCGGTTTAAGAATAGTAAATATTGATTTTAGGATAATAATGAATAAATATAGGTTTAACAAATTTCATATTGTCTTTGAAACTCCACTTGATTTGATTTCTGTGCCAGATATATTGCTAATACAATGCTAATATTATAGGTTCAATGAAAATCAATACCCAGAATTTTTGCAAGATCTTCTGCGACGTGTGTTGGTTTTAGTACTGCTAGATTTGTTCTGAACGTCTATCCGACATCTTTATAATGGATAGACAACGAAAAATGAAATAATTTGTTTCATCGGCCGTTCAACATAAAATTATATTCTTTTTACTGCCATGTTCTACACGCAGAACACTCAATACGTTAATAAATGAATTATCATAACATAACGTGTAGCATAACACAATACAGTATACTGGATCAGATATATCGGTAAGACAATACTAATTGAATGACAAAAGATTTGTTGTGTTTCTAACTTTCTTTGTTTATATAGCTTTGACCAACAAATTTGTGACATTTTTCTGATTGATATGATACCAAACATAACATTTCGAAGCACATTTTCTTGTTGAATTGACGATTAAGTGGAATTTCCAATATCCAAACAGATAATATCTGAATTCTACATTAAAGCGATGCATATATGACGCGATGTATTTTAATAATTAATGAAGATGTAATCCAGTGGTGGGCACGAGTGGAGCCCCTCAAACGCCTGCTTCTCCCACCAACCTCTCTTTCATGCAGCGCGCACATCGTTGCTTACGCTGATGTCTCGTGTCTTCGTTGCCCCATTGACCGCGCTTGCTGGAAGGGGACAGAGGGCGCTACGGTGTGGACGGTTTTGCCTCAATTGAGGCAAAATTTCCCATCCCTGATGTAATATAAGACCATAGCTAGGTAACTGTTCTATAATCCGAACACACATGTTCTGTAAATCCCTTGCCTTATGATTTATTTCACAACTAAGAATAACTAGAACTACATCGTTGTCTATAATGTCCTCTATTTTAATGTGAAAACAAATATTTAGATTTATTCTGTACCTACATTTAGTTTAATGGTTAAATAGTAAACACTGATAACAAAAAAATATAATTATAATTCAATTTAAAAGAAATAAATAAAATCAATGTTTAGAATATTCTGTTCGAAATCTTCACCACGAGTCTAACCAGATATTATAAGGCAAGGGTGTTAATTTGTACGGATAAGCGAGGTTCTTCTGTATCGTGAATTAAATAAATTAATGATTTAAATTGTGTCGTGTTTAGTGTTACTCCAATCAGAAAAATGTTGCAAACATTTTGGTAAAAGTTTCATGAAAAGATAGTTAAAAATAAAAAAGGATTTTTACTACAGTAAATTAGGTTCTGGTCCCAAAATTGTATATATGTACATATAAACTTGTTATGTTATATATACTCTGTAACTATGTGCAATAAAAAAAATGGTGCAAGTAAATAATATTCAGTTGAATGAGAGGTATCACAATAATAAAAAATCAATAATACTTTCCATTCAAAAAAATGTTGGGAGCCCCCCTTTCTCCCCCCAAAATACATACTAAAATATTAACCCTCCTTAACCATTTAATTTAAAAAAAAATTAAATTATCATTAGATTCTTCGAAACCAGCTAGTAACACTTTATCTGGTACACCCTGTATACAGGGTGTTCGCGATAATTTGTGCCAGCGTTTGTTTCGTAAACGGTAAACATTAAAAAAAATGGAAGAGGAGGAAGTTGTAATGTATTTTACTAGCAACATGATAGTTATCTCAAATATTTTGTGTTTTTAACATTTTTCTAAAAACAACGGTGACTTTCATTTTTTTAAATGGACTGATACATGTTTTTTACATTATATGAAAGCGGACATGATGACGATTTAAACCATGTAGTATACTACCAGCAGTATGGTCAGCAGAATTCAGAAATGCATTCTTGCTAATGGAAGTCACATTGAAATGTTAAATTTATTTTTTTTATTTCTGTCCTTGTACAACACTCAAGACCTATACTACATGGTTGAGCTCGTCTTAATGTTCGCTTTCATATGATGTAAAAAACATGTAACATTCCATTTAAAAAAATGGAAGTCGGAAATGGAAGAATATTAAAAACACAAAAAATTCGAGATAGCTATCATGTTGCTAGTACAATATACTACAACTTCCTCCTCTTCCATTTTTTCTAATGTTTACCGTTAACGAAAGAAACGCTGGTACAAATTATCGCGAACACCCTGTATATCGAGGTATTACTGTATTCAATAATTTCCTATATAATCATCTTTACGATCTGAGTATGTAGCAGTAAAAACATACTGTAATCTTATGGTCGAAAAAATATTGCTACACTGGTAATGGCTATAATTAGTGAATAAGCTTATCAACTGATGCCTACTGTATTATTATCCAGAAAGAATACTAATACACGAATCATGACTATTATATTACTCTTTGTCGGTACATTTTTCCGAAAATTGATTAATATGTGCAAATTTATTCTTGCGTTCGTAACCAGTCTCTTTTTATTACTGCCATTAATGGATCTTTTCTGGCTGTTGCACAAGCATAAAGTATATATCGATAGAGTGTAATATATATTTTTTTATTTCCAGTTCTAACAATCTTTCTCGATAATGACGTGATGTTAGTGAATTAACTTTTAGCACTTGCATATTAGTTTTTTATCGCTTTGCTTCTAATGTGTTGTTCGTAAGCGTTCCATTATTATATAATTCAGCAATATAAAAATATCTTTTTGATTGCTAAATTATGTTGTAATAATGAATAAGTATTAACCTTTTCGAGGTTAATCTTAATGAACCGTAATAATCGTAACGAACCTGTTTAAAAAGTTTAGATTATATTAATATGTTAGTCTTTTATAAAGTGGAATACCTTTTATTATCAACGCGATAATGAAGTTTTATTTTATGAATACTGGAGCTGCCAGAACTGGTTCATAATGTTATCAAAATTACGAGAGTGCGTTAATTCAAATTTTACGGGATTTATATCGCATGTACACATGAATAATAAAATTCATTTAGAATAATAATTTCGTTTAAAATACCTTCTATGATTGCAATAATCATAAAAGAAAACACCCATGAATTGGTAATTTTTAATCATCTGATATTCTTATGTTAATCCGTTATCCTATATTATGGAATCAAACATTTACTAAATCTGAATATGTCCTAGTTCATATCGATTGTAAGGAAACATTACTTTGCTGTTAAGAATATTAAACTTTTATAATAAACGTACTAAATTCATATCTTGCTGCGACATTATTAACAGTAAAGTTATCAGTAAAATAATTTAGGAGACGGATTTCATTTTAACGTTACTTCACTTTTGGAGGATGTATGATCGAATAACAGAATACTGCATTTAAAAGTAACGCTTCAGTATCTCTTTAAGTTAAACTGTACTTTGGAGGACCAATTTTTTTTAACTTTTTCTTATGCAGTCTAATAGGTTTCGACGAGAAAACACCGAAAATGAATGTCTTATTGCCAGGAGTTCATTGGTTCAGAAGTTATACGCGTGTAAAGTTGAGCACTTTTAACTAACCCCAAACCAACTTTGACTATACCGCTCAGTATTACTAACCTGTCCAAAATGCTTAAAATTGCTCATGTTTACACGTGTATAACTTTTCAACCAGTGAACTCCGGTAATCAAAACTTGAATTTCGTGTACTAAAACTTACACGTCTATCATTTTCTCGTCAAAATGTGTAGCATCACATACTGAATACTCGAAAATATTTGGTCCTCTAAAGTACAGTTCAGCCTCTTTTTACATTCAATTTTGAACTTAAGCTAACACCCTCCCCGTTTATTCGCTGACTTTTACATTCACAATCAGTGAAACTATTTTGTTATGCTTAGCGCACAGAGTAATGAATATTTAACATTAACCGTACCATGACCAGTCAAATGACCGATGTCACATTTTTAATTTTATAATTACTTACATTATAAAGATGCTTTCATTAAAAAATTCTTAAATAAATTTCTTCATTCGAGCACATATTGTTATAAAAATTGCA
This sequence comes from Sphecodes monilicornis, assembly GCA_913789915.3. NCBI lineage: Eukaryota > Metazoa > Arthropoda > Insecta > Hymenoptera > Halictidae > Sphecodes > Sphecodes monilicornis. The sequence continues at coordinate 2,123,889 of OU565295.1, read as the reverse complement.
ACAAATCTAAATAAGTCCATTTTTGTAATTTTTATAAAATAACGTACATACCATATAGTGTTCACATTTGATGCTGGTGCTATATACCAGTGAAGATTTTAAATATCAATCGAGGAATTCACTGAACATAACAATGTCGGTAAGTGCACACAAAGGGCCATAAATAAACTAAGAAAAAAAGAACGTAAAAGCGAGGTATAAAGTTGAATATAAAGAAGGAAAGAACCGGTATTTCCCGATTACCGAATAAAAAAGAAAATGAAACCGGATCAAACTACATATATAAACTCCAGAAGTACAGTACTGTACCTGTGGAAGCGGGCGGTACACGTTTTCGTGATCAGGTATTCGCGACGTCGATTTTACCATTCAGCATGAACGCGTGACGGACATCTACTGCGTGCAGTAAAACTCGCAACGCGTATACTTGACGTGCAACGTCGTTACTCGCGGCTAGACGTAAGGCCAGTCAAAGAGAAAACGGAACGAGCCGAAACAACTGCACAGCCACGAATTCCGCCGGACGCCGCGCCGCGGCGCCGCCGCCAGAGATGTCTGTAACGTGTTTCAGTTCACCCGATGAAAACCGATTCAGCACACAACCCCCGGCAACCCCTGTCTCGAGCGTGTACACGCGTCCAAATAGGCGCCTAGATAATAACACGAGAGGAGGGCGGGGGGAGGAGAAGGAAGAGGAGCGCACTGGCTTGCGTTCGCAGAAACTTTGCCCCGAGTCCCGGTCGAAGTTAACATGCACACGTGGCTGAGCAGTTAACAATTTGTAAGTCCACTTTATCGGCCACGGACTCCGAATCTATCAACAACGCTGGCTACTAATCAGATCTCAATCACCCCTGAATTCCGATCCGGCGTGGAAATTGGAATACTTCTAGGGTCACCAGGCAGGAAGTTTAAACTACGGGTACTGATTTCATAGCCAGCTTCCTTCCAGCCTTTGCAATAGTCACACTTTTTCTTAAAATCACAATTTTCAGCGTAAGAAGTTATAATCTCTTGTTTATTTCTGGTAGTATTATAATGGTTCTTTATCGACTATTGAATTACCAGATAGATGAGAACCCTCTCAGTTATTTCGTTATGAAATGAGGGAAGATGACATGTTTCAGAATATTCATAACGAAAGTAATGTAATGAATAAAGTCAAATTATCTCAGAAATGGTAAGTTATGGGAAAAATGTACCTTACTACTTTTTTCATTCATAATTTACCATTTCACCGAAATTGAGCATAAAAAATAAGTCATTCTATTGAAAAAAAAAAAACGAAAGTGACCTTCATATCATCTTTACGCATCCACTTGTCAAAGAACTGCTATTACTGTATTATTAATTGATTTAAATCCTTTAACTTTTACTTGAAACATTTTCGCTTATTGTTTAAAACAACGAAGATATTTCAGGCGGACAGAGTTCGTGGGGCACACTGTGTCTTCATCTACATTTTCAGTTTTTTTATCATAAAAAAGGGAAATTGTACAAATCGAAAATCCGCTTCATCGAGAACTAACTTGTCTCAAGAATGTTATTACAAAATGTTATAAAAATTGGTCGAGCAGTTTTTCAAATATGTCTGGTACCGATTTTGAAAACCTCATTTTGAGAAGAACGCATTTAAAGTTTAAATTATCTATTGCTAGTTAAAGATCACACAGTGTACTTTTTATGCAATTATCTTTATTATTATTTAAATTATTGTATAATTCGTGCAGGATATCATTTTTCTTGGCCGCCATGATATCACAATAATAAATCGTCCTATCTTCTTCAAATTTTACACACATTGTGAACTAGAATTATTCAGCAAACAATTTTTTAACAAAATGGCAGTCGCACAGAGCAGAAGTTTAAACTAAAAATTGCATTAAAACTTCTTAAAGTGATACAAAAAAAAACTATCAATGATATTGACACAATTCTAGTTCATAACAGAAAGGAATGTCTATTTTATATCCGCGTAAAATTAGAAGATTCATCAATTTATTATTGAGATACTATGACAACTATGAAAAATGATATTTTCTGGAAATCAAAGAATGAAATCACTTAACCTATAGTAATCTTAACATTTGTGACCCCATATATTGTCGAACATTGGCGACTCTAAATGGGAATACCCTCTCAAGTTTTCATTAAATAGGTCACCTTATCGACATCCTATTCTTTTACGCAAAGTTATCGGCAAAAAGCTGAACGTGTAAATATTAGGCTGGTGCATATGATATGTCGAATTTTCTCTTGAAATAACAAAAACACCATTTCGTTTACTTGAAGAATTTTCTCTACGGTCCATCAGCTTGGATATATTTTTCCTAATGGGTTTTTATACCGTTTTTATAATAATCCGACCTTTTAGATTCTATAAACGTAGCTATTGAATTCTTTACGTCATCTTCGTGACTACGTAAATTGCTTATTTTTAAAAGAATGATTTTAGCGTTCAGAAAGATGGTAATCCATCGGAGATAAGTCTGGAGAAGGATAACGGGAATGATCTAAAATATTATAATATAACTCCCTTAATGTCTTAAAAGTCTTTTGTGAATTATGCGGTCGAACGTTATGGTGCAGGTTAGCATAATTTTCAATGTTTCACGAAATTCATCAATATACTGTCAGTACATGTCAGCTGCAATTAGCGCTGTCATTAAAATGGACGTTCACATTACTGAAGTTGTCATTAGCAGCGACTGTTTCACTGTTTAGATTTCATCCCGTATGTCTGTAGCTTGTATAAATTTTAGTAAGTTTGCTCTGTTTTGTTTTGATTTATATATTTCGGATCTCGTCTAATTTGGTGCATTTAGAATTATGTGTTGGATAGATAGTTAGTAGATCAGAGTTTATATCGTGGGGGGGGGGGTTCGTTTTGTGTGAAGTATTTATGTGTTAGTCTTGTGTGTCCAATTAACAGTCTAAATAATGTCAATCGGTATCTTCTGTTGCTTGGTAGCTGCAATTGTTTCCCCAGTATGAATGAACACATAATGACATTGTTATCCATCATCGTTTGAGGTCTTTTACAAGGATCATTGTTCAAAGAAAAATCAACGGAACGTAATAATGCAAATCAACACTGCACTTTTCTCTCATTTACAGTTTTATTCCCAAAAGCTTGGTTTATATCGCGAGTGGTTTGTGCAGCATTGCAGCCAAGTTTCTATTCATGTAAGAAAATTACTCAAATATCTGCCCGATTCTTAGCCGTGGGGCTGCATTAAATAAAGTATATGTATACACAAATATCAGCGAAACACTTGTTTGACTCAATCCGTTTAAAAATGACAAAAAGGTACAGTTCCGTAAAACTTTTTTTCAACGAAATGTCACGCTCGATTTAGAAAATCAAACCGTTGAAGAGGTTATGTAAAAAATATAAATAATAACGAAACCATGAAAACAAACTTTCACGAATAAACGAAATCGGACATTTCGTGTGCACTAATCTAATACATTTTCGATCCAGCGTAACTATGTACTCCAGGGAAAAATGAGATGAAAAAGTTAGTAGATTTTGCCGAGTGATTTGGCAGCGGCTTGAAATGCTATGGCGTGGAAATAGTCAGCCGATAGGAGGATTAGGCAGAAAACAGCCAGCGTGAACTCGCGAATAAGAGGAGAAGAACAGGAGGACGGTGTACCGTTAGACGTACTTACGGCTGTTGCGGGGCCGTTTCCGGTCTTTTACCGCGGTTGACGGTCCAGAGAAAGATAGTCTTCGCGCTTCGGTAGGAATGCCTCGTGTTTGTGTTAAATCACCTGTGGATCGAATAATCGATCTTCCCTTTCCTGCCGAGAATGTACCTGCCTCAAGAAGGATGTTTTCCTGCTTATAATGAGCTTTACGTAAGAGCAACAGTTCCTCCGTATTTCCAGCTGTTTTATTATACTGGAGGACGCGCCGTGTTTCACCTAATGCATACACAGATATTTGCATAAGCTTTTTCCACCCTTTCTTACACCGAAAGTGTAATTATCGGACGCGTAGTTCGTTATGGCCACACAAATTAAAGACGACGCCCGAGGTGAGAATATTTTAGACATTAAATTTAATGTCCCGACTAGAATTTCTGCCGGAGATGACATTCTGCGGAACGAACAGCTTTTGTGGCTGTTAAATATTTCAAATTTTTCAATTGTAAATTACTTCGTTTGAATCGTAAAGTACAACTGCCCATGGGGTTTTTCTTTATTTGTATGATCATTATTAGGTGGACACACCGCTTGAGTTTGCTGCATGAATTTAACAGTGCGGTGACACAAATTAAATGTTAGTTACCCGACATGTTTTGTGGATTACAATATATGTCTCTTACAGTGCACCTACATTTAGTATTATTTCTTTTGCACATATTTATAGCAATATATTTATAGCAATTCCTCAATGTACATACACGTTTTTAGAGTCACCTTGTATATATTACGGTAAATGTGATTAATCCGGTGATTATGTATAATTATCGGTTATTATACAGGGTGGCCCACATAACTCTGAACAGCTCAATATCTCGAAAACTATGCCATCGATTTTAAAGTTCTTAGTCTTAAATTGCATGGAACTGAAGGGCCTTTCTGACTACATAAACGTTAAGTGACCTCCCTTCCCTTTTAACGGGGGAGGGGAGGTATCTTTGTAATTTTAAATGGAACCCCCTATAAAATGTTACATATTTAGATTCTACCGGAAAAAACAAGTCAATTTTGTCTGAAACATTTTTTTGCTATTTAGCAATGGACTCAAGCGCGTATAATTCCATAACGCTATTTCCGAGAGCTTCAAGTACCTACAACTCGAAACTTCAAACTGTTATATCTCATCATGGAAGTATCTGACAAAAAAATGTTTCAGACAAAATTGACTTGTTTATAAATTATAAACCCTAATTGACTTAATGTTGATAAAGCAATAATTTTTTTCAAATTAAGAACTAGTATTCCTCCGATTAGGACGGATAATCGAGGTTATACCGTCTCATGAATTAAACAAGTAAGTATTATTCAGATTGTGTTGTGTTTGGTGTCATTTTTATCAGAAAAAAGGTCACAAATACATTGATAAAAGTTTCATCGAATAATGATTACAGATAAGAAAGTTTTGTCACTGGATTAGTATTGATTCACCGGATACATCTAATTCCGTATCATGTTGTAATTCTCCACGATCGAGTTTGTTTCTCCAAGTAGTGTCCGTATGTAATATACATATGTGATATTTCGGTGCACAAGTTTTCACGTTATATCAAGCTATTACTGTACTCAGTTAATGGAATGACGCAACGTCTACTGGTTGAAAATCGAAATAGTTTTAGCAAAGAAATGAAACATTTTTAGTTTTATTTTCGCTTCTCTTTGCAAATAAAAGCGAATTGAACGAAACAGATGTGCAGCACGGCAAATAAATGGCCGAATCGATAATAATTTGTGACCGCTTCCGTCACCGTTAAAAAACGGCCAGAAACTAATGATAAAGGAGAAACGCTGTCGAATAAATCACTTTTGGACGTCTGGGAAGAGTAGACCGAGAAATAAACCGGTTCACAGATAAACAGTTTTTTTCGAAAATTCGCGCAAAAGAAGGGATCTCCATCTATTTTTATCGTTTGAAGCGATGGCCGGTACCACAGGCGATATCGATTATTTCGTTATTGCTTTCGCTAATGTTTAACGAGTCATTTACTTCTTACCGCCTAGCGCATATACTTAATGTCGCGATCTTAACAAGACAAGCTGTACTCGCTGTTTAGACTCGACCAGCGAGAAAGTTCGACATTCTCCTTAAGGAAGAGTGTACTTCGCGAAGTTATCCAGTAATTTACGAAGCGAGGCTTTGATGGTTTGAAGAATCAATTTCTTTTTCCTCAAGTTTAATTAGATGCAGGTCTATTAGGTTCAACCGCAAATAACTTCTGCCATGGATATGGAAAATGCTGAAAAATAATTAAATGGTAGTTATGTTAAAGATATTGAAATTCAGTACTAATTACCGTCTTCGATAAATATTAAGAACGTGTTATCAATTAACGATCAGTTTCAATGTGTTCTAGGCTGATAGGAATCACTCAAAGAAACATATTTATTACAGTATCCGATGGATCTCTTAAAATGAGATTGTCAGTATTAATCCTTTTCATATACTACAATACCGAATGCGAATTTTTTCATTTAAGTCAGGCTCCTCGTGTATCGCCAGCGAAAACAAGTGGTTTCAAGAATTTTTTTCAGAATAACTATTGGTCATATGAGACTTGACCGCTTAATTTTGAAATTTTAGATCATTCCCTGTTTATTCTCCAGACTTATCTCCGACGGATTACTATCTTTTTAAACACTCTGATCCTTTTTTTAAATATAAGCAATATAGACACGAACACGATGTAAAAACTCAGATTTTTTATAGAAATGGTTAACAAACCCACTAGTAGTAAATGCGTACCCAAAACACTAGAAAAAACAAGAACAAAAGACACAAAAAAACTCCGACATTTCGTATGCACTAACCTAATACATTTTAAAATATATTTGGATTATATTTGAAATACCATTGAAATGAGAAATTTGTGAATTAATTAAAACATGAGTAAGTTGATGTAAAAATGTATTTATGATACCTTTACTCGAATTCAGTATTTATCGATACTTAATAGGTGGTATCATTTGACGCATTTCTACCTTTTCGCTAATAGCGAGTGAATGAAAAAGAATAAAATACGTTGAACGAATAATCCAGAAGGACATAGCATCGGCGGAAGCCTCAGAAATCCGTCGAGAGTTAATGTATTCACCGCTTTCGAATAAATTTTTTTCTCCGCAGAAGCTGGTCCCCGAAACGCAGTTGAAACCGACGGTGGTTTCAGGACACAGAAGTGAAAGGTGCGCCATTAAATCGAGGTGCATAATTGCGGCTTCTTAACGATGCTGCTTTAAAATTGGGTCATTATTGTCATTTTGACGAGTGGCAACTGCGATTAATTGTTGATAATAATCCGAGACGCAACAAAATAACTTATCAAAACGCTTGTACGCGAAACAAGATTACTATAATAGTTTATTTTTACGAGCGAAAGGGGTTATAAATTTCATATTAACACTAAACCTACCACGGTCAAAATGACCGGTTTTCTATTTCACAATTATTGAAATTAGAAAAAAGATTTCATAGGAAATGACTGAATTGACTTCTTTATTTAAGCACATATTGTAATGAAAGCGGTACACAGTTTAAGCAAATTCAATCTTCTCACTTATTTAAGGCGTTTTACTTTTATATGTTTTGTGCTTGGTAGGTTTAGTGTTAAGCAATGCGAGTTGCTTATTAAGATTGATCCAATCGAAGCGACTCGAGTTTAAGAATGAATTCAATGATTATATCTAGTAAACATTGAATGCGATTGAAACACTTTAGTTGATTGTGCATAGCTCTAGGAAATAATTCAGGCTTCTAATTATTAATACACCTAGTAATATCTCCTTTATGCACGTTGCGCAGGAAAATAATCCACAATCTGTGCCCATCTCGCATTTAAATTACACGTATCTATGCGTTCGGCCGCAATCTACTTAAACAAGGGAGATTAACGAATTTCATGGACTGCTAACTGTAACTTCTTTCTCCGAGTCTCATTGATCTCGATCCAAGGGAGAGAAGTTTGAACCATTGAGAGGCAAGAGAGCGGAAAGAATACGTGCAACGCCAACGGGCAGAAACTGTAGCTAAATAATTTCAGCCCGCGGTCCACACGGTCAGCCGTTGAGCGCCGGAGAAAGACTAGGTATAAAAGGATAGGGGATTCCTTTTGAAAAAATCCTGAATGGATGTAGGCTCCGCATTTGCGGAGTACTTTGAACGAGAATCTCAGGGAGAAGAAACGACGGCCGCAAGGCCTCGATTCCTGCAACGATTTCGGAAACCTCTTATATTTTCTTCTCTTCTCTGTTCTTTCTCGATCTGCCTCCACTTATCTCCCTGTATTCTCGCGTCATTTCTTTCTCATCCATCTTTCTATCTTTCAATCCATTTCTCTTTCTTTTTCTTTTCATTTTCTCACAGGTATTTTTACCTCCCTCCGTTTTTTTTCAATACCGCTTCGCCTTTTGTTTCTTCTCTGCCTTCAATCTTTTACTCTCTCACGTTCTCTAGTGCTCTCCCTCCTCCCCTTTCGTTCTGCCCTCATCGTTGTTCTCGGTCTCTATCACTTTTTCTCGTTTACTCTTGCCCCTTCTCTTTTCACTCAGGTAGGAGACAGCCAAGCATATATGCCAGCTGCCAGTCGTACCCCCTTTTTCATATGTCGTGTTGCACTCCCTCTATCCCGACTAGCCTCCCTTTCGTTCCTTCTCTTTTTTTTCAATCTGTCTCCCTGTAACCCCTCCATTCCACCGGTTTAACGGCTGCACACGCGCCAGATCACGCTACACCCCTGTCTGCAAGGAGCGTCGAGTGCTTCGGATTGTAAAGCAGCTGATTTTTGCGCGCTCGTTCCTGTCCTCCTTTCTCTCTCTCTCCCTCTCCCTCGCTCTCTCTCTCGCTCTCTCTTGCTCGCTCTCTCCACATTTCGGCCTGTTTTTTCCGTTTTGTTTAATCCCTTTCTTGCGCGCGTGCTAGCGCGCATGTGGAAAGACACCGATGCCTTCGAAAAGTAGGTTAACAAGAGATTGTTTAATTCTCGATCAGCTTCGACGATGTATTTATACGGAGCGATTGCGAGTATAAATCGAACAGCTCTAAAACCTATCAACCTACGCACAGAATACAGAGAAAATGAGTAATTAGCAACTCCAACTCATGAGATTATATCACTTCTATAAAGATTATATAGACTATATAATTCTATTTAGAGATTGTATAAACATAGAAATAGTAATATAAAAGAAAATTATTGTATGTCCATAAATTATATTTTATATTCTCTACACAGGATATCTAACAGATACATTGTATTTTTTTTTGTTCGTTAGTGTTTAAAGTCGCTTCAACTACCAAGGTTATTAGCGACTATACCGATTGTCAGTGGAGAAACTGATTTACAGTGTATTAGATATTTTGATGTTCTTACAGAAGTTGAGTATGCTTCGTTGAATTAGGGCTGATGTAAGAATATTATTCATGTTTCCGTATAGACCGCGTTTTTTTCTTTCTTCGTTGTATATAGTGTGGACATTCTGAGATTATATGGCTTCTTGAGAATCTTGTGTTATAAAAGACTCGTATAGGAGGAGAATTGTTTTCCAGTAGGTGTACATGCGTTAACTTTGTATGTCCTGATCTAATTCTGGTTTTATAATTTGCTCAGTGCGTGTGAAGTCTGGGTTGATGTTCAAATCGTAAAAATTTGGTATTGTCTTGTGGAGAGTACTGCTATTGAAGGTTTTCCATACTGTGTTCCAGTTTTCCTTGAGTAATTGTTGGATATGTTTGTTTTCATCAGATGGTGTGTTACATATGGGTTGGTTTTCCGGTTTTTCTGTAGTTGCAATTTTTGCAGCGAGGTCGTCTATTTTATTTCCGTAGATATCTTTGTTCATCACGTTGTTTGTATTACTTGTGTTATATAACAATATTAAACGTACACATTGCAACAGAAACTTTTGGAACATCCTAATATCTTATGCTCGATAAGCGTGTTTTCTATATTCAATATATGAATAATAATAACAGACACTTGATTACTTTCATTAAACACAATTTAATGTTTTAAGTGATGTAACACTTTCTGATATGATTTATAGAAGATTCCTTAATATCATTTATACACACCAGAGGTTTCAATCTGTCATTATTGAAGTAACTATAAAAGTAACATAGTAAACGTTTGTCTAAAATCTTTGTCAGAAACGTCGCTTAATTACTCGGTCCTTAAATTTAAATTGATGGCTGTCAGTTACAGCACAGCACGACGGCTAACGTGTCTAAAAGAAGTTAAAAATATATTTAAGAACGAATCGATTAATCTAAATAAATCTTCGAGTTGCAAAATGTGAAACTGTCGGAAACGTGTTATAACCCCGTGTTAGACACCCGGAGATTCATTTCTATTAGACTCTTAATTTTGGAAACATTCTATATCAACTTACCACGCCAGAGCTGGTGAAAAATGTACGTGCGGTTAAAAGCAGCTTTAGGAATATTACATCGAGCAGAATGTATGTTGGTATTTATAAGTAGCAGAATTTTTTGATAAGCAGCGTACTAATGGAGTCAAGTGGGATCTTGTGAATGCGAGAGAGCACCACGATGGAAACACCATAGTTACTCTAGTGGGAAAGAGCCGACGTTTACAGCGTCGAGATTAAATTCCATCGACTATTGTACAAACAGAAAAACAAGTTTCCTTACGATCGACTGGCCGATCGAGGCGCTCATACCTTAAAGCAATACACCGAACGACGTTGTTATTACTTTATACGACATTGATAAAAGAAAGATTTTCCGCCACGGAAACACGTGACGGAAAGACTCAACTAGCGTCCACCGGTGTGCGTTAGGTTAGTGCTTCGCAAAGGTATGCTCCATATTCGTGACGTTTTGTCAGCGATGAAGTAGCCCTTCTCTCTGTAAACAGATCACGTACATACCAATGCAGCCCTGTAATAAGAAGGTGAAAGGAGCCTTTATCGCTCACAGAGCATAACGAAAATGGATACGGGTTTAATGGCACTTTGGACGTATTCTGATGCATTTACAAATGCTTCACGATTCTTGAAAACGATTTATCAAAGCGAAATTTCTTCGTATTTTTCTTGCTATTTTGTTTTTAAAGTTCACTATTATTCGACGAATTAACTGTTGGCAATCAAGTAGTTTGTCTTGGTTAGGCCAATGTGTAGTGTCTTTTTCCAACACAAGGTTACTTTTATAAGCTTTACTGTTTGGGACATTTAAAGGTAGCCACCTAAATATGTTCCTTCAGTTATCGTGGTGTAAAAAACATTTTGTATGCAGTTTGATATCGATGGACGAATATCCTGTAGAGAATAATTTTATGCCAAGATCATTTTTTGACCATTTTCACTCACAGATATCTTTTTCACTATACACTGATTGTGAGTGAACAACCTATGAAAATTTAGCTGCACTGAACTCTTATTATCTTTAAGAAGTATTGATGTCTGCAAATTGTAAATGTATATTTAGCAATACTACCAGGCAATGTTATCCGTCACATGAACAATAAATATATTTTTCGTAGAGTGGCTCTATCATTTATTTATTTATTAACAAGCGTATATTTTTTTTGACGTCTGAAATTAGAATTAAATACGAAATTCATTTCTGATAAATTACAGACAATATACTTTTTATATCAACGCAACGGAAGGAGATGTATATGTGGCTACATTTAGATGGACCACCCTGTATAGTGACTTTCGTTATAATTCGCATAATAATAATAATAATAATAATAATAATAATAATAATAATAATAATAATAATAATAATAATAATAATATAATAATAATATCTTTATTTCAGCCTTGCCGGCTATGAAATTTGGACTTGGTTTACAATTCAGTGTTATACCACTCACACATTCTTATCATTCATTCATTCATTCATTCATTCATTCATTCATTCTCTCTCTCTCTCTTTACTACCTAAACTTACTGTTAGACCTTAATCTAACCTCTGGGACATGAGTGCTGCAACCTAAAACCTAAAATCTCAAATCTACAATCTATAACCTAAATTCTTATTTTGATTTGTCCTTTGGTTTCTGTTTGTTTGTTAATACTGTATGTTATATTGCTACGTGTTCTTCACTGTAGTGTCTTTTCATTGCCGATCCGTTCTTCTCTTCTTCCTTTCCCTTCACAGTTTTTGAAGCCATTCCTCTATCTTCTTGTCCTCCGTCCTATCTTCCTCCTTCCACTCACTATATCTTCAACCTGATCCCTTTCTCCACTTCGCTACAATCCCTCATTAGATGTTCTAGTGCTCCAAATTTGTCTCTGCACAGATTCTTTTTTCTTCTTTTTCCCAATAACTGTTCCATTTTTCTGTGCTTCCACATCTTGTTTGTGCTATTAGCTGCTGTCTCTCATCTCTTCCCTCCTCGCTAAGGTATTCCGACAACCCTATTGTCCTGATATATTTTTAGCTTTCATTGTATTTCGATTTCTGTATCTTGCTCCTGTTTTTGTGTGTCTGAGTCTCTTTCCTCCAACGCCTCTGCTACCTCTTTCTATAATTCTATTTGACTTATTCCGTTTCTTTTCAAGTAGTGTTCCCTATCCTTAGCACTTTTTCCTTTTACTATTCCCTTTTCTTTCTCTCTTATACGTTGTCTTAAAATTTTCCGCGCGTCTGTCTTTTTTACTTCTTCCTCGAATTTCCATGTCCTCTGACCCGCCTTTATCATTATCTTCTTCCTTTTCGTTTCTTTCAGTACTATACACATATTCTGGTATATGGATGCCTAATCCGAGTATCCATTTGATGTACTTGAGCTGGACTCTTTCCACCTCTTTCCTCTCTCTGTATCCGTATCTCTCACTCTCCAACATCAGCACCCCCATCACCAGCATGTCGAATATGTACATGATCGCCCTGAAGTCCGACTTGAATTTCCTTTCCCCTATACCCCATATCTGGTTTAACATTACATTTGCTTTTTTCACTCTTTCCCTGACATGGGGCAGAGTACGATTTTCGTGGCCCCTCGTTTTGAGGTTATATTTGTGTTCTTGGGGTTATTTCAAGAAAAAATGTACATATAACATGATGTCAAATTGGCCTGGTTTAGCCGGTAAAGTAGATTTCCTGTTTTTTATAAATTTGCAAATATCTCGGTAACTATGCGAAATATGGCAAAATATCAAGAGACCTTTTTTGTAGAAAATTAAATTCCCTACAATTTACGTCCTATGACATTTTTTTATCAGCTGCGCAGTTTCCGAGTATATTTATATTTCCGTGAAGTTGCAAAACTGCTTCCCTCCCGAAATGATGGTCGGGGAACGTAAAGGCTCCGTTCACAACTGCTTATACGAGACTCAAGAAATGTCTATGTATTAAAACTCAATTACCAGTGAATATTATTGACGTTTAGGTTAGGCCTGGGTTAGGTCTGGGTTATCATTTTAATGTTTTTCATTGGAAATTCAATCTCCTACAAAAAACTGACTACACGTCTTTCTTGAAAATAATGCAAATTATAACGTTTTTAAGATTTAAAGATTGTGGCTTCAGCTTTTTAACAAACCCCCTGAATATTGATGTTCGATTTTTTTTAGCTTTTTTATGATACAGAAGTGAGAAATAATTTCAGTCGTATAAAGCATAATGGTGTACATGCTGTTGTGAAGTTGACAGTACATCTTTCATTTAAAGTTCAATAAAATTGCGCAACAAATCATGCTAGATTCAGTACTAAAAACACATTGCAATGCTTTTACAATCGTTTCAGTATTTAACATCTTTGAAGAAAAAGAAAAACGCGTCTTCAGTTTCTTACGCGTTATATTATGCAAAATCATCCAAGAAGAAAATGAACGATGGATTATGCAAGTAGAGGTTTCGAGTTTTAAAATGAGTTCATTATTAATATTGTATATTTTTTTTCTATGAAATTACAACATTTTAAATAATAATAATTTTTCAAAAATTGGAATTTTTCTAAAATATAAATAAAAGTAAAAGCCACTGTACATTCTGAAAATTTCATTACAGTCGGTTGATGCAGAAACAAACGTCAGGCATGAAAATATGTAAGAATTTAAGAAAATAAATATGAGAATGAAATAAAGGAAAGTATGTTGGATTTAATAAAAATTTATGTGATATTATTTGAAAATAATCGTTTTTTTAATGCCTTAGAGGCGTCAGTCACCCACAAACGGTTAATGCTGCAGTTTTTATTACAATGACTGAATCTTATAGGATTTCTCAAAGGTGATTGCTCGGCAGTGAACATAACAAGAATTTTGTTTGCATTTCCCATCTGCGTTTGAATCGTGCTATAAACATTTCTTGCATCAGTAAGGAGAAAGGGGACATTTAGGCGTCTTCCTTCAATTAGAGTACCCGGATGCTATAGCGGAATAGTACCACCATTTCAATCAGTGCATTTTCTATCAAGCTTGTGATTACCGGTTGCCAGGCGATCATTCTAGCGACTAGGTGATCATCCGCTCGTGGCGGTGTCGTTGCTGTTTTGATCGCTTGCTGGTTGTTGATGTTCTTGATGCATTAGTGTTGGTAGTACTGACATGAATGCGGTATGCGCTCATGTTCCAATGCATATTTAACTGCAGTATACTTCTGTTAGGATACCTTCTATATTTTCCACTACAGTGCAGGAAATTTTATAATAATAATATACCGTGGCTCTTTGATGAATAACGTACTGTCGGTTAAACAGCTTTACCGACGTTGTAACTGTTGTAAATTATTTCACTCACTGGGAAATACTCGTTTCATTTTTACTTCCTCTATTCTTTGCCATATGACGGACTGAGAATCATAGTGTAAGTTCAAATTCTGAAGATTTGAGTTAATATTGTTCTTCGAATCTCAAAGGCATGCTTTATTTATCGGCAGCGTTAACTGATGTAGAACTTCCTTCTTTACTGAAAAAATAGCAGGTTATTCTTTTGTCACTGAACGAATAGATTTACAGCGCAGATCTACAAACCGTATTTTTTAAATTTTCGATACGGGCCCACATAAAAGAGTTGTACAATCCCGACCAAATGCAATTTTACCAAATTTCTTCCTACACACCATGTATTAAACTGATTGTTCTAACTACTAAAAAAATCCAAGTCATAGGGTCCAGTATTAAAAAAGTTATTGTCTTTTCAAATGTGTCTGAATATTTATGAAAGTCACTGTATATCGATATAAGTCAATCTTTTGTGTTTTAATTTTACTATACAGACATTTTCTACAGTTTTCTGAACTTATAGATGTGCTCATACTACCATAATGCATATAAAGAATTTGTTATAAAAACAAACACAAAACATTACTTTACTCGATGTAAGTATGTGACGTACACCACTATAATTCTCAGCCCGCCATATGGGCAAGTACCGCTAATTGCAGTCGTGTAATGAATGCAAGTAAGGAATACTCAAGAAAAAATATTTGCGTTCAGAAAAGCCGAGGTCTCTTTCTTTAAAACCTCGATTCAACGGGAGCTCCTGGCTCCGAGTATCGCTTTCAGCGATGTGATAAATCGTACCAAACATCTGGCGGTTTAGACGAAAGCCTTGGTACTGCATGTGCTAGGAACACTTACATTTTACATTTACATACTGGGCGTGGCTGAAAGATATACAGGGTGTTTCATTTTAAATTCCCAGAGCAAATATCTTGAAAAATATGAGTTATACGAAAAAATATTTCAGGTAAAAGTTGTTTGGTTTCACGGGGGTACATTAAGTTGTTCTTTATTGAACCTTGAGATGAATCAAAAGACCTCTGAAGGTCAATTTTGTATTTCTAATCCATTTTGGAACCCACATGTTCAATCGCATATTATTGTTGGCATCGGGGCGTTTTCGATACACTACATCAGCGATGTCCAAACTCGGCTCCGGGAGCTGACCGCCGTCCCCACCACCGTTTGTCGTTTCCATAGCGCCGTGACGCGACGAACCAGTTACCAATATGCTCGCTTCCCGCGTTAAAAAGATGATCGTCGATTGTTTTATGACACGCGGGTCGGTTACACGGTTTCTTGGTCGGCGAGGTGAGAACACACTGCGCCTGCGCAAACTGACAGTAGGAAGGGGAAGCAGGCGCGTGAGGGGCTTCTACGCTGGACACCGCTGCACTACATGAACGCAATTTTAGTATAAGCCGTTCCTGAGGTATGAACTCCAAAGCTGACGAGCTTGTGAAAACATAAACAAAAAATAAAATAACATCTCCTCCGAAACTTAGTTTCCGAGAAATTGAAAGTTGAATATTGGCTCCGTTCATTGTACTTTTGTATCAAGGATGCGAGAAGATAAAGTTCGTCGGTCGATGTAAGTATAACTCCACGCAATGTTTGGAAGTTACAAGTTAAAAAAATACAAAAAATTATATCCTTCTTAAAAAATTATCGTTGGAAACGTGAAAATCATGTTGTTCTTACACAATGAAAAATGTCAGTTCGAATAAGACGTAGAAATAGCATAAATATTATTTACAAACACAAGAGGAGTTATACGTCGGCCGACGAGCGGAAAGTAATCAAAAGTATGACGAGTGGAGAAAATATGCAAACTTTTCATCTTTGTGTTCCTTCTTGTATTTTCTAAAAAGTTATGATTTTATCTTTCATTAATGTTCATGGAAAAGTGTCATTAATTTCTACGTAAACTTAGATAACTAAATTACGAAGCCTGGAAGTAACGATGCCAATTAGAAACACCAATATAATTGAACGTTTTTTCTTGTGCAACAAGCATTTTATCATCTAAAGAAACATAATACGTGAAATGTAAAAGCAATATTTGCTATTGATTATGTTAAGAGAAACATTTAATGAGTCTTCTGATGTCACAAAATTCAAACGTACCGATCGTCACTTTTATGAAAGCTTAGTCATCTAGAGTTAACGATACTAAAGTAATTTATTTACTGCAAACACATGCGATGAATATCACTAATGTTAGGTGTATTTGGTGGTTAGCGATTGGCTAATTTTGCGCGTAGAAATAGCTAATTTGAGTCATGCCGTCGGACATATGTTACAGTCGTAAAATGTTCCAAACATCTCAGCCGCAACATACATTTCTCTCGTACCATTTCTCATTCGCGTACTTTTACGCGTAAACACGGACACGCACGCGCGGACTGCTATGCGGCGCGGCGTCTCAAGATCAGAGTGGAGTTGAGTAGACTAAACACGAAACAAGAAGTAACAAATTCATCGTAGGTAGGTCAGACAGTCTAGTCACCGACTAAACTCGATAATGCATCGTGTATTTATTAGGGCTAATACGGCGGGAACATCAACTTCTGCGGTGGATGCAGGGGCATAACTATTTATGTACACTATTGTAGTAGTCAGGGAACAGTGGTGGCTCACTTGTTATCCCGTACGAGGAAGAATACGGGCTGGCTCAGCGGGCCCTCTCCCCCGAACGTTCGATTTGCTTAAGCACCCTGGAGCGATCACGCGTCCTCCATGGCACATCAGTTTAAATTCAGCTGGCGGTCAGGATGGGGTGGGTGCCTGCGATTACCCAGCGGCTATGTACCTATACGTTAACACACGGGGGCACAACCGCCGGGGGACGTGTGCAAGGTACTAGGGATTCGACCGTATGAATATTCAGGGCTTGCCTTCGCGGCGATGAAAATTCGATTGCCCCGCAGCTACGGCGTCTGACGACGATGATGGCCGACGGAGAAGGGGACATGTAACACCATTGCCATCGCCACCACCGTCACCACCACCAGCACCAGCAACCACCACCAACACCGCCACCACCACCATCACCACCGCTACAGTCATGCGTCAGCACTACCGTCACCTACGCTACACCACCTTCGTACCGTCGTACCGTCGACGTTGCCATCATTTTACCCCCTGCTATCGTCTTCGACTGTGCTTCCGCTCGTGGAAATCGTGCACCGGCGATCGATGACAATCGTCCACAGGCGTGAGGTACTTTGAACCAGCCGGCTCTCACCTACGCTGACGTATATACAAGCATAGGCGGCGCTTCACTGTGCGATCGCATAGTGAAGACTCCTCCACCACCCAAGGCCGGATAAGCCAACGACGGAAATTGGAAGACTAGGAAGTTATGATGCGTTTGTTCCGTGAGATCGTCAGAATTGAATTTTCCTTATCGCGGGATAGAGGCTTCGAGTCGAACTAACAGGTTCCTCGATATATGTACGTGTAACGCTACGCGCACAGTGGATCCGACATCGATCGATTCGGCCGACGTCCGACCATTCAAATGTGTGGGTAGCAAACTCTTTGTTTTCCATACGCCGTCCTTTTTTGCGTCCGAAACGTACGTCGTTCATTCTACAAGTAAATATCATTGGAACAATATCACATTTGGTATCATTTTCAGCAGAAAAATGCCACAAATATATTGGTAAAAGTACCATAAAAAATCAATGAAACATGAGGAAGTTTTGATATTGGATTAGTAGTGGTCTCACACCGATATACCCGACCCGTATAATTACACTCTTCGGCGACCGAGACACTCGAACTTCACTGTCCGTTTCTCAGTTTGACAGAGGATCACAGAGTGTAGATAGATGTTATTCAATCCGGTGGGTACATCACGTTAAATTATAAAAAAGACGAATTTGGACGCTAATTATTAATTTTTGTTTGTTTATTATTACGAGCTCTACCGATTTTTTTTGGTTTAGTACTAGACGTAAATATGAACGTTATAATCCAAAAAAGTTTGCGACTTTCTGCGACTTTCCTAAACGCGCGAAACAAATGGTTCCTTCAGATCCATATTTATTAAGCTTAAGATTTTTAAAACCAAGAAAATTAAAACAATATCTGAATGACGACGTTCAGTTTTTTTTCAAGGACCAGATGATCAATGAAATTATCTTGTTTATCCCTTCTCTATTAATTAAGTTTTACATGTCTATATTTTACTTTACGTACCACGTACAACTTGAGGGTACCACGTGATGCTCCCACTACGCGCTACACGTCTTCCGCGATTGGCCGAATCGCTTGAGGAAGATAGCAAACGTGCATATTGAGTGTAACTGTAACAGAGAGATGTGGTGACCACGAAGCAAGATGGTGGTGACGCTCAGCGCCTATGTCAGGCATGTCCAGAAGTAGCTCACTTGGAGGCAAATTCGAGGGAGACGCTTACTTTTCCCGCCCGCGCGTCTCGCTTCCCGTGGCGGCCGTAGTCCTCCGAGCTCCTCAGACCGTGCCTACCGTGGGTCCGAGAGTCGCCCCAACGCGCCACACGCGGTACATATTGCAAGCGGTAGGTACGGGTCTGAGGAGCTTGGAGGACTACGGCCGCTACGGGGAGCGAGACGCGCGGGCGGGAGAAGTAGGCGTCTCCCTCGAATTTGCCTCCAAGCGAGCTACTTCTGGACATGCCTGGCCTATGTCGACGGTTCCCGCCAAAACGTAAGCGTAAGAGTGGGATCCACTGATCAGTGATGGGATCCGCAGCCTTGCGTCAAGAGTGATCTTGTCACTGACGAGATTTTCTGCCAACTCTCGTTGCGCGGACAATACCGCGAACGTCGGCCGAATCGTCCGATATCGGTGCCACTGTGGGCACAACGGACGACGAAATCGGCCGTACCGACACTAACACATGCCTCCCGAGGCACTCGAAACGCTCATCCGCTAAGGCGCATGACAATCCTAATGCTTGGGAGCGAGCGCATGTACAATACCGTGACAAAAATGGATTAGTTAGGGAACACAACGATGTTTCGTTACTTGAGCCTTTTCGTTAATAAATAACAAGGTTTAAATGGTACACGTGCAGTGTTATGGATAATATATGTAGGCTAACGACGCACAGTATTCCGAATGGCGATCTTATCGACATGTGTCGATTCAATAAACTTCAACGCAATCTGTATTAAGAATCCATCTGTATTGCTTCCTCAAAAATAAAAAAGTGAATGGAATTTAATATTTTAATTCGTATGAACATTTAAAATTCAGCGTTTTGGATGTAGCATATTTTACTTGAGGGAATTACTTACTTTCATCGAGATGACCTGTATATTTTGATTCATATCTTCTTTCGATTTGTTTTTTAATAATAAGGAGTACTCTTTACCAGTAAGAAAAACATCCCTTTTATTTAGGAATTATCAATAATGATATATTAAAAAAGTACTGCTGAATGGAATGTAAAAAATCCTTCAATCCTTTTACAGTTGACAAACGATATCTTTTAAATCTTAAAGATACCTGCATTTTAACGAATAAAACTCGACCATCTTATAACGCGGTACTCTGAAAACACGATTTCGATATAACACGGTACAATAATTGTGACAATCCTCCTATAACACGATATGCCTGTAATATGATTTTAATATAATGCGACTTAATATACTTAGCCAAGCCTCGGCATCCCCGGATTAGTATTTTTATAAAAATTTCGTTTAACACGGCCTCGATGCGACACAGAACGAATTAAGGGGGACTTCTCGTGTAAGGATAGTGAAAACGAGTGATT
Organism: Sphecodes monilicornis; assembly: GCA_913789915.3. Classification (NCBI taxonomy): domain Eukaryota; kingdom Metazoa; phylum Arthropoda; class Insecta; order Hymenoptera; family Halictidae; genus Sphecodes; species Sphecodes monilicornis. Next base: position 2,103,720 of record OU565295.1, on the reverse strand, counting down.
TTTAAGAATTTCTTTTTTGGAATAACTATTGGATAATATTGGATAAGCAGATAGTCCTGTAGTGCGAGTGTTATTTTCTTAGTTCCGTTTATATTATCTATTCTATAATATACAAGACTTCTGAACAGTTTCGGCAGTGGAGGCATCGTTGGCATGCAGTGAAGCGTCTGTCACAGTGATAAAAATACGAAAAGTGAGACATTTCCTTAAAGGTGGACATTTTATGCTGAGATTGAACCTGTTTTGAGAGAAGAATGTGAAAAGTTGGAAAAGTTCTAGGGTTGAGAAGAAAATGTTTGTTCTTTTTGTTATATTGTTCAAACACGTATCATGCTTAAAAAATCAAATATAAATTTTAAGTTAAATCTTTGGCGGCTATTGTGAATTACGAAAAGATGGAAAAAGGGCAGGAGAGCGTTTCGTCCTAGGTCCGCTAGAGAACTCGTCAGTAAGGCTATCTAGCGGACCATTTTTTTTTAATCAATGTTTATTGTTGAACATCATACAATAACAAAAACTTATACTAGGCGACAAAAGCATGAGAAAAAAAGCAGAAAAAAACAACCAGATAACTTGCACATATGAGTGTCTAATGGTACGCTCGCATGCGTAACTCTTAAACATAGGATTTTGCTGTTACATTTTACAGCTGGAGTTTGTATCCCAATTACATTGTACATCAGAGGTAGGCACGGGGGAGCCCCCCAAACGCCCGCTTCTCCCACCAACCTCTTTATCATGCAGCGCGCACGTTCGTTGCGTACACTGATGTCTCGTGTCTTTGTTGCCCCATTGTACCGCGCTTGCTGGAAGGGGACAGAGGGCGCTACGGTGTGGACGGTTTTGCCTCAATTGAGGCAAAATTGCCCGTCCCTGTTGTACATCCTTGGTAATGAAAGGTACATTTTAAAAAGGTAAGGAAAAGGCAGTAAAGAAAAACCCATTCATCCCTTTTTATACTTAAGATAGAAATTATGAAACTAAACTGACGGCTAACTTACTGACTAGGGGGGAGGGGTATGTACAGGGGAGATAATAATCACAAATATGTACAATATCACAATTGGTTTAAGAATTGTTGTTGCGCGAACTATTTTCCCTGGCTTTTAGCTCTAGGATGTGTATACTATTGTTTGAAAGCCACCAGTATTTATCAGAATCTAGTCTGTTGAAATCTAGGAAGCGGCACACAGGGATGTCAATTGAGAATTTAAATTTATGCCTATTACGAGGTGAAGTCATCGTATTTAAACGCTATACGTTTGTTGGCTTTACTGCGCTGCCAATGGTAGATTATGGGGATATTATATTCATTTTGTATTAGGCCTAATTTGTCGTAGAAAATGAAAGCTTTCGGGGGGATGTAACCCGCTAGAAGTTGCTTATGCAGGATTGCGAGGGCTTGGTTGAAAAGTTCATTGATTAGCTGATTTGTAATGCTCTTTTAGCAGTAGTCGTGAGTTAGCTTTAAGATAAAATTATCAATCCTGGGAATATCCGCTCTACTATACAACAGTTTGTTACTGCAGTAACGTTGTCATTTTGAGTTTTGAGATCTATACATATAACCCGAGGCATGCTCTTAAACATCTTCTTTCAAGGGCGCGTAGTTACTCCATGACCGTGTGGTTGCAGTTCCACCAAATGGGAGCACCGTATGTGATGATGGGACGGGTTAGTAGTATGTATAGAATAATTTTTGTTTTCGATGTCAAGTGTTTGTTTGTTTGCTCGTGCGTTAGCCGCGGGCATATGTCGTAAGGACAACTTAGGACGGTATATATGTTATGGTAAATGTGATTAATTCGGTGATTATGTATAATTGCCGGTTATTATATATAATCACCACCAAGTTTGGTCTGGGTTCGGTCTGGGTTAGGTCCTAAGTATTCAAGAATTCATCACATTTACCAATTCTTTACCTAACCCAGACCAAACTTAAGACCAAAAATCATGCATAATCTCCGATTCATTAAATTACCTGTAACAATTATATATAATAACCTGCAATTATACCTAATCACCGGATTAATCACATTTACCGTAACAAACAAAGGAAGGATAAGGTAGTAGCGAGAAAGATGTTGTCGCACTGTCCATCCGTTGGTGATCATAGGAGGTTGCCGCCACAAATCTTTAAAAAAATACTGAAAAAAATGAATGAGCCTCGTCTTAAGTTGATTACTTTATTAGTTTTTTAATTGCCGTATTATACAATAAATAATAAGAGGAATTGGACTAGAACAAATCAGTTGTACTTCAGGAATATCTGTTTATTCGACATATTTTCCTCTAAATAATTATACAATGGTCCTTTCCTATTTTGTTCCATACTTTTCAAATTGATGTTCAGAGTAACATGAATGAAACCTCGTGCGGAGGGAGAAGCTACGGTTCTTGCGAAGTATTGTGTAGATTGTAGATATTTTACATATTTATGCTGTGGTGTAGATAAATCCTTAACTCATTATAAGGCATTTACTTTCAGTCTGCATTCAGTAGAAAGGTATATCGCGAGAATGTTGAAAGCTGCTTAGTGAGATGTTGAAAGCATTGTTTCTATGTACGTATGTATACAGTGCCCGAAATTCAGGCAAAAAATGGGAATAATGAGAAAAGACTAATGAAATTGCGTAGAAGATTTCGTTATAGAGAAACTTTCATTTCAAAATCAGCCGTGTACGCGTGCAGTTAACTAATAACAATACTTCCACAGTATTGGAAAAGATCCATCTCTATGTAAAATAAAAATTCTCTGCATCGGCTGCATGAGACGGGAACTAAATATGTATTTCATTCTTTCTTTAATAAGGTTTACTTAGTTGAAAATAGTATATCGATATTTTTCGATGATTCGAATTTTACTTCGGTTTTAAATGGCACCTATACATTTTGAGCATAAATACATAAACTGCGTAGTCTACTAATAACTGATATCACGGATTTTATTATAAACCGCTACTGTGGCCATTTTTGTACAAGATATAATATATGGACCGTTTGCTATCAAGACACAGTCGACTTGTAACTTCGATTTCAAATGAGAGCCGACAGTTTCCACGAAACAACCGATAATTGTGCGATGCATTAACGAAGAGTGTACAATTTTTGCATTTGAACCGTGAAACGGAAATGCATCTATTGCCGCTCGTTATTACCGCGAACGATTTCTCACTGCCTGATATTGTATTTTGTGCAAAATTTGTCACAGTACGGGCTTGTAGTAAAATCCGTAATATTTTTCTTTTTTTATTAAGAAATCCGTCATATCGATCAGTAAAAGGGACACACTTTTCTTGAAAACGAATCCTCCCATGCAATTTCGTTATTATTGATTTTCGTTTTATATCGAGCGACAGAGTTTACTTGGCCCCATTTGACCCCAGCAACTTCGGACCATTTGGTATATTTAACTTTTATTCTAATTTTGTTACGTTTTTCTTTGGTATCAGAATCTAGACAGAAGGATTTCATAAAATTTGTGAATCACATTTAATCTGCTCTATACTGCGTATATGCTTTGACACGAAAATAATAAGTTCATTCAGCAAGAAATAAATGTAACGATAAACTAACTTTGGCCAATTAAAAGCACGTATATTCGATAATAAAATATGTAAAATTGATATTTTTAAACTTTATTTCATTACACAATACAATTATTTTAAGTTGTCCTTCAGCAACTTTAAACTGGAACGCAACATTATCTTCATTTAAAAGTAAATTCTCAACTTTAAAATGAACCTCAAAAGTCAATGTGTCAGTCTTTTGTTTATAAACTAACGTTTTACATGGTTGCATGTACAATTCGTGATTCATTTATTTGTCGAGATATTGCGATGTCACGTATATGATGTGCTGCTTTATATTGCTATGACTTTATGTTGCAAATAATTAAAATGGCCAAAATGTTAACGAGACAGAACTGAATGTAATATTTTTGTTTGACCATGTGGCCTCTATTTGCAGAAATGAAGTCGTGAAAATGAGAAATATTAAATTTTGCACCGTCTGGCATTTTATTGAAAATGCTCTTTTATTGGAAACACTAGCAGTCTTTGTTAATATACAACCGATAGAGCATTATAATAACTATTACGAAGAACTTTCAGCATTATAATAACTATTTTCAAGAACTTTCGCTTTCAAATGCTATACATTTCTGTCATGAATTCACAGAATGCGATTTTTTCTATTATATGTAAAACAATTCAGTAACTACAAATCTACATGAGACAGATATATTAAATAAATTTATTTCTGCACGATAACATTTGGCAACAACCAACCGTTAAAATTAATACGACAGAACAACGGTGTAACCGTCAATAACAATTTACACGGTAGTAACAATTCTAACGGAGAATCACAGTGGTCATACAAAATACTGTTCTATACGGTACGCTCCATCAGTTGCATTATCCACTCAAATAATCGATCCGATATAATTAATTACAAAACCAAAGAAGAAAGATGTCGGTTAGCAATGAACAGACAAACGAGTTCCATCATCTGACGTTATTGTTCATTCTGGCTTACAAACACGTACATGTTTCATTTATATCCCGCGATTCCTAAGTAAGGTATCAATAACAAGTCTGGAAACTAAGATTGATGAACAACTTTTTACTGTAGGTGTTCCATATACAGGGTGAGGCATTTAAAACAGGACACCTGAATAACTCGCTTGTTTTTGGAGATAGAAGAAAATGCCTCAGACCAAACATATTTGGTATCGAACGACTCATAATCTGATGCTGCTAGTTTTTTGTTAGGTGGAGGCGACAAGGAGATATAAAGGCCAACTCTTTTTTTTTAATGGAACAGTATGTTTTTTACGTACATTCTGATAGCGTGTTTCAAGAAGAATACAATGACCTATTATTAAGGTCATTCAAGGTCACTCGAGGTCTACTGCGAGAGAAAATAAATTGTCTCAAAGCATTCTTCACTCTTCAAATTGGTTGACCTTGGGTGATCTTGAATGACCTTAATAATAAGGTCATTGTATTCGTCTTGAAATACTCTATCAGAACGTGAGTAAAAGAACTGTTCCATTTAAGAAAAAACAGAGTTGACCTTCATATCTCCTTGACGCCTCCACCTATAAAAAAAACTAGTAGTATCAGATTATGGGTCCTTCGATACCAAATAAGTGTCGTCTGAGGCATTTTCTTCTATTTCCAAAAACGAGCGAGTTATTCAGGTGTACTCTTTCAAATGCCTCACCCTGTATATTAGATATATGTATGTTAGACATATTTCTCAAATTGATTTTATTGAAAGAAATAAACTTTCAAAATAATTATAATAATATTTACAACAGGAAATAGGTATATAACATTAGAGAATAGAACAATATTTACATTTTAAATATAATTTACATGTTTACCGCACTTTGACATGCATTCCGCAACGAAATTCACAGGCACATTCACACTAGCACTCACGTTAACACATACTATTTTATACAGGGTGTTCACACTATTACTAGCCAGCGTTTTTCTTTCAAATAATAAATATTAGAAAAAAATGAAAGAGGAAAAAGAAATACTGTTTTTTGCAAGCAATGTAATGGCGTATGTACTTTTTTTGTATTTGCACTATTTTCATGAAACTGTCGGTGACCTCCAATTTGTGTAAATGGAATGCTATATATTTTTTAATACCACATGAAATCGTGTGTCAAGGCAAATTCATTCGTATACGACACAATGACCTTCAAGATCATACTAGGTCAGAAATGGAAGAAATATTTTGAATATTTCGTACTAATGCTTTTACAGGTATACCTTATTGACGAGGCTATAGTAAATGTTCAATATAACTTCCTTGTGCATGACTACATATTTCGGCTCTATTAATTACATTCTTGTTAGCTTCTTCTAACGTTGTCCGAAATATTAATGTACATGATTGCGTTAGTTTCCTTTGCAAGTCGTTTACATTTCTGGGCGTTGTGTATTCTGAATGATACCTTTACGAAATATTCAAAATTTTGCTGCCATTTCTTACCTTGTATGACCTTGAAGGACATTGTGTTGTATACGAATAACTTTGTCTTGACAAACGCTTTCATATGATATAAAAAAATATATAGGATTCCGTTTAAAAAATTGAAGGTCACCTTCATTTCTAAGAAATAAGTGCAAACACAAGAAAATTACATACGCCATTATGTTACATACCAAAAACAGTATTACTTTTTCCTCTATCATTTTTTTCTAATATTTATTAGTTGCGAGAAAAACGCTGGCTAGTGATAGCGTGAACACCCTGTATATTAAAGTTATCAATACAAAGTAAAAGTAATTTTAATTTGTCCTAATTAATTAATTAATTCAATTAATGTACCTTCTTGTGGATGCAGGTATCACAAACTAAATCCACATAAAGATTTTGAATGTTATATGTCAAGCTCAAACGACAATACCTATTTTGATGTTACTTTTCATCCTTATAATTTCATCTTTTGTTATGGTGGTAAATAATCAATTTGAGAAATAGAAGTGTTGGTTTTAGTTGCTTTGAGCGCTTCTGTTCACATTCACAATATTATCAGAGACCTGACCAAACTTCCATTTTTGATTTTTGTGCGCCTAGATGAGCTGTTTTCCTCACCGTGGCGTTTACGGGTCACAAACCGCCGCATTTAGACGACACATGATAAAGTATGTTTTACTGTTGCGAGTCGGCTAGAGGGAGATTCGTCGATTGCTAGTCAGCTCTCGTTGTGTACCCTAGCCGAGGGACGACGCGTGTTCTATTCGGTATGTAGTATGTATATGTCATATGTATTGTATATGCGTGAAACCAGGGTGCACGCCTGCAGCACGGACACCTGGCGTATATACACGTCCGTCGGACGTGTGTGCGATCAACGGGCCCAACGTGCGGTCATAATGATTTGAGGGTCAATCCAACCCCGAAACGTTTCGAATTAGAATGTGACGGAAAATTCGTGGCAATTATTCCGACAACTCGTTCCGATCACGTCCCATACGGTTCCCGCGCGAAACGCGTTCGCATATGAGATTCATGGAACAGTGTATCTAGGTTGATGGACAGTATCAGGCGGTGTCAAGATAACCGCCCGCGTGCTATAATTGGTAACAGGGATAAGGGAAGGATCTGATTCCGAGACGCCTAAATCCTTACTCTGGGCTAGAGAGCTTACACGACCGTGTCTATGTGATCTATCTACTGCAACTAAGAAAATATGTCATTGACCAAAGATTATAGGTCATGCACTGTTCTCGACAATTTATGGTGATGTAAATATATGGGGTATTGCAAAAGCTCGTGACGTCAAGACACTTTTCCTTGAAGAAAAACGGTGCACCTTTTATGAAAAATAATATCACCAGCTTGTAAAGCGTTGGGACATAATATTGTAGAAAATTACGGTGACTATATAATTCATTAAAAAAACTATTGTTTTTTAAATGTTACTGCTCGAGTTTTATTTTTAAATTGGGCACGCATTTTTGTAATCATATAATACGTGTTCTGTCGAAGCCTAACACGTTCACTGCACCGTTGATCACACGTAAGTGACGTCAATCATTAAGCAGGTTCAGAAATTCGTTTTTATTGTGACGTACTCGATTAAAACGAATTTGACTAGGATTTTTAGAACTAGATTTTTAGTAAATGGTCTGAAATAGCACCCTCTATCTTCAGCACATAATTTGTTAATTGTTCTATTAATAAAAAATTTTCAATATTTTATAATACTCTTAAATTTCCTTAAAGGATTACATCTAGAAAAATCAAAAACATGGACTTTCCAAAAATACTTTTATGGAAATGTACTACCATCAAAAGTCTTTTCTAAATGATTTATTCAACAATTTCTAAGATGATGATCATAAGCAAGGAAGAAAAAGCTACTACATCCAATTCTTATACAATATGGTACATTGATAATATGGTGCAAAATTTGCTACAACCTTTCCACATATAACACGATATGTTTATAACTCGGTTCCCATATAGCACAACCCTCACACAATCCTTCGCATTCTCCTGATTTGTATTACTTCTAAGTTTTGCTTAACAGGGTTTCAGTACAGCACAGAACGAACCGTGTTATAGAAGGCTTGAATGATCTCAAAAAAAATTTGAAATTTTACACAGCGCTGTCAAAAAGATATCAAGGATATTTCGAGATTTATTGGACCGATTCAGTTAAAACATTTTATAGTGTTAATTTCGACACAATATACTCGCCATAGCGATGTTTTTTTTTAAATAAAATGCAGGCGTTATTGTTAAAAAATGTTACTGTTAATAAATATTAGATTTATTCGCTGAGTTCAATGAATAGCTTATTTTTTCATTGAAATCAAAATTGACAATAGTAATCCTAATATTGTAAACGCTGCTTTGGAAAATCCATTTCAACTCCTTGTACTACCATCGAGTTAGACTCGTGATGAAGATTTCGAAAAAAATCTACTAAATATGTGTGTTGTTAATGTCTTTTAACACGTTGAGTACCAATTATTTAATAAAATGAAGATTAAAAAGGTTAAATGTATGTCACTACGTAGTCCCGCAGCCATCTTGCATTTTCTGGACATTAATCAAATTTGGTACAATGAATATATTAACGTAAAAATTTATTTTGAAATCTGAATAAATAATTCCATTACCTACATATGGGTAAAATAGCAGCTACCGTGTTAACGGAAAATCAAATTCTATTTTGTTGTTGTTAATACAGTAAATTCTCTATAAACGCATAAGCCTACTAATATTTTTTGGTTCAGTATCGGCTATACAGGGCGTTTCAAAATTCCTTCAACATCCAGAAATAAGAGGTTCCTGGGATCATTTGATGCGACATTTTCCTTTGCAAAAATGGCGTCCGCGGCTTTGTTAAGAATTTATTAACGAAAACTACGGACCAATCAGAGTGCGGCTACAGCGAACGGAGTCCGACCCGGCGACAGGTGGCGTCGCCGTTGGCCGAGCCAGAATCAATCCGCTGTAACTGCGCTCTGATTGGTCCGTGTTTTTCGTTAATAAGTCTTAAACAAAGCAACGGACGCCATCTTTACACAGGAAAATGTCGCTTCAAATGATCTCAGGAACCTCCCATTTCCGGATGTTGAAGGAATTTTGAGACACCCCGTATAGCCGATACAGAACCAAAAAATATCAGTTGCAGAACTGCAAAACCGATATGAGACCAATACGGGACATATTATAGGTTCTGAATTCTGAAGAACCGAAACCGAAACCGAAGCCGAAACCGAAACCGAAACCGAAACCGAAATCCAGAACCTAAAAGTAACAGTTATAGAACCGTTATAATATCGGTTCTCAAGAACCGTAACCGTAACCGATATAAGCGAGAACCGATATTATCATAACAGTTATAACATTTTTTCGGTTATCGTAACTGTTTCAAGAACCGGAATCGATATCATAATTGCTTTGAACCCCTGGTTATAACTCTCATTAGAAAAAATGTAATAAAGTCAAAGAATTTGGCGAGTCTCAATGCAATCTTATTTCACTATGGGACAAGTTTCGGAATGCAATTTGAAAGGAAAACAGTCTCACAACTTGCCGACGGTCATCGGAGGTGTTGTGACATTATATGAGATTCTAAGAATCAGTGCCGCCGAATAAGGATACGCTATACATGGGGCTTAGGCCCTGTGGCAAGTTTATCCACGTCTCGTCGCATGAACCGTTGCCACCGCACGATAAGCTACTTTATGCTACTTTTTTCCCGGTAAGAACATTATAGAGTCTGGCTAACATTACAAACTCCGCTGCGCGAGCTCCGTTGATCATGCATTCCGAAAAATTTCGCGGAAAGTTAGGTTCCTATAAACAGGATTTGATCGTGAATGCATCGGGATCGAAGATAGTTTGCGTTAGTTCTTTCGGAAAGATTCTCTGGCGCACGGTGTTGGTACGTGTTGGGATACCTACGAAACTCATACCTATAGATTACCGCAGCTCTGTGTATCCATTTATCGCATCGCACGCCGGTTGCAATCTTGTCGTCATTCGTTTATCGGATTGCGAGCTGGTGCCGGGAACGAGAAATATCGATTCCATGTCGCTGTCGCGATAAAATGAATTTTGTACGGTGACGCGAGGTAAACGAGGGAGAAAGAAAGCATGCAAGGTGGAATGGGCCGAGATTGAGGGAAAGCCAAGAAATGAGAAGAGAGCCAGGTGGAAGGCTCTGCGCGATTTCGGTAGCTCTCTATCAAATAGCGCTAGACCGTTGAAATTGGTTCGTAGAAACGTAGAAACCAGGTCCAGTTCCGCGGGAGCTGATTCCGTGTGGGCTGCGATCGTATTACCCTCTTAGAAAATAGAAAGGAGCGAGGCTTGCCGTTCGAGCGTGTCTTCGAGGAATCAACTCAGGAAACGTGATTATAATCCTGGGCATAGCCTCCCCTACACGTGCTAATATAGTTACCAGATGATCCACTTTACATAGTTTCGGTAAATTGTGGCTGATAATGCTCGTAGTTTGCGAAGATTGATGCGTTTCTCCGAGATGAATGTTGTTCGATGTTTACTAACTTGAGATTGACTTGGCTGTGAAATTCTAATAGACTAAACGTCTCGGAATTGGTTTGTCTATCTTTTACCTGCCAATTAATTAACTGTCTACTCAGGACAGGTTCCTTTTACGCCTATAGGTATTCTTTTGACTATAGTGTAGCAACTTGTTTCCTACACGCTGGCCCGCATAACTCTTAACAGCTCAATATCTCGATTTTAAAGTTCTTGGTCTTAAATTGTATGGATCTGAAGGCCTTTCTAACTACATAAATGTAAAGTGACCTCCCCTTCCCCTTTAAAGGTGCGGGCGGGGGTACCTTTATAATTTTAAATGGAACCCCCTATAAAACGTTACATATTTAGATCCTACAGGAAAAAACAAGTCAATTTTGTGTGAAAAGTTTTTTTGTCAGATATTTCCATATTGAGATATAACAGTTTGTCAGTGATTTTCGACAGTGGGGTGCAGGAGAACTGCGAGACCCCACACCAGACGCCAGGCTGCGGACCCCACTCTTACGCTCACGTTCTGGCGGGAATGGTCGACATAGCCGCTCAACGTCACCACATCTCTCTGTTCCAGTCACACTAATACGCGCGTTTCGGTCTTCGTCGAGCGATTCGGCCAATAGCGGTAGACGTGAAGCGCGCATAAGAGTGATCACGTGGTACCTACAAGTTTCTCACTGCCATCTCCTGATGGACGGACGATACCAACAAGTCAAAACTTCAAACTGTTATATCTCAACATGGAAATATCTGACAAAAAAATGTTTCAGACAAAATTTACTTGTTTTTTCCTGTAGAATCTAAATATGTAACGTTTTATAGGGGATTGCATTTAAAATTATGAAGGTACCTCACCCCCCTTGAAAGGGAAGGGGGGCCACTTCACGTTTATGTAGTTAGAAAGGCCTTTCAGATCCATACAATTTAAGACCAAGAACTATAAAATCGATGGCATAGTTTTCGAAATATTGAGCAGTTACGAGTTATGTGGGCCACCCTGTATATTGATCGATTCATATCTGTTTTGTTCTTCGTATCAAGAATCTTTTACCGATCCTGTATCTTCGCATTTTTGTGTTTTTCGAATTGCAAAGATTATTTTATACCTATACAAGTGTCATCATCGCACTTAAGTAATCCGAGTTTCTTCGTATCTACTTAAGTGCTATCACGCATCGGTGTAGTAATCCTTGCTTCATTGGTGCAGATTTATTCTCACCAATTACTGGGAACTGTTTCCACAAACCAAAGACCTTTCTCTCTATTTCATTTCCACTCAAAGATACTCGCTCTTCTCTCTAATGCATACAGGAAGCGAGAGTGCCGAAGAGAGACAACAATCGGAAATTCTGAGAACACCTACGTCTCTTGATAACAGTCGCAGCGCGCGCCTAAGTTCGTGTCAATTATGCGAGAGACGTCTGTAAAGTAACGATTCGCATTAACTGAATCTGCAATTTTGATAATCATTGTATGCTCCAGCTGAGAGACATTTGAATTGCCTATTTCAACGAGAAAATAGCATTCCTTGTTAGTTTTATCTGATTTCAATGAAACGCATACACCCGCCTGTAACAAGAAGGAGAGTCTTATCACAAATTCAATGTATCATCAAGTTGAATTGCAAATAGCTTCTGTTTTACTTTACGAATATGTGCCGCTCTATTATACTTTGCAACGAATAGTATGGTATTACATACTTGTAAATTTGCAAGCTACAAGAGAATATTCACATTAATACATATTAATGATGTTTCTACTTCATTTTCATTGTCGTAAGATATGTTTTAGTTGGCGAAATTAATTTGTTTCTTCTTCTCATTTTTATAAAATAATCTATGAAAATAATAATTTGCATAAGGAATCGCAGTCTACTTTATTCTATAACACACTTGAATCTGTAGCTCGCTTTTTGAGAGGAGAGACTTAAGATCTTCTTTTTTCGAAAAAAAAAACTATGTCATTCTTACTGTAATTGCTATTGTTGATTATTATTTAATACGATGGCCATATTTTCTGCTGGTAGTTACCTATGATTGAACTAAATACATTCAGCGAATCACAATTACCATGTTCGTATGAGAATATTTACATTTGTTAGGTGGAAAATCGATTTCTTTCACCATTTTTTCAGCTTAGGATTTTCAAAATATATTTCCAAAAGGAAATTCGAAAATTTGCAAAAATACTCAAGCCACAATTCTTTTCATACTTCCGTTACGATCTATCTTCGTCATATAGTATATCTATTTCAAGCTTTAAACACGTTTTTCATGTTGGCACACACGGTAACTCAAAAACTAATTACGATATGAATTTGAAATTTGAATCGTGTATAAAATATATATTCCTCAATAGCTGGAGGGAAAACTAACAATATGAAACACTTTTCTTTTTATTATCAATAGAAATGTCCAGAATTTTATCTTTCATTTAATAACCTTTCTAATGAATTTGAAACTGTCAAGAGATTTATTTAGAATCAATTCGTTATCCTGATATTGTTCAGCCAACGAACAACTCTTCATACAGATCATCGTAAAATATGTTCTATATTTGTACAGTTAACATTAATTTGATGTTTAAACAACCAGACAATATGCTGAACAATGTACTAAAAGACTATTTTGATCGAACTCGTACCGTTCAGGAAAACAGTTCTTAAACAAACTACTGTTTCGTGTTGAAAGGGAAGCTCCTTTTAATCCTCCTGTCAATACCCAAAACTTTCTATGATGTTGAATAGTGTGCTGTAGTCGGTAAAGTTCAGAGTTTTAACTCTAAATTGTTATGCCTCGAATGTAAATTAATTTATAATTACTTTCCTGGATAAGGACCCATAGCAATTTTACTATTTAGCAACAAGAACAAACGGAAGATTTTAAAAACAAATTAATAATAGCTGCCCCTGGGTATTCGTATGTGATACAAGAATTACAGTTTTGTCCTGTTTCATTAAATAAACGGTTTCTAGAATGAAGTTGCATATTCGCTGAAACATTTGTATAAAGCAGTGGTGGAGACGAGATGGTTATCGATAGTCCTCAAGGTGAACTTGTAAATGAGGGTCCTCCCCTCAGATTTTAATGGGACTTCTTTTAATCGCTTTGTTTTAACCTACTAATAACAGGAAAAATAAAAAAAAACTGTCGGTCAGACCTCGATGACCTTGAAAAACACTACATCCTTATGGGATACAGGATGCGGCTGAATAACATGTTCAAGCTGCCAAAGAATGGTTCTACATGTAAAAGTAAATCAAAGAAGAAGAATAACATTTTTTCGCTTGACACCTCATTTTTGAGAAAATCGAGCTTAAAAATCCGTCGGGTTCGTGTGTTTTAATATACGCAGGAAGTAGAATTAGTTGGCCATGATCAGACGTGTCAAACGATTCCTAGCTAAAAGCACGCATATTCGCTGCACTTTCAACCTCGATTTTCTCGAAAACTAACATACGCATGAAAATATTTTTTTCTATACTTTTTTCTTATTTTGTTGCAAGGAATCACCTCGTGTTCGCTTGTACATGATATTCGGCCGCACCCTGTATTTGTTTCTTGCTGGATTTTCGTTTACGTGATCGGGCCAGTCGTTAGGCATGAACGAATATCCCATAAGGATATAGCGTTTTCACCCGTTTCTGCAATATTTTATATTTTTTCAAGTTCATCGAGGTACGACCGACAGTTTTGATATTGTCTGATGTATCCGCGTCAAAGTAAACTGATTAAAAAAAGTCCTGTTAAAATCTGACGGGATGACCCCTATCTACTACTTCAACGTCCTCATTATCCAAAGTTATCGATGATTTACTATTACTATCGATAGATATTGGTAGTGATATTTGGGGGCTGGTATTCGTACAGTTGTAATCGTTTTACTCGACAAATATTGCTAAAATCAGATAAAACTGATAAAAAATCAAACTTGAAATATGTTTTTTATTCTTGACATTTTTATTTAATATAATAATAACTAACCACATCGAAATTCATTAGGTAAGCATCACAGGCTTTGTATACACATCGATGATGAATACATCGATATATCGTTGTCATCTCCAATTTAAATTCAAATTTCATTGCCAATGTTTAAAATTCAAAACTCCAAATTGTTATATACTGTAATACACTTATTAAATTATATGACATTAAAGAAGTGCCTCCAACTGATATGTATTTATGACATTACTTACACATTAGAATAAGGGTATTATTGTAATATTACGTATGTAATACAGACTGCAGAATAACCTCTCATTGGAGGTTACAACTGTATCATAATACAAAAAAAAAGACAATGTTTTCTGCATATATTTTTCACGTCGTTACAAAAATGAGAATAGCATCAAATGCAGAGTCTGCAAATTAATTTGTAATGGTATCACCAATTATTCTAAATGAATTGTTTGTTACATATTTGAAGTGCATATATCATTTTTTTTAATTTTATCCTTCCAAATGCATGTCAAAGTAGATTAAAAGATACTGAAATTAATAAGGAGTGATTTGTTAATTTGTATTTTTCTTTTGCCTGCGTTCAAAAACTTAATAACTTAAGATTATTTGAAAAATCCAAATATTTCACAAGACTCCAATATTTTAGCATTTTGCAGACTAAATAATAGAGAAACTGAATTAAATGTTTCAAGTCAGTCTGTACGTATATATTTGTGTATTCCTGGATCTTCTACGGCGAGTGGAAGGAATTTCAGTACTGCAGGGTATATTATATATTATAACTGATCGTAGATCCAGGTTAAAAGCCAAAAATGTAAATATGTTGATATTTCCAAACAACAACTCTGTTTTATTAGATTCTGATATTAGAATGTTTATTAGCTTCTGATGTACCTGTATAATGTATAAAATTGAAATAAATCTTTTTTTGAAGTGAAACTTTTTTAGGCGCATTAGATGCAAAACCTCGACGCGGTAGGAGTAAAATCGATCTGGCGATGAAACGATGAAACGCTTAAAAGATGAAACGATGAAACATTGACACGCTGACACGATGAAACGATTTAGTAAAACCTCGACGCGGTAGGAGTAAAACCGATCTGGCGGTGAAACGATGAAACAAAATTCTATTCTATTAGTATATACGATTGAGGGTTCGGCATTGCTTAATAAAGATTATGATAAAATTCCAATGATGTTAAGTGGAAATTTCAACGTGACAATTGCATCGGGACAATCAAAATTATTAATAGGATTTTTTAGAAGTGAATTTAGATTGGAAATGGTAAATAATCCTAATGAAGCGGCAACAAGATCAGGAACTACTCTCGATGCAGTATTTGCAAGACATTTAGACAAAATTGAATCAAGAATATTTATATCATATTTGAGCTATCAGAAGCCAATTGTTTCAATAATAGAATCATAGACAATTAAATGTCGTTTCACTTCAGCCATGTGGTCTAAGCACACACCAGTTTTGTAAAATTACAAATCTATTTTACTCCTAATAATACCAAAATGACAGAGGAACGGCTTGTATTATACAAAATACATTGCACACCATCACTATCGATAATTATCAGTAACTATCTATAGTTGATAGTCCAAGTATCGCGAACCGTCGATGTTGTCAACCATCGATATTTCGCTATCACTAGTATAAAATCACAGAAGTATAGAATGATTCTAAGAGACAGCTGACCGGTCAGGTGAAATCGCGTTTCCGCCGTAATTAATCGTATTTCTGTAAAACACCGCGTCGCTGGAAAACGTTGGCGTACCGTAATAACAAGCGACGAGAATTGAACGGAGCAGCGTCGCAATCCGCTCAGCCATGTAGAATTAGCTTTGTACGGTGTGACTCGACCGACCAACTGCCCGTAATTTCCTCGGGGAAGAATCCTGGATGCTATAGGGACAGGGAGGTGAACGTTCGGACGCGCGATTACGCTGCGTTTCGGCTAGGGCACAGGGGCGACACACACGCGATCGCCCGTGAATAATTCTCGCAATTAATCTGGTAGATGGTAACGGTAAAAGGCGTAAGTTTAGACCAGCTGCCACACGAAATGGCCGGAAAGTAAAGAAAGCCGGGACACGAGCGGAAGAAAACCTACGCGACGACGTTAGGAGAAGGTGCTGGAGACAACGGTGCTTCGCAGCGCTGTTACAGGAATGTAGCACTGATCACGAACGCGTTAGCTCGTCTCTCGCGATTTCCGTTAGCTAACCCATTCGCCCACGTGCAGATATTCTTTGTTGCTACAGCGCAGCGTCTTCCGCGAAGTGCATCTTTGCGGAGATCCTAGACATTTCTTTCCACGGCACGAGTGGGAGCGCACACTATGCCGAACCAGTCTGTGATCATGCTATGCCTATCGTTGTTAGGGAGATCACCAGATCGGTGAACACGCGATCAAGCTAACTGAAAATATCGATTCCAATGGTTTATTTGCGGAATTGTAGCAGGAATAATCATTTCCTGCTTGCAGTTGACAAATCTTGTAACGAAAGATTCGGTAGTTATGTTCCCGGAGAAAGTTATGTTCCCCAGTTGGAAATGGTGTTACGTATATAATTATGCGTGTAACAGTAGAAAGTAGCTATCATGTACGTGTCGATTTATTTATATTGTGGTATATTATCTGTTGTGCTGCTTAATTGAAATTAAGTGTTCACGTGGGTTGATAAGAATTTAAGTATAAGGTGACACATAATGATTAACACATGACACATCCTGACAACCAATTTTAAAAGGAGAGTGAATTTTTTAATTAGTCCTTCCGTTACATTTTAGCATTCAATAAAATTATCAATATATGTATATACATGGAGACCTCATAGTAAATACAGGGTGTCTCAAAAATATTGTACTTCCTTGAAAGGGGTGATTCCTTAGCTTATTTGAGTTAACTTGTTTTGTGAAAATGTTCTCCGCGGCTTTGTTAAGAAGTTATTAACGAAAACTACGGACCAATCAGAGCGCGGCTACAGAGGACGGATTTCGACTCAGCCAATGGCAATGCCACGCTCAATGGGACGTGTCGCCGAGCCGGAATCCGTTCGCTATTTTGATCTGACATTTTGAGTGGCGCAGTCGGCTGCCGAAAAGTAGAAATACTCTAAGCTTGGCCTGGCTTGGCTTTTAGCAGCCTACAGCGTTAACAGGTGTTAATCACAATATAAACTTACGGTGTTAAAACAGGTGTTAATTAAAAATAAAGTTATTACTATGCAGTGAAAGATTGCGATTGTAGAGCGAGCAAAAATTTGTTGCTCCGTTTCCACACTGTGAAGTGAACTGCTTGAAATTCATAAGACCTCCATTTCTAAAATATAAGAAACAATTTAGCAAAAACCAGTCTATTTTAACAGCTAAAATAGCTAAAGCTGGAATTCATATTGAAAGATCTAACTAGCGTATAAAGACTTTCAAAATTCTTGGTTCAGTGATGCCTTGTGGCATTGATGCTTCTAATGCAAGATATTTGTACAATTATTTGTAGAGTAATTAATATGTCCTCACCAATTCTAAGCGATTAGGCGATTAGAAGGAATATTGAGAAACAAATTATTTTTGTAAAACGAATTATTTGATAGAACATACTTAAAAAGCCGCTCTCCTTCAACAAACTATCTTTCTGCAGGATTTGTACTTGCCCACTTACAAGTTTCACCCATACTTACAAACATACTAAGTAAACACAAAAAAGAAGATATCAATACAATGTTAAGGCCAAGCACTTCGTCGCCATATTGGATAGCTATATATATTGTTCACGCCCCCATGTCAGCTCCCAATAACCGCGCTCTGATTGGTCCGTATTTTTTGTTAATATCTCCTCAACAAAGCCTTGGGGAACATTTTCGCAAAGAATAAAGTTACGTCCACAGTTTTGCATACACGCGTTAAGTTGTAGAGGTAAGGGCGCTACAGTACGTACAGTAAATCCTCTATAAACGCATAAGCCTCGGGGAGATAGTTATGCGTTTATCTGTGACGGGTAGCTATTTTTTGGGCTTCTAAGGCCGAGCTGAACGTAGAGAAGGACAGCGCGTGTAAAGCGAGACCACGCGCGGGCCTTTGAACTGGGCCGGCGACTGCGATTCTCCGCGTCTCTTTCTTTTCCATACGCTATCCTTCCTTGCGCCCGAAACGTTCATAGTCATTTAAACCACTAAATACTACAACAGTATTTACACAGTTAAAATCATATCGTGTTTGGTCTTTTTTTAATCAGAAAAATGCCACGAATATATCGATGAAAGTTTCATAAAAAAATAAGTAATAATAAAAAAAATTAAATATTGGTGTTACAGTGTCATGACGCATGGGCCTTTGGATTGTGCCGACGACTGCGACTCCCCGTGTCGCATTAGTAGTGGTTCACACCGATATACCCGAGATCGGATTACTAAAGGGGAGGGGATATATTTTCTGCGTTTATCTGCTACAGCTTTTATGCGTTTATAGAGGATTTACTGTACATCAAATGAAAGTTATACAAAATACTATTATTAATAAGTCAAGTATGTAGTAGAGTAATACTATAAACAAACATTGAAGCAAATCTTTCTATTGGCATACAGGCTTTAAATTCGAACCAGTCAGTTTTACTTTGAACATTTCGCTTATGTATAATTTAATTGTTCATAAAAAATGCGCGTTATAGAAATCTATTCTACAGGATATCATTGTTTCGAAGACTTGTATCGATTTTTGAATCATGGGGGCTTTTTGTTAGCAAGTTGGCAATGATTATATGTCTCCAGAACATATCGGTTATTGATCGATTTCGAAAAATTATCCAAGACGATATTTTCTTTCCAGTTTCTCGAGATTTGATTTCATCCTGAAACGCACAAGAAAGAAAGTCGGAAACGCAATTTACCGTTGATTAGTACACCATTGGAAGTGTTGAATCGAGCTTATCTCTGTCGGTAGCTCAAGTGTTAAATGGTAGTGGCTCCTGGGCACACTTACTCTTTTCATCGACATTGAACAGTTATACTTGTGTAAGGTAGACACAAGGCTGGAAGTATTTTCGTAGATGACACGAGGCTCGACGCTGAAGGGTCTTCGACACACGTAAAAGAACTCGACCGTATATTGTCCGATGCAAGTGGAGTACAGTCAGCTGCTTCTTCTGCAACTCGATCTTATGGCTCGAATTGCAACGCAGCAACTCGCCGGTGCTCTGCACTTTGCGTCTCAGGTACTCCGGAACGGGGAAAAGCGGGGCGGCTGTAAAACGCCCACGAACGCACCAGAAGTATTTGAACAGTGTAACGAGGCTGACTCACAATGAGATGGTCGAAAATGTCGTTCGCAGGTGCTAAAGTTATAGCTGAGCTCGGTACGGCCGGGCACACGGTTACGGTTATCTTCACCCGACCCGTGGGACCTATACTCGTAAAAAACAGTTATAGCGAATAGTATAAAATTATAGAGTGAACCGGCCAACTCGCGTCGCTTCGTCTTTAGGCGCTTATGCTTTGTCTTGGAAATTGGAAACGTTGAGAACTCCGCTGTGACACACACTAACGGTTTCGAATTATTAGTTCACTTTCAATACAGTCGTATCTCGTAATAAGGGCTTATCTCACACGAAACTAATGTTTTCAAAAACAGCCATCGAGATGCTTACAATTAATTCGAATTATTGTTGGAATTCGGACGTGAGAGAATAAATCACTCACAATTTGAAGTAGATCCAAGACGTATTTGAACGCTAACAATAAATACCCGATTCTCGACAAACTGCCTATATTTGGACTGTGATAATTTCGTAAAAAACGATCACATGACAATAAACTTTGACTCGTGTTAAAGCCTCTAGTTTCATAATCTATCGTTCATTTTATTCTAAGATTTTTTTCATGATTTAGTGGGCGAAAAAGTGAAGACATATGCTATATATTCAAACGATTGTGAAGACTTCGAAAATTTTTTTGCATGACTGAAACTACCGTAGATTTAAAGATTGCAGCCTTCCTCTTTACAGCGACACCGTAAAGATTGTACGACTTTCTTAGTCGTTTTATTAAGCTTCGAATGAGAGGTGTGCCATCAATTTTACAGTTGTAAAAGTTACATCATAAGAACTTTATACGACCGAACTTGTTCTTTATTTTTATTCCATAAAACAGTGAAAAAAAATCGTACATCAATTTTTAAGGGATTGACGTAAAGAGGAGGCTTTAAAATTCAAATCCGCGGCAGTGTCATTTACATAAAAATTTTTCGAAATTTTTTGGAGACTTTTGAATTAGCAGCTTATTTGAGGAAAAATTCCATCTGTTCCATCATGTAAAAATATCTTAGAAGAAAATGAACACTGCTTTGCGAAAGTAGAGGATTCAAGCTTCAAAATGAGTTCATGCTTATGGTTGTATTATTTGTTTTTGCAAAATTATTCAATGTCAACAATTTTTCGAGAATGGGAAATGTAGTGTTTCAATACATGTTGAATCCACTGTAAACAATGTTTTTTATTCAACAGTTTTCTTATCACACCAGTCATAATTTGTAATAATTTCGCTGTACTTTGGCAGCACAGTAATTTTGGCAGCAATAATTTTTGGCAGCACACTTATACATATATAATGTAAAAAAATGAACGGAGCATGAATGGTTCCTATAATGTATGTATTATGGTTGAAAGTTCACTTCAGTGACTAATAAGAATACGAAAGACCTTAGTTCACCTTATTAATAATGAATCATTTAAACAAAATATTGTGGTTATAATAAAGTTTATTATATTAACAGTGTAGAAAAAAATAGTGAGATACAAGGGATAACGGTATGAAAAATTGATGTAATGATAAAACAACAGAACAGAGGAATTGGAACAAATCGATATAACATGAACTTTGATTAAGAACATAGAATAAACCATCAAAGATTGGTTTCGGCAAGGAGCATCAACCATCTGAAGTTCCTAATCTTTAACACAAAATAAACGATGGAGATTAAAAATAAGTGGTTATCTAATGTTACTACTTGGTAACCGTTACGTTTAATATTTTTATTAAACTACAAATCATTTATGAGTACCACTCTAATGATAGAAGAGAGTATACATATTTATGTTTGATATAAGTAGATACGTCAAATAAACGACCGATACAAGTATCTAACCGAAAATTCTATATTTTTCGAATCTGGGGGTAATAAGAACTATTACGTGACTACATGTACACCCCCGCTCAACAGTATGTGGAAACTTGTTTATTTCTTATATCTGTCTGAAAAAAATATGGAATCTTCGATGGATTTCATTAAATTTTATGCAATCTGGTCTATATAGTACTAGAGAACATATTTTAATAATAATTCATTCTATGTTTCACCCATAATAATAAATAATAATTACATGTTCTTATCTGCGTATCCACCGCGTGCTTTTCAAATTACTTTGATCAGATGTGGCATCACGGCTATTAATTCTTTCACTACTTCATTCTTCGTGTCTCTATTAGCTTAAAACAGCCATGGACAAATAGTTGCTCGATCGGAGGCATTTTCAAGCGCTATCCCCACTCCTCTATATACCCCTATCCCCGGTCCTAGTTCTCGAGTCACCGCAGGCTTACGCTCCTCACGCTTGAAAATGCCTCCGCTCGAGCAACTAGTTGTCCATGCTTGGTTTAAAACCATGAATTCGTCGTGAAATGAATGAAGGAAGGAATAAACTTTTATTTATACTTTTAGAATAAATTATATATACTTGCAATAGGATTTAACAATAAATATTGTTTGATAACAGTAAAGTAAATGACATTTCACTTTCATAAAAATGATAACATTCCACATATTTTTGAGCGGCGTTAAATACAAATAATTTAAAGGCATTAGCATTTCAGGTATTTTGCATAAATGTTTATTTTGAAACTATAAATCGATGTAATAGTGTTTATAGAATGAACACTTACATTGGTTTCGTGATCTTTTTATAGGACTAAAGGAAATATAGTATGTGAGTTGCCAACACAAGCGTGAACAATTAAGGACGTTGAAGAAGGGTTGGAAGAGTAATCACTATACTGCGTAAAAATGAATTTAACACAAAAGTGAATAAGTTAAGCACGAAATAGTGAAAACATTGTATGAATTTAAAAATACTGTCAAATTGACCGGTCTCAGATTATTTATTTTAGAATTGATGAAATTGTAAAGACTCTATCGTGCGAAATGATTGAATACATTTTTTAAATCAATCATATATTGTAACAAATATGGTAATCGGTCCAGATAAACTCAATCTATTATTCTTATAAAGCAACACATGCCAGTCACTTCTTATGGTCGGTAGATTTAGATTCGATTAGGTATTCATGATATGAAAGTATGAAGAGTTTCTGCTACAATGGATGTCCACGCTTCGTTCACCGTAATTCACAACTCAGAAACAAAGTTGTAGTGTTTGCAATTGTCATATACTTTTCTTGTAAGTATTCCCCACAGGTTCTCAATTGGGTTTAAATCTGGCGAACAAGCTGGCCATGTCAAAATCCTAATATTTCTGTCGTCTAACCACACCCTTGCTTGCCGTGATGCATGAACTGGGGCGTTATCATGTTGAAAAATGAAGTTTTCAGTCTCAATTTCTTCTGTAAATGGTATTAAGACCATCTCAAACATCTCTGTATATTGTGTCGAATTCGTCTTATGATTTATTCGACAGATTGGTGTTTTTTTATTGGCTCTGAATGCAGCCCAAATCATTAATGAGCCACCACCGAAGTTACGACTCATTGCAACATTCTTTTCTTTTCTTAAATCGTGCCAGTAGAATTTGTAACCATCTGTCCCATCCAATTAAAATTTGTTCTCTTTCGGAGAAAATGATATTTTCCCATTCTTTTGTCCAGGACATATGTCTTTCTGCAAATTCGAGGCGTGCTTGTTTGTGTCGTTCCTTGGGTGCTGGTTTCTGCAGCATTTTTGTCCATTTAAATCGCCCTGAACTTTTTAAAATCTGCCGCACACGCCTTGTTGTTATCGGTAGTTGTAGCTCAGTACGAAGTTGTGCTGAACTTTTTATTTTCTTTGCTGCCAACTTCACCAATAATGAATTTTGTCTTCTTGTCAATTTTTTATTTCCACCTGCATGGTGTTTCTTACCACATGCTTCGCCAAATTTTATACAATTATCTGTCAGAGTACGTGAGCTATTAATTTTTTTCGCAATTGATCGATTAGAACGCCCCATATCTTTGTAAGCATCAATGGATGCCTTCTCTTCGCTTGTTAATAACTTGCCTCGTGGCATTCTAATAAAAATAAATTCAAATACAATATATTCACAACTTTTATGAATTTAGGAATCAATATTAATATGAATTCACACATCTTAATCGCAATTAAAGTTCTTTGGTTGATTCTCGCTGATGTTATCCACACAAAATGTAAGCACAAACTAAGTGGCTTTATAGGAATTGCGCACTCTCGTGCGGCTGCCTTCGACGAAAATGTAAACAGACTCAAAATATAAACATTTGTGAGAGAGTGGGATATATATCTCTACTCAGTAGTAAGTACACATGTTATAGATATTTGAAAAGTATCAATTTTCTCAATATTTTTTAAAAACACGCCAAAATGTAGGTGGCTTTATAGAAATTTCGGGCAGTGTAGATCAATCAAGGAACCAATCAGTGTACGGAAAACGGACTTTAAAACGTGTCATAGAAACATTCGACATCGGTAGTAGTAGACGTCAGTCCGGGTGAACTTACAGTCTCCTCTAACTTTCTACTCCCTGAGGTGCGATGGTAGAACATTGCGGCACTCGGGAACTTTAGATGTCGATGCGTCGGGAACCATACGGAAATTCTTCGGAACGGTTTAAATAATCAATTAATTCTCGCTTTGACTGTGATCACCTGTCTTCCGCGGAGCGGATACTCACAGATGACGAACGATGCAATATTTATAAGCAATTAAGATTCATCCGCTCCCTGGTCACCGATACACCGAGCGTAATAACCGCATAGATATTTCAGGGAGGCAGGGAGCCGCGTAGAACGGCGCAAAGTACCATTAAATTTTCCACGCGCTGCGGCGTTCCGTCGAAGACTGACAATGAGAAGGCTCCCTATTCAGACGACCACGAAGAAATTTGCAAGGGGAATCGTGGTTTTGGTTACACTCTTTTACATAGTTTGGAGGTCTCGATCACAGGCATTCGTAACGAGAATAATTTGCACAAGGACGACGACGCCAGGTCTGGGGTCCTGAATATTCGCTGTGATTTGGACCATTTCACCTGCTCGTTTCCACGAGAGGTCACCTGGGGCACGAGGACCGCGTTCTCTTGCAGTTTCCGTGTGCTTCTGAATATTCATTCACAGCAGTTGGCTGGCTCGTTTAAATAGCCCGCCAGGTTCTCTTTCTCCCTTCGCTTCTCCCACTGCTCCCCCGTCTCTTTCCCTCTCTCTTTCTCGCAAAAGCCCACTCTGTTCGACCCGCGTCTTCCCGCCCCTTTCCACCCTTATCTGGCCACTTTCGCGCTCACGCTCAAGCTCACGCTCAAGCTCAAGCTCGTGCTCACGATCACAGCCGGTCGCGTACTTAATTTCCCACTTCTCTCGTCCCGGTAACCCGTTTGGTACCTATCGCAGATCGGCGACTTTGTAACTCCGCGATTTCGAGGTGGCCCGTTACGCTGATAAGTGTGTATGTACATAGAGAAATGGTATATGCTTGTTTTATCTGCGTGTACCGTGTCACCTGCGTAGCTAGATTGCGTATCATTGATCGGTACACACGTGTGCACAACTGTACCCCGGGGCCAGGGATAACCATTATCGAGTGTATCAGTCGATACACTAACGCAGTTTGCGCGACCGGGTGATCCCTCGTGTGGGTGGCGTTTCGATAATCCGAATTACAGATATCCGTGCAATCTGCATGCGCGGCTTAATCGCCGAGAGTCACCGACTTGGTTTATGGTTTCGTCACATCGCCGCGCCGATTATTTATTGCTTCGCTATTTTCCCGGCCGTAAATAATCGATCGCGGTTTTTGGTAACGTTCGAATTCCATTCCGAAGTTTCGTGGATCGCTTCTAAACGCCTAGCCTAGCCTCGTCGGTCGTTCCCCAATTTTATTCGAACACAGCAGGATTCGATGTGTTCGAACGACACGCTCGCTTTGCTCGCTCACAGCGGGAAGAGACAACAGTGTTAGGAGGATGTTAGAAAACAAACTGGTACAACTAAGCGCCGACGATTAAACTTGCGCAACGATTCGCAAATCCCGGTTTCTCAACGCTCGTGGTTACTCGCTGCGCCGCCGATGATATTGGCAATTCTACTGTCCCAGTTTCGATCGGATGACGCAAAGTTTTTGCCTTTGATTTGACAAAACCAATACCACTGAATTTGTAAATGCTGTTACTGACAATGTCGAACGTACGTTTACGTGAGAGGCGTAAATCCTCGGAGGAATTCAGAGAAACAAACAATAAATACTGATTTCGAGAGAAAAACGCAATTTTATATTACCACCGTATATTTTGATCAACGATTATAAAACCATTTATTAACGACGTATGAATCAAAATCTACACAGACTAGTATATTGTTGATACAGAACTGCGCCGTGAACGTTCAACAAACATTTTTCTTTCTTAGCCAACACACTTCGAAGTCATCCCCTAAATCAAAATTTATATCTGAACATGTTCTATCTTTCGTTTCTTCTATTTCACGATATGATTTATCTTCGGAATAGTTTCGTGAATTTTGTATTCGGGAGGCAATGTGTCCTTTTTTATTTGTTATTTGTTTAAATATTTTATTTATTTTAGTTACTTAGAAATCATATATTGGTAATGATTTTCCCTCTAAAATGATCATTATTCAACCTACTACCAAAACCGACTGTTTTTACATACTTCCTTGTATATAAACAAGTATTTCATATATTTCACCCAGTGATGCGAACTCCGTGGGCGCTGGACGAAAATACTACCACCACTCTGACGTACCGTCTTCCCCTACTTTGCTTCTATCGCGCACGCGCTACACACAAGCGTACCTCTACTCTACACGGATAGAGTAGACAGTGCGTTAGAGTGGTGGTAGTATTTTCGTCCAGCGCCCACGGAGTTCCCATCACTGATTTCACCTCCTTTTATTAATCGTTGATGAACTTATACAGGCTGGTCCCGTACATATTAGCATTTCGCTATCTCCGATATTTTAGAAGTTATGAAAAACCTTATTAACCGAAGTTTTTCAGTGTAAAGAAAATTACAATATGACAGTAACAATGACCGTCGCGTATTCTTTTTATATGAGTGAGAAGATCAACATATTGACGACAGCATTATGTGATGTTTAATCACAATGTAGTAGTAAAGAAATGCACTGTTAGTCAAGGGTGGGAAAAGCTCGAAAATGGAAATGCCAATCTCATAAATGAAGAACGTGAATGACCAAAAATTTCAACTTTTACCGTAGTGTAATCGAAAAATTCGCCATCTGTTGGCGACTCTGTCGACTTTAATCAGTAAGTTTTATTTAGGTCATGTTTGTTTAAAGTTAAGGTTATGAATCAGACATTTCATATGCAACAATCTAACATCTTATCGTGGGGTCACGAGACGTAGTACTACGTTTCAGTTAAACTTTTTCTTTCTCACGGACAGTGACGATAAACCAGCTTTTCGTAGCGCACGACGTCGAAGCCGACGACGACGATGACGGCGACGTTGACAGGGTGATAGCCGGTAAAGAGCGTATCATTTATTTTTCGAAAAATTGTTATTTACAGTCGACTAGTCCGTAAGGAAGAGTCACGATGGGCGTGCTTGTACCCAAAGCTCGAGGAAACTCTACTTTGGACCGAGATCGACATTACTTATTAATCACAAGCTGCTCGGAGTCTCAAAGATCGTTGGTAGACTCATTCATCGGCCTCGTCGTGGATACCTTGCACTTCTTTTTGGCGCCTTTCATCTACTAGACTTATCTCCTGCCCTCGGCTTTTCTACTTTTACCCGTAGCTTCCGCTTCACTCCGCTTGAGAAGCTTCCGAGCCTTCGAAGTCTTCGAGCGAGCGACCGTGCAGAGCAACGCAATCTTTTTCTCGAAACTTGTCGCAATCAGGGGTAACAAATTCCATTCCTAAACGACCGTATACGGCCGGGCATTGCGCGTAACATAGAAACACGATTACGCTCTGCCTATACGTCGCGTTGCTTGCCGGTTACCAGTTGCCAGTTGCCGGTTGGCTACGGGACTCGTTGACAAATCCGGGACGTGTCCTCAGAATGCTTATTTATTGAAATTACCTTTATAGAAAGTGTATGCGCAATTGCAGTATGTAAGTTTGGTCGTTTCACTCTGTATTTGGAAGGTGACAGAATTTCAACAGGATGTTGGCAAATTGTTGTATTGGCTTGAGCGTTAAGTTTTTGCGTTTTCCAACGGGTAGAAATGGTGTGTTTGGCTACGTAATTCGATTAGAGTTATTCTCTCGCTTTCCAAATCTCTTGCAGTATGGGGAGCTTAACAGTTACTAATGTGGGATTAGAATCGGGTGAAATAAGAGACTCTCGATATAATAAAAAGAAAACCAAAAGAAGATGTATATTTAACAAATAGAATTTCGTGTGGTTCTTTATGCGTTCATAATTCGACTAACGCTCCTCATTCTCGCACGCA
Source organism: Sphecodes monilicornis (assembly GCA_913789915.3). Taxonomy (NCBI): domain Eukaryota; kingdom Metazoa; phylum Arthropoda; class Insecta; order Hymenoptera; family Halictidae; genus Sphecodes; species Sphecodes monilicornis. The sequence goes on along the minus strand of OU565295.1, from coordinate 2,075,527 downwards.
TCCACACCGCGGTCGTCCGCTTCATTTGTTTCTTGACGCTCTCCGTCTTTCTCTCGCTCATGCTTTCTCACTCACGCTCTCCGTCTTTCTCTCGCTCATAGTCTCTCACTCACGCTGTCTCGCTCGTAGAATTCTCTAGCATTCACGCATGTACACGCATACACGCACTCATTCGTCCATCAAATCCTACACTAATGCTAATCATAAAAATAATATAGTGGTATCTACCTTGGTAGCATTTATGGTTGTAACGCTTTTTTGTAAGTGGGCCAACGATCATGCCTAACTTAGGACCTTCGTCACTATAATACGAAAGGCCAACTAAAAGAATAGGAAAAGAAAATCCTCACTTGGAGCAAGCTGATGCGCTACCGCCGTACCCATAGAGACCTTTTGGGTGTACATGCTATGATTTGGGTTACTAGTTACGTCAACGAAAATCAAAGTGCAACACCTATACCTTTCCCTTGTAAAATGGAAAAACTTAATGAAATAAATAAATTCCAAGGCTGTACACAATAAAACCATTGCGCGCCATTCACAAATTGTGAGTATATTCATAAATAAAAAAACAAAAAACTCAATTTGGAATATAATAACAAGTTTTTGGTTGTAGCCTCGTTTCTGACGTCTATAAGACGATATTTAAATGTTGGCTAACTTTGGTTGGGCAAAATGTAATTTCGTTTTTCGTGTAGAGAGGGCATTGCTTCCATTTAGGATTACTTAAACTTATTCTACGTCGAAAGTCATTGTATATCTTGATAGCTGACATTTAAGACGTCATTTCATGACTTATAGTGCTTTATAACATTTCAAAGCTTTATAAATGAAAACGTCAAAAGTAATACAACTAAATTGTTTGTTAATGAAAAACAGGAATTCTGTGAACAGAGGAACAGTTGTCAGAAAGATGGCAATAGATCATAGAACAAAATGGTCAACACATAAATGAATAAATATTGAAAAATCATCTTTCATTTATCCTTGGAAAAACGAAATTATTTTCCAAATAGTAAATTTCTTGTTAATTAACCTTAGGCCCTATGTTGGGAATTTTAATGGATTTTACTCAATTCGAATCATGTTAATTGATAGCGAGATAAGCCAATTGCTAAGATCAGGGAGCGTTTATAATAAAAAAGAATTAATGTTCTCATGATGATTCAATATTGTTTGTTGAAATGATAATTTATTACGTGTCACAGAAACTATTATAATATATCCCGTGAACAATTTTCTGTAATCATGGTGTTGTTGTATCTATATTTGTATCATTTTTATTGTGACAGATTATAATTACATATCGTTATGAACAAGTCAACCCACATTTAAATGCGCATTTAGTAATTTTCTTAGAATTAACTTCATTGATTCTTTCTTCCATGTCATTATTGTTGGAACCTACAACAATTCTTCTAGTTAAGTTTCTATATACTATATCAGGCAGTTCCAACCAGTAGCTCCGGAGCTATTTGAGGCACCTTCCCGCTTAGGATCTTCCCCCACTCTTAAACTTCATCGTTATAATGTATAGGAGTGGGAAGCTCCCACCACGAGAGCCACGCGGCGCGCGCAGCACTCACTAATTCAACGGCTGTACGTAGTAGTGGGAAGAGATTCGATGGTGGGAACTTTGCAGTTCTCGGAGGGGAATACGTTAGAACTCCCTGTACTATATGATGTCATGTGTATGCAGTTTGCATGCTATCTGTGTTGCATTATGCTTAATGATTCAAAATAAAGATGAAACATTCGGAAACCTTGATGATATTCGTAATTTACCATTTGAACAGTCTCTCCAATGGTTTAACACTAGAATTATCGAACTACCAATTGTGCAGATTGTAAAACTGCTGCTATAGTAAACTTCTATATATAAATTATATTATTTGTTATTTTTATTTTTGTGAGGGATAATTTTGTATTTTGTTTTTTGTTACTTCATGAAGTAACTTATTTCATATATTTAAAAACAGCAAACTTTATGTGCTATTCAATCGTTAATTGTCGTTGATATGGTTTATTTACAAAATAACCAGGAACGAATCGAAAAACTGTTTAGAACTGCAAATATTGATTTTTTAGAACATGTCTAATAGAACTTTTCTGCATTTGATGAGCACTACTTAACCCTAAAATTATTAATTCTTTTTTTATTGCCTTGTACATACAAATAGTAAAGATTTTTAAGTGTTCTCAATACGTGCATGCTATGAAAACTGTAAAAGAAAATTTAATTTACTGATTCGGGGCATTAAACCACCCTTGCTATGTAGCTTTTAGAACAAGTAAACTCGGCGAGTTTCAGTTTTGAACCACGTGTTTCGCAAATTAATGTTTCCCCCGGTTGAAAATGAAACACCCACTTCCGTACAAATTGTACATTTAGTGGCAGTATTTGTCTTTTGTACGATATAATCAAGAAGTTGTTGTGTAACGTTGGGAGAGTTCTGATAAAGTTTCGAGGTCTTCCGCCCCCTTATATGGAAATTTCTGGTCATAAGCTGCTATACATAGTCCATGACCTTGTCTTTTATGTGGAAAGTTGCATGTGTATTGTCTCTATCTAGAGATGCGCCGTTTACTATGCATTCATTCCACCTACCTCGCACCTGTCCGTCATGAAGACCGATTTGTACTATCCGGTCAGGCAGTGTGTGCTAATGGAATGTTCTTGTAGAGATTGATGCTGCTCAAGACGTTTAACAGATTTCTCTCTACATGTGTTCTATAATATATCCTCCAGGCAAATAAACGACAAAGTACTAAAGTGATTACATATTGTTTTCGAATTTTTTGCTTGTAACGTGCAATCAAGGAAATACATTTCAGTATGTCGCTTAAATTAACGTACAGTCATTGGCCATAAAATTAGCACTCACGATTTCCAATATTCTTCTTGTTTTTAATTAAATTTGAAGCCGCAAATCACACGTGCGTGAAATACATTAACAATTAATAGGTAGAAAATGTTAGGAATATAAATTCCATCGAAGCCTATAGATCTTGCGAAAAACCTGAGAAACGTTGAAGATCGTCAGTAGTCCTAATTGTTTGGTCAATGACAGCGGGTTACTAATCTGTAGGAATTTAACAATTTTTATGTTTAATATCGATATTACAATAAAATAATTACACAGTACTGAAATGTATGAAACGCATTGCATTTTTAGGTTACATTACCGCTAAAAAGAACTGAACACAATTAATTTAGAACAAAGAGTCTATCAGAGAGACGAACTTATTTCCGTTACCAAAAAGACGGAAATCAAATACCTTGTAGTCTTCATGGAGAATTTTAAGGATTGCAAAGCTACATCGCGATTATCGTCTGCGTTTAGCGACAAAGATTGATTCTGTGTCTTCTCGAGCTTTATTAAAAAAATTGGTGTGTGCTTAGACCACATGGCTGAAGTGAAACTTCTTTTTTTAATTTTTTTCGAATTTTTATTAACACTTTATGACATTTAATTTTCTATGATTCTATTATTGAAACAATTGGCTTGTGATATCTAAAATATGATATAAATATTCTTGATTCAATTTTGTCTAAATGTCTTGCAAATACTGCATCGAGAGTTGTTCCTGATCTTGTTGTCGCTTCATTAGAATTATTTACCATTTCCAATCTTAATTTACTTCCAAAAAATTCTATTAATAATTTTGATTGTTTCGATGCAAAGTTCACGTTGAAATCTCCACTTAGTATCATCGGAATTTTGTGAGCGCGATAACGTATTAATCGGGATTACAGACAGTACAAATAGTACGAGAAATATTTAATACAAAAGTGTGTACATATGCTATGCGAACAACGAGTAGAAGCTTACAGCAAGCGAACAGAAGGGCGCGCGCAGATACATAAAAAGAAAAGGATGCAACGCATGCGTAGTAATACAGCCCTGGGATTGAATACATAAAAACAGTGTTAATCACAACAAATTTTATCATTATCTTTATTAAGCAATGCCGAACCCTCAACCGTATATGCTAATAGAATTGAATTTCGTTTCATCGTTTCATCGCCAGATCGGTTTTACTCCTACCGCGTCAAGGTTTTACGCCTACCGCGCCTAAAGATGCTCCACTTCAAAATTGTATAAATATCTATCGAGATGTTTGTATTGTATTACATATCGTATAGCAGGCTTCCCGAGTTAGTTTCGAGGGTAAAATTGGAAAGGTGGTTTAATGTTCTACATCCAAGTTACCGCAGCTACAAAACTACGCGTTTATAATGCATGTTTGACTGTTCCGCAAGCTCGCAAAGTTTCATGGAAAACTAAGACAGTCCGCGAACACTCCATGCAACTCTACTGTTCTTTCTCTCCAGTATGTCAACCCGGAGTACGTGGTTTCGGAAAAAAAAAACATTTGAAGTTTCATTAGCGCTTCGTTTGTTTGCTCCCTTATCGCGTACAGCCACACGACTTCGAAGATTTTAAGAGTTCTCGGGCAACGTTTCGTAAATACATTCCACGGGGTCTATGCGTCGACGAGAAAAAGCGAAGGAAATTCGATTGTTTTCAATCTCCTTAGGCAGAAAGTGCTCTTAAAGAATCCGAGAGACCGAGCAGAATGAAAGTCTTGCTCGGAGTCCGGAGTTTTCCAGGCGATCTCCCGATATATTTTCCTCCGTGTAAATTCATAAACGAGGAGAAATTTCTTGGTGGAAGAGAGGCCTGCTGACGTACTGACAGGCGTACAACATCGTCGTAAACACATTGAAACGCGGGGAAAGTGAGAGCTAGTCGTACATACACAATACATACATCGGTGTACACGCGCCTACATACATAGATGCATACGCGCAAACACATCGATAGGTCCGCGGAGTGGCCGATATATTCATGGGATAAGTATTGTTCGGGGCAAAAGGGAAATAAAAATGGATTGCCGCCGGAGAAGTTTTGACGGCCGGGACAGACTCCGCCGATTTATCGTCGTGATAAATTTCTGATAGACTCGTTGGAATGTGCTACGGACAGGGATCGCGGGGCATAAACGCCTGTACACGCCGTGGAAATAGAATATAGCCCGAAGGAGGTGTTGCAACGACGAACGGACTGAGAACGATGAACCGACTCGGTGCGGTGCGGCGGCAAGCAAAAAGAACTAGAAGAAGAAGATCCGGGGAATAAAAATAAAGAACCGGGAAGTGGGAGAGTGGGGGAGGGGGGGTGAGAGGTGGAAGAAAGAGAGACGGCTATTGGTGAACGGTCTTTGAAAGGCGCGTCGCGTTGGGACTCGTCTGATCGCGTCGTCGCGTCGCTATGGAAGAAACGATCGTGGTAGAAAATCGTCGAGGATTTCACCAGGCTGGAAATCGCGAGCAAGACGAACAGCAGCCTACTGTTTTTGCTTTGATCATCGGCTCGTTGAACGATGAGCGATCGGCCTAGCATTATCCACGGTTCGAGCAGCCGTGTCGGTATCTTGTGGCCGGTGTGCTATTGCTGCTGTTGAGTCTACTCGGCCACTCTACGCACAAAGCGCATGGATAATTAGACGGGGCGTGCTCTCCGCTATAGCTGGTGCGGTGCTCCGATGCCCGCGAATTCCCATCCCATCCTCTCCACTTCTCTCCTCTCTTCTCCCTTCTACTTCGCGAGCTCTCTCTTTTTCTCTTTGCATCTTTTTCCCGTGCTTTCGTGCTTATATACCCCCATTCTCAGAAATTGACCGCGTGCGCGAGCGAGCGAACGGTCTTGCTCGATTTTCTCCTATATTTTCCGAGCTGTTTTCCCTCGCCGACCCTTCTCCCCGTTGCCGCTGCAAAACGCACGGATCGGTTACAGATAACAATGGTAATGTAGCGGTAGTTCGAATCATTCCGCGCTTGTATCATGTTCCACTTAATCCCAGTTTCGAAACATACCTCGTCCTCTCGTGTTCTCGTGCTTCTGCTTTTATCGTCGTCCAGCGCTGCCCAGAGCAGCATAAGCGGGACAGCGATCCTCTATGAAGGAGCTTGCGCGTTGTTCTTTGCTTTTTGTCCGCCTCGAATTATTATACATACACGCGCGTTTGCGTTCGGTTCGACCGAGCCAATGATACCGTTTTCCATTATCTGTGAAATATCTGGACGATTTACGAGGAACGTGGGCGCTTAACTGCCGCGTTTGCTTTATGGCCCCGTAATTGAATGGTCTCTAGTTACAGTGATTTCGGATTGAATTTCATTAGACGGGTCGCGTTCTTCGCGAATTAGAGAACGCTTCTAGGATTAGCGGTGGGCGGTGAGAATTTCTCAAAGGTTCGAGTTATTTCCCATATGAAACGCGATTCTGTATCGGGGAGTTAAATATTACAGGCACTGGTAAATACAAGCCGGACGCAGATAGGTGAGAGCCGTAACGACCATCGGCACCTCGGGTCCGCTTATGCGGGCTTGGACAGTCGTAAACTAGGATTCTTGAATATCTGTACGCGCGTAAATGAATTTCATGTTTATTATGAAACGGTCGGTGTCCAGGAATTTCAAGACAATACACACAAGTCTTGTATCGAAGAATTTTCACTTCGATCCACGTCGCATTTTATGCTTCCAGCAACACCAACGTGCAATCGCCAACCGAAACGCGAATGTTGTCGGTGTTTGCAGACAAATTGAACAACACCAACCATCATAAATAGACAAATCACTTGTAATACATCGGAATCGCATCAGTTACATGTATGAAAGTTTCATTTTTCACGCTGCATCCGTTCTCAACGAGCCGCATGAATTTTTCATCAAGAATTCAACTGTCATACACAGTGATCGAACACGCCAGAATCCTTACTGCGGGCTACGCTATAATGGATACAAAAAATATATACCTTTTTCTTGTAGTACTGTAAAACCTCGTTCGTTGCAACCTCGTTTATTACACGGAATCCTCGTTCATTGCATTCTAGCATTTCCCACCACGAGTTCTTAGAAATTTTGGTACTTGTGGTGGGGATTGTAGTGACTGCGTAGAAATAAAAGAAGATCGACATTACGAATCATTATGATTGGTTACCTCGATCGCTGTATAACCTCGATTTATGCCCGTACTTTTGGTTCCGTTTCGTACAACGAGCAAGACTCGACTGTATCTTTTATATTAACACAACTTCGATAAAAAATTACATCAGTTTGTTTCATAATGCTATCATTTGAGCTAATGTTTGGAGCAAAATATTAATATTTTCCGATTGTAGCTTTTTATTGTTGTCTTCCGCCCTTAACGCTAGGTTTACGGGCGTTTCTTATATACCTATCTCTACGAGCACCCGTCAAATTGTCGGGTAAACGAAAATACGTATTTTCTTTAAAAAATCGATTTATTCAAATTAAGTCTGAATTTAACAATATCAGACTTCACGTTTAAATAAATACTTAATAAGTAAAAAGTCTTTTTTTTGAAACTATCACGGAAATGGTAACAATAATATTAACGGTATAGGTTATCCTTCTAACTCTCCACTTTTAATATACTCAGAACTTGCACTGTCAGCTTCGCTTTGGTCTAATTCATACTGATCTTCTTCGGAGGTATCCTCAGAACAATCTCCAGAGATGTTGACAATTTTGTTCAATATTTTATTATATCTCCTGGATATACTCATGATTGCTAGAAAAGGGGGATTGGTCAAAATAAAAAATACTGTGCCTAAATTCAATTACCCTATTGTAAATACTTACAATAAGCGGAGACTGTCTACAATAACTGAAACTTTTGCACACTGTATTTGAAAAACGTTCTTACACTGTCACTGCAGCAATCATACTGAAGATCGCTCTTGCTTTAGAGGTCTCATCGGCAATAGGCATAAGCGATTTCGTTGAAGACCCAAATAAACACTCGGGCCATACAATCCGCTTTAGTTTACATTATCGAGGCGCGATTGATATAACGAATTGGAGGAGGAGAAAATAAAGACTTTACTTTTATTCTTATATTTATTATTTGATGAATTATTTGACGAACGAAGCAAACATGTAAGGATTGTTTATGAAATAAGCTAGCCCGTCAATTTGACGGGTTTCGTAGAGATAGGTATACTACATAGAAATTTCAAAGATTAGAAAACTTTAGGAAAAAATAATTGTGTGTATAAATTCTTTGGATGAAGTGATTAATTTACGATGCAAAATGGTTCAAATTAATGCTATTGTTTGTGGGGTATTTCATTTCAAAATTTGAAATCCGTCAAATTGACGGGTCCCGTAAACCTAGTGTTAACGGGGGCTTTTCGTGTAACAGCAGCAAAAACAAATGATTTTTAAGAATTTTGGCACGAGTACGATTTCCGTGGCCCCTCGTTTTGATCAGCCCCCTCCACGACGTAACCACAACTCATTCTATTCACATGATTTTTTCATTACTAGTTCAACTTCTGGATGACAGCTACAATGCAAAGATTATGCGAATAAAATTTCATTTTCTACAAAAAAGGTCTTGATATTTTGCCATATTTCGCATAGTTACCGAGATATTTGCAAATTTATGAAAAAGAGGAAATCTACTTTACCGGCTAAACCAAGCCAATTTGACACAATGTTATATACACATAAATAACCCCAAGAACACAAATATAACCTCAAAACGAGGGACCACGGAAATCGTACTCTTCCCAGAATTTTTTTCACAATCGATCCCCCGATCTAACACCATTAGATTTTTTCTTATGGGGATATGTAAAGGATAAAGTTATGTTTGAACCACCGACGACAAAAGAGGATATGAAACAAAGAATACGTGACGCTTGCGCTTCAGTGACTCCCAAAATGTTAAAAAATGTTGGAACAACTTTGATGTTTCGAGTAAATAAATGTTTACAAGCCCGTGGTGGACATTTTGAACATTTAATTTAAAGTACATTTTATTTCTTCACGAATAAGCAATGGACTCAAGCGCGTATAATTCCATAACGCTATTTCCGAGCGCTTCAAGTACCTACAACTCGAAACTTCAAACTGTTATATCTCATCATGGAAGTATCTGACAAAAAAATGTTTCAGACAAAATTGACTCGTTTTTTCCTGTAGAATCTGAATATGTTACATTTTATAGGGGGCTTCATTTAAAATTACAAAGGTACCTCCCCTCCCCCGTTAAAGGGGAAGGGAGGCCACTTCACGTTTATGTAGTCAGAAAGGCCCATCAGTTCCATGCAATTTAAGACTAAGAACTTTAAAATCGATGGCATAGTTTTCGAGATATTGAGCTGTTCAGAGTTATGTGGGCCACCCTGTATATTATATTATATTATACATACATTATATAATACGCATGTTTCTCGAAAGAAGATTTTTTAAAATGGCGTGCACATTAACTAAAAAACTAGTAAAGTAATCGACTTTGGACGAAGCTCATTCATTTCTTTATATACATATACTTCTTTAGGGATTAGACCCGAAATTTATATTTGATTTTTTATCGATAATATTTTTGCGGATCGTATAAATGTAACTTCAGCCGAAAAATGTAAACTTTTCTTGCGAACCCTAGAATTTTTTCAACTTTTCATATTTTTCATTTCTTTCCAAATAAGTTCAATGCCTGCATAAAGAATCTAACTTTCAGAAAAGTCCTCACTTTTTGTGTTTTGATCACTGTGATTGATGCTACGTTGCACGCCAACAATACTAACACTGTCGAAGCTGTTAAGAAGTCTTCTTACACTGTACAATAAATAATAACTGAACAAAAAAAATACTTTTACTTCAAGATTATCTTTTTACATCCCAAAAAGACCTAGTGTCATGTATCCAATAGTTATTCCAAAAAAATTCTTAAAAATCGCATGTTTTTACTGCCGTTGGACGAGAAGCTCTCCAGCATGTGATTTGTAAATTTCTTCTTCAAACAATCGATTCGAGATCTTTTCGAAAACGTTTACTGTAATTAAGTTTGGTATCGGTTAAAAATATTGGCATGCTGAGAACAATTTGTCGGTGTAAGGTCAAGGGAATACGGTGATGAGTTTCCGATGGTAAGTTTCATCGAAAGTTGTCCTTGTGTCGGCATCGTTACGGCGGAACAAAATTCCTTTGCGATTCGTTAATAATACTCGTATTCCACGTATACCTTATTCACTATATCCTCTGACCTTGCGCCAACCAAGTATTCTATTAATTTCAAATATTGAACGAATTTTTTAACAGACATTAAAAAATTGCTTAAAAGACAATAGGAAACGACGGCCAGTACACTTGTAACAGTTCGTTCATTAAACATTAACCTCAAAAAGAATGTTAGGGTAACTCTGCCTTATATTCGCCCCTAACCAAATAAGAACAACATGTTGCTTAATTACTACGAGTTAAACAATTAACGATATGAAACAGCAACGGTTAACATTTCAAGTGAGGTTGACGAAAGTTAATTCGTTATTGGAGGTGACTATCATCCTTCAGAAAGTTTTCACATTTTTCTTAATTCAACGAGTAACTCTTTCACTAAATTGTGTGAATATAAACAAAGTATGACATAAATTATCTTATATTCATATTGTCTATGATACAATTTTTGTTATTTCAATTTTACTTGTCTTTCGTTACGTCTTTTATGTATTCATAATCGTAAATGCGTCCAGTTAAAAGGTTAAGATGGCTGACTACTGCAACAATTTCACGTCTGGTGTGTTCTCAGCAGTAATGTTGTTAATTAACAATCAACGTTGTCCAAAAATTCCACATTTTTGTGTATTTTTGAGTGTAACAAACATGTTTGGTTCCTACGATTTATTCTTTTATCCTCGATCAACCAACAAAGAGGAATTACTTTCTTCGAGTAACGCCCGGAAGAGCGAGTTTCGCAGTGAAAAGTATGCGATGTATGTATATCTACTTCTTCGCCACTTCTGGGAATGGTTCATATTGTTTTAATACCGGGATTATTTTGATCGGGATTAGTTTAAAATCAACTTTCCTCCGAAACATGGCTCTCGGCATGATTTTTGCGTCGATGGTCGGTGGGGGGGATGGGTGATGATAAAATGGTCCCAGAACAGAACTAGGTGAATGTTTTCGTTGAGTCGAGGTGCAGTTTAATTCTCTTGGCCCTGAAGACTGCGGCCGGAGGTAGATGTGTTCGATCTTCGGGAAGCGGACGCGACGAAAACACACCGTCTCGCCGAGCCCTGTACGTGTCGGGCGTCTTGGAGAATCCTCGCTTCCGCTCGAGATCTGTTTGCCTGATTTTACAATCTCTTTTCCCTTAGGTTTCTCAGCCACGACACCGATCCGATGAGGAAAATTAAATCGGGTTCTTTTTTCGCCGGGAGCCAGCGGGGGTTTCCGATCGGATCGGGGAGAGCAGTAGCTGGGCGGGTCGTAACGACACGATGGCTCGTGACTTGTCTGACGTAAGAGAAAGTCTCGTTCCGTTGCAGCGGCTACGGCTACCACGGGGAATCGGAAACCGTCGTTGCTGGTGACGATGCTGGAGGGAAGTGACTCTCAATCCACAGCTCGTCTCGCGTCTCGGAAATAGGGCGAGCCACGCCTAAGAGTGACTCGCTAGCTTTCAGATGCGTACACCTTCGCGGGTAATAGTTTGTGTGTCCGTGTTTGCGGCGCACATTGTCTCCCCCACTGTTTTTAACCGGCCTCCTGGGAACGCGTTAAGGCGTTCCGTTCGATTTATTATCGTTCCGCGAGCAACTATTGCGCCGCGCTGCCTCGCCGTCAAGATCATTCCTGTTCACGCGATAGAGATTGGAATTTATCGGCTTGTCGCGGAACAGTTTATTCGTTCGATAACCAACAGGTTAATATCACCGTACACCACCGCAAGACGCGATACTGTTATTAATAACACGGTGGAAATAATTTTCTAACGTTAAGACAAGGTTATGCAAGGTGTTGCATGGCGAACAATATAACCGGCGAGGAAATGATTTTTGCCTGGGAAGGTTAGTCAAAAAGGCACGAGAGGCATTTTCTCACAGGCGGGGGTTGGCTACAATTTAAAGAGAAAATATTTCGTACATGGAAAATATTTTCATTTTAACCTTCCAGTGTAAGGGTCAGTTGAACTCCTCACGATATCTGGATAAAGAAATCTTTCATGTGCATTTCCATTAATAAATATTGTTCTTTCTGGTTTTAACGAGGTCGTCGCTTTATCACAAAACGCTGTTAGAAACAAAAGAACCGAATATATTTAAGCGCCGTTTGATAATTTCAAGATGTTAAATGAACAACAATTTTCATCATGGGTCGCATAGACTCAACCCATGCACCAGAGGGTTAATCATTTAAAACTGTATTTTGCTGAAATTATAATAGTTGGTAAGGTGAATTTGTTTTCAATTTTTGTAGAGCTACTCGTTTTTGTAACTGAGTATGCATTTTATTCGAAATTATAATCATTTAGCTTACTCTACTAAAGCAAAATAGCAATTCAATTAGAATGAAGCAATCGTATTGCATTCATAATTTTAGTTAAATTGTTTGAAGACTTCGATAAAACTAAATATAAATCTAAATAAATAAATATTTATAAATAAAGTAAGGGACTGTAGTAAAGGTTGGGACAGGCTTCGGGTTTTCAGCTATAAAATTTCATAGCATTTTATACTGTTGGAAAGGTATAGTTGCCAGCTACATTTTCGCTGTAGAAAGTATGAAGATAACGTTAACGGATAAAAAATTATAACCAATTTTCTGAAGGCAAGTGTTTGCGCCAAAAAAATTTTGCCGTATAAGTTGGGGCACACCAAAATCTCAGAAAAGTAAGTGTTGAAATGAAGTCAAAACGCCTTATATTTAATGTTTATTGAGTAATTATTTCTTAAATTATGATTTTACACAAAAGGAAACATTATTTACTTTACTGTTTTATTGGGTGTGCAGATGGCCGGTAAAACATCGTCTAAAATCGAACGCAGAGTAGACCCACACTGAAATTCGAGCCGACCACACACTAAGCACGTCTCGGCACAGTCCTTGCCTTAACAATTTGATTATTTTACATAAAAACTCTTAAAACATGGATTCCATTCATAAAAATGCAGTCTATATGCAAAACAAATAAAAAAGTTTGTGTCCCAACTTATACGGCACCACTGTCTCAACCTTTACAAAAAACACCATTTCGAAATACTAAAAAAAATACATATTCCCATCGCGATAAGTGCACAATTCTTTTTGCGCATTTAAACTACGTTGAATTTCCAATAAATTAGATATATTTAAGCTTTCAGGGTTTAAAAATTGTCAGTTTTTGCCTTTTTCCTTCGGATCTCGCGGTCATCGGTCGTGTCCGAAACAAAAACGAATCAATATGAAACACAATAAAACTTTTTTGGACATATTTTTAGCCTTTGTTTGTCACAGCTACACTGAATACGGCTTGTTGCTTCTAATGCTCATGAAAAGTTTGTTTATCGACAGAAATAAAGTTGACAATCTTAACATTGGTGTTTCTAGTGCGATAATTTGGAAAAAAGCACTGTACCAACTTAAACAGTGTTCCAACCTTTAAGGCAATCCCTTACAACTATATTTAGAATATTACAAACAAAATAATGTTTTAAAAACTTATTGCGATTGTTAGTTACTTCTTCTCCAAAAATATATGTATGAGAAAATTAAAATGGACTATTTTTTATTTACTGTTTGAATTAAGAGTTTACTCAACACTGCTTTTATTTTCAGAAGCGCATACTACGTAACGAAAATGGCTGTATATCTGCCTGTTTCCTATTATTTCTATTTCTAATCTTACGGCGACATTTATATATTCCACCGGTGGAATGGTTTCTCACTTATTAATTTATACATAACAATTAATTTATCTACAAAATTCCCACAAAATAACAGACTCTTCATTTATATACATTACTAGAAATATCGATTACTTTTAATTACTTTATTTATTCGTTATTTTCTTTCCTTTACTTGTTTTTATACGTAAGTTCGTTATTTTCTTTTTTACACTAACACCTTTTTATTAGCTGTCTTGTTTTCGAGTTTGAAAAATTTATAAGGTTCGCGCGCGCCTTAATACTTACTATTTAATAAGTTAATAAGATTCCTACTTAATAATACTTGTACCTGTTGAGTTTTCAAATTTGATTTTCTCGAAAACACAGCTTCAAACGAAAAAATCTCAATCCTTGTTTCGACTCATTTTTACATGTATAATTACCCTCTGCCCGTATACCCCACCCTTCTGGCCACACCAAGCATGTGTACTATGAAAAATGGTCATGATCTGCTTGCGATTTTTTCGTTAATGCAGAACGCAATCGATTTTTTGTTATTTACGGCGGGAAAACATTAGTCTAAACCAGGGCAATGACCATTAATCATTTCGGACGCCGGACGGCACTCTACAAAACTGTTGCTATCTATTAGAGCCGTCCAAATAATCGGAAAAAGCTTTGTTAAACATAGTACTTGAAACGCTGGAACGAATTAAATAAATTGAAGCCAGTCGATTACTCGAATTTTTCAGAAGTGGCCGTTTTGAATAGCCCGAATTGGTTTTAGCTAATTGGCTATTAACCATGCGTGCTAATTATAAGTGCTCTTAATACGTGTACAAGTAACAGACAGCTTAATACGTTGAAATTGTTTGTGGATGTTTTTTTTATTATTATACAGTTGTAACCTCCAATGAGAGGTTATTCTGCAGTCTGTATGTTTGAGGATGTTTAGGTATGTTCATATTTTTCATTTGACGTGTTTATTTGCCAAATTGAGTAGAATAATGTCCATCCTTTACACCGAATGAAAATATATTTTTCATTCGATTATATTCAGTGATAATGAAGAAACAAATAAATAGTATAAAAAAATAAGTACGATAGAAACTATTTGAGTAAAAATACTTGTTTCACCAATTATTGTGACAAGAAGGGGCCCGGATATTATGCGCCCAATATCCCTAAATATCTGTCTCATTTGTGACGATATAACAAATAATTTTCATGCAATTGAATGATATCATTCATGTTATACTTATGGTATCGCAAAACAAACACATTGCAAAGAATATTTTCTTGAATATATCCAAGATTAGCGATGTGTTTTTCATATGAGCATATACATTTTTCCGTTGCACATTGTAGCTGACATTAAAATGCAATTCAGAGAAGATAATGGCATAACCTGAAAGTAATCTTTGATTTCTGAAATTGTTATTGAAGGACATCAATGAACACAAAGGGGAGATACTACAACACTATCGAAAGAGCATAACAATCTGTCATTAATTCCTTGCACTGTAGCGGGTCAGACTCATGATGACGATTTCGAACAGAATCAACTAAATATGTTAAGTATTCATTTCCTTTAAACCGAAATAAAATTCTATTTCGTTGTTGCCGATATATATCCATTGGAGAATATACAAGCATATAATAAATATAAATTTTCCTTTTCTTCTAGGAAATTATGAACGACAAAGAAGTTCTAATTATTGTAACCGTAAAGTAAGCCAGACTGCAAGGGGTTAATCGTTTCAGTTATTATTACAATTATTTATACTTTCAGCTAGAACAAGACTGTGAAATAATTATGGATCGCAAACCGTTAAAGGCCGTATAATGCTAAGGTCCTTTAACGCGCAAGAAATATGGTTGTTGAAATTTGGATTTCTGAAACACCTTGTGCGCGAGACACCAGCGGGGGTTTGTTAGCGGTGTTAGATATGCAGCTCGATTCAACGGAAATCTCTATATGCGCGTAGACCCGATTTTCCACCTAATCGTGAGTGTATTCGAAGTCCTAGCGGCAGTCGACTGCAAAGCACCAGGACAAATAGTAGTTCCAGCTGGCGACCTTTTTGCATAATGCATACCATCGTCGTCTTGTTCATCGTCGTTGCCGCACTGGTTCGAGTCGGCGGTGTCCTTCTCCTTCGTTAGCCTTTTATCTTACCTGGTACCTTCTTCCGTCCCGTCCTTCTTTCTATCTTCTCTATCTCGCCCTAGTAGGCGGTGGCTTCGCTATGCAAGAAGTCGCGCATGTATAAGTTCCCCACGAAAAAGAACAAAGACACTTTTCCTCCTACTTGCGACGACCTCGCTCTTGTTAAGAACCGGAGACATTTAAGAAACGTCTGCATTTTTAACACAACCACGCGCGAAAGTTCTTTACATGAGGGGAAACAAATCCGTCCGATTATTCTAATTTTAGTAACGTGTCGAATTCGACATTGCATTTCGTGATTGTGGTTATTAAAGTGCACAACTTCAGATTTTTTATCTACTTGTGTCTATATTTGTAATGTATGACGCTAGAGTTAAACTTCCAACGCTTTGAAAACCAAGAAATTCGCCTTTGTCGTTTATCTCTAACATAAGTCTCAAGTTTCTCCCTATTCACTAAACGCTTAAAATCTTTCAAACCCTCTAGACTTTTCAAACTGCTGATGGCTTTGAGACCTCTAAAACCTTAGAGTATTAGATCTTTTAGAAAACCCAGATATTCCATCGAGAACCCGTAGGTATTGAATCGTTAAAGTTCTTCAGATTCCTAAGACTTTCAAGACCTCACAATTTAGATTCTCCATGATCGTGAGACCATCAGGATTCTCCAGATTCATAAGATCTCCAAACTTCTCAGATCCTAGACACACCAAAATCTCTTGCCATCCATTAAACTCTCCTGACTGACAATGAGGGGTTTTGAAAGTTTGGTGTGTTGGAGATGTCTTGGAGGTCCGGTCTTGACTTATTTTGTGGCACTATGGGATTTCAACAGTTTGAGGAGTATAGAGCGTCTGATAGATTTAAAATATCTCGTGGATTGGTTGAGCTAGAGGAATCTTGGTAATTTAAAGGAAACAGCAAGTCCTGAGTGAATTACTGTTTGAGAAGTTTTGAGAATCTTGTAAAAAGACTAGGTTACTTCCGGCGAGTTTGATGAATCATGGTGGTTTTGTAATGAGTACAGATGTCTTGGCAGGGGTTGAAACGCTTCTGAAAATAACTGTTTCAAACAGTTGTATATCGGTTCTGACTGAAACAGTTATGAAGAACCGAAATGATGTTGTAACTGTTATGAGAATATCGGTTCTCGCTTATATCGTTTACGGTTACGGTTCTTGAGAACCGATATTATAACGGTTCTATAACTGTTATTTGTAGGTTCTGGATTTCGGTTTCGGTTTCGATTCTTCAGACTTCAGAACCTATAATATGTCCCGTATCGGTTTCGTATCGGTTTTGCAGTTCTGCAACTGATATTTTTTGGTTCTGTATCGGCTGTACAGGGTGTCTCAAAATTCCTTCAACATCCGGAAATAAGAGGTTCCTGAGATCATTCGATGGGACATTTTCCTTTGCAGAAATGGTGTCCGCGGCTTTGTTAAGGAGTTATTAACGAAAAAAACGGACCAATCAGAGCGCGGCTACAGCGAACGGAGTCCGACTTGGCGACAGGTCCCTCTTAAACAAAGCGGGTGCCATTTTTGCAAAGAATAATGTCGCTTCAAATGATCTCAGGAACCTCCCATTTCTGGATGTTGAAGGAATTTTGAGACTCCCGATAGCCGACACAGAACCAAAAAATATTAGTTGCAGAACTGCAAAACCGATATGAGACCGACACGGGACATGTTATAGATTCTGAAGTCTGAAGAACCGAAACCGAAACCGAAATCCAGAACCTACAAATAACAGTTATAGAAACGTTATAATATCGGTTCTCAAGAACCGTAAACGTAATCGATATAAGCGAGAACCGATATTCTCATAACAGTTATAACATTTTTTCGGTCCTCGTAACTGTTTCAAGAACCGGAATCGATATCATAACTGTTTTCAACCACTGGTTCTTGGGGAAATTTGCGTGTGTCACTGTACTGGGAATTTTCAAAAACTATTTTGATAATTACGCGAATCTTGTGAATCTATTAGGTTTCGATAATAATGATGTACGACAACAATAATCTAGTCTAACGTTAAGCAGCGGTTAATGTGTATGCTTAATGGACATATTAATATTCATTGCTTCTTATTATTTCCTTTCAGGTATGACGATCGGAGCGGCGATGAGGATTGAAAGCTACCGCTGATTTATAGATACCCTGCAGGGCCACTCGCTTCCAAAATGAGCACATCGCTGCGAATTTTGGCGCTGATCAGCTTAGCCGCGCAAAACGTGGCTTGGCCGCAAGATCCCGTTCCTAGGCTGCACGTCAAACATCGTAAGTAACGTTTTAGTAATTACAAGCACTATAATATTCACTTGTAATCAATATTTGAAGAAGACTATCGCCTCAAGCATGGTGTAACGGGTAGTACAATGGATTAAACAATAGCTTACCAATATACTGACAAATTAGACTTACGGTTGCTCACAAAAGTATTCGCTCGCCCTTAAAATCAGAATAACTTTCTTACAATTTGACCAAACCACTTGACTTTTTTTAGCATTAATATAGTAAATAACGTGCAAAAAAAAATTTGAAAAATTGCAATTAGTATGAATTACACGTAAAAATAAAAATGGCACTTTTTCAAACTACTTTATTTTAGCCCATAATGAAAATTTAAAATATGCCTTTTGTAGATCTATGTTAGTTATACATATGCTGAAAATTTCATCGAAATCCGTTGACGCAGAAAAGAACGACACGCATCGAAAGATGTAAGAAGTTATGGATTTTAAGCAGAAACTGACCAAAAATCGTGAAAAACTGCGATTATCACCACTTTCAACCGCTTGTAGCTCATATAGTCGTTAGCTGATTTCGATGAAATTTTCAGCATATGTGTAAATAACGTAGATCTACAAAACGCATATTTTGAATTTTCATTACGAGAGGAAATAATAAAGTTTTAAAAAGTGCCATTTTTATTTTTTCATGTAATTCCTACTAATTGCAATTTCTTCAAAATCTTTTTTGCACGTAATTTACAAAATCAATGTTTTTAATTGCTCAAAAAAAGTCAAGTGGTTTGGTCAAATCTTAAGAAAGTTATTCTGATTTTAAGGGCGAGCGAACACTTCTGTGAGCCACTGTACATGCATCAATGCAGTTAGAAAAAGACTGAATAGCGAATTAATGTACTATGTCGGTCGATTTGTCTGATGCAAACTTTAGGCAATCTGAAAAACAATGAATGTGTGCATTGTAACAGATTTACACTATCTCGTAGTTTAGTGTTTCGTAATGCGTGTGTCACGAAAATCTTGAATACTTTTTAGTTTTGAATTAGCTGTCGCTCAAAATTTTATTTATCATTTTAAAATTCATTTATCACCAAAGGGGGGACGAGGTATTTGCTTAAACATTTTTATTTTAAAGATTATGGTGTGTCCCAAAAATCTTATTAAATTCAAAGTGTGCCGCTAATCTAAGAAGGTTGGGAAACGCTGTAGTAGTTAGACATATCAATGCATACCCAGCAGGGAAACTTCCGCAACACTAAGCTTAAGATGGTCTTTTTTCTAAAATACAGCATTAATTTTATCATTTTCATAAGCACGAGTTTGAATAAATTTGGAGATATTGATTTACAGAAAGAGAAATATTATTTAATTGTTTCTATAGTTCATCTAATTGTGTATTTAAAACTGTGGAATAATTGTCGATGAAAATTAAGGATAGAATAGAATCAGAGAAGCTGCAATTTCGTTCCAAGCTGATACGATTCTGTCGCCGTTTATTGGTTTATTCCTTTTGCTGCAGAATTTAATTCCACAATTTGTTATACAATTCAATCGAAGTCATGGCGGCAATAATTAATTGCTTTTGATATCCGTTGGTCTCGTTTATACACGCATTTCTGGTAGAAATGCTTTTGAATTAAACACGAGAAATTACAATGTATATTTAAGGCGCACAGAGCGTATGCCTGACATTAATGTATCCCGGTTTACTCGGGCAGCCATTTTCCTGGCAGAATGAACTTTCCACGATAACGGACACTGCGAACATTATGAAATTAACATTTTCAGTATTTATCAACCGTTTCTCTGTTCTGAGAATAATATGTGGTACGATACCGCGTCTCACATTTCATTGTTCTCTCATTAGGTTCGTCAAATCCATTTCTACAGCTATTTACGCAAGGGAATATTACGAGGACTTTTTCGAAAGTAATTTGTTACACTCGGAAAAGCTAGCCGCATCGCTAGGTAAAAGCTTTCCCTCGGGAGATGGAAGACATCAAAGACAATTTCGGCAGACACGTTTTTATCCTCACTTAATGATAATGTGTCGCTAAATTCGATTCGCCGCCTGCTTTTGCGTCAGAGAATTTAATAAAACGATCCCACGTCCCCGCCAGGCTATTTTATAGACGTATCGAACTACCAAATTGGTTCTGGCAGTCGTTTTAGAATATATGCGGTGATTAAATTCAGATTAATAAAGTTAGTAGATCGCGAGCTGGCAACCACATTTTACGCGGCCGCGGTCCCGTATTCATTTTCCGTGATTAACTCCGGTACTTGCAAGTGATACCATCCAACATATGCCTTACCACCACGTTGGCCCATATAGAATCGATTCTATCGACATTTTTTTACCGTTAATCGATACTATTTTACTTTATAGATTTCAATTTTACGCCGCTGCGAAATTAAAACGACGTATAGACTCGTGTCAAGCGTCAAGGTTAAACTTTGGACTGTTCGAAGGAACGTGCTAAATGTTTATAAACGGAAATGTTTTATACAAAACGCATGCAACTGTAATCTTATGGTTTTGTAATTGTACTTAAATAAAGTTAGAATGTTAAGATTTGTTATGACGATATCGTTCTTTCCATCTTCTTGCATCTTGATGTATACATACACCAAATCGATCGAAGTAAAATTCTCACTTTTATCATTTGTTTTTCCTCTGGAAAAGATTTATGATCCACTTACGATCAAAGATCGTAATATTGTTGCACTTCAATATATAAAGAATATTGAGACAACGTATGGGGTGATTCCTATTATATTTTGCCGATTTTAACTAACGTCTTTGTCTAATCAAGCATTACACAATATTTAATGACAGACGCACAACGCGACGCCATGCCGG
Organism: Sphecodes monilicornis; assembly: GCA_913789915.3. Lineage (NCBI taxonomy): Eukaryota > Metazoa > Arthropoda > Insecta > Hymenoptera > Halictidae > Sphecodes > Sphecodes monilicornis. The sequence goes on along the minus strand of OU565295.1, from coordinate 2,054,555 downwards.
TGGAGGTACAATTCAAATAATTATACAATTTAAAAAATCAGTCGAAAGAAAGAATTCATTTTAAATAAGAATTTTTTTCTAAAAAGTCAACTTCAAACATTTGTATTACGAACCTTTTTATATGATATATTTTTATACAATAATTTATAGAAACTAGAATCAAATAAATATGTGGTTCTCTTTTTAAGAATTGTTCTTAAATAAAGAATGTTCAATCTTTTATTATGAGTTTTCTTAAATGTTCTGTTCTCAGGTTATTTTATTACGTGAAAAATGTGAAGCCATATTTATCATTTTACGTATTGTACAATATTTCTTTACAATATATTCGTTGTCGAGTCTCATTGCAAGAATGATTCTTAAAGAAGTAGAATAACGTGAAAAGAGAAATCCCTACTCACTTCTCTTTTGAAATGGTCCTCTTCCAATATCTTTTGATGCTTGGCTGGTTATTAAGGACAAAGCGAAGCGTAATGAAAAGATATTGTACAGGGCTCATCTTTAAAATGAATTAATAATACTACATCCCCATGAGCTTCATTTTGACCCATAAAAGCAAATCGCTTTAAATGCGTAGAAGCGTTTGTCATTTTCTGAATTATTTCTATTACATATGCAATTGATTCGATCAGTGAAATGCAATTTGTTGAGAATGGCAACGCAATTAAGTGCTTAGTTTACCAAATCCCCGATTTACTTGTTCGGCAAGTAGTAACGCGTCTTTAAGCTTGTCGCGTGGCAGTAGATCGGACACCATTCACGACGCGACGTCGATCTGCGCGAAGTAAAATTAATTCCACCGATTAATGACTACGCTTCCTATATCCGAGGGCTCCATTCAAGTCATTCCACTTCATTACGGCGATGCGCGACAGATTATCGGGAACAATACGGCACATTTCACGGCAAGTTTGATAAGAAACGGTCGGCTGGATTCCTTTGAATCATGCGTCTCCTTTGTTCGATGGCCCTCTTTCACCGGGTGCTGCAGTCTAATCTCCCAGTGTCGGCAGCGGAGTAGAGAAAATACTATATAACGATAACTGTCGAATTGATAGTAATGAAATTCGCGCGTGTTCGGAAGCTGATTTTCTGCGTTACCGTGTTCACCCTCACCGACTCGCCGAGCGCAGTGTTGGCTACGGCTTTAGAGACCCGTCATTCCTCCCGGGCCCGTTATTTGCCCTCCACTGCGAACAATAACGCGCCGTTTCGCAGGAATTCGTCGATAAGAAAAAGTTAGTTCGTTTCTTCGACCCTTTTCACACGGATCTTTTCACGCGGGAAATTTAATTTCCATCGCGTGAGATAAAGAGCTTCGAGAACCCGACGGAAAGCGCGCCTCTAGATTCCTCCATCGTGCATACATATACATACCTCTGTGTATATTCGTACGAGCGCGTACACTCTCACAAGATTCGGAATGAAGCGATCAGTATGTGAGTGATTCGAAGGTTGTCGCCCTGTGTGAATTGAGAACCGTTGCCGCACGTTGAGTATACTTTGCCTTCGAGAGCTTGAGAGACAGAGTGACGTAGAAAGGGGGAGAACCGTTGCCAGGCAAGATGGATAAATGGATAGATAGATCCGTAGAGAGACAAAGAGAGCTAGAAATAAAGAGTGAGAGGGAGAAAGAAAGAGCCGGGTGTTCGGGAGTAGTAGATGACGTATATGCACGTCACTTTCGTCGTCCCTCGACCTCATTGTCGGCCGTGTTCCGTCGATTCAAAGGCATTTCCGCGCGACGTGAGTACCCTTTCGACCGCACCTGTGGATTTGGCCGTCGTCGTTTTGTCGCGCAGGTGCCGCACAACACGACGTACCGGCGCTGCTAGACGCCTGGGTACGCTCTCACCCTCTCGCAACCCCCCAGAACCCCTTAGAATCCCTCAGAACCCCGAGGAGGGCCGGTGGGACGGGGATAAATGTCGATGGGCTGGGGAGAAAAACGGAGCGGAAGAAAAGAGGGAAAAAACCGACCGAGCAGTACGTAGAAAAGAACGAAGATAAATTAGACGGGGCTGGATAAAGATTTCTATTATTGGTAGCCGGTTTTTCTACCGTCCCGCTTGTGATGCAAAAGAATTCTGAAATTAGGGGTAGAGCAATTTACGAGCGATCGTTTTTTTTTCTCCGATGAATTTTTAGCTAGATGCCAGTTGTACGCGAATCCGATCCAATTCGATTCGTAACTGTTAATTGTTTTCCCAAACAATTTGGAACGATGGATTTAGCAAAACATTTTTCGCAAAAGTTATTAATCCTTCGGGAACAACGTCTGCGCATTGTACATACAGTGGCGTGCAAAAGTATCCGTACACCCTTTTAAAACGAATAACTTTTTCAAAATTAGTTCAAACGGCTTGAGTTTTTTTGAAATGTTAAAAGGATTAGTTTACTAGGTAGCGTGTAAATAATTTTTTCGAAAAATTGCTATTGGTCGGAATTGCGGCGAAGAAAGTAAAGATCACAATTTTTAACTTTTTTATCTGTACCTGTCATGAAAATTTGAAAGATGCCTTTTGTCGGTCTAGGTAAGTTATGCATATGTACAAAGTTTCATCGAACTCGGTTAACGTTGTTATGAGCTACAAACATTTAAAGCTGATCACATAAGGGCGAAATTCCCTAAAAAGGCAGAAAATCTGCGGCTTTCACTCTTAAGCTCTCATCTTGCAATGTTCGTAGCTCATCTGCTCATAGCAACATTAGCCGACTTCGATGAAACTTTGCGCATGTATATAGCCTATGAAGATCTACAAAAGATATATTTTAAATTTTCATTACAGACACAGACAAAAAAGTTAAAAGTCGTCAAACAAATACAATCATCATATACGCTCTTCTATATCCTACAACTTTCGTCTAAAACATTTTTCGTATCACCTATAATTTTCGAGTAGTGAAATTTTGGCCAGAAAACAGGCTTTTCACCACATTGTGCGTCGGGTCGCGCGTCGTCCCGGAAGGGATAATGTCTAAACTTCGTTGTCGCATGAAACAATTACTAAAAGCACACTACAACTTTAATCCTAGAGAGACTAAGCCTCGGAACTAACTAGGGGCGTTATACAAGTGGTTTCCGCCGATTTTGATGATATTTATGTACATTATAATGAAGAGTCCAGAAACATACTCAACACGTATTATTGTAAGCTTCGGTTGTTCATAATCCGACAGTGAATATAGCTTCAAATAATTGAAGCTTTGTCATCCATAAATTTAGTGTTAAACCGTGCAAGTCGGACACTTACTAATTTCTTTTGCGATCAATAGTTACCGAGAGAGGCATGAAAATACACAAACTATGAGGGTTATTTTCTCACGTTGAATATGTATGACGGCTGCTAAAAAAATATGTGTCAAATATTTTTTAGAGCTTTATATTTTATGCAAATTTCATTAAAATCGGAGAACGCCTCTTGGGTAACACGATTTATACACACTCTCCTACCTACATTACTATTTATATTCAGTGCTTTTTTTACAGTAATATTTTTATTATATTAAATGTGATTCTTGAATTCATAGGTGCCCCAAAAAATCGGTATAGATATTTAACATAATAAGTTGTATGAAATAGTTCATACATTAAAAACGAGTTAAACAGATTTTGTGTTAAAACCGACTTCCTGAAAAAACAGTTTTTAAATTCCAATGTATCAAAAACTCAGTTTAAGCCGGCTTTAGAATTTGTACAAAAAGGAAATGAAAAATATAATTGAAACAGTAACAGAATATCATAACAAATAAGTAAAACATGGAAGTAATTAAAATTTGTACCATTTTTCAGTTTTCTAATATCTATTGAACTACAAATATATAACATAATAAAATATGCATTATGAAAAGTAAAATAAAAAAGTTAAAATAAATCGAATCCGCTCAAAATATGAATTATAAGTTGTTATTAGTTTATAATAGTAATAATTATAGTTGTTATTAGACAATCTGTATGTTGCCACATAGAATAGTATAATAAACTGTGTTTGTAGATTTGCATGTTAAACATTCGCCTGATTTATGAAGATCAGTTTTACTACAATATACTTACGGCTGAAGCCATTTCAAGTCAAAATGTGAGCAGTTTTAATTAGATGATCAATTAACTTTAGTACTGAAAACCAGATTGAAAAACAGGTTTATCATAGTTTATATGGACAAAGTAAAATTCGACAACTGATTATTAGAGATAAATTAAAAATTTTACAAATTTATTCAAATAAACCGGTTTTAAGATCTAGGTTTTAAAAATAACAAAGTCCACTGTTAAATGTATTACATTATTATAGTAGTTCTTATCTCGCAATACCCAAGTAATATTAAAATTGAATTTTTAAAAACATCATAACGACAGAAATGATAATACTAAATACACGTGATTCTTATGTGTTGACAACGGCTACTGATGAATTATTAGCAACATAAATACCATATAATATATTAATATAAATATAATATATATTATATTATATAAATTGTTTATAATATAAATACCACATGAGGCCTGATTTTATAATTAATGAAAGAGTGAGATGCTACGTTTTGCTGATAGTATATGCGCGCCATTTTATTGGACTGACACTAATTCAGTTTCAATTAGTTTCGACGTGTAATGAAAACTTCAATGAAGTCTAACCGAAAGTAGTACTAGCAAAAGTATAAATTCAGTATTCATAACTATGGTTTTAAAAGTAACTTAAGTTATTCGTCGATTTCGACGAGTTACTGTTACACTCCTTTCGGGGTACCTGTTGCCAAACTGTCTCATATTTTTCGAAAATAATCTCTTCGTTTCAAAAGTGCCAGAGTCATATTCTTTTATCTTCGTCCGAAACCCTTTACCGAGAACACTGTGAAATATTTTTAGTCACTTTTAGCCTGGATCTAGGAGCGCGATGAAAGCCACCCTGCCCGAAGAATAACCGGAAAGCAATAAAACATGAACAGGACAGCTCGAAGCGAAAGGACCCACCGCACCGGTGAGTGGGGAAAAAATATCTGACCGAAGTTGGAGAAAATGAAGTCGAAAGTGGCGGGGGAAGATAAGAGGGCGGCAGAACAATACGGGTGAATGCGCTCGGGACGATGACGGGCCGAGCCGAAGGGGAGTAGAAGGGTTCAGTATTCAGCGGGTTTAACGACCTTTCAAAATCCGTGGGTGAATCTGCGTTCAAGCTTTTGACACGGATCAAATATTGGCGTGTGTCGTGTCGATCGACGTGACCGCCGCATTGGTCCGCTTTGGTAAATCCTATTGAGTATTCAATTACGCCGAGAATGGTGGGGTACGTCCGTAGTTGGCTTGCTCTAGCTCGGTTCAGATGAAATTGGACAGTCGTGTGGCTCACAGAGCCGGGGGCACGCGATCATGCGTTCCTCCCGTGCTTTTCGATGCTTCCGACCAATTGTGTACAGATTATGGAAATACGCGTACAGCTAACGCCGCGACAGTGTCCGGCTGCACCTACAGGCAACAGGGCGGATGGAAGTTCGGCAAATTTCGAAACTGTGTAGCTTGAGAAGTTATGAAGAGTCAACAACAGCCAGATCGGGTCAGCTTTATATTGCAAGCATTTCTTTGGAACGGATATTCTCAAAGCACTTTCAGAAAAGGATTGGTCCTCGGAATGAGCGAGCAAAAATATACAGTGAATATTCTACAAAATATACAAAACTCACATTTTATACACTTATTAACACTTCGCACTCGAGTGTCTCCCCTGAGGCACCACTACAAATTATCCCTACGCCGGCAATGTTCTTTTTGGTAATTATACAGTTCACGCAATTGTGTCAGGCTATAACTTCGTTACAAGTACACTTACAGAAAAACATTAAAGGAAAAGGATGAAAGGTTAAAGAATACTGTATCCGTAGGACCTTATTTTTTAAAAAGATGTAATACTGCATGTGCAATCAACAATTGTCTTATTTATAAATGGAAATACATACTTTCTTTTGTATAAATAGATTATCTCGTCATTGTACGTAAAAAAGTATTGGCGTAGAATGTCAAAAAAGTTATTAGTTATCGAGATATTTAAAAAAATAAAGATAACTAATATACAGGGTGGTCCACGCAACTTGTTCACCCTCAATAACTTCCAAAGTATGCATTGTTTTAAAAACTTTTTCGAGAAAAGTTGTATGATTTGAAGGGATACATTATGTAATTCATATACTCTTTGTAAGTGGAGGCGTTTTGGAGATTTCAAAATCAACTTCTTTTTTTTTAAATGGAATCCTCTATTTCTTATGCCAAAATATCGAAGAGCGTAAAATTTTTAGTAAAAAAGTACTGACCTTCATTAGCCGCAAACTTAATAGTTAACAAATAATTTCACTTTGTTTCTTGAAAAGGGTCTATGCGTAATATCAAGTAACACTTTCAATATCATCAGAGATTCCCGTAAGAACGCGGAGTTTACGTGACAATGTTTATCAACATCGATTCTAATTATTCGTTAACTAACAGGTTTACAGCTAATAAAAGTCAGTATTTTTTTACTCAAAATTTAATGCTCTTCGATATTTTGGCATAAAAATGTAGCATTCCATTTAAAAAAACGAGGGTGGCCTTCAAATCTCCGAAACGCCTCCACTTACAAAAAAAGTATACGAATTACATAATGAATCCCTTCAAACCGTACAACTTTTTTCGAAAAAGTTTTTTCATACAATGCATATTTTGGAAGTTATTGAGGGTGAACAAGTTGCGTGGACGACCCTGCATAATATTATAGATAGCTAACCATTTTTTTGCCATTCTATCTCAATACTGTTTTACGTAGATTGCCGAGAGAAATCTATCTATGTAATTTTCGAAAAGACTGGAATCATTTAGACCAATTTTAAAAAATTACCTTAATACGAATTACTATATTTCATCGATGTACGAATAGAAAGTACATGGAACAAGTTTTTTTGTCTAATTATAATCTATACTAATAATGATAGCTTCTCTTTTTCATTTTTTGCTCTTTCTACGTTATTCGCGTTTTTAGCAGGCAATCAACTTTTTCAAAACAATATTTTATAATGTCTTCGTAGCTGTAAATATTCTTTTGTTTTATGAGTGTATTTGATCACGCGGAAACTTCGTTTCGTTTTTGCGGTTATATCGAGAAGCAAGAAAGGACAACTAATCGACGCAAGGTTTTTCATACCGTATAATCGAGCTGTCCAACAATACTAGGTTAAAGCAATTAAAGTACAGTTAATTGGAATTGTTTGAACATTCCGTTCGCTCCGATATGTAACCGTGTTATGCCATGTCGCGTAGTAAATTGAATATTCATTCAAAAAATAAAAGCGCATTATGTCTCTATATTTCATTGCTCTCCAATGTTCTAGCCTATTTTATCAGGCACGAGAGCAGAAACGTATATTGAATTTAAATCGTGTGTTCGTTCCCTTAGAGAATCAGTGCATCAGTGATTGACGCGCCTACTATTACACATGTTGATAAACGTCGTATATTTCAGCGATTGTGAATTTAAATACTTTATATACAGATAGGGACTTGGCTAGAGGGCGCGCGGTTTGAATGTTGGGGAATGTACGAGGAAGGAATTTGTAGGTAATTAGGGTAAAGCAAAGTGAGAAAGTGATGAGTGGCCGGAACGTTGGAGTAGGGGCACGAAGAAATAGATAAGGGAGAAGGGCGGAGGGCTGATAGATCGGAGAGTAGGAAAAGTGAGGTTAGGTGGCAGCAAGGTAAACAAAATGGTAAGACAGGTCATATAGATGAATTGATTATCATTGATTACAAACTAACCGCACTAATTGAAACTTTGCTTGAAAGGATCTATTTTTCTTTTATTTATAATACTTATAATTCACGTTTATTAGGTAATTCATCCTTTGAAAGCGCAGGTGCTGCAGTATCATTTAGTGATTAAGCTTTTGTTTTCTTCTTCCATAAACCAAAATTACATCAGCAAGATCATGATGACAGTTTGGTCGTTAGAAACAGGTGTTATTCGTTTTAGAGTCATAAATGTAGACGAAGTTACTACAGCGAAGAAATATTGCTAAGAGTTTAAGAAATATTCAAGAAAATTCTATTTTGTCGTTATCGATAGCCATTGGAGAATACATAGGCATACAATTAATATAAACTTCCGCCTTTTTCTAAGAAATTATGAACAACAAAGAAGTACCAATCACTGTAACCACCAAACAAATCGTAAATTCTTTTCTGCGGATAAATTCTTGACTTGATTTTTTAATGAGAAGATAAAAGGATCAGAAAACATTTTCAAGGTTGTTTTTTTACAACTTCTTTCTCTAGGCTTGGATTGAAAATATAAAAACTGCATTTGGTAAGTATGTGTAAGTTATATATTAGATATACAAATAAGTTCGGTGCCTTTACACTCATTCAACTGCAATTACGTTTCAAATTAAAATTTTTGCCACCGCTTCGGTATCTTAAAGTACTAACCTCACCCTACGAAATGCACTATACAACTTTACACTAATTATTACATAACTTCGAAAAACAATACATTGCACCATGTCGTTTCGGAAAGAGCATATTAGGCACTGTATTGTTTTTACATTCGAATTGAAGAAAAATGCTGTTGAGGCTACGAAAATGATTTCTTCTGTATTTGGTGAAAATGCTGTAACCCATAAATGTAGAAAAAATGATTCCAAAAGTTTCGTAGTGGAAATTTTAATCTTAATGATGCTGAACGCAGTGGCACGCCGAAACAAGTGGAGGACGAGGAATTAGAGGAATTTTTGAACGATGATCCTTGCCAAACGCAACAGGAACATGCTGAGGAAGTTGGTGTAACTCAACAAGCAATTTCCGTTCGTTTGAAGTAGCTTAAGAGAATACAGAAGGTAGGCCGTTGAGTTCCGTTGGAACCAGGCAGGTGATACTATTGCATGACAACGCATGCCCACATACGGCGAAAACAACATTGGAAGTCATTTCTTCTTTGGGCTGGGAGATTTTCCCTCATGCGGCATATTCCCCAGATCTAGCCCCCTCAGATTACCATCTTTTTCGGTCGCTGCAACATCATTTAGTTGATCCTCACTTCAAAACTCTCGAAGATGTTCGAAAAAGCATTAATGACTTTATTCGCCAACTACCCGAAAAGTGTGTAGAAAGTAATGGTGATTACTTCGAAACATAAACTGCATTCCTTCTTTTTATAAAGAAATAAACAACGAATATATGATAAAAAAGGAATCGAACTTATTCGTACACCTACTATATTCTGAAAATTTCATCGAAATCGGTTGATGCGAAAAAGAGCGGTAGGCATTAAAAGATATAAGAATTTATATAAGAATCAGATTTATATGATACCAGTTAGTAAAGCGCAACTCTTAGTGTCTCTGTAATTTTGACCGATTGCAATGTTTTCAAAAATTTCTTTTCGCGTCATGTAGCAAACTAACTTTCTTAAATTCTGCAAAAGAATTGAAGTTGTATGGTCCAAAGTGTCCGAATATTACTCTGTGAGTCACTGTATATAACCAGTATAGTGGAGTTTCCTGTTCAGAATTGAATTTAACAATATTAGTCGAAGGAAGACATGTCCTATCTTTGCAGGAAATCGAAGTGCAATTGCCCAAATCGAGAAGATTCTATTTAACAATGTAATAGGAACTCGGGAGCGAACAGAGGCCGAGTGTATCGGCACGTTCCCAATATGTTCACACGTACGAGTCGTGTGTACGTTTCGTGCGCAAATCGAGTTCTATAATATGTCGGTATGTAGGTTAGCCATTGCTTCGTGACGACGGAAGCCGTACACTTGACTGGCTTTTGTCAAGAGTAAGCTCGTTAGGACTTAGAAGAACTTTGTTAAGCTCCGGGAACGCGCAGTCGTCAACGATTCACGCGACTGGGAAGGTGTTGCAACGGATGCACGCTTACACAGGTCCGGTCTATACAGACGGCCGTAGCCGTTTCGAATGGTCATGATCAGGAACCACCGCCGGCGAGTTCTGATCCGAGTGGCTTTGATCCTTCTGCCGCGGTATACTATTCCACAATATAGTATCGAATTCAAGGGAACTTCGTTAAGTGGATTCACTGAAACTATCGAGCGGCGACCGAAAATTTTTACTACACAGTCAAAGGCTGTGCTGCGTCTAGTCGAGTTTCACTGCAATATAGCTACGGTGGCCGATGATTCAGAGAAACACAGAGAATCAAGTTGCTGATTGCGATCTACAATTTGTTGTGCATTCGTCTGTCCTAATGTCGCCTCTGTGATTGCCATATTGTTCGCATACACTGCTGTTTGTTGTCATGAATTAAGTTTCTTAGATATTGACTTGCAGAGTAGATAATCATTTCGGGAACTAGTTGACGCATTTAAACATTACCAAGGAGATGTAATTTATATTGATGCCTTATATATTAATAGAAATGTTGTATGGCAACTCACGAGAATAATTAAAGGTATGAAAGAGAAAATGAACAGCTGTCATAGGATTTGTAATATATGCATTAGTCAAGAATGTTTTTGCTTTTATATCAGCATCACACTTGAAAAATAGTAAAAAACAATCAGCAGAAAAGGAATTAACTTTTTGATGTTATTTTATTCGGTTTATTAACATTTAAAAAAAGGGTCACACATACTCTATGGTCGTGAAAGGGTTGAGTGATCGGTTTAATTCAATATTGACGAATAAATAATGTACAGAAAATCAGTAATTTCTATCCTACATGCATTTAACTAACAATTTCTCCGATATAGTACAAAAAAATTGTTATGAAAAGTCTGTCATTAATGAAACATGAATGTATGCGTGTTTTCACGTATCCCACAAGTAAAACTCGTTACTTGTGGGACAAAAGGAGTAATGAATTAGAAAGATTGTATTTGCACAATTTGACATGAAATCGACATCACTTCGTTATTATGGCGGCTGAAAAGTGTATGAGAGGAGGAAAAAGGAGAATGAAGCGTTTCCTCCTAGGCCCGCTAGAGGACTCATCAGTAAGGCTATCTAGCGGGCCCGTGCCTTAGACGCGGGATGTCGTAGCCTTACGACGTAAGGACAGTTTAGGACGGTATACAGGGTGTCCCACATAAATGGGAACACCTAAATATTTGTCGTATTTACAGTCCTATCAGAAAACTTCAGAGGACAAAGTGACACTATTGCAGGGGGCAAATATAATGGTAAAGAAAAAAATTTTTTACGTCGTGTTTTTTAATGATATTTCAAGGTCACCGATGTTTTTTTTAAATGGAATAGTATATTTTTTTACGACAGCATGATAGACAATAAAAAACTGAATTTAGTGGATACCACCTTTTTGACCTTGAAATGACCTTGAGCAAGAATAATCATTTTACAGTGAATAAAATGTGGAAGTTTTAAACTTACGTTTAAAACTTACGTGTTTAAGCAAAGATTACGCGCTGTAGGTATTGTCGATTTCCTGAGATGTAATTGAAGCACATGCTGCAGTAATTATTACGATTTTTAGAACTTACACTACCGGTATTTTTAAATTGTTTTACTACAACGGAAATTGCGTGTAACGAAGGACAAATACGATCCACAAATTTTTCACGATACAAATATACTGCTTGCCTCAAATATTGGTGGCTTTCACCATAAGTGAAAACCATATCGATTCGTTTCTGTACAGTATAACGCATTGTTATCACTTTCACGTTGCGAATGCGAATAATGCAGAAGGAACTACGTACTTATTCTAACCGATTAACCTTCTGTTAACGATCTCAATGATACATACTCTAACATAAACATACGCTGTTTACTATGAAAAATATTTCAAACATTTATTGTGGTTTGTAAAGGTCAATCCGACGTAAAGAACGCGTAATCTTTGCTGAAACACGTAAATTTTAAACTTCCACATTTTATCCGCTCCAACATGATTATTCTTGCTCAATGTAATTTCAAGGTCAAAAAGGTGGTATCCACTAAATTCAGTTTTTTATTGTCTATCATGCTATCGTAAAAACAATATACTATTCCATTTAAATTTCATTAAAAAACAACATAAAAAGTTTGTTTCTTTACCATTATATTTGCCCCCTGCAATAGTGTCACTTTGTCCACTGAAGTTTTCTGATAGGACTGTAAATACGACAGATATTTAGGTGTTCCCATTTATGTGGGACACCCTGTATATACAAACAGAGGAAGATTCAGGTAGTAGCGGGAAAGGTGTTGTCGTACTGTCCCTCTGTTGACGAGCATAGGAAGAAGCCGCCACATTATCATCGCTATTTTTTCTGTGGTTGTATGTCTGTAGTAATGTAATTTCTAATTAATGTACGTGAACATAGGAAAATTAATTTCCAACTTCGCCAAGAGTCTAAAATGGATATATACGAGGTCCGTCCTCGCAGATGCGATATTCGGTCGATGTTACAAATTTGCGACGGCAATACAATCATTAATCATTGATGCGTTCAACCATGCGATCTTTATAGCGCTACTAATCTATACCCGTTACACTGCGACAACGTAATTTTGGCAACAGTTCTCCTTTATTATACTGATCGTGAGAATTATTGGTATCGATAACAACTAACTCGATAAACGCGAAACAGCTAGCTTTTTATAACTGATATGTATAACTTTGTAGAACTGCGTTTCCAAGCAAAGAATCGTATTTACTTACGACTTGTAAAGGAGGTACATTGCGAGCTTGTTCGCAAACTTTGCTCCTTTGCGTGTATAAAGTACTATAAAGTCTAGACTTGTTTCACATAAGATCGACACAGAATATGACTACGTCTCTATGGTTGTTCCAATACCGTCATGATAAAGATAAAAGTGTTTCAAGTAACTATTCGAGGACTACACAACAATTCACTTTGGAAACCTAATGTTATAACATCGTCAATTGTAAGATTCATAGTTAGATTGCGTACTGAGATTATCTTATGTCTTCTACAGGGTGCGGTAAAAGTTTGGAAACTTTCAAAATAATTACTGTACAACCAACTTTTTCTTTATTAAAACGAACACAACAATAATAACATTAGAAATCCTTAAAATTTATGTTACATAACGTCTTTTTCGAAATGACCTCCATTTGCTTTTACGCAGGCCTCGAGATGCTTCGGAAATTGATCGATCACGGCACGCAGCGTATTTTCGTCAATTTCGTCCCACGCTTTCTTCAAATCATTCTTCAACGACTCTACTGAGCTGTGGGGTGTAGCACAAGCTTTTGCCTGAAGAATCCCCCAGATTGAATAATCCAACGGATTCAAATCGGGTGAATATGGCGGCCATTTTTTGGCCAAGATGAATTCCGGAAAATGGCCCTTACAGAAGTCCCGAGTTGTCTTAGCACGATGAGCGGGTGCAGAATCCTGGTGAAAAATCCAGGGTTGTCGGTGGTAGTGGTTTTGTGCCCACGGAACTACGATGGCTTCCAAAATAGTGCTAACGTAATTGTTAGTATTAATCTTGACTTCATTTTCCACGAAAATCAGGTCAGTTTTTCCTGTGGCGGTCACCCCTGCCCAAACCATAACTCCTGCAGGTTTTTGAGTTCGTGAAACGATGCGACCTTTCTTATTCGCTTCAGAAGACCCACGAGCAAGCACTCTATCATTTCGGACGTTACAGGCCCGCTCGATGCTAAAATATTTTTCGTCGGAAAACAATGTTCGATTGTGAAACCTAGCACCGTGTCTCCGTTTCAACACGAGACAACGCTTCTTCCGTTCATTGTTTTTCTTATCATTTAAATGTTGTCCTTTTTGAAGCTTAAACGACTTTAGTTTAAGCTTCTTTTTGACAATATTTATACCTTCTATAGAAATTAGTGGCGTACAAATTCAGTAAACTAGAGTTTTAAAAAAAATTATATAGTAATATCGAGTCGGATTTGTGACGAAGATTTCAAACAAAATCTACAAAATATGATTGTTATTCCTTTCTATATTTCCCTTACGGGGACTATCTCATCAAATCATTTAAAATAAAGATATGACATTTAGGATTTCTTTTCTTAAATGAAACATTTTATAAAAAAAACTTTTTTCTTTAGTTTGTACACTCTTTCAGTTTACAAAAAAAAATTTTGTTACGGTTCCTATTGCGGTGTAGTTTATAGATGGCGGTAATCGCACCGCTTACAAAATATGGGGGCCATCATAGCACGTTGTAAGATGTTCAGAAATGAAAACGATAGGAATTCTTAAACCTTATATCAATGACTTTAATATGGAACACTGTGAGACAATAAATTAAAATGACGATGTTTAAGGCGAGTTTAATCTAACCGTATAAAAACCCGGTCAGTTTTACGTGTATAAGTATGAATAACAAAAAAGAGTGTGTTTCAAAATTCATCGTTTTGGTCCATGCAATTTTTCGAATCGGTCCACCACATTTTTTGAGGACGTGGCCACTGTTTTCATAAACCACAAAAATAACCGCAACAAAACGATTTTTGTATACTAAAAGTGTGTACAAACTATGGCCGAAATTTTTTTATAAAAAACATCACGATACTGTCGTCTTTACTTTAAATCATTTCATGAGAAAGCCCCCTTAAGTTGAAGTAAAATTCATTAGTTAACAATCAGGTGTTGAAGTAAATATAGACATACAATGAGTAGCAATTTTCTTTTTCCTTTACGAAATTATTAAAATCAAAGATATTCTAGTCGTTATAACCGGTAAAAGGTTAATAAAACAGTAAATAAATTAACTATAAATTTAGTTTACAGAAAACGTTTAGCAATAGTGTTCTAAAATTTCATTAGTTTCCTACCGAAGCTTTTATTTGATCACAGTTTGTGGTTTGCTATTTGCCATTCTCGGTTGTCCAATATCAACTATTAGGTCCGAGCGGGCAAGCAAAGTGGTAGAAACAGTTCGGTCCTCGCTAATCCGAGCCGGAGAGAATACGGTAAACCGTGGAACACCATAAATCCTTCTAGAAATCCTTCGGTACGCATTCCGGGAATGTTTCTCGCGGGAACTGACGCGAGGAGTCGTACCTTAAGACCGTAAGGTTACGCGGCTACGGTTTATATGGGTTTCACACAGGTGCTTATTCCGCTGCAATTTGGCCGGGTGCATAGAGAGCATGGCGAGCATGGGGAGCATGGAGAGCGCAAGGCGGAGCAGGTTACATGCCTGCATAAACTGTTTCCCCGCGTGTAGCGTGCGTAACGGGGGCGAGCCGTATATACCCGGCCATTCGGTCTTTATTTATAGTCGAAAGACGGAGACAATACGCTGGACGCACGCTAGATTTTCACAATTATTGCTCCTACGGGGGAGCACGAATCAGCTTGATTCATTTTTGGGTTCCATGCGTGACGCGGCGAAGGCACGCCGCGTTGTGAACCACGAGCACCATTCTCTGCGTTTTTCTTTTCGTCGCGAGCAGAGCCGAGCGGAGAGGGGCGGAGCAGAACGACGCGAAGTGAACCTAAGCTGCGCGTGTCAGCTTGGTCCGTTTCGCAACGTGATTTAGATTGTCACTGGGATATTCTTGAACGTTTCCCAATGTTTACAGCCCCGATAAATTTCTCGGAAATCTGCGGATAATAAGTAGAAACAGATATCTCGGCCAGAAAATGAAAATTCTTGCGGCGTTGTGGTGTCCAAATAACAATAAAAACTGGCAATATTTTTATGTTACTTTTTTGAACGGAGCTCTGAACTCGATTTAGAGGTATTACACTTGCGATGATATCGCACCGTTAGGGCGCTAACGATACATTAATTTTTATTGGATTTGTGGTGACGGGCGTTCAAGTAAACAATGGAACATTCACGCGAGGTTTCGCGGTGGTAGAAAACTAACCGTAAAAGGCGAACGCTTGAATACGTTACACGGCAAAGTATACGTTAGAAATTATTACGCAAATTGTGCGAATAATATTTCAATATGAGCAGTAATAAATGTTTATTGCTTTACAGCGTTTATTCAGTTTGATATTTATTTATTTCATAGCCTCCGGAAATCGAAAATTTGCAAAAGAGAAATGGAACTCGTATGTTCTTGTATTGACTAGAGTTGTATAATTTTTTTTGGTAAAAATAAATCCGCATATTTAAAAAAAAGTTTCGATTTCTATATACAACATTATTCAAGCGAAGCCATTATTCGTTGTTGTACATTCTTATTATTTTACTCACCGCGGTAGAAATTATAATAAATCTGTTTTATTAAAAGAGTAATTTTTAGGGAGTTTGATTGAAATATTGATAGTGGCAGTGATCATGATAATTAAATTCTTTCTGTGTATGGTTAACAAGGGGAGGCTGCGACATGATTCTGCTTTTTGAACTAAATTGGACTCGAATGGTAGGGGTCGACGAATGCAAACGACTTAGAGCATGGTGCACGCATATGGTTAGCCACTTCTTAATGAAAAATTACACTGGAAAAATCTTGATAATTAGTATATGATTATTTATAAAGAAATCAGTTTGTAGATAAGTAAATAGAAAAAAACTCGAAGAAAAAAGGGAAAGTTGTAAAAATGAAATTAAAACATCTCAAAAAAAAGTAAAGAGGATAAGACTGTCTGCTTTATACAACACGTGGATAATTAAAGGCAATATGAAACAAACGTCCTTTGTTGACTTCCATTCTTTATAACTTTGTATTTTATTCAGTAAGAGATCACAGGACATACTCCTGTAATTTCAGAGGTAGGCAGAGTCAGAGATGGGGTGGAAGTGGGTCTATAGGAATACCAACCTTACACGACTAATTACGAAATTAGTTGACAATTTATCGGCAAGAGAAACTAACCCGTTAATACTACCTAATTAGTATCTAAACTTCGAAACATATAATCTCCTATATTCAATTTCCTTCGGGTGGTTGCATCGGTAGCAGGTTTATCACTTCTCACTAGACTGCGTATTTTATGGATTTATGGTCAAAATGACTAGGTGGAATACTATACTGCAAAGACATTATTAGAGTCTATGAATATTATTATAATTTTTTTCAATATATTATAATTATTTAAAGAAGAAACGCAGCTATTGGATCTGCAGTCTATTTATTACACATACTTACTAATTAAAGAAAAGCACAATAGAATATCGAGAGAAGTATTCGAAATATATAAGGTGGGACGGAAGTCGTAGTACAACCGTACAGGGGGTGATTCTACAAGTGAAAATAAATGAAAACAGAGGAATAACATTTTTTCGTTTGACGTCTAGTTTTCGGGAAATTCACGTTTAAGTATCCGTCGGGTTTGCGTGCTTTAGTATATGCAGGAAGTAGAATTAGTTGGTCCTGATCAGACGTGCCAGACGATTCCTATTTAATAACACACGTACTCGCTGCATTTTCAAACTCGATTTTCTCGAAAACGAAGCTTCGGGTGGAAAAAAGTATATAAAATTGTTTTTATTCTTTCTTTTAAATATAGAACCACGTCTGACCCAGTTGTATTACGATTTCCGCCTCAACCTGTATTGGGATCTGACATTTTGAGTGGCGCCGTCTGCTGCCGAAAAGTAGAAATACTCTAAGCTTGGCTGGGCTTGGCTTATAGCAGCTTACAGTGTTAACAGGTGTCAATTACAGTATAAACTTACAGTGTTAAAACAGGTGTTAATTAAAAATAACGTTATGGAAGCTCCAATTTTTCCACCGCGTAGCAAAAAAAATTTTGATTATTGTGAATAAGTGAAAGATCGTGATAGTGGAGCGAGCAAAAATTTGTTGCTCCGTTTCCACACTTTCAAATGCAGTATGTGAAGTGAACTGCTTGAAATTTACAAGACCTTCATTTCTAAAATATAAGAAACAATTTAGCAAAGAAAAGTCTATTTTAACAGCTAACATAGCTAAAGCTAGAGTGCATATTGAAAGATACAACCAGCGTATAAAGACTTTCAAAATTCTCGGTTCAGTGATGCCTGTGGCATTGGTGCCTCTAATAGAAGACATTTGTAGAATTATTTGTGGAGTAACTAATATGTCCTTACCAATTCTAAGCGATTAGAAATTTATGGAATTATAATTGTAAATTTAGAAGGTATATTAAAAAACATGTTTTTTTTTTGTAAAATGAATTATTTTATAAAACATACTTTAAAAAGCCGCTGTCTTTCAACAAACTTTCTTTCTGCAGGATTCGTACCTGCCCACTTGCAAGTTTCACCCATACTTACAAAAATTTTCAGTAAAAACAAAACGAAGAGTCCTTTAACTTCATTTGCGTCGGATATGTCATGTCAACATTTTACTGGGTTGTTCGTGTGTATAAATTTTTCCCTTTTTATTGTTAACAATTTCTGAATGACCAACTGCGATATATTTTATATTTAATAGCATAATACTATCATTATTATATTATTATATATATTTTAATAATTTTTCTACATGTTCTTCTGATTTACGTATAATATAATGGTTTTACAACAAAATCATGTATACATATTTTGAACTCTCATTTACTTTCACATTAGAGTAAGACATTTTCTTCATCAGAAGTTTTGTCATAATTTTTAATAAGTATAGAAATCATTGTTCAAACCAATTGACCAGTATAAAACGTGATCTTTCTAGAATTATAACTCACTCAAGGTTTCAGTTTAAGCAACAGTTTGACAAGTTTAAGTTTTCTTTGAGTGCAAAGAATCAACCTATCTGTTAAGTACAGAATTTTATACGTTTTATAGTAAAGATGAAATTAATTTCCAATTACTTCTGAGTTTGATCAATTCATTTTTAACGAGGAAACCACGTTGGAACGTTCAAAGCGGATGTCTAATGATACTAATTACTTAAATGATTTAAGCTATGTTTTCAATTTGCTCCTTTTGATCTTGTGGCCAACTTTGACTATTAACAAGAACGAATACAGAGTACTACAAAGATTCGTTACGGTAGATTACGTTATCTCCGTAGTTATAGAGTTGATTTAGTAGCCGGAATCGTTGAAGTGGTAGTTGCATTTAATCGTGCCTAAGTAATGGCATTTTGTGCTCGAACTATAGTCTTACGTAAAATGAAAGTGTACGGTGCTTTTGTTAAAAGCTTTCAGGGCTTTTATTAAAGCCTCCGCTGCAGTCTTGCTAACGGTTTTAGTGCCTTCACGTATAGGTAATACCATCTATATAGTCATAATTATTATTGTTACTATCTGACCAAGATTCTCCTTGGCCTTCATACAGATTATAAATCGGTAAAACTCATTTTGATAAAACAAAATTTGCAGACACTGAGCATTAGCATTTTATTTCAAGACTTTTCGCACAGTATGTAAAATATGGTTATATTATTATTCACTTATATTATTATTCACTTAATGGATGTATTTCCTCTTATTTGAAAAAGGCTATACCAATCTTGAAATGTTTCAAGATTTATTTAACACTCCGGCAGCGGAACCTGGGTCTATTTGATCCAGAATATCAAAATCGAGATTTAATTACAC
The DNA here is from genome assembly GCA_913789915.3 of Sphecodes monilicornis. Lineage (NCBI taxonomy): Eukaryota > Metazoa > Arthropoda > Insecta > Hymenoptera > Halictidae > Sphecodes > Sphecodes monilicornis. Next base: position 2,035,146 of record OU565295.1, on the reverse strand, counting down.
ATTTTCTGGCGATTAAATTAAATGGACAGCTATTACATTAGAAAAAAGGAAGGCTAACATGTTGTTTAAAAGAAATACCTCCAAAAATATGATTCCAAGAATTGATGAATAAAACAGGGAATAGTCATAAGCATCATCAATTGTGTAGTTGTAATAACGGTCCACTGTTCACGGTTTGACAAGTGTTTTATGAAATATTTTAAATAAGACGTTTTCTGGTTCTCTCCATTATGATTGTTAGAACATGAAACCGCCGACTAGGGTAATATTTGAATAAATTGTTAAGCAATTAGATTGTTACTACGGGAAACTATGGTGTAACAAACTCTATATCAAAAGATAACTCAGTATCTCTGCAACGATAATTGTAATGTAACGTAGTATCGTGTAATTAAAGTCATCCAATTTTTCGTTATCGGTAATTATAATTACCGGCTATGAACTCGTAAAATTGTGCATTGTCCGGGGCCGGTAAAAATACGTAATAGGATCAAAGAAAATTATAGTACTTTATAATTACATAATTTCCTCGATTGGTTTAGCTAGATACTATAAGGTTAATCAAGATGATCCTCAGTTGTCCGACTACATGATACCTCAACTAACGATTTAGAGAGAGCGGAGATTTATAAAAGATATGTGCATTAAATGCACACGGATACATTTTCTAGCATGCAATCTGTCCTTTCGAAATTTGACGCAGCTGTCAGTCAGCCATGCCCATAAATCAATGATACGCCGGATTGCAATTAACATTAATCCAAGTGTAATTCTAATAGGCGGCGATACTCGTGAGAATCTAAGTTTTAGATTAGGAATTTATTTAAAGAATGTAGAAAATGTCGAGTTCTCAAAACTTATATGCAAATGTTCACATTAGCATATACGTATAAAAATTTATGTTTGATTTATTCTCATATTTATTTACGAGGAGTATTTATTGGAAGTATAATCAATTAATGAAATGCGATGACAAAATTAATTTTGTGCATGGTCGCTAATTGCGGTATTGTCGATATGGCAGTTAAGAATTAATAAATAACATTAATTTTAAATAATAGATCTACCGAGTGTAATCTCACCAGTCAATTTAGGTAATTTGCCCATTTGTGTAAATGTCGATGTAATAGGATAATATGTTCTCATGAACAAGCTTTGCTTTCGGTATACTGTCCAATGCAATTATACATGTTGATCGGTAACTGGTGCTACAACCGAAAACTGTGTGAGACTTTGTTTTCGAGAAAATCCAATTTGAATATTCCGAATAGGAATCGTCTGACGCGTCCGTTCATGACCTACCGAATCTACTTCAACAAATGTTAGGTACGTGAACTTAATGGATTTTCTCGAAAACAAAGTATCTTATGAAAAAATTTTATTCCACATTTTCAACTTATTTTTTCTTTAACACTATCTTTGGGTTGTAACACCAGTTACCGATCACCCCGTATGTTTGTTACCACAAACGGTATTTTGGAGGAATGGTTTTGAGAAAATGGCTGCTATATCCTTCTAGTATGAAATACTTAGCTCAGTTTTTCAGCAAGTACTGTCCGCGCAACGAGAGTTGGCACAAAATCTCGTCAGTGGGGTGCAGGGGGAACGGCGAGTCCCTACTCTTGACGCAAGGCTGCGGATCCCACCACTGATCAGTGGATCCCACTCTTACGCTTACATTTTGGCGGGAACGGTCGAAATAGGCGCTCAGCGTCACCACCATCTTACTCCATGGTCACCACATCTCTCTGTTACAGTCACACTCAATACGTTCGTTGGCTGTATTCGTCAACCGATTCGGCCAATCGCTGAAAACGTGTAGCGCGTAGTGGGAGCATCACGTGGTACCCACAAGTTTCTCTGTACCAACTCTCGTTGCGCGGGCTATACTATACAATAAGATGTACATATTATTTTTTTAAAGGAACGTAATTTTATATATAAGCGAAATTGTTAAATATCTCGACTACGGAGACATCCCAGTAGTCGATGGCAATGACAAACCGGACCGATCGAGCTGCCAAACATTAATCGTTAATGTACTCGATAGTTCGACAGCGAACAAAAGATATCAGCACGCGGCGGCACGGGGAAACGTACATAGAGATAGAGGAAGAGAGCAAGGGCAAGGAAGAGAGAGAGAGAGAGAGAGAGAGAGAGAGAAGTGTAGAATACTTCTCGAAGTGATTGATCGTCCCGCGAGAACGACGCCCCTTTCGTCCTCGCAACCGTCGCGCGACGCGCGGCGTCCATTGAAGCGATCGTCGGGTCGGCGTCGCCTCGCCTCGTGTCGCGTCATCGTGTCGCGACGCGTCAATCCGTGACCCGCACACGTTCCAGGATACGGTGGATAGATTTATTAATGTCCGGGGATAGAATTCTCCGTCGACTGGACTGACGGGAAATCAATAGGACATCCGCCGTGATAACATTATATTAAGAATAAATAACGATTTATGAGGCAAAGGACCAGCTCGAGAGAACGCAGCCGTGCCGACGCGATGCAAGGCGATGCGATGCGAAACGATGGTTCTTCGCTTAAAAACAGTCGCTGTGTCCATTAGGCGCTTTGACGTGTGTAATATCACGACGGGTCGCGCGTAATCATGGTGGAATTTACTGGTAAACGATAACGATAGGAAATCGATGCTGGGGTAATAATAGAAGAGGGTATATTGAAAATAAACATTGGCGGAGGTGAATCAAGTTTCTGCTGGTAGAGCGACGTGCGCGTTTAGCTACTTTCCGGCGCGTTCGAGTTGAATTTGCCCCGAGTAGCCCCGTGGATTTTCAATTAAATTCTCCGGGGGTTTGATGGCGTTAGATTGGCCCGTCGTGCACTGCATGCAGTGCAGCAGATTCGAAGACGAAAATCGTATTTCGAGTTTTTGCGAGATGCTTATGCATCTTCCAACAAATTGAATTGAAATGCCTTTTATTTGTTGCCCTCGAGAATATTGGTTGCACAAAATTTTATTTTGCATACGGATCTGCAGTATCCTAACTACCGTATTATGCTATTGCAATACTTTTTCACATTATGAATTCGACATTTTTCTTCCTTTTGCTATTCTGAATCTGGCTCATTACACTGCGGAAATGTATGCAAATGTATATTTTTGTACGAATGCATTAAATAAATGGGATTTTGACAGAGGTACGTTTCACGATTAAATGACCTCAAAAACATATTGTTCCTTTTGCCTATTTTGTACATTGCATATATTTTCATACAGCATCTTGCATACTCTGCATACTTCTTGCACATACAGAATTTGTTTAGAAATTAGTTCGATTATTATATGCATACAATAAATGTATTTATTTATGAATGTTACGATTCTATAAATTAAATTTTATATTTTATTTCATGCTATTTTTATATTTTCATTTACATATAATAGAAATATATTGTCGAATACATAAATTAAACGCAATTGCGTCTTTATTTTGCTTATTGAATTGTGTATTTCCTGTATTTATTGTGCATATACTTTGCATATTCGTTACGTTTACAGTTACGTTTTCGTCAGTTAGTTGATTTTGATTGCTAATCTCTCGAGTCTGTGCCAAATAAGTAGTTAATAAAAACTGGGTAACAGATGGGAGCAGCCATTCTTTCGTATCATTTTTTAGAATTCAACATCAAAAATGTGCAGCCAAAACTACAGAGTTGTCTTAAGTGTTTTTACATAAGCTTACTAAAAGTTCGGTGTAAGGAACTTCTTCAAATTAGTTGTGCAATTTTGATAACATGAAGAGAGGAAGAAGCTAGTTTCAAAGTAAAGGATACTTTTTCAACACCAGGCATCGTGGAAAATGTAAATTATTATATCTTTGGCAACATATACGTAACTATTAACCCTCGGATAGTTCATTACTCACTTAGGAGCGTTCACGCCTTTAATTAGTAATTTTCAAGGATATAATTTTGATGACATTTCTTGTAGACACATTAGTATTTCGGTTATCCTAATACAGCAGCTATACATTTACTTTAATTTCCACAAACTAAGTATGTAAATGAGGATTTTCATATTCTTTATCAAAATAGACCCAGTCACAGCTATCGGAGGATTAATTCAATTAAAAGTCGAATTTGCACTGATATGTCTACGTATAACGAAATGAGCAGATTAAATCAGCGACACTGTAATCAAAATAAACTTCTTTATTATATCAAAAGTTCGATTATAATCTAAAGAATTGATTAGAAAATCTATAATTATAATCTTTATTAAATACTTTATTATTAGGTAGTGCATATTTTTGTGAAAAGTTGCAAACGCAACTTTTATCTAAATAGATTCATGAATAAAAGTAAGCATCATTGTAATCAACCTCCTTATTGTATTACGGTAGACATTGAATTTTTTGTTCATTCACGTTCTTCATTTCCATGATTGTCATCTCCATTTTGTAGTTTCTTTTACCATTAAATAATAGTACGTTGATTAATCACTCAGTTGATTAATCAATAAGTTGTTTTTCCATGAATATAAAAAGAATGGATAAATATTACGTTCAGTTGAGGCACCTCGGATGTCCTTGACCTTGACATATGTTGTCGAGATCACCTTTCACGGTTTCTGGCGGCGCTTATTGTTTATTACAAAGTTATAAACAAAAGAAGTTTTCAAAATATAGCAGTTATTTGAAGTATTGAAGGCTAAAACAAAATGCTGTATTGCTATCAAGATCACCTTTCTAAGTAACCCCCAAGAGGTTTTAGCCGTCGCTCGTTTTTTATTAAAAAGTTGTGAACAATAATATACCAATGTTATCATATTGCAATTTGCCCGTATTTAAATGAATGTAATTTTGGATTGGACATATGTTATCGAAGAATTTTCTGAAATTGAACGACCTCAAGATGGTGTTAGGCCTGGGTTAGGTCTGGTAATCTAACCAAGCATAACCCAGACCTAACCCAGATTTAGCGCCATCTTGAGTGTTTAGCCGTCGCTCAATTTTTATAAAAAAGTTAAAAAATCAACTTGGACTATGTCTCCTTTTGAGACCGTCCGAGGTGCATCCCCTAAACGTGATATTTACCAAAGAATGCACGACAAACACATTGATGAACGTTGAAATAAAATTTATTTACAAATAAAATTAGATCAATTAGAATTAAAATTGAAAGTAGTATTTTAAAGATCAAGTTTGTAGTTGGAAGTGATCTACAATAGTAAACCAGTAGACTGTAATAGTATTTCTTGATCGAAACGCATTATAACATTTGCATTCTGAAATCGGACATTTCATATGCAACAACCTAATTACACTTAATTGTAGGTCGTAAATTCTATAATTGAATGAAGATCCCCAGCTAGTCATTAGTGGCATGTTGCAACACAATCGAGGCTCGTCTATTTATTTAGTTCTGTCTCCCAATGCTGTCAACAGTCTCCAATCACGCGACGTACAGGGTGGGGAAAAATTATTGGTCATCCTTTTGGAAAGTGATAGAACTCGTCGAGATCGCCAACATTGCATCATAAACATAGTGTCGCAAAATTAACTTTCAAAGTCATTTTCAATGTCAAATTTTTTTATTGGCTTAGTCGATTCTACTCGTCGAGCTAAACAAAAGTCTCAAAGGGGCCATATGCCGGAAATCAATATTTCATAGAGGACTTCGTTTGAAGTTTTAAAACCCAAAAAATATACAAATTTTTCAGAATCAGTTTTGGGGGGTGATTTTCGCTAATCATGATCAGGATATTCAGAACATGATTTTAAGAACTTTATAAGCATCAGATTTATTTTCTGACTTAATGAAAATCGATTTTTTTTAAATTTCAGGCAAAAAATCTTCAAACGAAGATTTCTCTATGAAATATTGATTTCCGGCATATGGTCCCTTTGAGACTTTTGTTCGGCTCAGCGAGTAGAATCGACTAAGCCAATAAAAAATTTGTCATTGAAAATGACTTTGAAAGTTAATTTTGCGACACCATGTTTATGATGCAATGTTGGCGATCTCGACGAGTTCTATCACTTCCCAAAAGGATGACCAATAATTTTTCCCCACCCTGTACATTACTAATAGTAGGAAAGGTATACTGCAATAAATTCGAGTTTCTACGAATGGTTGTAGGAAGTCATTTAAACTCCATTGCGAAGGTTCGTGTGAAATTCTCGAATATTCATGGCGAACACTCGTATGCTTGTAATCAACTGATCGACCAATTTTTACACGATGGCGACGATCGAAGAAAGAAAATTACGCTTGTTGATTGCCGACGTTTTTCCTAGAAGTGGAAAGCAACGATTCCTCCAGGACTAACCGCTCGTAGGGTTGTTGGACCTGATTAAGGGATCGATTCCAAGAACCGGTTGTGCCGAGCGTCTAGGGTGTCTCGCAGGGGTCGCGGTTTATGGTAGTATTGTTCCACAACTGCTAAGGTACCTTGCGGTACAACATAAGCGGTACACGTGTTAATTAATCCTCGCTCGAGTGTTTCGTTTTTAAACGAGTTTCCCGGTTTTTTTTTCGAAACGCGACTACGAGCTGCTTGGAAACCTTGGGGAACAAACGAGTTAGTCTTTTAGTTTAATTGGTAAAAAGTTGCGTTTTTTAAATCTTCGTACAGTTAAAAAGTGTGCTCTCAAAACAATTTCATGAAATTCAGAACATTGTAGAAGTCATGGAGGTGGACACAAATTTTTCTTAGAATATACTGAATTAATTAGATTGTTCTTTGAAACGCGTTTTCAAAGATAAAATGTGATACGTTTTTATATTTTTAAGAAAGTGGAAACAGATGAAGCAGCGAAAATCGTGTTATTTGGCTTTAATTATAATTCAAAATTTCTTTAATTTTTCAAAATCCATTAAAGGGAACACTTTGCATACCTTTTAGTATTAATTCCGTACATTATGCTAGTCGAAATGTCGCGAGGGCCAGAAGAAAATGGCGATTTCGCAGTTAACTAGCAGCCTCTGGTTTTGTATTCAGGAAGAATTGCTTTTTCAGCTCCATAGGTTCATTTTGAAAAGTAAATGACAAACCTCTCGACATAGAAGTTTCTAGAAAATGTATACCTCCGAATACGATTCGCCAAGAGAAACTATTGCGTTCGCGCACAAACTTTTCGTCGCGAGAGTAATTCCAACCGACACGTTTTATCTGAGAATTACGGGAAGTGGAAAGTAGCGTACGGCACGCGAAAAAGCGTCCGCGATCATGGGATTCGCATGAGAGATTAGCTATGTCGTTCGGAAGAGCAGGCGAAAAAATAGAGGAGGGTGGACAGAAAGACAGAAAGCAGCGAGCCTGTATAATTCAAATATTTCTCTGAGGCAACATATCGATTAAGCGCGAAACGGCAAAGCTGCATGAGAAAATAAATATCCAACGAGTGAACCGCCTTTGGGAAAGCTGGTCTTTTAGAAGCACGTATATTGAAGATCGGTAACCGGGGAATATCGGGGGCGGGTATGGTCGCCGGCAGGGAAATGTAGAATGTAGATTCATCCTGACTGTGCTGCGAACACATAAGCCACGGATCGCAGAATACGCAAGCAGTTACGGTCGTCAATTCGCCGACGCGAGACGCGTTTGTAGATATGCACCTGAAATAAGCGGGATAAACGGGAGAAGCGAACGTACCCGTGGACACACATGCATTCATCCCCGCGCACTGCCACTCGAAAATGCCTGCACACTTGCTTATTTTCGACACAACGGTGTTTAACTCTTGCTGTTCGGACTCAGTTAAACATTTAGAGGTTGCGCTAATATAATAAGACATCCAGCCAACGCGGGTAACGCATTCAGGTAACGTTTTTAATACATTTATACAGCTCGTTATTCTCCATAGAAAAGTATAAAGCTACTTATGTTGAAAAATCATTGGTTTAGAATCGTAGGTAAATATTTACATTAGGAGCTTCCTCACCGATTTTGATGACGTTGAAATATGTTGTCAAGGTCATCATTCTGAACAACTTTTTCCTATACATGTTACCGCCGCTCAGCTCTAGTTTCCGAGATATTCGCAAAAAAGTTCAACATCTCGAAAAGTGATCGGAGTAGGTCTGGGTTAAATTTGAAATTGTGGCCGCCGATAACGCGGCCACGGTCACAACTTAAAACGACTTTAATCAGTTCAGACCCACTGTCTTGTCTGTTTATGTTTACGAACTGAAACGTGAAATGAATCGTGTCGAACGCGAACTCATTTCATTGTCAGCTGTGTTAGCATACAGAGTATTAAGCATGAAACTATACGAATTCTTGGATATCTGCAACAATCAAGAAAATATATAATAACTCAGTATATAAATATATAAATATATAAATAACCCAGACCTAACCCAGACCTACTCCGATCACTTTTCGAGATGTTGAAACTTTTTTGCGAATATCTCGGAAACTGAAGCTGAGCGGCGGTAACATGTATAGGAAAACGTTGTTCAGAATGATGACCTTGACAACATATTTCAACGTCATCAAAATCGGTGAGGAAGCCCCTAATGTAAATAATTACCGAATCAAATTTTACATCGCTCGAAAAAGAGCATCACAATCAATGTTATCTTCTGTTGTTTCAAAGTATTATTCAGAACTATGTATTGACTATTTTTCAACGTTCTGAACAGAATACTAAATCAATTATTTTTCTAGGTAAATAGCTCATACCTAGGGAACAACGAGCTGCATCGAGTGCATTAAAAAATATACGACTCTATTATGAAAAACGTAGGTCACCTTCATGTATTCTTTACGCATCCAGCTATAGAAAAACGATTTACACCAGATTGTGACCCCCCGAAATCATGCAAGGTGTCCCAAAAATGTCGGAAAACCTTGAAAGGGTGTGGTTCTTGAGGTCATTTGAAGTAACTTTTTCCATAGTGAAGATTTCCACCTCGGCTTTGTTAAGGACGTTAACTTACGAAAAACACGGACCAATCAGAGCGCGGCCACAGCGGACGGATTCTGGCTCTGCCACAAGTCCCGCTGAGCGTGGCGTTGCCGTTGACCGAGCCAGAATCTGTCCGCTGTAGCCGCGCTCTGATTGGTCCGTGTTTTTAGTGAATAACTCCTTAACAAAGCCGAGACAGAAATTTTCGGGATGAAAAACTTCCTTTTTTTTTTTATTAAAGAAAATCTCATACGAGATTTATTTCAACATTACAAAGAATATAATACACTGATTACAAACAAGAGACAATTTTTAAACAAAATATCAAACTGAAGATACATTAAGTATTATAACGATAACATGAATACAAATATTAGACACAGAATAGACCATACACTTAAACACTGAGACCGCAACTTTTAAAAAATGATAACATGTAATGACAAGCCCTTACATTGGGTTTGGCTATTAACAAAGAAACATCCATTGGAAACTGAAAGCTGAAATTACGGATCTTACGGATCTTTTAAAAAAATTCAAGTTTTTCCACATTATACAAATTACATTGCCATGAGACATGGTTCAGAGATTCATCACCATCTCCGCAGCTGCATTCTGGATCATCAATGAAACCAATACGAGCCAAGGAAGCAGCTAGGTGATAGTGATCAGCTTTACACCTATTGATAGTAATAATAGCCGAACGGGACAAGTTTGAATGAGAGAACCAAGGAAGTCGGTTATCACTAGAAAATTGCTGGAAATAGGTTTTGCCCTTAAAAAGACCATCGGTTTTTACAGAGGAGAGGGTATTATCAAACATGAAAAAAAAGAAAAAAAACTTTACTTTAAATGACCTCAGGAGCAACCCTCTTCAAGGTTTTCCGACATTTTTCGGACACCATGAAATAATATACATATAGTGTACGATTAACTTGCTTTTACAGATTAAAACCGGTCACCGTGTATACTATCAAAAATAACATATTTAAATTACAAAAAATAAAATAGTAATTTAGACAGCGAACAATTGCTTTAGTATACAATCTGGCATCTTAATGATAACATACATGGAATTTAATATCTATGACTATACTAGGTATAAACTGTAACTATATTTTCTTACTTATGACAATTTGTAATAAATATAATAAAAAATATTACAGCTACATATTATATAAAAAGTTTAAACAATCCACTTCAGAGTATTGAAAAAATTTGTATTTACATATATGTAGGATAAGAAAATATTTTATGTATGGAGAGTTATTATACTTAAGACGTTGATCTCATAAGAGATTTTAAGATAATTGAAACCAGGGAGGTTATGAGGTCAATGACAAACTTAATCTTTACAATTAACAATCGAATAATAATAATAAATGTTTAGAAGTTAGGTGTCAAAAAGTAAAATGTTTTTATTAAATTTAGTCGTTTCTTAAGTTATACATGCAGGTATTTTATGTTTATATTGCGAAATAACGAAGTAGATATGGAAATACTTACGTGAATATAAATACAACAGACATACGCATGTGTAAAAGATGCCTCGTTAATTGGCATCTAAACAAGGAATAAATTAAACAATGAAGGTTTTTCATAATATAAAAAGCTTATGTGAAGACTATTGCAGTCAAGGCAACAACACAATAACATATTCCATTTTAATACGTCATTAGCAAGTTTTACCGTAATTAATTTAATTCATGGTCGGCTTATTTCATAATGTATGCCTACTAAATCATTAATTTGTATACGCTTACCAAAGTCTACAAACTGTCTGTAGACTCATAAGCAGCAACGTGCGCTCGACCGTGAATGGTCCGGCTTACCGTGTAACCGGCTAGCATGACCGTTACTTTGCGACTTAGGTGCAATATCCCTCCTAGTGTGGATAATGCTTCACTTGATAGGAAGTCTGAGGTTAGTAAACAAATATTTCACGGAGGGTCTCGGAGAGACGGTTTCGGGCGTTTTATGTACTCGTAGTTGTGCTGAAGCTGAGCTGCTGTGATCTCTGAATTGGCGGCATTTCTTTTTTAAAGCACTAGCCACTTTGGTTTTATGTAGATGCTTTAAATGTCCAAGGTGCAGATGGGACGAATTTGATTTATATATGAAGATGCTGGCTAAACCCTTGGGAACGAGGTTTATTTTTGAAACGTTGACGCCTAATCTCGTCAATTCTTAATAACACCTTCAACCATGAAACGGTTTAAAAGTTACATACAAGCAGTGCTCTTCTATAAAAAGATTTAAGATGATAAAGTTTCAATATTTCATTAATCATTTACATTTTTGTATTTTGAAAATTCTTATAATTTGTAAAAGCGTACAATCTGTTCATAGTAATCTGCTATAATTAATCGGTAAAAGTAGCATTTATATATGTTAATACTGCTATAATAATTCATGAATGCATACATATACATATGTGGTACAGTGTACCCCGTATTACAATACTTACCATTTACGTCAGGCATTGATCAGAAACTGCAAATAAACATTGAAAAATGCAAATATCTCTTTTGATTGATTATTATTTTGATTATTAATAAATTGATTAATTTATTAAATAATTATCTACATGAATATACCGAGACCGAATATAAAGATTCTTACATCTTTCGTTGCCTGTCATTTATTTCTGTATTAACCGATTTCGATAAAATTTACAGAAAGTATTGTATATAACCGACACAAATCTACCGATCGAATATTTTAAACTTTCAATATACGTGCAGATAAAATATTTTTAAAAGCAACTATTACTGTTTTCTTCACGATTTTGACAAATAGCAGTTATTTCATAATTTCTTTTACGCGTCATCTAGTAAACTAATCCTTTTAACTTCTTAAAAGAACTTGAGCCGTTCAGTTCAATTTTAACAACGTTATCCTATCGCAAAGAGTCACCAAATATTAATTTCAACCACTGTAAATACAATTTACTAAATATAATTTAAGGGTGTACTTCCGAAAAGACCATATCTCCGATTTTTTTTATACTCTGGATTCTTACGTATTTCGACGTGCTGATTACGAATATGATAGTGAAAATTGGCGCAAATGTTATTTTCAAACATTATTTTCATAAACTTAAACTTAAACATTAAGTTTAGGTTTAGGTATTTTTAGAACAAATAGGTGTATTTTTGAGTTTATATGATGTTGTTTCATTTCTTCTATAACGAACAGCCGTTTAACTTAATGTTTGAGTTTAGGTTTAGGTTTAGGTTAGGTAAGGTTAGGTTATTCCTTTTGGGGATGAAGCTTCCCGCAGAAGGTGGATCTCGTTATGCATAGAAAGTTAAAAATCCAATGATACAGAAAACAAGTGTGCGAGGGAAGAACTTTGCTGTATTGCTTTCTAATATTACCTAATGAAATTGACACTAAAACTTGATTTGTGTTGGATGAGTTATATGCAGTTTTGAACATTTAGTATCGTTTTTTTCAAAAACTATTGTCTTTATGACAAAAATTAATACGACATGAAATGTGCATTTCGATGAGACCTACAACTTTTATTTGAAGTATTTTTCAAGATTACTATTATTTACGGAAATAAATGGAAGAAGTATGATTTTTATTGTTTTTTCGTGGTTTCCGCTATGAAAATAACATTTGCGCCAATTTTCACTATCATATTCGTAATCAGTACGTCAAAATACGTAAGAATCCAGAGTATAAAAGAAATCGGAGGTATGGTCTTTTCGGAAGTTTATCCTAATTTAATAATTGTAAAATGAAAAGTTTACAAGATGATATTTTTACTTGTTTAATAGTCTTACTGTTCATATTCACAATATTTTAAAGATAAAATAAAATAGGGCTTTCGTTTACATCAACTTTTCTTGCTACTGTCGAACTACTGAATTTGTCTCTGAAGTGAATGTTACATGTTAGAGGACTAAGTATAGTCACTCTATGTATAGATCACGGGAAAAATTACGAATGCTCGGTCTCTGCTAGTAACAGTGAACGAGAAATGCGTTCGAGGTAGACAATGCTTTTTCTACAGACATCAATACAAAACGAAAGCGCCGAACGGAACAAACGTGCGATACAGTAAGTTATACATACATATGTGTTCTCGCGTATGGGCAGAAAGTTTAGATAACGTTTCCGGCATATAACTCGGATGCACAGATAACGAGCTACAAACCGCGGCTAAATACAAATTTTCGTTCACTGCATAAACGTACTGCGCGATAAATTTTCGTGGAAGAATAACATCATCGTACGGCTTTGCGAGGTTCAATAAGAGTCGGTGAAAGAAAACTCTATGAAGAAATCATTTCATTCATTTCATATCAATGAATGTATATACAGGATGGCCCACGTAACTTGCACACCTCTATAACTTCCAAAGTATACGTTGCACGAAGAAGTTTTGTATACAGAAGTTGCATGATCTAAAGGGGTACATTATGTAGCATATTTATATTTTTTATAGGCGGAAGCGTTTCGGAGATTTGGAGGTCGACTTTGTTTTTTTGAATGGAATACTATATTTTTTATACCAAAATATGGAAGAATGTCAAATTCTGAGTAAAAAAGTATTGACCTTCATTATCCCTAAACCTAATAACTAGACTGCGGAACTTCATGCAAAATAAAAATTGTGTATTAATAAAGGCTTTGATTCTGTTTGTGTTCCTACAAGCGACGTAGGTACGTTTTTGCGAACGACATTGCAATACATTTCGATCTTTTATAATTATACGTTTACTTGTGTGTTTTTTTTAATAATAAAACATGAAACAACGTATTTAAAACTCAACCGGAAACAAAAGACAGATTTTGTAATAGATCTAATGTTTGCATTGCAGCATTTTACTGCGAACAGCTGAACTTATACGACTGATAGCAGCTATTAACACTAAACCTACAACCACCGGCCAAACTGACCGGTACCAGATTATTTTCATTTTACAGTTATTGAAATTGTAAAAAGGTTTATATAAAAAACAATCGAATAAATATCTTTAGCAGAGTACATATTATAATAGGAATCGCACAAGGTCTAAATAAATTCAATTTTGTCATTTTTATATTGCATATGTAACAATTGCTTTTTGGGCTCGGTAAGTTTAGTGTTAAGACTCTCAAATCTTTCATAATGTATCAGGTCGTTAAGTATGAAACTTGACAAATGTCATTTCTGTTATATTTGTCAAGTTTCATGCTTAACGATCTGACATATGTCGGGAATGAAAGAGAACCGTGTTATAACTATTTACATCAGGGATGAGCACGGTAGGGGCCCCTCACACGCCTGCTTCTCCCACCAACCCCTCTTCCATGCGCGAGCAGCGATGGTATATGGTCTCGGTTTTTTCGCGCATGCGCGACTAAATGCAGGAACGTACCGTACGTCTTATGTTTGTGGGGAAAGTAGGGGAGAACTGTTATTGGCGGGAAACCGGGCAGAAGAGTGCAAGACGACACGACGAGACGACCGTACTTCGAAATTTTGGTAAGTTAATGGTAATATATTCGATTTCATAATGGCAACTAGTATTGGCGAAGGAGCTACTTGTCAATTCATATTTGAAAATCGAAAAAAAAATTTGCGAAACTATGCGAGGTGACTAAGGTAACCCATTTTAGCCCAACTTTGTACTTTACTGGCGCTAAAATCGTCGCGCATGCGTGAGAAAACCGAGACCATATACCATCACTGTGCGCGAGGCCTGCGCACTGTTCGCAATGGGCGAAGCACTTCCTTCCTCTATTGTAACGGCGGATGCTGGTGGGGGACAGTGGACGCTTTGGTGAGACAAAAATGCCCAATTGAGACAAAAATGCCCATCCCTGCTCTATGGTAACGGCGTATGCTGGTGGAGGACAGTGGGCGCTATGGTGGGGACGGTTTGTCTCAATTGAGACAAAAATGCCCATCCCTGATTTACATGGATCGTTTTATACAGGGTGTTTCGTCTAAAACAGGACACCTAAATATCTCCTCTACCTCTGAAAATATAAAAAATGTTTCTAACGTAATCTAAATGGTTTCAAAAGACGAATCAGATGGAAGAATCGTTTTTTATAAATTGTAATTTTTTAAACGTTTTTTCAAGGTCACTCGTGTTTTTTTACGTATATACACACATTTTTTGTTGTTGTATGTTATAGCAAACATTATTGATCATTCATCCGTGTTTAATAGCACGACCTTGAAATGACCGTGAACTAAAAAATTTGCTAATTAATGCAGAATTTACTTTTAGCGACATTTCAGATTTCAACGATAACAGAAATTCGACCATGAACTTGAACTAGTAAATAAACACATTGTATCATTGTATCATCTCTGTGTACATAGACAGTAAGAGAGATATGAATTTAAGAGTTTGCTCACTGCTAGATTTCTCAGTGTATCGATAAGCGATCCATAATGCGTTATTCAGAACAGGAGAAAATTCAAATAGTTTTAATTTACGGTAAAGCTCGAGAGTGTCTAAGAGAAGCAATACGAATTTACAAATACAGATTTCCAGAACGTTCTTGTCCATCACGTTCTGCATACTCAAGTATTGTTAAAACATTTTGTGAGACTGGTAGCGTCAACAGAAACATTCGTGTGAGACGTAAGACTGATACTCATGAAGCAAATGTGAACAATATCATCGCTAAAGTTAATCAAAACTCGCATGTTAGTATAAGGCAACTTGGACGTGAAACCGGTATTAGTGTGACCAGCATATTCCGGATTCTTCATTCACAAAAATTTCATCCTTTCCATTTATCTCTTCACCAAGAGCTCCATGGAAGAGACTTTGAAAACCGCGTACACTTTTCTCAATGGGGTTTTCGAAAGAGCTGTACAATCTGTCGTTTTTCGCCTCAAGAAATGTATCACAACGGAAGGACATCATTTCGAACATTTTTTGCAGTAATAAATGTGATTATTTACAAGTTCAAGTTCATGGTCGAATTTCTGTTACCGTTGAAATCTGAAATGTCGCTGAAAGTAAGTTCTGCATTAATTAGCAAATTTTAGAGTTCACGGTTATTTCAAGGTCGTGCTATTAAACATGGATGAATTCACAATAATGTTTGCTATTACATACAACAACAAAAAAGGTGTGTATATATGTAAAAAAAACACGAGTGATCTTGAAAAAACGATTAAAAAATTACAATTTATAAAAAACGATTCTTCCATCTGATTCGTCTTTTGAAACCATTTAGATTACGTTAGAAACATTTTTTGTATTTTCAGAAGTAGAGGAGATATTTAGGTGTCCTGTTTTAGACGAAACACCCTGTATATCTTTACCAAACACATTAACTCTCGAACAGCGGACCGTTCTTACAACTATAATTCATGATATTTATGACTATTCACTCGTTCATTTTAATATTCTGGGTCATATAAAGCAAGTCCCGTTGTCGGAGGATTAACAAAATCGATTAAATTATCAGTATTATACTTTGCGTATTCAGTGAAGAATATTGAATGTAAATGAAATGATGACAAATTTCGATCATTTCCAAACATGAAGAGAATAACTGTGTTGATTAAGAGAATAAGAAACACATCTAACACTTCCGCGACTGCTGTAACTCTAGTTATCGTTCAGCATCAACGACTAGGTACTATTCTTGCACGATAAATGTTCACCTAGCACAATAACGCAGGCACCAGTAGACATAATACGTTAGCGGTTACGAAAGGAGTCACAGGTGAGCAGTGTATATGGGAATGTGCAAGTCACTATCAAATACGTGTTGTGATCAAATTCACCTTTACGTGGAATGCAATTTTTCCGAAAATACATATTTAGGCATCCGAAAGAAATGAGGAAGATTTAAGCTATTTAGCGGCGGAAAAATATTTTTTAAAAAATGTATATTGTGGAAACTAAAAGAAATATAAGGCATTAAGTAAATGTGTACAGTTGGTTATTTTAGAATTGATTGAAAATACAGAAATTTCTAGTGACAAAAATGTTAAATTTTTACGAAAGACGATTTTTATGATACTAATTTAGAAAATGTTGTTACCAAAACAGGTATATCAATGACAATTTGTGTTCAGTTCTTAGATATATATTTCTTACAAAACGAAATGTAATAATATTATCTAATACATCGATTCTTCTAATTTAATAATACATACATATAACAGAAATTCGAATCTGCTAAAATGCGGATTCTCCTTTCTGCCATTTATTTTTTTATTCAAAACATCTTTGTATTTTTAATAACCTTCGGGATAATCAACTGTACACAATCATACCAGACACCTTGTATACAATAGTATACATATTGTATATTGCATACAGAAATCAGCACGAGAAGGTATTGTCTCTGGAGTTCTGTGGCATCGAGAATAGGAGAAGCCGACACAATTCAACCCGACTGTGTTTCTAGTTACAGCCGGTTTTGTTCTGTAACAGTTGTTCACCTGTCGCCACGGAAGTTGTTCGAAGTACCCACCTTCGACTTGAGTATAAATCTCTAAGCGCCTTATCATTCTGATCCATTCAGAATTGCCTTATGTACTTAGTTTGAATTTGCTGATAATCCTTTTCCTCGCGTTACCCGTGTAATTCAATCTTATCGACTACTGTGTTGTAAATCAGAG
Organism: Sphecodes monilicornis; assembly: GCA_913789915.3. Taxonomy (NCBI): domain Eukaryota; kingdom Metazoa; phylum Arthropoda; class Insecta; order Hymenoptera; family Halictidae; genus Sphecodes; species Sphecodes monilicornis. The sequence continues at coordinate 2,017,673 of OU565295.1, read as the reverse complement.
ACAGTGCGACACAAAAATAGCTGTAACTAGGGGACAAGGTCAGATATGATGAGCGTTTAACAATCTTTTTTCTTCTTTTTGATGATTGAACTCGCTGAAATTGTGCATGCATGTTATTCGTGGAATATTCGTATGTACAAGGTGTCTCACCTAGCATAAGCCTCTCGAGATGATATGAAACGATTTTTCTTTACACAATTATTTATTACTTGTAAAAGTGTATAAGAAAGAGTATAAGTGAGTATAAGAGTATAAGAGTCTTAGAGTATAAGAGTATGTTTTTACGATTTAAGACAAAACTGCATGAATGCTTCAATTTCTACAAATTTCAAAATATCTTAAGATTCATGTGAACGAAGAAATAGCGGAGAAAAATATATTAAGCAACCTTGGGTCTTCATATGTTCATACTGTCTTGATTTTTGCAGTTTCGATTTTATATTATAGTTTAACTGAAATATGAGAATTCTGTCAGGACAATTTCATTTTCAATGTCCAAGATTAACCCTAGTGGACGGGAATTATTTTTAGTATAGTTCTCGATGGGTCAAATATATTTTCCTTGTGAAACAAAGTTGTGTACTGAGGAGATAAGTATATGAATTAAACGAAGGGAAAAGTGTTGTGTTCAGTAAAAATTTGTTTGATATTTTTTGAGAGTAATAATTTCTTTGAAAATTATTAGCAGTGGCAGAACAGTGAAATTGTTAGGACGGCTATTTGCCGACACTCGTCCGCAAAAGGTTCAAATATATATATATTTTTATTCAAACAAGAATATCAATAATCTTGAAAACACTTGAAAATATCTACCTATAACAAACGTATTATTCTAATTTATAATTGTGTTACAATTTGTGTCATCACAACTGGTGGCGATGTTTGGTGTATGCTAACCTTTGGTGGTTTTTCTGTAACGTTTCAGTATGAATGCCTATAATATGTATAATGAAATTTAATTACCGAAAAAATTAACATTATTTTATGTGACCTCTTGGAATTTGGGTAAGTTCCCGATTCCTCCACGAATAGCGAAACCCAGTTTGCAGACGATTAATGTTATCGATTTATTTTTTCATGCCCGCCGAATTTTGAAGTTTCTGTGTAGCTAATAAATATTGCATCAACTAGAATAAATAAAAGTCTGAGAACGGAAAAGCAGGTAAATAAGTTGCGGAGCTTCTAAACTCAAATTAAAAATAATACGTTGTACATTGGAATGACCTATTTGTCTTTTTTGTTTATTTCCTGGCCCTTTTCTTTAAAATGTTTTTCATAGTTTTTGCGATATTACTTTTAGTATTACATTTGTACATTGTAATCACGAGTAATGGTCTCTGCCAAGGTTAGTGTATGTTATAAACAGTAGTTATCTATTTTTACAGTGTTTATATTTTAACTTCTAAAGTTAATTATGGCTACAGAGTTTCCATCATACTATTAGTAGTTATCTCATTTTAGTAAGCAATAACGATCTTCAATGACAAATTATTAATCAGGAAAAATAGCCTAATGGCTATACCAAGGTGATAAACTTACCAGCTTTATTAAAGAATATTTTCAAACGAGAAAAATATCGATTTTAAATTATCCAGCATAGTTTTATGGCATTCGTATTAAGAATAATAATATTGATACCTTTAAAGAAGCAATTTATATGCATAGATTTGGTTCAGAGTTACATAAACAATACATAAATGTTTATCGTATTGAATAATTGAGATAATACAAAATAAAGGAGGGTTTATTACTACTAGTATTAAACATTTTTAATAGCTGTCTAATCCCTACTAGTTTTTAATAGTGTCCCATCATTTTGTTCAAGTAAACCTACAATATTTGTATATTTGTATATAATGTAAAAACAATATTAACACCTTGAGACACAAAGACGTCTCAAATACGTCTTGTGGTTCTTATGCCAGTGTACATATCAACGTAAAATATTTAATATTAATAACAGATATTATCAGCAACGTGTTTATTATCATCCCATGAACATATCTATTTTGAATGCACATGAAAGATCATTGTTAAGATTACACAAATGATAAGTAAATTAATAAATAGTATCTTTACTCACCTCGAATTCCATTCAATTCGTATGTCAAGGGATTAAGACATTATTATGGTAATTTTTAACGCGTCTTATATGTGTATTACAATCAGTGAGGCCAGAAGCAACCAGAACTGGTTGTTCTTTCCTCTCCTCTTTTTCCCCTTCCACTATCCTATTCCACTACCTGAGCACACTTTGACGTCCCCCACTAAGATTATAGACTGGTCACGTGACGTGCCGCGCAACGTGTCACATATTACTCTGGTCATCAGAGAGGTGGTAGACTGTATTCCCCTCGATTTAACCGATCTGGCATTACTGATTACAATTTGATATTAACCCTTAATATCAACCGTCAATATCGTGTACCCGGATAACCTCTTTCAATTTATTTTTAACACTTGAACGACGGAACCCGGGTCCATTTTGACCCAGTATTTTGAAGTTATCGCCTAGTTATTCTGGTCCTGGTGATGATCTAGATAAAATATCATTAAAAATATGTTTAATATAATTGATGAACAACTGTCTAAACGGAATCAAAGATTACTGTTTGTATCATCAACAAAACCACTCGTCTTCCTGATTTAATTGAAAAATTATTGTTGATCTTTATATGTTTATATGATCAAGGACTGATTTACATTTAAAACATAAAAATATGCGTTGAAACTATTAAAGTGAAACATCATTGAATATCGTAGAAATTTCAATTCTTGTCATAAGGGTTAACACATATGTGTTTTCGAATTTTGTGTACTAGTGCACTTACCGTTTGTCATTCGATATTCCATATTGAGTAATGCTAAACGCATTCGTTAACAATACTATTCGCAACCGTACAGAACGAAATGTACTCAGTTACTGCGACACACTAACGTTACCTTCTCTCGAAACCATTTCGGTGTCTTGCTGCGACCGTGTTTCGCATCCACCGTATCCGGCGTAATTACAGCTCGAAAAGCCGGCTGGCGTAGACTTCATTGTTTGCACCCTGAAAAATTAGCCAGCGTCGGAACTTCTGCCGGGTGACTTCTGAACTCTACCCATAATTTCCTCGGGACCGGCGCTTTTTGAACATTCTCACGGTGTCCGACGAGCGGCGCGTGCTTCTCCGATTTCATCGATTTCCTCGCAGAAAATTCAAAATTATTTCCCAGAAACGCTTTTGTCGCGGTATCTCCGGCTTGTCACTGGTTACGATTGCGCTCGATGTTGTCGTATTCGGTCCTGCCTGGGGACAGACATGCCAGTGGCGCGAGATGGCCAACGAGTCGAGAATCGCCGGAACACGTTCAACATGTAATAAAAGCATAAACGTGGTTCATGCGCCATTTAATACTCTTGCAATCCTATACACTTCGATGGTTTTTTAGATTTTTGACGCACGGATTGCGAGAAATGCAACTTTACCATGCTCTCTGCGCAACTATCCGCGCAAATTATTAAATTTTTGTCGTAGAGATTCATCGAGGTTTATTTAATGATAGCAGGACAACATTTTTGCCCGGATGATCGCATATCAGTATTTTATAAAATGAGTCCAGCATCCACGAGGATGGAAATGAATTTTGCTTCCACGAATGGAGGAAAACGTGGCATCGTCCTGCACGAGTAAATTAAATCCTGGATTTAAATGAACGTTTTTCAAGGGACTTTCCCATCTTCTTTTGTTACCGTGTTTTTATTAAATACTTCGGATATAATTGTACCATGCGATTAATGTACATGAGAGTTATACAGGGTGTTTTGTAAATGGTGGACAAATCCTAGATTCCTAATGCTTAGAGAAGACAAAAAAGTTATATCAACATAGGTCCGGAAACGATTAGTTTCTTAGTTATTAAAGTTTTTGTGCCACAATTCTCGTCACATCCGTCTTAAAGGCCCGTTTAAAGGTATCAACAATGTTTTTGAAGTAATCGCCGGTCTATGTTTACGTTATCGAGGTGTAATATTTTTGTTTACAATTTATACTGTATATACATCGTCTTAGAGCAGGGATGAGCATTTTTGCTCAATTCAGAGAAAACCGTCCCCACCATAGTGCCCACTGTTCCCCACCAGCATCCGCCATTACCATAGAGCAGTGGTGGGCACGGGTGGAGCCCCTCAAACGCCTGCTTCTCCCACCAACCTCTATTTCATGCAACGCGCACGTTCGTTGTGTACGCTGATGTCTCGTGTCTTCGTTGCCCCATTGTACCGCGCTTGCTGAAAGGGGACAGAGGGCGCTACGGTGTAGACGGTTTTGCCTCAATTGAGGCAAAATTGCTCATCCCTGCCATAGAGGGAAGAAGCGCTTTGCCCGTCGCGCACAGTGCGCAGGTCTCGCGCATGAAAGTGAGGTTGGTGGAAGAAGCAGGCGTTTGAGGGGCTCCAGTCGTGCCCATGCCTGTCTTAGAGGAAATGTTCAATATGTCTCGTCGTCTCATTGAGCTCCGAACACGCTCCCAAATACCTGACAATACAGTATAAATTCTAAACAAGAATAATATACACCTCGATAACGTAAACATAGACCGGCGATTACTTCTAAAACGTTGATGAAGCCTTTAAACGGGCCTTTAACACGATGTGACGAGAATTGTGATACAAAAACTTTAATAACTCAGAAACTAATCGTTTCTGGGCCTATGTTGACACAACTTTTTTCTTCTCTAAGCATTAGGAATCTATGTCTAAAGTTTCGCCCACCATTTACGAAATACCCTGTATATGTATCACTTCGATGCAGAGAGATTACAATTAAGAATTTTGGTCTCTCACTTCGCCAATTTCATTCGACCGTATTTCATTCGAAATAAACTAATTTCAATCAATAATTTTAGATATCAGTTATTCCAATTATAAATAAGTGGGTTATATTTTATGAACTCGTCAATTGGTTTTAGATAGGTTCGTGGCCCACTGACATTAAAGAGTTCACAGCAATTCCTACAGAATGACAGTGTAAACTTTAACAAACTTTTTGCGTTTATTTTCGCCGGACAAATGCATGCAAATATGAAAAAAAACGCGAGGCTAAGAGGGGTAACCAGGTAATTCCAGCCGTCAGCGAACTAAAAGGAAAATTTAATATTAAATGGAAACAAACGAAAAAGAAGAAATAAAAATATTCGAAGCACTTTAGTTGGAACGTGGCAGCTGGCTTTCCACCAGCGACCTATTTTTTCTGATTTCTTAACGAGCACTCTGTACGTTGGTTTATTAGAAACTTGACATTCCACAGAGTCCGTGTACAACAAATATAATTGTGAGTCATAACCTGCAAAAGTCGTGGGACATTCTTTGCGATAAATGCTAACTTGTTCGTAAAATTAACCAATTGTACAATCGAGTGGCGCGTTATTTAAAGAATTTCAAATAAATATAAAAGCTTTCGTCGTAAGCGGTGAAAGAATGTACGCGCACGTATTCCAGACAAGCTGGTTGAAATTCCTTTTAATTGTTGTTTTGTTTCCGTCTTCGTTAATGAAGTAATATGTACGCTCTGAAATGAAGACAAAGTCTTGTGGCTGTACAATTTTAAAGTCAAAATTACAAGTGGTACTGTTTCCTACGTGAAAGTAACATGTAAACAACGCTTCGACTTTTATCATACATATAATGTCATATCATACAACAAATGTCTATATATTTATTTATAGATAATATATTTACGTAAAACATCGAGAAACGAGAAACACCAAACTTAAGATTTACAGGGGACACACTTTTAATGCACTTACGATTCGAATCATCTCAATTTATTTGAAAAAAATCATTATAGAAAATATACTTCTTCACCGAAAAAACAAATTGGATTGCAATAGCAACCCTGGGCAGAAGAAGCAAGGTAATATGTAGAATTTAGAACGGTCGTCTAAGAGACTATTTTGGAATATGAAAATTCAGCGAGCTTAAATACTGCAGAGCAAGGGAGCGCTAATGAAGTGGAATTAAAATTATCCGACACAAAGAGAAAATTAAATGCGGAAAAAAAGTAAAAATTCTGTGCGATACTTCGGGAAAGCGAAATATCGGTGGGGTCAAGCCCGACTACAAAGGACTGTGAGTTAGTACATTCAACTTATGAACCAAGCCCAAGAAGAGGATTTTTTCCCTTTTAGACGATTTCTATTTACGCTTCCTCTTTTCCTTTCCAAGCATATTTCTATTTTACATGTTCCCATAGCACTTCGAATTCTGTCGTTTTTAAAAATCTCTCTAACAGTAACGTTAAGTGACTTTTTTCTAAATAAACGTATTCACAAAAGGAAGCATCATTGTAATCAACGTATACTATTAATCGATTACAGGCTTTTATATTATAGTAGAAAATGGATCTTTTGGTCATTCACGTGCTTCATTGATAAGATTGTCATCTCCATTTTGCAGTTTTTTTTCACTCTCAGAGAATAGCGCGTTGATTAATCACCACATTTTGTTCAAATATCAAATAATGCTAACGACAATATGTTGTTTACCTATTCAAATGTAAGTAAAGTTGTGTTAATTTTGTGCTACATTTTGCTCGAATATTATAACAATAATATAAAAAATAAGAATAAAAATTGAAATTATTTATTTCAACAAGTGGAGTGTTAATTTCTAGGAGGCGTGAAAAACAAATTATGTATTGGGATGATTGGATATAGTTAAGTAGATATAACATATTCATTTTTAAAAATTATTTATTGCACTTGGTCCCTTGTAAAGCCTCTTCTGTACGATTTTCTCTAACTTTGAGCGACTTCTTCTTTGTGCGATTTTATATTGAGCTCACTAAAGAGGACGTTTCGACCACCTGTATGTATGTGCAGTCACTCCCATTAATATTCGGACACTCCTAAAAAGATGATAACTTTATTAATATTGGACCATACGACGCAAAGAAGATATTTTGAAAAAATTTTAATTGTTCAGGATAGTAAAGAAAATACTAAAAGTTGTTTTTTACGACTGTTGTATGTGGGTCAACATTGAAAGTTTAACAAATAAATTGTGTAGATCTATACACTCTAAAAATTTCACATAAAATCGGTAAACGTTGCAATGAGCTACAGCCGTTTAAAGATGGTAAAAATGCAGCCTTTCACAATTTTCGGCTTGAAACTGTAATAAATCGAAGGATTCTTATATCTTTCGATGGCTGTCCCTGTTTTCCACGTCATCCCATTTTGATGACATTTTCAGAATGTATATAATTGACACAGATCTACAAAAGGTATTTTTTAAATTTTCAATATAGGCCCACATAAAAAACTAGTAAAAAACAACTTTTTTTATTTTCTCTGCAATACCGATTAATTGCAATTGTTTCAAAATTTCTTCTTCGTTTCATGTAGTAAACTAATTGTTCTAACTTCTTAAAAAAAGTCCAAGTCGTATGGTCCTCTATTAAAAAAGTTATTGTCTTTTTAAGAGTGTCCGAATATTAATGGCAGTGACTGTGTATGTATTTGTACCGAATCTAATACAGTGTTTATTTTTGCGAACGAAAACGTCTCATTTCCATGTATTTTCAAATATTGTTTCATGTGTTTGGATGACGTGTGTTATTTGTATCACTTAAGTGGTGAACGACGATCTGTAATCGGACTTATACCATTATGTTTCTAAACGGTTTACTTTCTTAGTTAAATTCCAAATAAAATATTGTTATTTCTCAATGATAAATGAAGCTACAATGTAAGTAATCATGAAGGTACGCACAGTGGCCCACAAAAAATGCAATTAGTAGGAATTACATGAAGAGATAAAAATGGCACTTTTTAAAACTTCTTTATTTTAGCCCATAATGAAAATTTAAAATATGCCTTTTGTAGATCTATGTTAGTTATACATATGCTGAAAATTTCATCGAAATCGGTTGACGCAGAAAAAAACGACGCGCATCGAAAGATGTAAGAAACTATGGATTTTAAGCAGAAACTGACCAAAAGTCGTGAAAAACTGCTATTATCACCACTTTGAACCGCTTGTAGCTCATGTGTTTGTTAACTGATTTCGATGAAATTTTCAACATATGTGTAAAGGATATAGATCTACAAACCGCATATTTTGAATTTTCATTACGGGCTGAAATAATAAATTTTTAAAAAGTGCCATTTTTATTTATTCATGTAATTCCTACTAATTGAAATTTCTTCAAAATCATTTTTGCACATTTTAAAAGTAAATCAATGCTTCTAATTGCCCAAAAAAAGTCAAGTGGTTTGGTGAAATTTTAAGAAAGTTATTCTGATTTAAAGGGCATACGAACACTTTTGTGGGCCACTGTATGTATGTAGAACTTTCAAGACGGTAGGGACGTTATTTACCTTTTAGGGATGACGCCTAATGTTTGGTTTGTTTCAGTACAACAATACATGTGTTAACGTATTAGACTTTTTCGTTTGTTTCATAGTTATATGTGCAAAATTTTGGAAGTAATCTTATAGCACCGTGAATTCGATCAGTTTTATTCTATGTACAGCGTAGTTTCTCTAATTAAATATATTTGGACGTAAACTTCTGCAACAGTTAAATGAAATGAAAAGAAATTTTATAAAAGTTCTAGCGTAGGTGATTCATACTAACATTTTACTGCAAGTAGAGTAAAATTAATGTAAAGTACCAGCATTTGTACAATTCCACTCTTTTATTTTCACTCTCTCATTATCATATACAAACAGATCAGAAAATAAAGGCATTTCGTGAAATAAAATTGTGCACGATCTAGTTTCTCTTTGAGTCTTGAACGCTGTTGTTGGCGACTCCGTTCCTCGCAGAATCAGACAGTATAATACTAAACGCCGCATGAAAAATTCGCACTACGAAGTGCGCAGTGGTTTACGAAATAACCGCGTAGAATGATGAGAAGATTGTGCCGAGTTTAATAATTTGGTACACCTTTGTACATTTTCCCTGATTTTGTAACGACCATTCGCTGGCACGGCTGGCTGACGTAGCGCGGTTGTTCTCGGTTTCGCGGACGACAACGAGCATAATCGTGTACCGTGACGAACCCGTGTTAGCGTCTTCGCAGTTTTCCAAGGGTGGCTCGGCTCTTTGTGAGGCAATTTGCCCCTCTACGTCCACAGCTGTATCTCCATTAGCCTGAAGAGCACGGCGGAACCCCGACTCGTAGGAATATAAAAGAATTTACAATAGCGGGAAATTTTAGGGCGTTCATCGTGCACGAGCCGTCCCCCCCTACTCATGTTCACGTTATGCGACATTTTTCTATTCGAAGCGTATATCTGACTCGTGCGAAACATTCTTTTGTTTGTTTAATTTTGTTTAAAGGTTAACCTTTCATAATATGCGGCACTGCTGCTGCTGCTGTTGCTACTTCAGCTACAGTCAACGGAGCGTTATTATGCAGACTTTCATCATCGAATGTTCGCGCAGCTCGTGTTCCAATGGAATATTGGTTTACTTTGTCACAGTATTCTTCTGTTGTGCTAAAAAATTCATTTTAATCCTGCGATGGACCAGCTGAAAGGATTAAAGCGCGCGCAAGATGAAAACCATTCAGAACAAAATGACCGGCATTTTTGTTTTCAATTTTTCATATAGTGTTGGAGATTGTGGATACTCAAGTGACAAATACGAATTCGAAATTTCGAGTATGTAGGCAACTGTTAGATTTTGAACTCGTACTTATTTATTTAAAAAATACGCTAAATCTGTGAAACAGAGTTATGTTTCTTAACGTAAGCTATACATCGATTAGGCGGTATACGAGCGATATTTTGATCTTGAAATATTTAAAAGAACTTTTACCGTGGCAGTCAACAATGGGAAATATGCTCGACTTCTGTCAATTGAAAATAAATGTTCGCATCCCCGTTTGTCAGAGGCGCACAAAATCGGCAAATATACATTTTATTATAGATTAACGTAGAAAAAATATTGTCTCGAGATACATATGTACGTAAAGAAATTGTAGAAATTATTTTCATGGATTTTGTACAGGGACAAATATAAAAACAAACTTAGAGTTTGAATTTATTTTTAAAATCGATAGGGTCCAGTTTAATTATTTTCACCCTCTTGTACGATCACTTTCAAGGTCCCATGTATCGCCAAATATTAGATTGCAACATTAATAAGTTCAGCCATCACTTTCAATCGGTAAAGAAGCCACTTGTTAATGAAAACAAATATATTTAATATAACTAAAGGTGTTTATATTGCGACCCAGTGATTGAAATACAAATAATTCAGTACTTCTGATTAATTTTGAGATCGCGCAACGAAACAGACAAGCTGCTTGAGATGATTGGGAAGCCTGCAAGATGTAAGAAGCATAATCGTTTCTGTGATTAATTTATCATTAGGATTTTATCAGGGGGGGATTGTTGTTGCACTTACGTCTACCCCGCCCGTGTTCCGGTTACGCTGGTGTGTATGCAGCTAGGTACTTCCCGTTTTTCCCTTCCTTCCGGACGTAGGATGGTAATTACAAATAGAGCCGAGTAACGTACTACGAGCCCGTGAGAGCGGCGCCTTAAAGCGAACGCGAAGACGAAGAGGAGAGCCAGCTACTTGCCTCTCTAAGTGGCGAGCGAGTCGAGCCAAGCCGAGCCGAGCCGAGCGCACGTATATAAGCGTTCCTTGAAAAGAGGCGCGAGCAGGACGACTCTCGAGCTAAGACTTCAAATACATACATACGTAGCTTTTCAATTCAATCTCGAGAGCGCTTCTTTCATGCTTGGCAATACGCACCTCTGATCGAAATTTTTATTAAGAGGCTTTTCGCTTAATGTTTTTACCCGTTTACGCCGCCACTTCTCGGATTAGCGGACGCCATTCATTCCGCGTTAATGCCGGCGAACTCAGAATCAAATCATATTTCTGTTCATTGAGTGAGATGAATGTTTGTGGGACGAGACTGGGTTAAGGAAACGAAGACATTTTCCGTTATACGTATCTTTGTTTCCGGCTCAGATGAGAACTGCATGGACGAATATAGGAGTGGTTTCATGGAACAGTCGGTTTTCAGAATTGCGAACGGAGATATAGGATATATTAGATGTACAAATTAATTCTCGGCTCTGACACTAAATTAGCTGCTGCATATTTTTAAGTGGAACCTTTTCCCCCAAAATGTGGGACTGTATGTTGCGAACTTGTTAGAACAATCGAATGTGAAATTCAAGTGGGATATTATTCCTAAAGGCACCGTTGACCGATCGGTATGAAATTTGGAGCATGTTATGAAGAATGTGGAAGGACCTCAAATATACAATTTTAACTTCGGGAATTCACCCGTTTAAAGGATACAGATACTTTAGTGGAAGCCGCTCAATCACTGTGATAGTTTGCTTCGGACATGTCATCGTATTGTCTCACAAATTTGTTTTAATAGAAAGTCGTCTATTGTTTTGGGGGAGGGGCTGCCGCCCCCAAACACCCTCCCGGCCAAGGAAACTAACCAAGACCAACTATGATTAGTCTTTCAGCACGTACCACGATACGACTCGAACTCTCGTACCACGATACGACTCGAAAAAACATAAACAGATCACTTATGATACACACATGCATATATATCCCTCAGGCATTTTTACATTGTTGCTGAATATAGCGTCCAAAGCATCGAAAACCTATTATGACGGAATTATAATTGAGAACCTGTATCTTTTAAACGCATAAATTGCCGAAGCTAAAATGGTATATCTGAGATCCTTCCTTACCCCTCATAATACCCAAGTTTCATCTCGATCGACCACCGGTGCCTTTCGGAAGTACAGCCTTCATGTGATATAACCTCTGAAAATTCACCGTGTGTTTGGAAAATACAATGTGGACAGATGAAATACATATTAGGCGATGGTTGCTTTTCACGGGGAGAGTACGACTTCCGTGGCCCCTCGTTCTGAGGTTATATTTGTGTTCTTGAGGTTATTTCAAGAAAAAAATGTATATATAACATGGTGTCAAATTGGCCTAGTTTAGCCGTTAAAGTAGATTTCCTGTTTTTTATAAATTTGCAAATATCTCGATAACTATGTTAAATATGGCAAAATATCAAGAGACCTTTTTTGTAGAAAATGAAATTTTATTCGCATAATCTTTGCATTGTAGCTGTCATCCAGAATTTGAACTAGTAATGGAAAAATCATGTGAATAGAATGAGTTGTGGTTAGGTCGTTGAGGGGGCGGAAATCATACGAGGGCCCACGGAAATCGTACTCGTGCCCTTTTCGCATTCTACTTAAAAAAAGGTGCTAGTGAGGCTAAAGGAATAATTTGTACGGCGTTACGACAAGATGCTATGTCCTATAGTTCATGCTAAAAATGGTTTCAGAGATTCTGATATGAAAATTTCAATCTTGAGGATGATGAGCTTGATGGACATCCGAAAAAAAATCGGAAGATGAAGATTTAGAGCAGCTGTTGGCCGATAATCTATGCCAAATCCAATTAAAAACTTGCTGCAGCATTAGAAATTACCCAAATGTAAAAATGGTGCAGGTCAAAACAGTTAATCATTAGAGGGATTGAGTAAAAGTTCTATAAAACAAAATAATATCGAAAGTTGTTACGTTGGTCTTGTGTGGTCTTGTGCAAGCTGCGCTGCAACTATATTACAATTATCTTGGAGATTGAACCTGAAATTTATATTTGATTTTTTACTTAGAACATTGTCTTAAGCAATATAAATTTATCTAAGCGGGTCAAAAAAGTAAACTTTTCCTCTTAAACCTAAAAATTTTCAAACTTTTATATTTTTCTTTCAAAATATGTTCAATCTCAACCTGAAGTATTTAACTTTAATGAAATTTTACACATTTTGTGGTTCGATCACTGTGACAGACGCAAAACTGCACACCGACAATGCCTGCACTACCGAAGCTGTTAAGAAGTCATGCATATTATACAATAAATAATAATAAGAAATGAGCTAAAAACAAACACTTGTACTTTAAGACTATTTGTTTACATCCCAAGAAAGCCTGGTGCCATATATAAATAATGTAGTTATTTTAAAAAAAAATTCTTAAAAATCATTTGTTTTCACTGCCGTTATACGAGAAGCTCCCGGTAAAGGATATGTGAACATTGTCATATTTTTTTAAATAAATGTTTGTCCTTGTAATCAGTAATGGTGTAGAGACCTCGTCCCTGAAGAGTCAAAACACATTATAAAATTTTGGATCTACACCAATACGATGCTCAGCCTTTCAATTGTATTGTCTAATAATATTTTATGTTTCCAATAATTTAATAGTTTCCATAAGAATTATCTAATTTATCGTTGAAACGCGACTGGAAAGGTAGCAGTCCTAATACTAAAGTACGATACTTAAATGTTTCATGCAGTCTTTAAATACTGCTCGAGATAATACGAACAACAAAAGGTCTTAGAAGTAGGATAGGATTCAGAAGTTGAAAACGGTGTTTTAACGGATGGATATTATTCACGATTCTCCCTCTTATTTAACGGGTTGTTTTAGAAGATTCGGTCGGCCATTGGATAGCACGGGTTCACTTTCTTTATACTTTAATCTGTTAATCCGAACCGTGCCACAGGAAGCCTCGTTTCATCTAGCCGAATCGCAAAGGGAAACACTGAAGAGGAAGGAAAATATATTATCTCACCGAACAGTTCTGCCGAACTTATTCCTTAACTGAAAACAACAAGCGTCCAACGGTAAGGTGGTCCCTTTGAATGAAAATGCAAAGCTGAAACGACATTCTTTCAACCGGCAGATATTTTCTTCATTATGTATATACTCTTTATGCGTGATGTTTTTGCGAAAAATTTTACGTTTCCATGCGCCCCCACAAAGACTGTTTACTCGAACCCGTTTGCACGAGAGTGTACGAACGGACATGAAGCAAATTCACCGTGAAATGAGTCGCAAAAGAAAAATATACAGACACTCCGGTTGCTTCGGCTCGTAACTGCGTCCTAAGGAGCCATATAAAGGGTGTGCCGGGACCAGAGGAAACCCGGGCAAAAGCTGATTCTACATGCAAAAATAAACCGAAAGTATACTGGCTGCCTGGAAAGTCAGTCCCTATTTTGAGATGTTTGTATCCGGTGAAGGGGTACAGAGTACAGGTACTGCAACCGAGTGTATATTATCTCATTGTGTCTTACATGAATTGGAACAGACCAGACAAGTCTTCCAATAAGTATATTGGAATATATACAGTGTGTTCATTTGAAAACTTTGCAGCCGAATATCTCGAAAAGTATGAAAGATATTGAAGAAGTGTAAAACACGTGTCCAATGATTTCGAGGTGGAAAGAGGCGGGCAGTATCAGTTTTTTATTTGGATGGCGTTTTAAAGGTGATTTGAAGGTCAACTTTGTTTTTTCAAATGGAAACCTATATTTTTTTATTGGTATCTTATTGTACGTAAAAAGATCAGCAATTTTCGTAGGGTACTTTTTTTTATCCGCGCACAAGTTTCGGAGATATTGGATCAGTAGTGGTCTCACCGATATACATATACTCGACCCGTATTATGTTACACTTTTCGGCGACTGAAGCCTCTCGAGCTTCACGGGTCCTCACGGGGTATACCCCGCGGAAGGAGGGATTGTTTTGCGACAATTATCGTACAGAAGTTCACGACAATTAACGATGAAATACTGTAGTTTCCTGTATACTCCATTCCTATACATTTCTACTTCAGGTATATGATTTTAGGATTAAATGAAATATTGTTGAAACTATGTATATGTATACACTAGGAATAGGGATTAACAGACAAGAATATGTTTTACATTTTGGTTGAAACAAAAGGTATTAAAAAATGATGGAATGTTAGTGTATTATTTGAGTACAGTAGTGGTAAAAGATTAAACATAGAAACATGCTGTTTCCAGTTTCCAGGGAATAGTGAATACAAAATTTAATTTTCCAGGTATGGCAAATATTTAATTACATTACTCTCCCACTTTCTCATCATTTTATATGGAGTACTGAAAAAAGGAGTCAAGGACTTAAGTGTTTATGTTACTCACCAAAAGAGGTGAAAAATGTCGGCTCGGTATAAATCTTACAATTAAACATTTCGAAGTAAAATCGACTTTTATCGTTTACGAACATTCGATATCGTGAGTGAATTTCTACGCAGCAGGTTCATGTGTTGAAGGTAAACAAGGGGATTGATTCAGAAGTACGTTACTTCAATTTCACGTTGACAACTAACATACTTCTGAATCACTCTCGTTGTTTACATTCAACTTATTGCGAAGAAACTTGCCCACGATATCGAATGCTCGTAAACGATAAAACTCGATTTTGCGTCGAAAGGTTTGATTGTAGGAGCTATACTGATCGGAAATCCTTGATCCTTTAACCCCTTTCATCCTCTTGCAGTGCCATGCATCAGGTGGTTAAGTATGAAACTTGACAAATGTCAATGTCATTTCTGTTATATTTGTCAAGTTTCGTACTTAACGATAAGATATATTCGTATTTATATTTCTGATAAATGTGTCAAAGTGATGTTTTTATCCACCTATACAAATTCTTATATTACAATTATAACACCACGATAATTTCAAAATTTAAATATTCAAAAATCTGTATTATTCAATCTTTGAGCCGCACAGGATTTACGCTATTGACAAAGATGCAAGATGCCACGATTGAAATAAAAATGTAGTAGGAGCCACCGGAATAGCCATAATTCTCTATAATATGCGAATTCATTACGGGGACTACTTCGTCAGATCATTTAAAATAAAGATTATAGATATTTAGAAAATTTTTCTACGATATACGATATTTTACAAAACATAATTTTTTTACTTTAGTTTGTACACTCTTTTAGTATACAAATTTTCTTTCTTGCGGTTCCTCTGTGATGTCATTTATAAATGTTGGTCGCTGCACAGCTTACAAAATATGGAATGAAAACGGTGGCTACGTTCACAAAAAAGGTTGTGAACCGATTCGATAAATTCTTGCAGCATTATTTTCGTCATTGTATTGGCTATCGCATGAACCAAAACGATGAATTTTGGAACACGCTCATTTTTGTTATTCATACTTTTATACGTATTTGACCGATTTTTAAACGTTTTAATTAAACACGCATTAAACATCGCCATTTTGATTTAGTTGTCGTTTTTTCATTTCCGAAGATCTCACAACGAACTAGAATGGCCACCGTTTTCACCCCATATTTTGTAAGCGGTGCAAGAACCGCCATCTATAAAATACACCCTAATAGGTACCGCAAAAAATTATTTGTTGTATACTAAAACAGTGTAGAAACTAAAGACAACTGGATTTCCCTCATAAAATGTTGTATATGTTAAGAAAAAAAATTTCCTCTTAAGCATAGAAATTCTTAATAGTTCGTATAACCTGTTCATTTTTATAAATTTATTTTTTCGTAGACTAGACTTATTACAAATACAATATCCTATATTTCTGTGTTCTTTTTATATGCGTAAAGGTTCTGTGAACGATTATACCACACGTTTCGCTACGTCCGGTTTATGAAAACTCAATGTGTATGCCAACATAGTAAAAACATTTCAAACGGCAGTTCATTGTTTATTCCGGAGTGCCACTTACATATCACGCGCTTATAGCGAAGTTTACAAAGCGTTGAAAATTTCTTTCATCACGTTCTGCAGAAAAAAAAACGAACTGGAAAAATCTGTTGAAATCGTTGTCATTTGATATAACTTCACACATACGGCTTTTTAATTTTAAAGAGGCCGTCATCATAATAATTCATTCGTGAAACTTAATTAATATTTCCCTTTACCGTGTAAGATTGCGTAGAAAAATAATGCGTTGTTTGCAGAGCTTGGCTATTTGTGTGTTTCCATTGTTCGAATGGGAAAAATATGTACAGTACTGACTGAGGTATTCATTGATTTACGATAAAAAGAAACACGGCGTTTATGCTTAATATAATTTTTCTTTTGCTGTGCTTTTCATCTACGCTCGTATACGATATGAATGCTCTTTGAAGCAATCTGCACAATTTTATTATAAAATGCTCGAGTCGTATTTCATTGAAATAAATACAGCGTCTACGAAAAAAAGGTTACGGTTCGGATGGTTCATAATAATTGTAAATTTACAATTTCATTTGTAGGTATTTTCAATATCGAAATACCTACAATTATGATTTAATTTAATCGGTAAAAATACTGATACAATTTCCGTATACATTTATGATTAGCACTTGATTAAAGTTGTTTATGCGCAAAATAACAATCAGGAACGTCCCTAGCAGATTAACCACATTAGTTGGTTTGAATCTCTCAAACACAGCGCGATCACTTGAAAAAATAATATTAAAATTAATTTTCTACCTTTAATTTATGCGTGCAATTTCTCATGCTTTGCTATATTGGTATACGAACTACGAATAAAAGATGCAAGAAAATTATGAATAAAAATTGTTTATTTGAATCTTTGTCAAAATTTGCATTGTCACCTTCGAAGTGTACACTTCCCTTTAGCACCCATGTACATAATTCAGTGTCGTTCCATTGTGCATAACTGTGCTGCAGTTCTACATCTAAAAAGTTTATTAGTAGACCGCGAATCTTTGGGCAAAATAAAAATTTTCTTTGTCAATTACAAGATACAGAAACCATATAAGAATTTCTTTCTATCACTAACAATTTTAATAAATTGATAAAAATATATGAGTGTTCTTAAATTGTTTAATGTTTTTACAGTTTTAAATTACACCCACCCATTTTTGTTATAAATGCGTAAAATCCACAGTCTATTCATTAGCTTTCTCGTCACTTGCATCGCCTTATATCACAGAAATACTGTTTTCGCATGATATTTTTGATTTTGTGAATAAAAGAACAGGGAGAATTCTTGATACTCCCGTCGGGTCTTTATTTCATGAATGCGAAATTACATACGTTACTCTCGTTATTGGGAGATTCTTTCTTTAGACCCCCACGCGCAGCGGTGTGACGTCACCGCGCGACCCCTCTCCGCTCGCGACAAACTATTTCCGGTAGTCGACGAAACGGGCTAACCAGTCATAGTTTTAGATATTCTGTAATCCTTATAGTTTTTGCACACGAGGCCCTCGAAAGTACACAATTATTGGTCGCGGCAAAACCTTACAGGACACCGAGAACGAACCATAATATGTTTATTCGCATTCACATCAAAAGAAGTTATACTCATCCAGATCCCCGATTATTATTATTAAATCCTTTTTAGTGAGACATTTCGTATTACTAATAACATCGGCTAATAAGAAGGTCGTGCTAAAACTGTTGTCACATACGAATCGCAAGTCGTATCGTCGCGAAAGTTGACCCGATGATAGATAAGACAAGACTATCGGTTACACGCCCAAATCAAAGAAACAACCGCAGCGTTGCTGTAACGTAAGAAAAAATAGTAATTCCACGAAGTTTTGGTTCATATGCAAAACAACGCGTAGAATATGTGCGTACAAACTTTTCTCATCATTCAAACCTGATTGCAGAATCAACGAGTGACCTATATTCGCCGAAATAGCTTGTATAATGAATGGTTTGCCACAATGAACACGAACTGACATGGATCAAAAATGATAATTTAATAACTGATTTCAGTTTCTCTGACTTTCCAAACTCCTTGTGCTTCGTTTAATTAAAATCTCGTCACGCGCGGCCACGTTCAAAATGGAACGCGGCTTAATCAGTTTGAATCTATTTTGTCTAGAAGCTCATCGCACAATGAGATTAATCGGGATGGTAAAAGCTAAGTGGAAGTATGTCACGAAAATGTTCGAGAGCTTTCCCTTATCAAACAAACATTACCATCTCCGGTTGTCCCACGAAGTGCAATAGTTCGTTTCAACTACGCCCGATTCATAAAGACTACTCCTGACAAGGGATATCGTTTAACCATGATACACCAATTTTAATGAATATGTAGGATATAATTTGCTGAAAAATATTTACCACGTTTTTTTTTAAATATTCCGGAAACTAAAGGATGTAGGATACCAAAATTTTTGTTGGATTGTATGTTTTTGTACGAGAGGTTTACACGTATAAGAAAATTATAGAAAAAAGTTACTTGGTTAAACAATATTTAAATTTTTTAAAACTTTTCATATTAATTGTTCATCCATTTCTGTGAAAACTGTGTGATCGATGGACCAAAATATAACATACGTGTTTTCTGAATCTTTTGGTCGTTGCCATTTAACAATAATAAATAATGTAATATTGTACTGTCTCAGACGGAGAAAAGGTTCCGAACTTATTTTGTAAGTAGTAACGTAAGTTTTTGCAATATTTTATACTATAATACTGTATTAAATGTTGTAAATCGGTTTTTTAATAGCCAAAACTGGTACTGCAAGTGATAGTCTGACGTGGTACGAACATTGATTGATTTTTCGTGGCCGTAAGATATAATTGTATGTTCCCATCAAGATACCCGTGATGACTAACACTTGCGACACCAGCTTCGACTATTAAAACTGTCACTTACAAAATATAATACAGTATTAAAGTGCAAAATATTGTAAAAGTGTTCGTTATCATCTACAAAACAAACCTGAAGTCAAATAGTGTTTAAACAAATATGTTTTTTTGCATTTTTCATATGTAACTGAATTTTCTGTTTCATAACATACAATTTTTAAAAAATGTTATTATTCTGCATCTTTTAATCTCAGAAATATATAAAAAATTGTGTTTTTTATTTCCAAGGGATTTATTTAGATCCGTGATGGGCACGGTAGGCCCCCCCCCCAACGCTTACTTCTCCCACCAACCTCTGTTTCATGCACGAGGCCTGCGAACCGTTCACGACGGGTGAAGCACTTCCTTCCACTATGGTAACTGCGGTTGCTGGTGGGGGATAGTGGGCGCTATGGTGGGGACGGTTTGTCTCAATTGAGACACAAATGCTCATCCCTGATTTAGGCGTATTTTCACCACAAACATAAAGCATTGTAGAGAAAAAATACGTGACAAATATTTTTCAACAACCTCTATCCTATCTAAATTTCGTTAAAATCGACATGTTAGAGTTAAGTAAATTCTGTATGAATTTGAAGCAATGAGCGAACAGATAAAAAATTTTGATTGAGTTAGTTTCAAAAAACTAGTTTTTGTCGAAACAGTGCATATCAATAACTTAAAGAAAATAACTATCAGGGTAGACAAAGAGCTTAATGCATATAGACTTATTATTGTAAATCGATTATAGTCGATTTTTCGCATTACTAATAATTAGACAGCGGATCCTTATGTAAAATAAAAATTGTTTACTTAAATTGTAACAAAGTGGAGTGAAATAAACATTTAATTTCTTCCTTAATATGTTTAATAGGTTGAAAATAATATAACAGTATTTTTAAATGTTTCTAATGTCTTTACTGTTTTAAATTACACCTACTCATTTTTGTCATAAAAGCATAAAATAAAAATATAGTTAATATACCTTACATGATATAAAGTGTCTCTTCTAATATTTGAAAAATACGTTATTTATTTAAGAAATATAAATACTCTCGTATCATATTTGATTTCTCCAAAATTATGAATTCTTTGTTTTGATAATTACCTTCATAATTACAACAAGGAAAAATGATAAATCAATTTATTGATTTTGTGTAAAGTTATTTATAACTTTTACAATATTGATTTGTAATGCTCGTATATTAAAACATTTCCTTCCATATAGAAAAAGAACCTTACCTTGGAACTTTCAAATCTTCTTTTAATCAATCTGTACAGTTATCGCTCACAATAATATTTTTGTAAAGCATATCTGTATTGGTTTATAAAATTGTGAGTCAAGAGGCAGTTCGGATTAGGTTTCATCCGTTTCGTGACCAACCGTATCAAGTTCTGCGAATATTTGCTTACGATTAATAATAATCTGAAAAAACGAAAGTCAGAAACCTCAATCAAACAAAATATTTGGTTCTCTTTTTCTCTGAATAAAATCGCTAATACAAAATAGTTTTTAGTTTCATACTGCGAACGAGTTTACAAGACCCCAATCATTCGTAAACATATCGGCAAGGTGAATTTCAAGTTTCGAATTGTTCGTCCTGTTAACATAATACCTACCACGGTCAAATGACCGGTTTTAAATTTTCCAATTATTGAAATTATAATAATTCATTTATGGAAAATAATGGAATAAATTTCCTTGTCCAAGCATGTATTATATTGAAAATTACAAACAATCTCAATATATTTAGTGTTGCCATTTTTATAAGGCAACATTCACCATATACTTTTAATGCTTGGTAGATTTGGTGTTAAGGATAGATTATCGGTGTAAGGTTCAATCATCGTATTCCGTATGAACGAACGAAGCAGGGATTGCTTCGCGAGTTTTAATCCGAGTCGAAGATCGGTACGCTAATCCGTAGAATGATGTATCGGCCAGAATTTGTTCGCGAACTCTTTCCTGTCTAGATAAAAAAGGGAGGGGTGGGACCGTGTCATGGAGAAATTTACGAGTCAGCAGAGGCGTTCCGCCGGCCGTGTCACTTTCGTCGGCATCGACTTTACGATCCCTATATTTATACGATCGTTGCTTTATACGTGTGGAAACTTCTTACTTACGTTGCATACACGCCGGTACGTGAGAAGAAGCTTCGCGCAATGCGGTTACCTACGACCTGGAGTGGAATGAAATGGAATAATAAGAGACATGGGGCGGTTGAAATACAGGGCGAACAAGCGAAAGAGGAGGAGCGCAAGAAAGGGAGCAACAGGGATGGAAGATAGAGAGAGGGGATAGGGAGGGAGACAGGGAGGAAGAAAGAGAGACGCAGACATAGAGACGGAGAGAGTCGCAACGAGTCAAGGAAAAAGGGGAGGGAGGTTGAAGCTTGTGGATGGATGTAGTTTATGGTGTGGAACAACCTGTCCCTTCAGAACGTTAAACTCGTGCATACGTGTACGCTGTTTTATATGCATAATACCGCGTTATATGGTCAGATATCCGTGCGGTGTCGCGGCTACGAAAGGTGACTTCGCCCTCTAGACAGCGCGACACGGCGGGGCGGGAAAAACGAGGTGCGCGTAAAAAGAATGAGGGACGGACCTCCGTCGTAACTGTTTAGATAAGAAGAGTTAATAGACGTCGAACGTCGAGGAATCGGCAAAGGGTCGGATGCGCTCGAAGTGTCCTCGGGCATTACACGTACCGATACGCCCATGTTGCCACGGATATTACCAGCTGGGAAACAGGTTGGACTTGGTAACAGGTATACCAAGTTTCCTTGCTATACTGGGTGATTCTAGAAATAGGACGAGTCAGGTTTTTCCGTCGATAGAGAGGGAACAGCCGTTCGAAGGGAGTCGGAGCAGCTACACTTTCTACTCGAGTCTGATATAATGGCTATAAATCGTGTTTTGCACGATTTTCGCTTGCTAAATTGTCCTAGAAAATAACTTGCTTTTTAAACTGATTTCATTCCTTTTACATCAGAAAACTTAAAGCAGTCACGAAATGATAGTACACGAATATAAACCAAAATAAAATGCAACCTAATGATTAAATCTTTGCAAGACGTTGTGAGTCGTCATGAGTATTCATGATTTTCTAATACTCCAACAGTATTAAAATATTATTTGGAATCTGCCAAAACTACCTATCATAGTTACTAACTAATAGATTACAATTTTCAAAATATTATCTTGACGTTTTTCAGTTATTCAATAACTCCAGGTTTTGTAAGGAAATAAAAGAAAGTTTATGCTTGGATACTTAAATTATGAAATTCGAGTCTTTTTTATCCTGGCGATTGACAAAGGTATTTACATATTTCTAACAAAATTAAATATTTCACGTTTTGTTGTAAGTTTGAGAGATTATAAGATTAAGCAATTATGTATGTTCTATTTTTATTAGCTGTAGGCGTTGTTTTTACAACAGTAGTTTATATCCACATTTTATCGTGCAGAGAGAATATCTCGTGGCCGAGTTTTTTTACTTCTACGGTTATTCCATTCGCTCACGTTGTACATTTTTATGTTTACTTTACAAATTGCACGATTTTGTAAAATTTTTGAGATTTCTTCACTGCAGAAAAATACTTTGTGATATACCAACAGTAACGTATGTTTATACTGATCCGTTTTACAATTGCATAATTTTATGTAGTATTTCTCCCCGTTTATTGCAGATGCGCGTTTTATGGAAAATAACATTTATATTAATTGCTCGACAATTCTAGCATTTAATATTTTATTCCAGATGTTTGGAACTTTATAGACATTGGCAGTGAATAGGCAGAGAAGGGCAATAACTAGACTCCGGATTTAATGCATTTATGAAAAAAATGAGTAGATGTAATTTAAAACAATGAGAGGTTTACAAGACTTTAAGAGTATTGATATATCTTCACTACATTAAAATTATTATTGAAATATATAAATCTATATTTTGCTTCTGTGTCTTGCAATTGATGCACAAATTTTTTATTTTACACAAAGATCCGGGGAGTTTAATAATAACACAGTGGTCTACAATGGGATATTCTTTTCTTTTCATATACATAGTAAGATGTTTCAACAAATATTTAAAGTTTTTAAATAAAATTAAAAAGTCCCGGAGAGTTTCAAGTTCGGGAATGAAAAAACCAAGATCAATCCGTATGAACTAAGTATACTTTAAATAAAATTATTTCTTTGCACATGACTGTCACTACTAAAAATTACAATAATAATAATTCAAAACAATTCTTACATTACTAAATGTTTTTGTGCTTATTTGCTAAACGTTCATGTGTGGTACGAGTAAATACACTCGATTTCCTATAGTCAAAATGAAAAAAGGTCATATGTGGTGAAAATATTCTAGATCAAGTGAAATGTTCGAATTATGGAGTTCAAAATAGCTTTGAGCGTAAAGGGTTAAGTTTGGCTCATTACTATTACAACCTTTTTTTTTAACCCTCCGACGGCGAAGCCTGAGTCCATTTTGATTCAGAGTATTAAAATCGTCATTTAATTATCCTGTTTCTAATATTAAATTGATTACTGCTTAATTAATGCTGCTGCATAAGGAACGCTGAAAGCATTAACACGTCTACAGGAAGAACTGTCAAAAGAATATATAAAACAATTGAAAATAAAACAGTGAATGGTCCTAAACCTCATCAATTACATAGTTGTAAGAATGGTTCGCGGTTCAAGGATTAAATAACTGAGAATCTTTTATGTAGTTTCGTAATTTTTTTTTTATTGAAAGCTTAATGGAACTTCCCATGGGGGGTTATAAAGCTATACATTAG
Source organism: Sphecodes monilicornis (assembly GCA_913789915.3). Taxonomy (NCBI): domain Eukaryota; kingdom Metazoa; phylum Arthropoda; class Insecta; order Hymenoptera; family Halictidae; genus Sphecodes; species Sphecodes monilicornis. Next base: position 1,993,417 of record OU565295.1, on the reverse strand, counting down.
GATTAACATAATGTCTAATATACAATTTATTAATATGATTTCTTACAGTTATACATTAGTAGTGTAGGTACAGCAGAATAGAACGCATTAAGTACATAACTTTAAATATTTAAATTACATTGCTTGAAAAAATGAAAAAGAACATAACATGCCTGGATATTCGGTTTATAAAGTAATGTAGTTTCGTAGTGAATGAATTTAACCCTTCAGGGAAGACATGCAACTGTCAGTTTCTTTCTTTACAATTACATGTCATAGATGTGACCATAATTTGGAGGAGGTTTATACTTTCTGATATTTTGCACAGACGTAGCGACCGTCCCTGAAGGGTTAATTCACGAGGAAAAGATAAACTGCAAGGGCACAGAAATTCGAAAAAACCTTCAGGAGAAGTAAGTAAAAGCTCGGCGAAAAGGTTAATGTATCGAAAGACTTGAACTTAGCCTATCAATAGGTTTTTCAATATTTGTGCTGTATGAAATGGGTGCCTAAAAATCTTCTTTTGCATGATAATCCTAAAGAACAATTACGTTATCGAGGGTGAAGTTGTTAGTTTATGATTGAAATTTCTGTTGTTGTCGAAGGATCCATTAAAAAATCCTCAGCCATGCGCCATAGATTCCTAAAAATTATAGTAGATAATGTGTTACGTGAGATGCATACGAAATATAAGGAAGAAAATTGAAACGCGGTAGAAAAAGCAAGGACAAATCTTCTGTCGTCTGTCTATTATCAACGTTTTCTACTTTAGCTTTATCCTTGTCTCATTTTATCATGCGTCGTACGTGTCTGGTGATGCGAAACATTCGATCCATATCCCCGTTTCAACCCCAATTACCGATCTTGCATTCGACGTTTCATTTTATCCGGCGTATCACGATGGGGATCGCGTATCCTGCTGATGAAAAAAAACAAGAATACATAACGGGCAAACCTAACCCCACCAGGACGCAGTGGCCTCATGCATTTTTGAGCAGCGAAACGAACAAGAAAACGAAGTTAAACAGAACGAGCGTAATCATAATTTATAATACGTCGCGTCCATCATCGTTGGGCGAGAAATTAAATCGTTAAAGAAATTTGCCACGCTGCAACGAGGATATTTTATGCTAATGACGCCAATCAGGTTAACAAAGCTACAATGCTATCGAATAATAATGTCGGCTCTTGCATTAGGATTACCAGTTGCGAAACGCGAGTACAGGAAAAGCAGGATCGGATAAAGTCCGGGATTCGTATTTCCATGTTGTCGAAACTGTAACGAAATGGCGCAAGAAAAGAGATGGAAACGATTTCATTACTTCTGAGAAAAGAAGCGATGGCTCGATTTGTGAAGAAGCTGCGAATAAATACAGGAGGAGCTACTTGATATTGAACGGATCAAGGAGAACAATACTTTTTAGTAGACCATCCGTGCCCTTGTTAAGCTTTAAAGCGCGACGAGACACGAAGAGCAGATATTAAAACCATTTAATTTTTTGGCCGTGTCATAAAATTTAATATTCCCTTAAAAATGTAATTTCTTGCAACAAATTTTAGGACAGGCGAGGCTAATTGGACCGTGAGCTTTTCTGTGTGCGAAATGAGTTTGCAATATAAAATGGAACCTTAATGTGTAAGAAAAAGATTGCTATTCCTCATGTTCTTATCGGGTGTTTGGTTTTGCAACCTTTTATTCTAGCAATCATTGATAAAAAAATTTTGAAAAAATGTGTGACACTTTGACACAATATTTTGATTACTATAAACCTTTTTATTCATTCAAGTACATTAAATGTTAACGTGATATGCACTTATAAGCTAAGCTGTGAGTGGAAAAATGAAGCTGTTTGAAGTGATCTTTTAGATAAAGAGCATTATTCGGTAAACCTAAACACTAAAATTGATGCTGGGAGATATTGTCTGTTTTTACTCTGCTAGAGTATTTGTCAGGTATGCATTCAGTCGAGAAAGAATCAGCTGATATGTCATATCCTGGCCGGTAGTTTTTAGTGTTTGTATTCTCGAATGCGTACGGCGTTACATAGGCAGTTGAAATCAGTTAACCAGCAGACAAAGCATCATACAATAAACTTCAATCTACATGTCCGACTGCTTTTTAAACGCAAAACAATTCTGTCCATGCGTGTGCTACGTTTTTGGCCATCTAATGGAAACGAAACAGAACAATTGTGGAAAACGCATCGCTCGTTCGTTAGCAACATCACATTCTCGTGATCAAATAAATTTTACATGTTCTGTGGTTGCGAACTGTGAGAGACATAGCAAGGGAGAGTTGTTGAATTTGGACCAACTTCTAGAACGGACTACATGCGTACCATGTACAATCTCAAGAAATTTTCACTGTCAATGGAGGTATTAATTGTCTATGAATTATAAAGTAGTTTCAATCTAGAAGCTTGTCAAAACTCGGCAACTCTCGTCGGTAACACTCAGAAATTTATTCAGAATTCTCCGTTACACCTGTTCATCGCTTTCCAGAGAGGCTACGTTGCCTTGAATAATATATTGTGACCACGAAGACTGTTGTTGGAAAACGATGGCGAGGACCGTGTCGACAGCCAGTGACCCGTTCAATCGACTATGAAACACGCGCGATTCAAACCTTTACTAGGAAAAATCGGCCGTGTTGAAGTCAACAGAGCCGGCAGTTTAGAAACAATGTTCTGTAAACAGAGCGTTGTCCGCCAAAGGGTGGAGTTGTAGGCGACGCAGGCTGTCAACGCGAGAACGCGGAAACGAGTGGTACCGTCCTTTTTTCTTCACGCTCCCCCTTGTGCGTTTTTTTTCTTTCCGGTGCCTTTGCAGTCGAGACGGATGCGCGCGCGCGCGCGGGGGATGAATTCGCATCCAGCGAATGCAATTTAATATTACCGCTGCCGAGCACACGTACACGTACAACGCCGAGGTCGGTTTTGCATACCGCCGACTCGTCCGCATTCATTTACACTAATGTACCACAATTTGCGTTGCATTTGTCGCGATGCGCAACGTAACGCGGTACGACGAATGTGCGATCTGTCTTTTATCTCCGCAGAGTCGCGTGCTGCTTCGCTCCGCTCCGCTTTGCGATGCGATTCGACGCGATCGTGCGCGAGTATTCAGTCAGCGACGGACGATCCCGAAGCAACATCACCAGATCTTAATGAAACTTTGAGAGAACATAGTTCTTGCAAAAATATTAGACACAAATTTTTTTAGCGGCCAACGTTGCTATTCATGGGGTGAAAACTGCCCTCAACTTTGGGGTCTGAAGCATAGTTGGTCAAATATCTCGGGACCTACTAGAGTTCAAGGGATAGTTCAAATGCCAAAGTTGTTTATTTTTTAATAATTAGTGCAGAGGTGCAGCTCAGCCTTAAATAGATTATCTTAATCTTTTCATCCAAATGTTAATACATGTGCTTAAATATTTGTGTGTGAGATATGCGTACCCAAGCACAAAATACGGAAGAAATAGAACTTTTATTTTTGCACTTACCGAAGCAGTTTGCTCTTCCCGCCATACGTGTGCGATGCGCGCGCATTCAGGTTACTTCTTGCGAGCCCTTCTCTCCGAGCATGTGCTCTCTTGCGTCCCGCGTGTTTAAGCGTATACAAGCGTATAGTATGTTAGATCAGATCTTAATTATTTCTTTATATTAATATATATAGTGATGTGTGAACTTTATAATAAAACGGATGTGCACTACATACCACGGACTCCTGATTATTTTACACTTACAAATAAGTTATTATAATTTAAATATTTCTGCTTTTTATGCAAGACCTTGTGGCCTTAAGTGCTAATAATTATTCAGATTCGAGATTTGTACGTTATTTTGAATAATTATATCAGGATGCAAGACGATATTTCATTTGGAATGATCAAAAATTGTTACCGCGGGTATAACTATACTGATCACCGCCGTCAGCGTCCGCTGCAAACCTCAGGAATTGCACTATGTGTTGAGAGGTTATGTGAAAATAATTATGTCTGAATACGGTAGAAGAAATATATATATTTTAATATCGGAAGAGGTTGTCGGAGGTGTCTACAAGACGGGCGCACAATTAGAACTGAGAAACGTTCCCAAACGCGGCGGCGGCGGCGGTACGTACCTTCATACCTGAAGGAAGACGGCATGTTATAAGATGTGGCATGTGTGGAGTTTTCGACAAGGTACAGCAACCCTTGTTTTACCTTGACACTATGTATAGGCGATTCATGGAACGGCCCATTCTCGTCCTCTCAAACTTTCATTAAGACCTGGCGATGTCACTTCGGAAACGTCCCTTGTAAGTGTGCCACCTAAATTAAACGTAAACTGTTCGGTATATGAAAAAATGGTTAAAACGAAAATTGTACGGTTTCAGCATAGAATGTAATATGTAATTCTTTCTTTTCTGTTTTGCTTTGTTATCTGGATATAAAGATCGCCTTGAATGAATAATAAGTTGGTAAGAGATTAATGTCGGTTTCCCAGTTTTCAAATTTTAACGCTTACAAGGAGAAGACGCGGTCATCGGGCCTTAAATTTTGTCGAAACTTTACATACTGGTAGATTTCGTTCTCCTGTTTATGAAAATATAGCATTATAGGCGTCGATACTCAATAATTTTTGAGATATTTGATTATACTCAATAAATTTCATTATACCCGTTAAGCCGTTAAGTACAGTTTTGGTTGAAGTTTTTGTTAAGTGCCAAACGGCGTGATGGTAACGTACTAGATTCATTACCGGGAAGGCCAGTGTTCAAATCCCTTTTTCCTTTTTTCCATTTCTTTCTTTTTTTCTGTTCAGTTTATCCATTTTAATTAATTGTATTTTGCACATCAAAAATACACTCATAATATCTATAGGAAACAAAATATAAAAATTTTTTTGAAAAGGAACAATATGAAAGAAACACTAACTTCATCAATCTTAACGTATCTCAAAAGTTGTTGAGTATAGACGGCAATAATGCTACATTTTCATAAACAGGAGAACGAAATCTACCAATATGTAAAGTTTCGAGAAAATCTGAGATACCATGGCCGCGTCTACTCCTTGTTAGTTTTAAGATAACAACTCACTTCATTCTGGTTACATTATAATATCATTTTATAGTTCAGATGTCGCTCTACATGCTTCTGTTTTTACTGTTAATTTATTTTCACTTGAGGTTAGTGACTTTACAATGGACAGCAAGCAAATTCGTATAATTGTCTTATATGAGTATAAATTAGGTAATTTTGCAGAAATGACCCATAATATTAACCATGCACTATTGCAGCGGAAAGTATTGTCGAGAAATTGATGAAACGAACGAAAAATTGCAACGATTAAATTCGGTATTGGTCGATCGGAAGGGCCGAACGACAATGCTCGACCACACGTTGTACGACTAACGCTACAAACGTTTAACGAATTAGGATATGAAATTCTGCTTGATCCAGTATATCCCCAAGACCTGTCACTAACGGACTATCACTTTTCCAAACACGTCTACCACTATTTGCTAGAAAAGATATTTACCTACCAAACAGCTGCTGTAAATATGTTCGAAGACTTCATCAATTCTACAACACCGGAAGTTTACGCTACTGGAATTTAAAAACTGATTTCATGTTGACGAAAATCTGTAAACTGCAATAAATCTTATTTCGATTAAAAAAGTTTATTTTGAGTCGAGATATGTGGGTTTAAAGGCAGAGTTTGAGAACTGACATTAATTTCTTAAAAACTTAATACAATCTAAACAATCAGGTAAGGGCGGTGTCATAATTCGTTGCACAGATTTTACATTCGAAAGTTTCTTATTATCCATTGATGATTTATATCTCAGTAACTATTAGAATTTACCCCTTACGCCGCTTGGTTATTTTCTTCGGGGACACCTCAAAAATAAAATTAATCACGAAATAGCCGCGACCATTGGAGCATGTAATGCTATAACTCCAGAAACACTCCAAAGTGTATCACTTGCATTTATCGATCGAATACGCAAATGTATTAACCCTTTGCACTCGAATGGTTACTCTGAGACACCAGTAAAAATTGCCATACGAGTATTCAAAACAATTTTTATAATTGTTATAATGTAATTTATAAATTCCTAAAAATTCAGCTGTTGTATGAGAAGACAGATTCAATTTCATGTGCATAATGTAAAAAACGATTACACGGAATTAAAATGTAGATTGAAAGAAATGTCTTGATTTTAGAATTAAAATTGCTTCGAATGTAAAAGTTTAATTGAAATAGAGAGTATTGTGAGCATTACTTGTATGCACAATCATTTATAGAAAATACCTCAGCAACTATTAGTTTTTCATCCCATATACCTGACAGTTCTTTATTCAGGGTTTAATTCTCTCATCAACCACAAGATTAAAATTTATCCGCTATAATACAGAAACTCACGGAAACTTTTATATATTAACAAAAAAGCAAAACAGAAAGAAACTAATTATTATACTGTATGCTACTCTTGAAACCAGACAAGTTTCGTTTCAACTACTTTTTCATACACCAAATAGTTTTCATGTAATTTAGGTTGCATGCTTAGCTGAGTCACCCTGTATTTACAGGGTAGGCCATATGTAACTGACTGATTTCAATTACCCGCCATTCGAAAATTGTTACGTTGACAATGCTAAAATTTTGAGGTTATGTTCCCGAAGCAACACAATTGGAGCGTTACAGCTGAACGGTTCAGCAACACGTGTATTGTGATAATTTCATATGTAAAGAACTCATCAGTGGTAGCCACTTTACAAAAATTAGCACAAGAATTCGGTTTGCCCTCTATATCCCCCGACTTTTTTTCTATGGGGCTATGTAAAGGACAAAGTTTATGCGAACCAACTCACTACACTTAAGGAGATGAAGCAAAATACATATGTGTATGGCAAGTCATCGCAGAAATTCCCCCAGACATGTGTCATAACTAGACTGCGGATGTTTATGGCTTCTGAAAATGTTCAATAAATGCTAGAATATAAAATTCGTCAGATTTTAGTACTATTTTTATTTATTTCAGATCTACAAAGGTTGCTACCATTGAAAATAAAAATTTATTCAATTCCACTTTCTTAAAATTTGCAAAACATCCATAGTCTAGTCATCACGTAATGGAAAATATGCGTCTGTATAGCGTCCAGAGGAGATATAACATTTCGAAGATATTGTGTTCCACGCGTAATTTTATAGTGTATATAAACTGTTAAGTAACAAATTAGTAGTATGTTTTATTTTTGTCCAAACTATTTGAACAACAAATCAGTCAGTTACGTATAGCCCACCCTGTACATATACGCTACTCTAATACGCCGTGGTCCGCGTCCGCGAGCCGTGCAGGCCAGAAACGAGCCGGAAATTGCCATAGCGGCGGAAGAATCTGTCGAATCGAGGACGCTTGTTTTCCAGTCTACACCGTTCAACCGATCCACGGTTCACCATGTCGAATGCACAATCCGATCCATCCGGTCCAACCGCACGGGTCGAAGGGATGCAATTGATTGCATGAAAATGTGTTGCCTCGCTCTACCCTGTCTGTATTCTATTTGCAACTTTTTTTTAACGCTAACCGCGTGACCATTCTCCGATAATTGAAGGGTTTAGAGGATAAAAGTTTACGCAGTTGTGAAGATTCAGTTATTGTGATAACTTAATCAAAGGTAGGATTGAATGTATTTATACGAATCTCTTTTATTTCATCGACCCTGTACGGGCAACATTGATGAATAATATTTGAGTTAATTTTTAAGCATCATTTATTTATCGGTACCATTAATTGACGTAGAACTTCGTGTTTTAAACGAAAAATGGCAGGTTATTCTTTTGTCACTAAACGAATAGAACGAACCATTTGGGATTATAGCGGTACAAGTCCACCTCACCCTCTTTTGTTTTGAACCGCTGATTTACAACACAGTCCTACAAAACGTATTTTTTAAATTTTATATATAGACCCACATAAAAAAGTTGTAAAATTCAACTATAGTATTTTTGTACAATTCCGACGAATTTAATTTTTTTCAAAATTTTATTTTCACGTCATGAAGTAAACTAATTGTTCCAACTTCTCAAAATTTCTAAGTCGTTGGGTCCAATATTAAAAAAGTTATTGTCTTTTTAAGAGTGTCCGAATATTAATGGCAGTGACTGTGTATTTATTTGTACTGAATGGAATACAGTGTTTATTTTTGCGAACGAAAACGTCTCATTTCCATATATTTTCAAATATTGTTTCATGTGTTTGGATGACGTGTTGTTATTTGTATCACTTAAATGGCGAACGACGATCTGTAATCGGACTTATACCATTATGTTTCTAAACGGCTTGCTTTCTTAGTTAAGTTCCAAATAAAATATTGTTATCGCTTTTTTAAGAATGTCGGAATATTTATGGGAGTCACTTTATATCGGTATAAGTCAATCTTAATTGGATAATTCGCTTGTAAATTGTATAAAATTCTGTTTTGTACTTTAATTTTCACATACAGACATTTTTATAGTTTTTGAGCCTATAGATGTGTTTCTTTTTGGTAACAACGAATGCAAAACATTATTTTAGTCGAAATACCATGTATGTGACTTACGCCGCTATGATTCTCAGCCCGCCATATACTTATGTCTCCATACATATGTCTGTATATGTAAAAAATGTATCCCTACTACCATAGAGTACAGCCTTTGAGGGTTGTAGCATGATATGGGATTAGATATATCGGCGAGATGATAGTGATCCAACGATAAAACTTCTTTGTTTTTAATTATTTTTGCATGCAACTTTTACTAACATATTTGTGACATTTTTCTGATTAAAATGGGACCAAATATGACATAATTTGCAACTTATTTACTTGATCAATTGACGTATTAATCGGTTCGGATAATTGCAGTTCCACTGCATCATGAATTAAATAAGTAAATGTGGTCCAGATTGTGTCTTGTTTGCTGTCATTTTAATCAGAAAAGTGTCACGAATATGTTGTTAACAGTTTCATAAAAAAATTTAATCATTGGATTAATATTGTCTCACCGATACATTAGCCAGAATTAATATTCGAACACTCTTTACAACAAAATAACTTTTCAAAAATCGAACCAAACAACTCGAATTCTCTTAAGGAGTTAAAAGAATAAGTTTACTAGATGGCGCGTAAAACAATTTTGAAAAAATTGCAATTTGTTGGTATCGTGAAGAAAATAGTATGTAGTTGCTTTTTACAAGTTTTTTATCAGGACCTATATTGAAAATTTAAAATATCCGATCGATGGATTTGTTTCAGTAATATGTATTCTGAAAATTTCATCGAAATCGGTTAATTTAACTAAAGTTACAAAGAGTTAAAGATTGAAAGAATCGCTGCTTTTGACTATTTTCGGCCTATTGCGGCAAGAAATCTAACGATTCTTACATATTTCGCTGCCTGTCATCTCGTTGTGTGTTAATAAATTTCGAAGAAATTTTCAGAACGTACAGTGCCTCACGAAAGTATTCGAACGCACTTTAAATCAGAATAATTTGTTTAAAATTGCACCAATCAATTTGATTTACTAAACGACGTGCAAAAAAAGATTTTGAAAAAATTGCAATAGGTAGGCATTACATAACAAAATAACAATGGCACTTTTTAAAACTTTTTTATTCCAGTCCGTAATGAAAATTTAAAATATGAGTCTTGTAGATCTATGTTAGCAATACACATGCTGAAAATTTCATCGAAATCTATTAATGTATACACGTGCTACAAGCGGTTCAAACTGATAAAAATTGCAGTTTTTCAAGACATTTGGTCAGATTTTGCTTAAAATCCACAGATTTTTACATCTTTCGATGTGTATCGTTTTTTTTCTCCGTCAATCGATTTCGATGAAATTTTCGGCATGTGTACAACTAACAGAGATCTATAAAACGCATATTTTAAATTTTCATTGCGAACTGAAATAAAAAAGTTTTGAAAAGTGCCATTTTTATTTTTTCATGTAATTCCTACCAACCGTAATTTTTAAAAAAAAATTTTGCATCCCACTTAGTAAATCAATGTTTGTAGTTACTATAGAAAAAGTCAAATTATTTGGTCCAATTTTAAGATAGTAATTCCAGTTTAAAGTGCGTTCGAATACTTTCGTGAGCCATAAGTGAGACAGATCTATCGATCGGATATTGCTGTTGTTTTCGCGACTCTGATAAATTTTGTATTTTTTTTTAATTTCTTTAACTCGACATACGGTAAACAAGTCCTTCTAACTCTTTAAAAGAACTGAAGTAGTTTAATACAATTTTGACAAAGTTATTGTATTGTAAAGAGTGTCCGAATATTAATTCGGATCACTGCATGTATATAACGATTATTTTATACTTTTTATAAAGGGAACAGCCATTTTTTATAAAGGGAGCGCCAGGTAGCAATATTAATGCAGTTATTCGTGTATACAAAGCTGCAACAGTCGTTTATATTTTGCGCTACAACGTTAATTACAGGACAATCTTCATCACAGAAAAAAATAAAAATCATCAGGTTCTTTGACAAGCATGACAGCTCACACATGTACTCATGATGCAGTGCAAAATAAATGTGAGTAATCAAATTAAAAAAGTAGAGTATAACTACAAGTGATTATGGGTGGTTTTTATGCCAAAATCATTTAATGTCACCACTTAATCGAGGAGGTTTGTAAATAAAGAATTTGAATTTCGTTTCAAATTAATGGAATACTTATGAGAAAGAAAGTAAATTGTTATTTTAAGAAGAAAATTACACTTATATTTGCAATGTAACATTTTAGTCTCGGGTTTCTTCAATTGCTTTCAGATGGAAATTGGATGGTGTTATTTTTGTTAGAGGCGGTTCAATTGACTATTTAGAGGTGTCCCGTTCCTATAATCGACGCTTCCTGGCGTATTTTTCGTAACATTGATATTTTTATCGTATTGACGATGTGAGAGAGAAGGGAGGAAGGAAGGTAACTAAAATCGTAACCACTGTCCTCTATAATCGTGTTGCCAGGCCGGATTGGCGTGATTACAGACAGGAAATACTATACCAATTATAAGTATACAAACTTTAAAGGAAAATATTTGCGTGACGGTATGATTTAGATTGAAGATACTTTCGTAATAACGATTTATTTTAAATGATATAATAATTATTTGTAATTGTTCGTTGGTTGACAAATAGGTTTCTCGTTGATAGTTTGGCATTAATATTTCAGAATAATTAATACATTCATTTTAGTTAAAAATACAATTGCCACACATTCTGTACATCTAATCTTGTTTTCAATTGATTTTCAAGCTGGCTGTGGTACCTAAACGCCTAACTTTGGGAAACTAATTTCTTTCAGTAGAAAACTCCAATATTTGCTGCTATAAGGAAGTTGTAGAAATACAGTATCACTAACATGGCTTGCTCGAAGTCGAACTGTAGTTGGTAACCGAGCGGGGCAACACACGAAACAAAGTTTAGTTTCTTGAGCAACACATAGACTTTAAACATTGCGATAAAGCTTTAATAATAGAAGTTATAATTGGAATTTTATATTAGCTCAAGGTACTATTACGCTCTCATTGCCAAGAATAGAGTTAAGTTGCATTATCAACGTCAAATGAAATTTATTAAAAATAGCTGTAAATTGGCTATGATAAATTCATGAAATTTCACGTATTACATATATAAACTGCTTTCAAGCTAGTCTCGTCGACCTTTTTAGCTTGGAAAATGTTTCAACTTGATTTAAAAAAAGATTTGATTACGAATGGATGACATAATGACCGAGAAGCATCGTTGAGTACAACGCACCCGAAGCATTTAACGAATCTGCAGCAGTAATACAGTACAAATTGGAAATCGATATTCATCACTAGACTGTGAATCTTTATGCATTATGCTCTCTTTAGATCTGCGAAATACAAGAAAACATTAATATTGATAAATATTGATGATACGTTTCTTATTACAGTTTTTACAGAATAATATTTAAAAAAATGAGAATTTACATGAAAACATAAAAATCCATCCTTTAGAAAAGACGAAAAACAGTTTAAAATTAAAGGACTTGAATTAAGTGTGTAGATTATTTACAAAACTATTAATCATTGTAAAAGATATTTGATATGATGCATTTCACACTTTTATTACCGATTTCACGATAAACACTTTCTTCATTATTTTCATTAACTTTTCATTTATGATGTTCCACTCTTTCTAACTTCTGGCACTTTATAAATATTCAGATACACTAATATACCCACACAATTTTCAGTAGTATCAAACTAGTCCGACTTACCGCTAGAATCTGAAGCGTAAACTGAATTTCAAATTAAATGCATAACTTTGAATGAATGATTCAAAATTGTGGAGACACATTTTATCGTGTTCTACAATTAGCATAAATTATATATACAGGGTGTCCCACATAAATGGGAACGCCTAAATATCTGTCGTATTTACAGTCCTATCAGAAAACTTCAGAGGATAAAGTGACACTATTGCAGGGGGCAAATATAATGGTAAAGAAAAAAATTTTTTATGTCGTGTTTTTTAATGAAATTTTAAGGTCACCGATGTTTTTTTAAATGGAATAGTACATGTTTTTACGATACCATGATAGACAATAAAAAACTGAATTTAGTGGATACCGCCTTTTTGACTTTGAAATGACCTTGAGCAAGAATAATCATGTTGGAGCGGATAAAATGTGGAAGTTTAAAATTTACGTGTTTCAGCAAAGATTATGCGTTGTTTACGTCGGGTTGACCTTTACAAATCACAATAAATGTTTGAAATATGTTTCATAGTAAACAGCGTATGTTTATGTTAGAGTATGTATCATTGAGATCGTTAACAGAAGGTTAATTGGTTAGAATAAGTACGTTGTTCCTTCTGCATTATTCGAATTCGAAACGTGAAAGTGATAACAATGCGTTATATGTACTGTACAGGAACGAACCGATATGGTTTTCACTTATGGCGAAAGCCACCAATCTTTGAGGCAAGCAGTACATTTGTATCGTGAAAAATTTGTGAATCGTATTTGTCGTTCGTTACACGCATTTTTCGTTGTGGTAAAGCAATTTAAAAATACCGGTAGTGTAAGTTCAAAAAATCATAATAATTTCTGCAGCATGTGCTTCAATTACGTCTCAGGAAATCGACAATGCCTACAGATCATTTAATGAAAGATTGCAATATTGCATAAATGAGGATGGTCAATATTTCGAACATTTATTGTGGTTTGTAAAGGTCAACCCACCGTAAACAACGCGTAATCTTTGCTGAAACACGTAAGTTTTAAACTTCCACATTTCATCCGCTCCAACATGATTATTCTTGCTCAAGGTCACTTGAAAGTCAAAAAGGTGGTATCCACTAAATTCAGTTTTTTATTGTCTATCATGCTATCGTAAAAAAATATACTATTCCACTTAAAAAAACATCGGTGACCTTAAAATTTCATTAAAAAACACGACATAAAAAATTTTTTTCTTTACCATTATATTTGCTCCCTGCAATAGTGTCACATTGTCCTCTGAAGTTTTCTGATAGGATTGTAAATACGACACATATTTAGGTGTTCCCATTTATGTGGGACACCCTGTATACAGTTCGAAAGTGTGAACATACATAGATGTTCTACGTTAGCATAAAATATGCATAAATAGGACAAATGACATAGACATACATTAATATACTGTATATGTTTTTAATCGCAAAATGCAAAACAAAAAATGTATTTTTAGAACCTCCTAATCATAAAAATGTGTGTGCCTTGATCCCATTATTTTATCTGTTTCTTTTAATAAAGAATTGCATTATTGCATTAGCATAAACATCCGTCTACTTATCAGAAACTCCAATACATCAAATTATCTTAAACAATATACTGAGGGGGAAAGAATGGTATTTCCATCTCTAAAAGATTAATTTCGTTTTAACAATGGTGACGTCGAAAAAAGTTGCTCTATGATTAAGAATACATAGTATTTTCGGGAATAAGTGTAAACAATCCTACCTTGAAGTATTGTAGGCAGATGAAAAATGGTTATATGGAAGTTGCGTGGTACGAGGGTGTAATCTATTCAGCGGAAATGACTCTTTTTTATTGCGGAGGGTCTGATCCAGACCCTTATCAATACTTTCTATTCGGTTGTGTTTTTTTCTGGATTAGTTCATTTCATACAAGCAATTCACCGAACCCCTAAAAATCAAGCGCGTATTTTGCAATTGGTTCAATTTTATTCTCAACGTAGCAGTAAATGACGAGGCAAAATACATAATTCCATATAGAAACAACCGGTCTATTCAAATTAATAATGTAAACGAATTGCTTGCTCGCTCGATATAATATAAATAATACCTTTTCCTTAGCTGCAATACTTTAACCTTTAGCTCTGTAGCGAAATATTTTCAGGTGGTAGCCATTTTCCCCGCTTTACATTTCCAATGCAACAAATTCTATTTTATTCTGAATGTCATGTTTTAACCAAAGACATCCCATTACAATATGTTAGGGGAGAGAACAAGCAGTTAGCAGTATCTCGAAGGAGAGAAAAAAGGGGTGAACTTCCAACCATAGAGCACACGAGGATTAAGAGATAATGGTCGGTTTACACTTGAACCTGGTCGCACCATGTAATAAACTTGAATCCGAACAACCTGTTCACGATCAATATCTTCGTAGCCTCATTAATTGAAGGAATAACTGTGTGCACACCCATAAACCGGACGTACCGTGGATTCCAGGTCGGTGGATTCACGGTCGCGGCGAATCTTGTTCGTAAATTGGTTAAGTTCGAAGGTACCGGGTGAACCGTGTGAAACAGGGGTTCAAAAATCATTTAATCGCTCGGTCACGAAATAGCACGGACAGGCCTCGATTAACAAGCTCCCGGTGTATTAATTAACCGTGGGCGCGGGAGCTTCCTTGCTTACGTCTAATTTGCTGCTCGCCGTTTCCTCCCATTGTGGATATTACACACGTGTGCCGGGGTCGCGAGAAGAGTAGAAGAGAGGTGCAATGCTCCCGCGGTCTCCGCGTTTCTCTCTTCCGGTCGTGGGCCACCGTCGCTCGTCGCGTTAAATCATGTCCCGCCACGCTGCGCCGCGCGCCGTCGCGTCGCGTTACAGCGCGGTGCAACGCGGCCGCGATGCAGCAGGTTGCATTTCCCGCTGTGACTCCCACCAACCTACCTACAAAAGCTAAATTTCGAGTTCTATTAGAACATTCATAGGTGTATCCCATACCTTGAAACCGTCGCGATAAAAAATCTCTAAGGAACGTATTTTTAACCCTTTGCACTCGATTGCTATTTTAGCTCCAAAACCAAACATTTCTTTCGACCAAGAATATTTTCATTTTATATGATTTTTTTCACTTTATGGATATGAAAATGATATAATACCTCTTACAACACTTAAATGTATAGTAACGTATTAAATACAAACAAATTTAATATTGTAAACAATATTTTGGATTATGCTACAGCAATTTTTAGTGGCGCCTCAGAGTCGTCACTCGAGTGCTAAGGGTTAAGACTGTCTCCCTCTGTTATGAAATCTATCCTTCTCCGCCTCCTTAAATTGCATGTTTCGTCGTATTCGTCATTGTGAAGTTTTTATTACTCTGCCGATGTAATTACTAGATATTTCGTATCGTGAATAAATAATACTGTTTCTTCTTATTGATAATTTATTTTGTACAGAGTGTTTCGTTTAAATTTGACCCTTCAAGAATGAGTGTTTCATAATTTATTGTATTTACCATGACCAGATGCGATTTCTTTAAAATTTCCATTTCACGTCGTCTCGTAAGGTGATCCTTCTGGCTTTGTAGAAAGACTGATCGTTTGGTCCTTTTATAAAAAAGTTATTCTGATTTAAAGCGTGTGCGAACAATTATGTGAGTACATATAGTCGCTTTCGTCCATTATCGCCTACTTTCTACAATTTGAAAACAGCTAAGAAAAATACGAGAATGTCTAATTAATCAACATACAAAAAGGAACCGAGAATCGGGCGTCGTCTCCGAAGGGTCAACTACCACAACTATCTCCTAAATTATAAATTATTTGAAAATGTTTAAAATAAAACTTATTCTGATTCAAAAACCTTCCACTGAAATCCTGCTGGGATGGGTCCCATCCCATGTTGGAGTAATTGGCAACGAACTAGCAGATCAAGCAGCAAAACTAACAACAGAACCACTCCTTGCAGAATTAGACGTACCTGTCTTCCACATGGAGGTTGTAAAAAACTTTGCCAAAGCCCTACGAGATAAATGGAATAATGTATGGAAAAACTCTCACCAGACCCAGATCCACCATATTAGGAAAGGCATTTATGAATTCAACGTCGCTTGCGCTTTTAACAGGAAGGAACAAGCAATAATCAAAAGAGTGAGACTGGGACACACAAATCTCACCCACTCATATTTAATTAAAAACCAGGATGAACCTAAATGTAATAGATGCAACACAATGGAACACATAGTTACAGCGTGCCATCTTCAGGAAACATCAAAGATGCCACCGAATCAAACGAATCTTGCCAAAAACTAATCAATTTCTTGAAGCACACAAAATTATTCAACCAAATCTAAATTATAAATGACCACTTAATTGGGTTAAACTGTACTTTGGAGGACCAATTTTTTAAAACTTTTTTTTATGCAGTCCTATAGATTTCGGCGAGGAAACACCGAAAATGAAAGTCTTATTGCCAGGAGTTGACTGGTTCAGAAGTTATACGCGTGTAAAGTTGAGCGCTTTTAACTAACTCCAAACCAACTTGGACTATATCGCTCAGTACTATTTAGCCGATGCGCTGAACACCCACCATCTATCCAGCGCATGCGCACCAGAGCATGGCGATGTTCTAACCTGTCAAAAACGCTTAGAATTGCTCACGTTTACACGTGTATAACTTTTCAATGAGTGAACTCCGGTAACCAAAACTTGAATTTCGTGTACTAAAACTTATACGTTCCCAGCGCATTAACGTCGTGCAAGAATTATAGCTACATGTTAAAGATTCGCTAATACATGTGTAATAACTGCAATAAGGCATACGGATCTAGCGTATCTATGTATTTAAATGCATTTGAATTTGACTTTCGCGGAGCAACGTAACCACCGCGCCGCGCCGGTTGGCTTACCCTCGTATCCTTTCGCAAGGCGTAAAAAAGTTTGCGCCGATTTTAACCTAGATTGGCAGAAAATTCTTTGCTCAATCGATTGATCTATTAACGATTCGAATTATCCTATCCCCGGGTTAGAAACTCAGGCAAAATGTTAAACGGCTCGATAACGCCTCTGTGCCTGCCAAGCGTCTTTAAGTTCAATTTGGTTCGATTCCCCGATCCGAAAAACTTCTCCGCGCGTTAATTCGTTTGATTATCCGATCATTTAGTTTTTCATTCACGGTCGATCTGCTCGCTTAATTAACCGGCCGGTGTATTTACTTAACTACTCAACTAATTAAGATTTTCTTTTAATCGGTTGCCTTAACCGCTGTCAGGCCCCGGGATATCTGAATATCCGATTCTCGGACCGTTCGCTCGCTCGTTCGCTGGCTCGTTCGCTAGCTTGTTCAACGGCTCGTTCAACTGCTCGCTCGCTCGCCTAATTATCTGACTGTGCGTATCTCTTTATCCATCTGGCGTGCCTATTGGAACCGGCGAAACGTGTTTGACGACGCTCGTTCTCGTTGCAAGGGAAGGGAAATCTCTCGGCCCGTTCCCGCGGACTCGAGAGAAACGTCGCGTTGCCCTCGTATCGCCATCGCGTCCGTTTTACGCCGGTAAATGTCGCTCGGTTGAGGGTGTCGCGGTCGCATTGTGACACCCACGCCCATGCGATATGCGCTTCGCATGGAATAACGTTGATCCAAAACACCGGCGAGATTCGCGTCGCTTCTTACTGCCAGCCACTTAACCTTGCGTGCGGATCGATCGATACGTGCAACCGAATAAGCTAAGTCCGGGAGAGTTAGACCACTTTATGGGAAAAACATCTTAGCCTCGATGTTTTCCATGTTTTTCTTGTTTTTTCGAAATTATAGCATTGTCCATCTAATCTAGAGTACACATAAATTATCCTTTGTGACAAATTAAAATATTTATTTCCACTTTCTACAAAAAGAAAAAACGTATGCATTCTTTTATGTGTCGCGCCAATTTCAGTTCTACATCATCTTCTAGGCACAATGACGGTCCAAGTCTTGCATCAGAATTTCTAATCCTATCTTTCAAGATCGATTTAGAAATCCCAAAACATCGAGCTGAATCATTAATATGCATTGAACCATTTTCTACACATTTAATCACGTCTTTTAAGAAGTCCACATTCCATTTAGTGCACAATTTTTCTATATTTTTTTGTACTACGATCTTTTATGCGACTATTTCGAAGGAACGTATGAGGATTAAGAGTTCTATGTATAACAAAGATTAGCTGGGATCTCCAAGATACACAGTTTTACTTTACCATTATTACGACAAAATGGACGAAATATTTTATAAAACGTGCTCTTTCATTTTATAACCATATTACTTGGAGTGCATAAAATCTCTGAACTCGAATTTCTCAAAAGCGAAGAACCAATCCGAGTAACAACTTCCAGGTCTTGCAACATTAAATTCTACACCACAACTTGCACCAAGTGTCATTCAAATAGCAATTTCCCCACACTAACGCTTTCCTCGTCTGCAACTGTGATTTCCGGTTTGAAAAATAACGCTCGCGTCTCCGGATATTTAAACATAGCGTTGCTACAGTTGTCCGATTTCAACGGGTATCGCCAAAATTGCAGCTTGTTTTCGGCGAATCCATCAATGTCCATTGGAACGTGATCATCGACAGGTGTCAATTGCAAATGAATTTCGGCGACGAGCTTTTAGTCGAATTCCCTCTTGAATCGATTGATAGCGATACCCACGGATTAAGTCGATTCCCAGGAAAGTAATGGATGCTTGTCGACGGTACGATATTTAGCGACCGCAGACGTAACAACAGGCTACGAAAATAACTGAACGACATATTACGGTCAAGTGCGACCCATTTTCTATGCGGCCGGCTGCAGCGGAGTTTTCACGCTCAGCATGCCTACTAATTATTCTCAGAACGTGGCGGTGTGGTATGGAGAACGTGTTATTTCGGTACGCGATGCAATGGGGTGTGTTCGGTTACGATACTGGTTGTCGATGAAATCATCGATTAAAGGTCGATTTATATCATCCGTTCAGACGGTTCGATTTAAAAATATATTGTTGTCGGCTATTAAATGCAGATGTTCATACAGGATGATAAAAAGGAGGTCCGATGCTTATAGACTTTATAAAACTGCGAGAAGAAGAAGTGTCTGATCAACATAGGTCCTAGACGCAATCCTCTACTTTTAAAATCAAATGTTGTTATTTATTACTGTTCCATATCATAACTGATTCTCTTCGAAACACATTGAATGTATATGTTACGGTAAATGTGATTAATCCGGTGATTATGTATACTACAGGTTATTATATATGTCGAGGCGCGGCGCAGCGACGCAGCCCGATGGTAACGACGTGTAATGCTCGTTGTAATATTCTCTTGTAATATTTGTTTTAATTCTTTGCGGACTGCAGAAAGAGAGATGCGAGATATAGTTCCATGGAAATATGGCTTGGAGCCCTGTTGAACGTGACCACGGGTGGCGGAATAGCGTCTGTGTATTTTTGAAAATGGTTTCTGTATTTTGTTGTCGTGTACATCTCAGTACACGCTCCTGATAGTCTGAGCGAATATCAGTCGTAACAGGCCATGTTCTGTTTCCAGAGCAATATCAAGAGGCGATCGACTTTGCGTTGTTTAATGCTCGTGCCATTCTTCTCGTAACCTCGTACGAAGTCGCGTCGCATTTTTCGGCGTCAGATACGCATCGGAGAAACATAAACGCAAATACGTTGATATTCTGAGTGACCCGTGAACTCGTTAACGTGTCTCTCAGTCCTTTGCGAGATTTTGTATTGTACAAAGTTTGATCGATTCTACAAAGTATTTCTTTTCGTATAATCAAGGAGACAAGAATTATAGCGACAGTGCTAAAAAGGACGCTGTCTGAAAGGAAAGTGGAGTAAATGAATTTGAGATCCTCTCCTCATTTCATAATAATGCTATGTAGCACAGATCTCTTACAGATAAATGTGAAAACATTTTTCAGCGGTGACTATGTATTTGTGAATGATAGTATAAATACAGTGATGTCCAGATATATGACCACGAGTTATCCCCACCAATTGTTGGAAGCGTTCGCTTGAGGCCAGCTTTGATACGAGCCAACTTATTCTGGTCTCTCTCTCAATTTCTCATACGGTCTACTTCTCAATTTTATCGATACTGTCCGAACAAATTACTGGAAAGTCACCTCTCAGCCAGAGTAGGGCACAAATTAACTAACAATTAAAAATGACTAATTGTCTCATTGATTATTACTCATCAAATTTATTATTTTACGGAAGATTACGGAAACGGTCCACGTGATAAGAAGTTTAATTCATCCAATAGTGGTTCACTGTATCCGTTTCCGTAATACGAATTTTGAAATGTAAAAGAACATGTAAAGTACTGCATACTTAGTTTTGACTAATGACTACTTTGCTATGACTAACAATCATTGAGGCAATTAGTCATTTTTAATTAATAGTTGATTTGTGCCTTACTCTGATCTCAACCGGGTGCGGCGTGAGCCATATATCTGAACATCACTGTACTACCTTGCTTTTGTCTGAAGCGGAACGATCGCAGCGGCCCGTGTCTAAACGGATAATATAAATCGACCTTAAATCGTGGAAAAACGCGGTTGAATAAGCCGGTCGCTTTAAATTGTATCGGTCGGCACGAGATCTGGCTGGCGGCCGTCCTCCGGGGTTTTTCCTGCCGAAAATCTACCGCAATTTAGCCAGTGGCCGGCGTGTAACTGGACCGCAAGTGCAGACCGCGGGCGCATCCCGGGTCAGAGATGCGGTTCGTAGCCGTAGTTGCATAAATATTATGCAAATATCCGCCGAGGCAGCGTTACAACGCGTTACAGACGACGCGGACGGCACGTTACGCTTTTACAGGCCACAGTGCGGTACATTTCGCATCAGTCTGGCCGCGGCACTGCCGAGCAAAGTGTCGTTGCTTATATCCTCTGAGATATGCACGACTCGCGTGTTTCCCTTATCACTTGCCAAGATAACTTGCACTTTGCATACGCGGCATAATTCAACGGCGAACCTACTTCACCGATCCTTCTCCGCCGTACGCTCCGTCCTCCTCCGCCACCTTCTCCTTCTGTTCCACCCCCGGCACCCCCGTGGCCGCGTTCGCCTCCTGTCTCCCCTGTCCCTCTCCTCTTTGCCACAGAGCCCCACGGTTCGTATCTCGACGGCCCTAA
Source organism: Sphecodes monilicornis (assembly GCA_913789915.3). Classification (NCBI taxonomy): domain Eukaryota; kingdom Metazoa; phylum Arthropoda; class Insecta; order Hymenoptera; family Halictidae; genus Sphecodes; species Sphecodes monilicornis. Next base: position 1,972,026 of record OU565295.1, on the reverse strand, counting down.
AACCACCGAGCCCTATAGCCCGGGCGCTTACGCTTCTTACCTCATCTCCTTACCGTGGGGCCGAGCCCCCCTTGCGACCTCTTCCCTCAACGTCGTTTCCCGTCTACGTTTCTGCGCAGTTCGATCTCTGGTTGAACGCGCCCCGGGCTCGGAAACGAGTTGGGCTTAGGGAATGGGTAAGAAAGAGGATGCCAGGGGAATGGCCGTTGAAGGTTGGTATATCTGCATGCTCGCAGAGTACATACCAGCCAGCCAGCCTGGTGGATGCTCGAGCGTTCCTTCCTACCCTTTCGCAGTTATCCACTCTCGCAGCTTCCCTTTTCGGCCGAGTCTCTTTTCAGCCGTGCGCGGTGACTATCATAAAATTGGTAGGATCCTCGATGCGAACCTCTCCGCTGCGTCCCGTTGCGTCCCCTCGTTCTGGAACCTGGAACGTCTTCCGTTCTGGGCCTCTCCAATGTAGTAACAAGCATAACGCGTTATCGTTACTGTAACGTTACACGTTTCTTCGCGGATTAACACTTTCGGGACCGGGGCCATTCACGCGGAACTTATTGTTCGCGTCGTTACCGGCGTGTTTCGCTGTGTAAATGAAAATATCTAGGTCTCTGATAATATGAATATGAATAATATTTATGTTGGCTTTTACGGGAAATATGGATAAGTGCGCTGGCTCATGAACGTATTCGAATGCTTACATTTTCAAACACGTGGAACGTGTATGTTAAAAATACTTGTTCGCCTTCACGGTTCTAGAACTTGTGGCGGGGATTATTGTCGATACGTAGAAACTAAAGACGATCGACACTACGAATCACTGTGATTGGTTACCTCTTTTGTTGCGCAGCCTCGATTCTTGTACGCATTTTTGGTCCCGTTTCGTGCAACGAGCGAAGTACTACTGTGCATTATAAAAATTGTATTCAAGTTGATTGATGTAAAAAAAAGCGACAGGCATCAAAAGATGTCAGAATCTTTAAAAGTATTACAGTTAGAGACCAAGAATCGTGGAAACCTGCGATTTCTGCCATCTTGAACCGTTTACAGCTCGTAGTAACGTTAACAGATTTCTATAACTTTTTCAGAATGTGTAACAGATACACATTTCCAAAACTTTTTTTTTAATTATGAATACATGCCCAGATAAAAGAGTTCCAAAAGGCAATCTTTAGTTTTTTTGCTACCTATTCTGTGTTACACCGCTGCGCTGTCACACGTAGTTGACAAAGTAAAATTTCAGTAAGTCAAAACCTTGCATTTTTGCAAGCCTTAAAAGTGGCAGGTAATTTTTTTGTTTGTTTTTATTTTTTTCTGCTATGACAGTATATGCTGTTTAAAGAGCAATCGAATAAAACTTGCATACATTTTAACTCTATCGTATAACAGTGTCAAAGCCTGTGTACTTGCAGGTAGTAGACGCATGTATTTCTTTTATTGAAATAGTTTTAACAATTTTATCGAATAGCTCATGAAAGAAGAGAGGCCACTGTATTCTTGTAGTTCCTCGCATTTATTACTATCGAATATTTTAAAAATAGTAAAAACAAAAAAACAATAAAAATCTGTCACCGAATCGTTGAAAATAAAGTTTGAATTTTCCGGTTCGTGACAATGCAGAGTAACGAGAGTTTGATAAATATTTTAGTCTTTCGCTTTATGCAAGTTCAACTGTTCAGAAGAGACTCCGGAGTTTCATGTACCTTTGGAACTTTGTTACTGCAACGTTACTGGAATGAAAGTTGCAGCCAGCTTCGGAATAATAAATAAAGATTCAATGAAACCCATCCTGCTTGTAGCGCTAATACCACTCGCCCTGGTTAATTTAGGTCGTGAAAAATACGACAACAAATTAATGTTTCCGACGGCGCGACCAAGAAATTTACTACCGCGACTGTTTTCCTGCCCTAAATACTTTAACCGAACAAAAAGTAATGCTCTTTCTGGTTATCGGCTTCCTTTTATTTGAAATTGAAATTTGCAGTTTGAATAAATTGTATTAATCGAAATTGATTTAAAACGATTTTAATATTAACAATTTCGCTCATATTTTCCCTTTCTTATTAATTAATTTTAAAACGTATTAACTTTAAAACGTATATGTCGATTTGAATATTTATTTTATAATTTGATATATGTATGTACTATTAATCCGAATGAATGGTATATAATTCGATGCATAATTTAAATTTAGAAAATGCACTTCTTTTTCTTCTAAATGTAATATGTGAGATTTTATATGTCCTATGAATACATATAGGTATACCTGTTTCTCTGATTACCCTTGCAAACATTTCATAAAATTAAATTTTAAGCAAATTAAATTACTTAACTTGTTTCAATTTATTAAAATTACATATAAGTTGAAGCCTTTTCGTTAAATATAGATATGTTTATTGTTCTTACTATACCAATATGTACCGAAATCGTTGCATTTTCAATTGGCAGAACCCACGTTCGTTCACTTTCTCTGAACGTTCACATACTCGTTGAAGTTCCACTTTCAGTGAAGCCTTTTCATAGCTTTTAGGGACTATCTTCAAAATGTTGAATGTGAAGAAGATACGGGAGGAGTGATTTAGATATCCTTGGGGACAAGTTTTGTGAGAAAATTTATGCTATCAGATGGAAGATGGAGTGGTTTAAAATATGCCCATCTTTTCCGGGCAGGGAATATCGCTGCCATTTAATTATCGTAAATACCAAATACTTTCCTGCTATTAGCGTCAACGGCAGATCAAAATAATTTAGACGATCTAAAAAACAATACGCACTCTAGTCGAGTTCGAAAGAACATAACTATAACAGGATGGAAAAGCCTACGGACATGTACAATTTTATAATGCTATTGCGTAACGGAAAATTACATAACTCGAAAATGATCGAAGTCAATAATCCTGCGGAATTGTTACAGTTGTTTCAATTTATTTGCACGGGTTATACAAGCGTATGAAACGGTCGACGATCGAACGCGAAAAGTCGAAGTGATATTTCAAAAACACGAATTTTACGCTGCAACTCGCGAGACAGTCACCACGGTCGCAAAACCTATGAAATTTGTTCACGATTAAACCAATTTACCTTGACAAATATAAATGATAGAACGGTTGCTCGGTAGAAGTTTACGAGAGAACGTAGCGGAAAGTTACTGCCGTAACAGATTTCGATACAGTACACTGGTCGAAAAACTGTTGTAGTTTCAGAAGGCAACATATTACAGGCGGCGATGTTAGCTAATAAAAAACTATGAATTAATCTTACCGTGGCGGGGTTAACTTTTGTTTTGTATGTTGTGTCTGTTCGATTAATTAATGTTCCAGAACGGTATCCAGTTTTTGACGTATATCGCGTGTCCAAAGTTAGACTACCACGGCTTGTTTCAAATTTCGGGAGCCATTTAAAACGTGCTTTGAAATATTTAACTTGACCTGTGCCTAATTTAATTTCAAGAAAAATTGACTGGACGATATTTCCCTTAATACAGTGTGTACAGTTTCAAGAAGTGTCTTTTTATAATAATTTCAGTAGGTCATAAGTAATACATATATTGATAGTCTTCGGTTCTTCTATATTTTTTTTACTGTCTCAAATTGTAACTACCCCTTCTTATCATAAATTTATAAATTCTCAGTCTAGTAATAATACTTGAATCATGTGATCGTAAAGTGGTAATTGCACTAAGAGTATCAAAATTTACGTACAATATTAATTTGTTGTCTTACTTGAGGAATTTACAGGATTTCCCATTTAAGTTGAGATTGTAAATAATCTCAAAGACATATGATTTAAAGATAACAAACTGACACATGTCCTTCAGTGTTTCGAGTGGGGAGTCAACGGCACTACTAGTTTTCTAATTCGTGGGCGTTTTCAAGGTTATTTCAAGGTCATCTTGTCTTTGTTATAATAAACCCATATTTTTTATTTTGGAATCATATTCTACGTAAAAAAATGCACAACTTTTGTTTGAAACATTTTTTTGTAAGTTTGTAAGAACTTTATTATGTGTTCATGAGTCTTTTATTAAACAAATGACAAAATGTCTAGAAATTGAGGGTAAAAATTTCGAGCATTTATTATGATGTTCTTAAATGAAATAAAAAATCTTACAGAAGAAAGTAACGTTGTCATTTTAATAAAAAAAAACAATATTATCCTTGACATAAACATGAAAAATCAACTAAATATCTTAAGAAATATTGAACTTACAAAAAGATGTTTCAAACAGAAGTTGTGCATTTTTTTTACGTAGAATATGATTCCGAAATAAAAAATATGGGTTTATGATAAAAAAAGACAAAATGACTTTGAAATAACCTTGAAAACGCCCACGCATTAGAAAACCAGTAGTGCCATTTGACTCCCCACTCGAAACACTAAAGGACATGTGTCAGTTTGTTTGTTTTAAATCACATGTCTTCGAGATTTTTTACAATTTCAACTTAAAAGGGGCACTCTGTATATGTATATGTATATGCAGAAGAGTGTAACAGAAATTCCAATGAAATAGGTGAAAGTTTTTATTTTATCATATGTTTTATATTATGTAAATATACAGATTTCCGCGGTGAAACGACGAGAAAAATTAGTATGATCGTAATGATGGGGGAAGAGAGAGGAAGTGAGTTCATATGAAATTATGGGTGTACATATGAAATTATGGAAGTGAGTCCATATGAAGTCCATTGAATCGTAGAATATTATCTTACTAGTCAAACTTTACGAAACAATGATGTTTTATTGGAAATCGTAGAACAATAAACAATGAAAGGTTTATAAATCACTAAGCGAACAGTTTCATGCGATAGGACACTGTGCGCAACTTAAAGTCAAAATTAATTTTCTTGTAAACTAGTCCTCGGACGAGAATATCGAATACGGCGCTTTGAATTCATTTTTGCATAAAAAAATTTGCATCGCTTCCGTTTTCACCTTCGTTACTACCTTTCCTGCATAAAGATATTAGCATACTATGTTCTCGTCATTAGCTTTGCCTAATTAGAGGAATGTTTCTAATGTTTTGGTCGTGCAACGTGCACACAGGTCTTGTGCTCCCTTGAAGTAATATGATATAGAGTTAATGATGCGAATGTTAATATTTCAATACTAAATTAGACGAGAAGGGGTGGTTCGCACAGCTTCGTAATTACTAAAGCTAAAAAAGGAAGTACTAATTTACGTAAGAAGCTAAGTGGTTTTATCGTGGTCAGAGGAAATGGTTATAAGTTCGCAAAGTTCTCGCAGAAGATGATTTGACGGAAAAACAGAGGAATTGCGTTCAGTCTCCGGTAATGTCGCGGAACACTGGGAAACTTAAATTGTTTTTGCAAATAACGCAATTTTATTTATTCCGTTCTTATTATCCGTGATGTGTACAGTAATATACATCGCAAGTTTCAAGTACACATTTTAGAGCGATTACATCAACGATGTATTAATATAATAGAGCGTCAATTATCCGAACCACTGCTACATCATTGCAATCCCCACCACTTTTAGGAAATCGGTAATAATTTTTAAAACATTGATATTAATTTATGTATTGAAACTATGGTTTCACAAATTTCAAGATTGTTAGTAGAACAATAAATTTAAATTTCATTTTTTTTAATAAAAATGACAACTACTTTAGCACGTGTACGCGAAATTTAGATACGCGTGAAATAGGGATCTTTACAGTACATAATTACTATGTATTGTACATATGAAAGTACATAAAAATCCTGTGTATACACATTTTGTATAATATTGTATCTAATAAGTAATTTTAGGTTTAATTACTATAGTTATAAAATAGGTAAGTATAAGTAAATAATCCAAAAAATTATATTCTCCGAACCATCTCGGTCCAAACTGGTTCGGATAATTGACGATCTACTGTATATTAAATATTAGGCATACTATTTAGTCTGGAGATTCAAGAAAGAGAAAGTACAACATGATCATGCATATTAAATCTTAAATCCTGAATACTGATGTTGAATTACTGTCATTTAGTATCTTGTCACGGTCCCGGAAAAAGAATATACAGGGTGTCCCAAAATTGTTCAAAATCCTTGAAATGGACGGTTCCTCAGGTTATTGAAAGCAACTTTTTCCTTAGCGAGAATTTTCATCTCAGCTTTGTTAAAAAGCTATTAACGAAAAACACGGACCAATCAAGGCGCGGCTATAATGTACGTCCGTGATGGGCACGGTAGGAGCCCCTCAAACGCCTGCATCTCCTACCAACACCTCTTTCATGCGCGAAGCCTGCGCAATGTTCGCGACGGGCGAAGCACTTCCTTCGTCTATGGTAACGGCGGATACTGGTGGGGGACAGTGGGCGCTATAGTGGGGACGGTTTTGTCTCAATTGAGACAAAAATGCCAATCCCTGACGTAGGTATTCCGGCTCGGTGACAGGTTACGCTGAGCGTGGCGTTGCCGTTGGCCGAGCCAGAATCCGTCTGCTATAATTGCGCTCTGATTGGTCCGTGTTTTTCGTTAATAACGTCTTAACAAAGCCGAGGCGGCCATTTTTGCAAAGGAAAATGGTACTTTATATAACTTCAGTAACCGCTCATTTCAAGGATTCTCAACACTTTTGAGACACCCTGTATAGACGAATCAAGTCTGCGTAAGTAGACGCCGCTTAAGAAACCTTCGAGATGCTCGCCTTGGTGGCTTCCCCTCTTAAGCCATTTCAATTTACTTTTTTTGTGAACGAATGTATCGGAAAACAAGTTTTAAATAGTTTAGTATGGGATTAAGAGAAAATGAACAAGAAACAAATCGGTTTCATTGACAAATCTACGATGTGATCAATAGGTCTGGGTCAGCTGCGATTAGATAGTAATGTTAAAGGAACAAAACTATGACATAATGAAATGAACTTAATTAAGAAAGAGTTCTAAGATTGTACTGGTAAGAATGCGGATTTATATATTTGCAGTACGATAATACTTCTATTTTTAATACATTGATAAATAATATCTCGACTTCAAATATGTTCGATTGGGGTAGGTCAGAATAAGCACTAAATATACAAACACAATGGAGAAAAATATTACTGAATGAGACTTGTGGTTTGGAACGTCATTTTGTCTCTTATTCATATTATCTCTACGTTAGGAATTATCATGTTTAAAACAAAAATACGGAACCATTATCTGCCTCGTAAATTAAATACCAAAGTATTTTTTAATGAACGCGAACCATAGATTTTCCCATTAATCATAAACGGTTCACTAGCACGTTGAAAAATGAAAACTTTTACTGATGACTAGACTGCGGATGCTTCTGCAATTTGCAATCTTTGTAGACGAATTTTAAGAAATTTATGGCGACTGAGAAGTGTGTGAGAAGAGGAAAAAGGAAAAGGAAGCGTTTCGTCCTAGGCCCGCTAGAGGACTCGTCAGTAAGACTATCTAGCGGACCCTTAGACGCGGGATATCGTAAGGACAGTTTAGGACGGTATATATACAAACAAAGGAAGATTCAGGTAGTAGCGGGAAGGTGTTGTCGTAATGTCCCTCCGTTGACGAGCATAGGACGAGCCGCCACATTACCCTCTTGCAAGTGGTCAACAATATCTGGACAAAAATCCCTCTAACTCCGCCGGAATGCAAGGAGGTCGCTGGAATGCGTGCTGTCAGTGTGCCCGCCAATGATGCTGCCGAATCGACGAAGTTGAGTAACTCCCTAAGCCGCTTGTAGGACTCATATAGTCGCACAAACAATGGAAGAACGTCGCACAAATGTAGATACGAAAACGTCGCACAAATTTAGGTGCGAAAACGTTAAACCATATAATGCTGCGAAGATGACGTCAGAAGCGCATAGTAGGGAGAAGTCCTCGCTGTTGGTCGGGCAGTAGTTGAGGCAAGGCAGTGACAGAGTAGTCACCTTCCAGTCCTCCCGACGTTGTCCGTGGTTTGTTGATGTTGTCGTCTCCTCTGCTCAGAAGGTAGCGTTATTGTTCGTTTGTCGGGGTCACCAATTATGGCGGCTGAGAAGTGCGTGAGAGAAGGAAAAAGAAGAAGGAAGCGTTTCGTCCTAGGCCCGCTAGAGGACTCGTCACAGTAAGGCTATCTATTGGACCCGTACCTTGGACGTGGGATGTCGTAAGGACAGTTTAGGACGGTATATACAGGGTGGCCCACATAACTCTGAACAGCTCAATATCTCGAAAACTATGCCATCGATTTTAAAGTTCTTAGTCTTAAATTGCATGGAACTGAAGGGCCTTTCTGACTACATAAACGTGAAGTGGCCTCCCTTCCCCTTTAACGGGGAGGGAAGGTACCTTTGTAATTTTAAATGGAACCCCCTATAAAATGTTACATATTTAGATTCTACCGGAAAAAACAAGTCAATTTTGTCTGAAACATTTTTTTGTCAGATACTTCCATGATGAGATATAACAGTTTGAAGTTTCGAGTTGTAGGTACTTGAAGCTCTCGGAAATAGCGTTATGGAATTATACGCGCTTGAGTCCATTGCTTATTCATGAAGAAACACAAACAATAATATTTACAATTCTTGAGTTTGATTCACTTATCTATGAAAACGTTTTCAGTTTAGAGCTGTTATTCAAGCAGTAACATTGTGATTATGGCTACTTTTGACACAGAAGTGAATATGTTATTAACGTTAGGTGAATGCCAAAAAAATTATCGGCGTGCAGCAGTGATGTTTTTTGAACGTTATGGGATCAAAAAATGTCATGCAACATTTCATAATTTAGAAAAGCGGCTTCGCGAGCACGGTGAATTGTGTAAAAAAACTCGCAATAATCCTAAAGCTGTCACTAATGAAAATAATAGTGCCAGTATTCTTGCTGCAATTACATTAAATCCTCATATTAGTCAACGTACACATGCACAAACATCACATATTAGTCGTTCATCGATTCAACGAATTTTGAAACGGCAAAAGTATCATCCATATCACATGGTTTTATCACAAGAGCTTTCGATAGCAGATTACGATCACCGCGTAAGATTTTGTGAGTGGCTGCAGGGTATTGTGGAAAATAACATTTTGTGCAAAATACTTTTTTCCGATGAGGCCACTTTTATGAATTCAGGGCATGTAAATAGACATAATCTGCATTATTGGGCCGTGGAAAACCCAAATTGGATGCGATGTGTTCCCTTTCAACATCGATGGTCTTTAAATGTTTGGTGTGGCCTAGTAGGAGATTTTGAGATTGGACCTTATTTTTTTGAAGAAACTGTAACATCTGCAAGTTATTGTGATTTATTAAAAAATCATTTGCCTGCGCTTTTGGAAGATGTGCCACTGCACGTTAGAAGAGAAATGTGGTTCCAACAAGACGGCGCTCCTCCACATTTTGCAATCATCACCAGGCAATTTTTGAACGAAAAATTTGTGAACAAATGGATAGGTCGTCGGGGACCTCGTCAATGGCCTCCTCGATCCCCCGATCTAACACCATTAGATTTTTTCTTATGGGGATATGTAAAAGACAAAGTTATGTTTGAACCACCGACGACAAAAGAGGATATGAAACAAAGAATACGTGACGCTTGCGCTTCAGTGACTCCCGAAATGTTAAAAAATGTTAGAACAACTTTGATGTTTCGAGTAAATAAATGTTTACAAGCCCGTGGTGGACATTTTGAACATTTAATTTAAAGTACATTTTATTTCTTCACGAATAAGCAAAGGACTCAAGCGCGTATAATTCCATAACGCTATTTCCGAGCGCTTCAAGTACCTACAACTCGAAACTTCAAACTGTTATATCTCATCATGGAAGTATCTGACAAAAAAATGTTTCAGACAAAATTGACTCGTTTTTTCCTGTAGAATCTAAATATGTAACATTTTATAGGGGGTTCCATATAAAATTACAAAGGTACCTCCCCTCCCCCGTTAAAGGGGAAGGGAGGCCACTTCACGTTTATGTAGTCAGAAAGGCCCTTCAGTTCCATGCAATTTAAGACTAAGAACTTTAAAATCGATGGCACAGTTTTCGAGATATTGAGCTGTTCAGAGTTATGTGGGCCACCCTGTATACAAACAGAGGAAGATTCAGGTAGTAGCGGGAAAGGTGTTGTGTCGTAATTTCCCTCCGTTGACGAGCACAGGAAGTAGCCGCCACAAAGTGGAATCATATGAAACCTTATTTTCAGTGGTAGTAACCTTTTTAGATGTGAAATAAATAGAAATCGCACTAAATTCTGTCAAATTGTATATTCTAACATTTTCTGAACATTTTCAGAAGCCACAAATGTATAAAGATCCGCAGTCTACTTATGACGAACGTGATGAACAGGAGAATAAACATCGGAAACAACATAAATGCTTGGTTTACCGAGAAACTCGTATTTGCCCCATCCGTTTTAGCCTCATTTAAATATTCAATGTTTTGCCAACATTGCATCCAGTGTAGGAAGAATGCAATCGACGAGACAATCTGATTCAAAAATTTGCAAACGAGAATGGATGCAAATTTCCTAATTAAAGTTTTAGCGACGGGATCCGAGTATCGATGGAATCGTGCGATATTAGGAGCCTCGCACCTAACCCGGGAAACATTTCGCGCAAGTTTCTTTTTGCGATCCACAGATAAGCCGGTATTCGGATGCGGATTCAACTTTCGTCCAAGAAAGTTTTACAACAACGACAGATGTAACTGGAGTTCGGCTATCGAATAACCGGCATATTTACAACAGTTTAATGTAAATTGAATGGAACTAAGCAAGGAAGTCGAACAGCAAGTCCAATAGTTTACTTAACTGCAATGCATTGCGGTAAAGTACAACTAGGTCCTCGCTAAGACAACATATTTGCATTTGTCGATGCGTGTTACGGTGTACGTTTCCAAAGTTGCAATTCACGACAAAGGAAATAGGATGAACCTAACTGAATGGAGCGACTATGAAGACGAAAATATTCGAAACCCGGGGATCGATACTTCACAGTTTACAACTCTTGCTTCGGTAAAATAGGAAATGTAATAACGCTTACACAGAGTTAGACATTTTCTGTGAATATCGAATTATATGAGTTACCATATTGTTTAATTTTTTTTATGGAAAATATCTCCTGAAACACGAGAGAAATTTTTTTCTATCATATTGTATATTCTTGATACAATGGGATAGATGCTGATGCGACTCTTATAAAAAAGAATAATAACTATTAACTGATTCATTTTCATCTGTGTTAAGTCTTTCTATTATGGATTGCTGTTATTTATGCCAATTACAATTATTTATTTTAATGCATCGAGATTCGTATTAAACACAACGATTTGAATACATTCACTTTGAAATAAGTAAAAACATAATTATAATTTATGTTTTATTGACTTTCTCGCATTTGTGTGTAGCATAAACGTTTAAAGATCTGCAAGCTAATTATAGGTATAATTTGGTTAGTCTCGGCAATGACCCTTTATTATCCTATAGAATAACGCAATCAATATATAACTTATAATATAAACTGCATCGACATTTTCATTTGGAATGTTTTGTTACATATATATGTCCATTGAAAACGCATCATGGCTTTTTTTCTAAATATCCAACTGATAAAATGAATTTTTGAAATTTTAAAGTCTTTTAAAGGAATAAAAATTTCTTATCGCCATGATCATAGCTGTAATAATTACTTTTCAGTTTACTTAAATGAAAATTTGTCGGAAATAATTATAAAAAGAACGACGTATTAAGGGTATAATAAATTTGTAAGAACTAAACTAAAAAATACTATTACTATTAGAAAACATTCAACGATTCATTGATTGAACATTTAAAACCTCTAAAGATCTTATACATTCAAATAATTGCAATAATTGAAAGCAATTTAACAGCTTTCTCATTCGTTTACTAATAAAATAGCATTCCGGAGTCTCGAGTCACGCCAGTGATTAAATTACGTACTTACTGACAGCATCACAGAAGGGAACGATACCGTAATGATTCTCTTTGCTCTTTAACGTCGTTGGATAAGGAGTCATCGGAGTAAAACCGAATACCATCCATTCCTGCGAAAAGTCAAGCAGAAGATGGCCATTCCGTAAGAAATTCAAAGGCAACCAGCTGCGGATAAACGGCGCGCGCGCTGGGACGGGGGAGACGAAGAAGCGTCGCGTCGCGTTGGCCTGTGTACGGCCCGTGGAATGAATATATCCAGTAGTCGTCGGTATGTACGGGACCGCCGTACGACATTCCAGCAGACACGGTTTCATGAATGGAAGGGCTCGTAAAAAGCAACGGGTGGGTCAACTCGTACCAGTTGACTCCGATAATTGCGAGGCCCGAGCCGGAGATCAGAGGGCAAAACGAGTCTACATTAGCCTGTTAGCCTATTAGTTCGAGTCAGTGCGCCCACTGCGCTCTAACACATGGTACACCCGCACCCGCACACGCGTACCGAATCGAGTCGAGTCGACTCACTTGTCTCAATTCGACACGACTCAAACTGAGCCGACGCGACGCGACTCGCCACTGTACTCGCAACCAGGGATGCCAGATGGACTGGTCTTTCCCTTCTACCACTAAATTTGGCTTTATTTTCGTTGTAGTGGGAATAATGTGAAGTCACGTATACACTCGTGCCACTGATATTATTGCGAGCTGAAAAAAAATCTTTTGAAACGGTACAGAAGCGACAGGGGTGTCTCGTTCGGCACGCCTATCCCCAACATCGATGCTTCGGTAGTGATGCCAGAAACAACCAAAAATGGTTGTTTTTTCCTCGCCTCCTTTTCCCCTTCCACTATCCCATTCCACTACCATGAGCACACTCCAACGTCCCCCACTAAGACCGTAGACTGGTCGCGTGACGTGCCGCGCAACGTGTCACATATTACTCTGGTCATCGGAGAGGTGGTAAATTGTATTCCCCTCGATATAACCGATCTGGCGGCACTGCTTCGGTAGTCCCAACGCATAGGCTTTGGCAGCACACGCTTAGCTAATATTTCGCTAGAGCCGTAAAATATTCCGAATTCCTTCCAAGAGATTTTTTTTCAACTCCCAATAAGATCTGCCGCGTGCAGTGCCGTTACACAGGAGAAATTGAGGGGAATACCTCTCTCTGCCATTACCGGGTTAGTCACGACGCAAACGTAGAAAAAAAATCAGAAAAAAATGTCATAAATATGTTCAGAAACGTTACATGAAAAAATAATTAAAACCAAACAAGTTTTGTCATTGAGTTAATATTGTCACTTGCTTTGTTTGTGTCTCGATAGTAGAACTGGAACTCGCTGGAACTGACTTGTGTCTACTAACGAGTATATTTTGGAAATCGCTAGGTTATGTAGTTTTTGATACATCTGCTCTTGAGCAAAATGTTTGACCATATATTTAGTTTGCTTAACAATACGAGAACTACTTCAAAATTATATGAGAAACTTTTGAGGTACCAATGCTTTTTAAATATTAACCAAATTCTTAAGAGATTGAAATGGCATCTCTCCGTAAGATACATAGCCTACATGTAAATATGTGTCAAAAAAGAAGACAAAGGAAAACATGTTCCACAAAGAGGATACGTTGGATTATTAACAAAACGAAGGTCGTTAGCTAAACAAATGTCTGTAGCGAAGGTATTAAGCAATACTCTATTAGTTTTCGCAGTTTTCGGGATCGTCCGTTCGCGGCTATAATCGCGAACACTCTGCGACTAGCATTTCACGGCTACTATTTCACTTCCCCTCACCCTTCGCCCCCTCTCATTTTCTCTGGTATTCCACACGGTTGCTCGTGGATATGCCACGGCACACACGGCTGGAACATAAGAGTAATGGGTTGGGGCATTAGAGGAGTCCGAGGAGAAAGGAGAGAACAAGAATGCGCAGCACGCTCAGCTGTAATCACTAACGCACTACACGCTTCCTTCCCCTCCTCTCGCCTCCATCGGGATTCCTCTTTCACCGGATCTTCGTCTGCCGCTCGGTTCTTCCAGTCTGGATCCAATCTCCGATCGCGAATGTGCGTAATTGCGCGGCATTCACTGATACGCATTTATTGGTCTTCTTCGAGACACGCTCGGAGTGCTCCGATGATTCTTATTGCTCGTTGGGGCCATTTTATGCGATAGGCACTCATGGAACGCTATATACAGATTTTAGGGCTTACGAAGAATGTGGTGTGTTTCGAAATTGCAGAATCAATGCAAATCTGATAGTGAAAGAAACCAGAATTTACATTAGAGTCGTTACGTAGTGTCGACCAGTCACCGACGATTTGGTCGTCGCGAGACCAAAAATTAGGCGACCATACATGGCGTCCAACCTCAACGATCAATTGCAGGGGGAGAGTAAGATTACCGCGGCCCCTCGTTTTGAGGTTATATTTGTGTCCTTGGGGTTATTTCACGAAAAAATGTATATATAACATGGTGTCAAATTGGCCTGGTTTAGTCGGTAAAGTAGATTTCCTGTTTTTTATTTTTCAAATATCTCGGTAACTATGCGAAATATGGCAAAATATCAAGAGACCTTTTTTGTAGAAAATTCAATTCCCAACAATTTATGTCATATGACATTTTTTTATCAGTTGCGCAGTTTCCGAGTATATTTATATTTCCGTGAAGTTGCAGAACAACTGCCTCCCTCCCGAAAATTAACTGAAAAATTAAATTAATATTAGATTTTCTCTAAAATTTATATAAATCTCCATACATTTTTTTCTTGAAATAACCCCAAGAACTCAAATATAACCTCAAAACACGGGGCCACGGAAATCGTACTCGTGCCAATTGCAGCGAGTCTTCGAGAGTTGTCCGTATTGTGCAGATCATCGGACAGATTTCCTCTTTTCGTAGTTTGAAACACCTTCAGGTGCAAGTAACAATTTGCTCTCATTCAGCTTTTAATGTCCCAATTTGCGTAATTAGTATCGGAGATATCTCAAATCGCTCTTCGAGATTCTATTTCTAAAATAAACTTTTCTCTATCGAAACTCATTTTATACACGTAGTCACCTGGTCGCCAAGAAAGTTGTTAATAGTACGAACCATGCTTTCTGGTGATTGCCGGCGACCTGGTTGCTGGAGACTGGTTGACAGTGTGTAAAGGGGCTTAGAAGTAAGATTCTCATTCCACTTTACAAAATGGTGGCTTCATTTGAATAGTACCTAGGGTCTGCGAGTACCATGTGCGTCTCTGCTGCTCATAACCGGTTGGAATATAGCCCAGCCTAGCACAACTTATGGTTGTTGCAGTCTCTCTTCCATTCTTCATTCATTTTTGGGAAAGTGCAGGTTAAAATTTACGAAAGACTAATAGTGAATTGGTTTCACAGCTGCCATATAACAGCTTCCTCATCGCCTAACAGCACCAATCGTACATTCTAAATCCGTAAATGTGGAAATGTAGGTTGATTGTATCCACAAGTACTCGCAATTTTCAGGAAAAGTTTTAATAAATGTAGTTGACAGTCGCATTTCGACAGGAGTCAGCAACGAGTTAGCCGATACTGTTCTATTAGGTGTATGCAAAAGTTGTAGCCTTACTTGAATTTTATTTAATTTATACGCGATGTGTGAGGTATATTACCAGCCAGTCAACAATAAAGCTGGTTATTTAGACACATCGGTAACAAACAAACAATTGCACAAAAGCATCTAATGAATTGAAAAATACTGTTGTATTAATACCAGTTTATTGCAATTATTAGTAAAACAAATTAATGTCTATGTAGCTCCTGTAGGTTGAAATTAATACGTTAAACGCGGTGCAATTTTGTTTCCCTTTTCATTTCACTTTTCATTTAAGTTTAAATACAAAAATACGACTGTGCATAAGTAAAATACTTGCATACCCGATTTCTATTTAATCTCTATCAATTAAATCTATTAGACAATGTGAACAATTTTTAATATGATATGAATTATATATTATATATTGTTCTGTAAATTCAAGACGTTACAGTTACGACCATTATTCATGAACGATTGAGAGAGGCTAAAACTTTTGTATACACCTAGTACGAAATAAACCATCTTGATGTTAGTCTAGTTACCTATACAAGAGCAAAAATCTCTCTCCCAGTCAGCCGAAACTTGTTAGTTAGGGAATCCTTCCAAAACTTGTGCTACCGAAGTCTCGATAGACTCGGAGTCTTCTTAACCGATATTCGTCGCGATCCAAGTTTGCGGATCGTGAACCAATACAGCGCAATGTCAACAGGATAGAAAGGTTAAACACGAGAATATTTTCGGGTTGGCCAAAGTCTATTGACTTAACGAGTTGCTTATTTCGTGTACCGTGAACTAACCTGGGAACAAATTATTGCTTCCAGGAGCAGGTAGCGTTCTATAGCGGCACACAGCCAACACGAATGCACAAAACCACGCATCTCGCAGCAATGGTCTCCCGTAATAGACTATGCATAGACTATACATATACTGGTAATTGGCAGCGGTTGTCGTTGTTACGAACACGATGTTTTCCCATCTACTAACTACCACTTGTTCTTGACGGTGCTTTTGGCTTTGCCTCGGAGCAACCAAGAACGCTCTAATCTTCTACAGACCTGTAAGCAGCGGGTTAACCTGCTGCGAGTGGGCGCATGCTAACACATTCCCAAATTATTGAATACATATATTGCCAGCCGAATGAATTCGAATTCACTATATGCCGACCAATGCAAATGGGGAGATTTCAATCGGTTGGTAATATGTTAATAGCTACGATCTCCATTTACGATATCTATTTTTATGTTTGTGTGCAATAATGAAAGTACTCCATATAAGCGATAATTCATTATCAAAATACGTCCTGAATCAATACAAGATTAA
Organism: Sphecodes monilicornis; assembly: GCA_913789915.3. Taxonomy (NCBI): domain Eukaryota; kingdom Metazoa; phylum Arthropoda; class Insecta; order Hymenoptera; family Halictidae; genus Sphecodes; species Sphecodes monilicornis. Next base: position 1,955,263 of record OU565295.1, on the reverse strand, counting down.
CGTGTTGAGTGCCGAGCCAAGTCTATAAAGAAACAAAGTAATTCAGTTAATGAAACTGCGACTGCTCGTGTAATCCTTTTTAGAAATTCGATTAACGAATAACTGGGTTAAACTTCACTTTCTGTATGTAATGCTATACAGTCCTGGACGCTTTTACGACCTTCAAATTTTGAAAACAATGTAATTTATTATTGTGATTCCTCAATGATCCATATTTAAGGTGTTAGAAAAATAGAATGAATTTCATTGCACAGGAATTTATTCCTTGAATCGGGACGTGTTTAGCAATCTCTATTTTTTGCATGCATCCATGACTGATGTCATTTCAGAAGTACGTCACGAAGAGTCGGTATCCGTCAATCTTTCTACAAACCAAGCTTCTACAGAAACTCCATAAGAATCAATAGCGTCAACAAGCAATGCAACGCAAAATGTGACTGAATCCTTATCACTTTTGCCTGATGTTTCTAAGAAACGCATTCTAACTCGTTCACGGCGAAGTCGAAGAAGTGAAATTATAACATTTTCTCCATAGCAAAAGGAACTACCAAAAACTATAGTTAAAATAAGCAGGCAAAGATGAAAAACATTCAAAATCTGCTTAGTCAAAAAACAAGGTCCATTTATGAGGGGGGAAAGCTTCGAAGAAGGATGGATCCAGTGTACTAAATACAAAGATAGGGCACATGAACAAAGTGCAGATATTGTCCCGTCATGTCCATATTGCTATTGTGACACTTACCATAGACCAAGAAGCTATGGAAATTTTGTTCGGGGTTACCCTCCAATTTTCAAGGAGGCAAAAACACAGGTTTTATTATATTGTCACATATTTTGCAAAATTAATTTAAAAACATTATATTCCGAAAAAAATTGAATTATAATTTATTGATTATATACATTCTTTTGCGTTTCATTTAAGCGTCCGGGGCTACCCGCCTTTCCCCTACCTGAATTGCCACACCTGAAATATTAAAAACAATCTCGGAGAAAATTTGGTTGAGAAACGTCCTTCGACCGACACGTGTATATTTGGTCACTGAAATCATGACCATGATTTTTTCATGGACTGTATACCCGGGTGCTGGCAGCCACGAGTTTGGTGTCTGTACAAGCAACGGGTAATAGGATGAAATAGCGTGTTGCTGGTACGTGTGCTTACCCGCATCGGAGCTGGAACTTTGATTCCTCGTGTATTATTGAAACCCGGGGACGTCGGTAAACACATGGGAACGGGTTAATGTGGGAGAAGGCGGAGACCCGTCGTAGAACGCGCGAGACACTGGCACGCTACGGCTGCGCAAAGTAGAAACGTTGTCATTTCCGAATTCGATTCGCTTTCGAAATGTCAAGCCGTGTCTTGGCGGTAGTTCGAACACGACGCGCCGCGCCGGGATCGGAAAACGGACATGACCGGGGGTTTCATGGTAAGGATCTAGAAATCGAGCGCCAGTGGGCCTGTACTGTGTTATCGATCTACCGGCGCGGCAGCAACCTTTACTTCAAGGGTTAAAGCGGGCGAGTACCCGTCTCTGTGTCCCCTCGTGCTGCCATCCTAACTTAACCTATCGAGATTATTAAACGGAGCTTTGGCAAGATCGACCCAGTCGAACCGCCAATTTCGGCTGGAGCCACTTTCATCCCACTGTACCCGGCTGGGTCTGCCTTTGCCTCTGTTACCCGTGACTGCCTCCTATTGGACTTTGTTGGACCAGCGACGTATGAATGCCTCATGGGTATACCCATGTCCGTACATGCATGAGCGTACCTTCTGTCGAGCCCCACAGGCCACACCGTTATACAGTCTTGTGTATCAAACAAATAATTTGACATTTGCACCAGTTGATATTTCCTGGGTGTTTCGCGTACGACCACATGCTTTCAATCGAGTGCATACTAGGTGGATGAGTTCGATCGACCTTGGGAATGTGGCGAGGCTAGTACCACGAATGCCATCAAACAGCTCTGAATTGGCGATAGAGACAGCAATGAAGATTTCAGAAATCGAAACACGACGCTTCCACAGCTGAAGGCGTTTCAAATGTTTCATGTTTACGACAATGCCTTTTAATCTGCTAGTTGGTTAAGGTGACTTTCTCATAAAATTGTTTAAAATAAAGATGATATTTAGGAATTTTTTTCTTAAAATATACAACATTTTATAAAAAAACCTTTTTGTCCTCAGTTTCGTGCACTCTTTTGGTATACAAAAAAGTTGTTTGTTGCGGTTCTTGCTGTGGTGACATTTATAGATGGCGGTCACCGCATTGCTTACAAAATATGGAGTGGCAACGGTGGTCATCATAATTCATTGTATGATCTTCTGAAATGAGAGAACGATACAAATTCTCAAACTTTATATCAATGACTCTTTAGTACGAATCACTGTGAGACGAAAAAATCAAAATGGCGATTTTTAATGAGAGTTTAATCAAAACGTATAAAAAGACGGTTAATTTTACGTCTAAAAGTATGGATAAAAAAATGCGTATACCAAAATCCATCGTTTTATTTCATGCGATAGCCAATACGATAACGAAAATAATGCCGCAAGAATTTTTCGAATCGGTTCACTACTTTTTTTGGTGAACGTAGCCACCGTTTTCATCTCATTTTTTGTAAGCTGTACAGCGACCGCCATTTATAAATGACACCACACAAGAACCGCAACAAGGAAATTTATTTGTACACTAAAAGAGTGCGCAAACCAAAGACAAAATGTTGTATATTTTGACAAAAAAATTTTCTAAATATCATGTTATTTATTCTAAATGATTTGACGAGAAAGTTCCCTTAAGGTGAATGTACACTCATCTCTTCGACTGATTTTTCCTTTTCTTAGCTATCTACTTAAAGAATATCTTGACAATGAATAGAGTATGGAGCCAGGTTACCTGCCATTCTATTTCTGAATTGTTTATGTACGATTCGGATAATTATTTTGCAAGAAGGAATAGATTTTTCATAATCTATTTCTCTATAACCAAAATGCATCTCTACGAATTCGTTGTGTTATTATAACAACTGACGTCAGGCAATTCCAGAAAATATATTTAATGCTTTTTACTGCATTTTTATGTTCACTTAATTTCTTGCCCCTGTCATTTATTTTAATGAAATGCTCAGAGATTGATTAAAATGACACACCCTGTACAGAGCAATGTGCGATTCATGCATCACGCACACATGGTTGAGTATATTTCACGGTTGTACACTTAAGTGTTCACATGGAAATAAAAGTAACAAGGACAGTGACAGTGTACAAGATACCCAAGACTTTATAGCTAAATTATGCCACTATGACCTCAAAACGGAAATAAAAGACATACGCTTACAAATAGGTTATTAAACTCTCTCGATAAAACGTAATAGAAATAATTAAATATAAGATTGTTTGCACACGTCTTAGACATAAATTAGATGCGTGCTTCGATGGAAATTGTAAAACGTCGGGTTAGCTCACCATATTACAAGGTGCAAAACAAACATGATTAAACTTTATTAAACTTACACTAGCCTTATTTGTTTCTTCTTTTCTTTATCATTTCTTATTCACACTTCATTTGAAACTATAGACATCTTTATTTCGATATTTTGTTCATTTTATTTCATTTGATTTCATTTTAGTATTAATAGTATTAACTTTTTATATCGGTTTTTAATATTTCTAAACACTTTCGGTTTATTTTTACAGAGTACTCTATTGAAAGTAAGTCCATTTTTATTTTCTTTATGGTTCGTGCATTTGTTTTTGTCATAAGTTTTTTGTTCAAGCATGTATGCTCATTTGACCGCGAGAATGTGTTTCATAATTACCGGCTAAATTACAAATCTCCAAATTAATTTTCGCTTTGATCGATTAATTTTAACAGTCTGTACTATTAATGTTCTTTCATGTTTTGTACATTATTAACTTATTAACGTGTTTAAGTTATATTTTATCAGTTGATATGCACAACAAACTATGGCATATGTTTACGTCAGTTTTGGATTTCCGTGAAGGCTCTATACATGCCTATATCTTGCAAAGTTTGATTACATTAGTATATTGTAGCTTCACTGTTGTGCGTAAATATTTTCAGAATCTAGTAATAACAAAATTATATAATTCTTTCGCTGTGTACGCAGTATCAATGCACGAAGTAGAGAATTTTTTTAATTGGACATTGTTAATTAACAAGAAGATGAAATCAAAGAAAGCAAATTTATACGTCGCACCAAACGAATAAATGCTTTCTTCTATTTAATTCATATTTCTTCGGTTCTTCAGTTGTATGCATACCAGTTGATTTGTTTTGCATATTTAGTTTGAATTTAGTATATGTCGATCATGATTCATATATATGTACATACTTAATAGATTTAAATATGTTATAGGATCGTGAGTAATATAGACTATACAAATATGAGTTTTATCAGCTTTGATGAGTTGCTAGTTTGACGATCGAAAAATGATTTAATAATTCCTTGCCTTAAAATGACGTTACAGAGACGTCATGAATTTCGAACGCCAAACATGATTATTTTCAACTATATTACATTGATTTTAGAGCACTACAAATTAATTTATTTTCCATCGATGCGTATCTGTATATGCAGTCAAATATCAAAGAAGAAAGAAATATTTAATTAAGTCGATATAATTGTCTGAGACATGCTACATCACTCACACTAACATCGTACGTTTTCAAATAGCTTTCATACGTTATTGCTCGGAAGTTTGTTGATAGCCATGATACCAACACCAATACATATACACGAAAACATTGTGTCTTACATTGCATACACTGCTTCATCGCTACACAATTAGAATTTCACGCTGATTAACTACGAATCCTTGTTTAACGCTCGTTGGTATCGTTGAACCGGCTCAATTACTTCCGGGCATCTACGATGTAAATCATTGTCTGTCATCGTCGTGTGTAAAGCATTTAACAAATCGGAACCTCGGCCAGGGATGAAAGGACATCGGGACGACACTGTGAGTACCCCGCAGAATTTGCATTATTTAACTATTCGTCGCACAGTCGCGCTCCGAACAGATAGTCCCATACATAGCTAGGTAGATGGAGTCATTCCGATGCGACAGAAAATCAAATGGCCTCCATTAGAGCGTTCTTTCCTTTTTCCATGAACTCTTTCTTCCGGAGCTCATCTGGACTCTTGCACATTTTCCTGAAAAAGGAAGGGGCGAGGGAGGATGGAGATGTCCTTAGGATCCGCGGTAGCATTCGTCTGGCTCCGTGTTACCAAACGAACCCCGCGAGAATGCAGTCTGAGCCGTGGGCATAACCATAACCGAACCGGGCTGATCCGCGCGGAGTTACGAGCGTTGTCGCGCGGCTCCGCTCGGCTCCTCTCCGCACCACGGCAGGTGGCTGCAGTTTTTTCGAGAGCAAGATCGAGTAGGGCCATTCGAGTCACATAAGGACGGCTAAATTAGTTCCATTTCACGGCAACTTCCTCCCGTGTGTATCTCGGACCGTCATCGTGGGCCGGATAAACTTTTCGAAGATGTTTCCGGGAACGTCGTTACATTCGTCACCGGCGCCAGTCCCGAGAAAAAGTCGAGCGGCTCCATGAGTTACGATCCGCGACGATCCCGACCCGATGTGAGATATGAAGTAATTAAGGTCAGAATCGAATTTACACCGACTTCGGGAACGCCTAGCTTTCCCGAGCCCCTCGGTCGCTAAGCCCGTTGAAAGTCGAGCACGGATTTTCATCCGGAGTTTTATCACTGGAGAGTGCATTTGGCAACGCGCCACTAATATTACGCGCGGCGCGGCGCGGCGTAGCGGCCCGCACTCCGACTTCGACACCGAGATGTATCGGGTCCCCGAGTAATTAGGGTTCCTGGACTTTCGGAGCTGCTGATGGCTCCAGGCGTTTCTACACTCTCCGACAACCACTCTTCCCTCCTCGTAATGTGCGCCAATTTTTAATCTATTATTTTCCTTTCACACGCGGTGACAATGCAGTTTGGATTCGGTACGTCATCTCGTTCGTGTAACGGTAATAATGTTGAAGGGGAACAATGATCAATGTTTTTTGAAAACAAATTTTTTCGCTGAAGAGTATACAGTGGCCGGAATTATATTAACATTCGAACATACTTTACAATAGAACAGCTTTTTTAATATTGAAATTAATAAACGACGAGCTTTCTTAAGAGCTTTTATTTCAAGATTTTTTTAAAGATGTTATTAGGTGTAAGGAAAAGTTCCGTCGTTTTTTTCTTATACATGGTGTCTCACGCAATTGGAATAAGCTGTACCTCCTAAACGGTTGGGAATAGAGGAAAATGTTATAAGAAAAAATTGAATGGCATCAGACGGTGCATAATACGCAACTAATTTTATGCACTTTTGTGCATCGGTGTATCAGAAAAATGCAACTGCACTTTTTTTTAAAAATGGAAAGCTACATATTTGATTGCACCAATCGATGCAATTTGTTGTGCTCTACATAAAAGTACTAACATACTTATGTCCTAATGTATATTGAAAGTCATTTATTTAAAGTCTTTACGAACGAGTCAATCTGTTATATATTTTTCTTCATTAGATACATATAACCTTCTGCCAACGCTCTGGGTGCCTTTCCTGTATATTATAATACGTAAATAAACAAATTTATTAAATAGTAAACTAAATTTCAAATAAGTCATATTAATCTATGTGACAGATTGAGGCAAAGATCCCAGTTAAGAATGCTAAAAATAAAGACTCTTTTGCGACTCCGTTTTAAAGAAACCATGAACCGATTCATTTTTATCCTTTTAGCCTACTTTATCTCATGTTCATGAAATGTGTGGTAAATTTTTCGTTCACAAATATATGGTAGATGTGGATAGTGATACAATCAGTCACATCATTGATGGCACACACTTTAAACCAGTGTAACTTTTTTATAAATGCATCAAATAACTTTAGTTCATCTTCCAAACTAGGAGAATTAATTTACCAGATAGCGTGTATAGAAAATTTTCAAAAAATGAGTAAAAGTTGTTTTTTCAACTTTTTTTATTTCAGTCAGTAACGAATATTGAAAAAATATCTTTTGTAATTCTGTGTGTAAGATTGGTCAATTGGTTTCCGAGTTATAAACGATTAAAAATGGTGAAAATTACAGTTTTTCAGGATTTTCAGTCTATTTGTATCTTTTCATTCTATTATCCGGCGATTTTCATCAGTTTTAATCATTTACAACTCGGAAAACAGTTTTCATTACTGGCCCAAATAAAATATTTGTAGAAAACAACTTTTACTATGTTTTTCGTAATTCTGGACAAACGCAATTTCTCCAAAATTTGCATTACATGTCATCTGGTAGACTAATCCTCCTAGCTTGGCAGAAAGAAAAAACTTGACAAAGTGGTCGAACTTGGTCGAATGAGAATTTACGATTTTGACACAAAAATGCTCGTGTTGTTCATGCAAAAATATTTAATCAGTTCATAGTCGACTGTTAACTACTGTTTAAGTGTATGCATCGGAACATTTTAGTTGATGAAATAGCGTTTCCCTTTATTGTGTCCGCATACTTTAAAAACGTACTTTTGAGAAAAATGCGTTTGAAATTTTAAGCAGGTATAGCCCGCGCAACGAGAGTTGGCACAGAGAAACTTGTGGGTACCACGTGATGCTCCCTCTACGCGCTACACGTCTTCCGCGATTGGACGAATCGCTTGAGGAAGACAGCAAACGGGCGTATTGAGTGTGACTCATATATTTGTGAACAGAGAAATGTGGTGACCATGAAGTAAGATGTTGGTGACGCTGAGCGCCTATGTCGACCGTTCCTGCCAAAACGTAAGCGTAAGAGTGGGATCCACTGATCAGTGGTGGGATCCGCAGCCTTGCGTCAAGAGTGGGATATATATATATCTGCGCGATGCAGTGCTGTTTTAGAAAATTATTATTTTGAAATATCCATAAGTAAAAAGCAACTGAATTCTATTTAGAACGCAAATAACTATTATTAGAGTATTGCCGACAACATTAGAACTATAGGCCCCGAAATGACGGGTCTCAGACTTTTTCAGAATCACGACGATTATGAAAATACTTTTGTCGAAAATTAGATTATAATATTGTGAAAACCGTTTAAAATCTAAATTAATTTTGTCATATTGAGAATCATTGCAAATAGTTATTTTTAGTGATCGGCAAATCTGATGTTAAATAAAATTTTTCGAAATCAGAAGAAGTTATGTAAAGTTTAGCTTGTAAATTATTTTACTGAAAACTTGAAAAGGGAACCATTAAATAGAGGTTACCATTTAACCTTAAACTACATGTGTCTCAAAATAAAAGTACACGCGTGGGAAATTTTGTATAAGTACCACCCTCAAAAAGTACTCAAAACTGATATCGGAGCAAATAAATGTTTATACATATTGTTACGAATATGGCGCGCTTGACATTTCCGTTATATCGTCGTTGCCTGGACGACGATATAAGAGGGACAAAGGACGAGTCGCTGGATGAACCTCGAACCGAACGGACGTGTCATAGATAAGTACACTTTCTCTCTCGAATAAAGAGAATCTGGTTTACTACGTAATTGTACCTTTATTGTAGCCATGCCTAAATTACGCGACCGCTCACGGAACAATATAGTAAAAGTTATACACATTACACAGTAGGAGCTCTATTGACATTTGTCAAAAAACATCAGTCGTATTTCGTGCACGGGCGCGGCGTGTGTAGTAAAATGTTAAGAAATTCTTTTGGAAATACGAGCTCGGATCTCCTTGGATCCGTGGAATTGAGAATTTATGAACCTTTATCGTATTTCCGTCGTCCGTAACGGAACCCGAGAAGTCCCGGGAGTTTCGTTAGTTCTATTGGTAATAGCAGTCAGCGCTTTGCTGACTGTGTAAGGGAGTTTCGAACGGGCACAAGCCGAGCCAGAATGATCGACTGAATTGTACGGGTTTTCGTTATGTCATGCGGGGGCTACGACCTTATGAGCAATTTCACGAGGATGTCGGCCAGCCGCGAGGACATTTAATTCACGGCGAACTCGCAGAAAGCTCGCAGAAAGCTTGCAGCGACCGTCGCGAGACACGAAGCGGTGCGGAGCAGAGCGGAGCGCAGCAACGGGCAGGGCCACGCGGACTCGCAGCTTTCGCACGTATAAAGCCGTTCAAATTTATAGGCGTTACCGTGTTCAGCTACCGTCCTAAATCCCCTCCCATCGCATAACAGTGTATGGGGACGGGCTATAGGTGTTACAATGGGGCCGCTATTAAACCCTAGTCACGGTTCCGACTAAAATGTCGGCTGACCGATGTTAAACGCGAACCGAATAAAAATTTCCCGGGCTCTGCGACCGTCTTTCTTGTCCACCCGCCAATTCTTCTTCGATTCAACTTTCCCTTTTTTCTTCGTTTATTTCTCGCGCTTCCTCTCCTCTAGACAATCAACCCCGGCTTCTCAACCCTCTCTGTTCACCTCTGTTCAGCTCTGTTCACCCCTGTTCATCGTTCCACTACATCCACTTCTCGTCGTTTCTTCGTGTACAGTACGTTTCGTATTATAGCGCGACAGCCGGAAAAGACGCTGATGGTACTTTCCGGTTAATTGAAACTCGAGCCCGCAATATTTCCGGTATTGCTGTATACTCGACGGAAAAAATCAAGTGACTTACTCAAAATCCACTCTGACGGTCTACCGAACGATATTTTCGTTCGGTACGTGGCCATCGATCATGCTTTCTCTTCTATTAATCGCATTAGCGCTTTGTTGCGTTCCGTGCTCCACGCTACGCTAAATAAAAAAGGAAATAATGATTACGACGTGTGTCAGAATGTTCTTTGTGATCTGAATGAAACCTGAAATTCTTTTAATATAGAACGAACAGGAAAAGTATATTCTTAATTAACGGTGCTTTTTTAATACGACAGCGTTGGAAAGGATAGAGAATTTCATTTTCCGCGAATTCCTATTATTCGTTTCGAATGATATTCTTAGTATGCGAAACGTAAACTCATTTTGTTGCGTTTCCCTGAAAGTAAGCTAGTCCACAGTATCGAAACTTGAACAGCAAATCCTCTGTAACGCCGTAAGCATTAGCAAGAACAGTATCAAATTATTTCGCGTAGTCTAATAACATTGAGTTTATTAGCTTCCACATTCTGAAAACCTGACGCTATTAATAGCCATTTTCATGTACGCAGATCAAAAAGGGGTTTGCACCACTCATATTATTATGGTTTAATGTTGCATGCTGTGAAACTAACTGTTTGGAACAATCAATCAGACAAGTATTTCCCGCGAAAGTATTCAAATAAATTGCCAGCATCATTTTGGGAAATACATAGTTGTTTGGATAATGTTACCAGAAAATGTGTTAAAAATTCAGCATCACATCTTGCATATAAAACTTTTGTTTTAAAAAATGTTCTAAAAATTATTTTAGTCCTATGCCAACTATTAAAATAGTAACAAATAAGAGAAACATTTTTCATTGGGCAAAACTAAATAATTTCGAGTGATGCATATATTTTCTCGTACGGTAGAGGCGCGTCAACGTCAATTTAACTCAGCGATGTCCAAACTCGGCTCCGGGAGCTGAACACCGTCCCCACCACCGTCCGCCGTTTCCATAGCGCCATGACGCGGCAAGCCGATTACCAATATGCTTGCTTCCGCGATAAAAAGATGATCGTCGATTGTTTTATGACACGCGGGTCGGTTACTCGGTTTCTTGGTCGGCGGAGTGAGAACACACTGCGCCTGCGCAAACTGACAGTAGGAAGGGGAAGCAGGCGCGTGAGGGACGTCTACGCTGGACACCGCTGATTTACACATTGTGCATCTTCGATTTTATAAATTTGACGTAAATTCTAGGATGTAATTACAATTTTATTTTTTGAAACGATTTCGTTTGCAAGTTCGGCAAATGAAGATTCTAGAGATGCATTTATGGGAAGTTATTCAATCAATTTATGTCTTTGAGCATGTATTATAATAAATGTCACTAAACGTTTTAGCTTTAATATATTTAATGTTTACACCTTTCTTGAAAAGAATAAAGAAATGCACCGAATAGTGCAGAGAAAACTATATAGTTTCGCTTAACAGAATTAGAGGCTACCTTGAAATTTTAAAAACAACTGTACTTCTGCTGCGAACACGAAATAAATCGTTTTGCCTAATGAAAAGTTGTCTCAGTGACGTAGAACACTCCGCGCATTAGCGGCGAAAAATCTTGTTTCCGCTTGTGTAGTAGCGGCATTCTGCATTCAGTGAAGTCATAAAATGTCTGCCACAAAATGTGCAGAAGAGAATGGTCCTTCAGTTAGATGCCCAGACGATGTTAATTTTAAAATTGTAGTGCGCGTTGAATGTTCCAATGGATTTGCGAACGAACAAGGCAGAGCTACGGGGGCGGAGCGGACGAGGATCGGCCGCAATCCTTTTACGACTTTAGGCGCGAAATGAAAATTCTTGGAGGAGTTCGCACGCTGGTTTTCCCCGTACACGTGATAGGCGGCAATATCCGGCGAAGAATGTCGCAGTGGTTTGATTGCCGCTGCGACGAAACGCCGCTCCGCGTCGTTTTAATTCGATGGATATTGATGCTGTTGTCTCGTCTCCTTTTTACCCATTATGCGCCCCTTCGGCGATCGCTTTTCTTCTCTCGGTCATCAGCGATCTATGACAAATTGAAACGCCGCGAGGAAAGAGGAATGCAAAACCGCGCTTCGCATTGTGACGTTCATTTAGCTTGTTTTATCGTTCCGCAACGTTGCCTGGATTTTTTACGGGCTTCATTAATGCATCCGCCTTTACTACATTTCACCAGCACGCAATTTATACTTTTTTCAGTGACCGATATCGAGTTAATTCAAAAATTTTCAAAGGTCTACGGGTCTCGATATTGCGGGTTCGGGTCGGGCCGGAAAAATAACAATCTAGTACATTGAATGTGTCGTGTTGTAAAAGCGGAACCCAATATCTTAATATAAACTGCAGACACATGCTCAAATGTCTACGTGACGTTCGGTGTCAACTTTGATTAACATAGCGACAACTTTTCAAATATAACTACAACAAATTTGATTTCAAACAATTTTTTAGAGTCAACAGGTGACCAGTTATGTCGAGTGATCATTCTTATTGATTCGTCCTTTTTTATTTTATGTAGATTATTTGTTTAAGTTTATCGAAATTGTAATATCGATTTTTTTTAATAGTCAAGATCTTGATTATGACTTTATCATTTGTTACATCAAGAATAAGAAGAAAATAAATATTCGTCAGAGTAATTGAAATTGTAGTGATACTTTCTCATACAACGCGTATATGTGTGAAGCCAGATAGTTTTTCATATTTTTAAAAATTTATGTTCCATTCAGATTAAAATGTTTCAATATTTACTTTTCTAATATAAAATCGTGAAATACATAAAATAGTTACAAAAAAATTTTTGTTATTATTTTGATATACATATATATATTTAAAACGTGCATATGTGTCGGTATCACAAATATAATTTGTACGGACTTACACTTTTAATTTTACGCGCTCCCAAATATAAAATTATTAGTTTCAAGCAGGGTTTGAAAACAATTATTATGTTGATTTCGGTTCTTGAAACAGTTATGGAAAACCTAAAAGGTCTTATAACTGTTGTAAGGTATATCGGTTCTGACTTATTATATTGGTTCTATAACTATTATTTTTCAGTTCTGGGTTTCCCACTCTGTAACTATTGTGAGTAAGTGAGAACGACTGTATCATGCGTTCTCTGATGAACTTTTCATCAAGGGCAGCTCTTTATTTGTTTATACATATTTCTGTGTGATAGACGAAAAAGCTCGTGTGTACGTAGCCGCAGCTTGTCAATTATACAAAGTATTACAAACATGCAATCATACCGCACACATTTTCGACTTACATATTGAATATGTATAACTGAAATGCATAACTGAAATCCAGTACCAAAAAGTAACAGTTATAGAACAGATATAATATCGGTACTGAAGAATTATTCCAAATCTTTCTCATTACGATAACGCACTACCACAAATGTAGAGATAACTTAACGAAGACTACTGTAATTTAAAAAAGATAACTGTTTCACAACTGTTCTAGCAATGTTGGAATAATCGACGCATCTGTAAATATTAGAAAACTGTAGTACATGATTGAATAATTACCAATTTTATAGTAGACCTCATACAAGCTATTCTTCATAAAAAGTTCATGTAAGTGTAAGAAATTGTACAAAATATGTAATAGAAATTGTATATTACAAATCTTTATTTTTGTAGTATAGATACATTTTCAAATGCCCCATAAAAAGAAGTTGAAGGATGTATTAAATGTAAATCTTAACTTGCATGCTTGCAAAAGAAATGGAGCTTTCTCGATCAATATTTCTTTATTCTTCCTCTGCTGCTCAAAACGACATTCACTAAAAGACTCTGAGAATTGATCGCTAATCATTGAACGTTTGAATTTAGTTTGAAAACTGAATCTAATTTCTTCCGTCTATAACGATTTATTTTAACTTTAACAAATAGAGAAACCTACGAAATTCGCGGATAGGTTCGAACGAAGTGATTGCAGGAGCAAACGCAAACCGGCACAGCATCAACTGACTCCATGTGCATAATTAAATTGAATTCGTTTTTCCGGCTTCCTGTCCTATTTAGCTGTTTTTTCAATCGCAGCCCCTTGCATTTTCCAATTGGGCTTTTTTGTGGGTTTTCGCGCTGTTCTGTTCCGTATGTTTCGCGGGTTCTGTTTTATTTAATTCAGTCAATTACAACAGGTTCCCATTTACCAATTAACCTTTAGAAATATTATTATATTTGTAATTACAACGAATAATTTATTACAAATACGCAAACAAACATTCATAATCGAAATAAATATTACTTAATTAATGCCCACATTGTCTTACGACTACAACTATAATGAATACTTGATAATATTTTCATCTTTAAGAAGTGGTATGTATAAATGTAATAAGAGGTAGATTGGTAATATGAAACTGTTTTCCTTTCTTTTATGTTTGTTCGTCTGATGTATTTTCTTGCTCACTCAAGTTGGATAAATAAATTCATGGAAGAAAAGTGAAATTCTTCTGTACTATGTTTTTTATTCGGGAAGACGTAAAATGCGATTAATATGAGTTCAATTGGTTTCGCTTCGTTGGAAGTGAAACCAATCTTTCAATCGTTCAAATATAATATCTAAAAATGTGTGAAGTCTGCCAAAGACTTTCTAATTGCAAAGTTAATTAAAGGAACAGGTAAAATGATAATTTTATGAATAAGCGATAATATCAAGAAATATCTTTCGCACAGAGAGATCTGTATTCTTTGTTTTAGCAAAGCAATTCGATGATAATAAAGTAAAAAAAAAAATAGAAGTAGGAAGCAATTAAAAAGTAGGAGAAAGCTTATAGTAGTCTTAAATTGTTTCGAGTTCTAAAAGTCTGTTTCGTTTAAATTCTCTTTCTCTTGGCAAACATAAATAAAGAGTATTGCGCATTAATCTTCAGACGTTCTAATCGTATCATTAGATTTTAGCAGATTATGAACAACTATCAGAGTTTAATCATGAATAGCTGATTACTTAATTTAAGAAAAAGTAATAAAAATCACGTACTCATTTAAATTCTCTCTTGAAACCATACAAGCTTATTTAACCCTTAGCACTCGAGTGGCGACTATAAGGCGCCATTTAAAATTTTGCTATATAATTATTCTATAAGATACAATGTTTAGAATATAAGTATGAGTAAATTGCTTCAGTTTCATATGCAGAAAATGAAAAAAATCATGTCGGAAAGAAATATTCTGTCGGAAGAAATGTTTGGTTTTTGATTTGAAATAGTTCTGAGTGCAAAGGGTTAATTCATGGTTCTCTATAGACAATAATGATCACGTAAATCAAGCTGATGAGAGAAAGTTGATATTACAGATACGTAAGTCCGGGAGAGTTCGACCGCCATGGGAGACCGGCCAGTGTTAATACCTTAAAGACAAGAGAAGAGCGCCCTCTGTGCCGCATATAAACGAAACAAATTAATCAGCTTGTTGTTGATCTCGCTCTGAGAATTGTCGCAGATCCATATTTAACGCTGTAAATTACACTGAAAACTTGGTGAAAGTGCGAAAGACTTTTTACGGAGTTATGATACAATGTTAGCAGTGTCGCGTTATGCTTACTTGGGGCCCCTGGGCAAAGTAGAATTTCGGGGCCCCAAACCCCAACTAAATAACTTTCACGTTGGAAAAATAAAACAATTGTAAAAACATCTACATATTTATTATTGCATAAAAAGTGAAATAAATTCTCCTTCATCCATGAAAACCTTTTACATAAAAATACAAAATATTTGATTTGTGTTCGGGGCCCCCTCTTGCTTGGGGCCCCGGGCATTTGCCCAAGTTGCCCATAGGGTAATACGCCACTGAATGTTAGTGATATTTGAAAGATTTGTAAGTTTATTTACAGTATTTTGATATTAGGAGTTACGACATACACAAAACTATAATATAATCGCAATAATACATATGTATTTGTTTTTACTTTTTGTTAAGAAGATGGCCGATTACTTCCGTAATCCTGGTATAGTTCGACCACATTATGATTGATGATAATGGTTACATATTATAAAGGAGAAAGCGTTAAGAGAGCAAAATGGAGTGCCGACTCCTTAAAAATTTCATTGAATGTGTAGAAAATGGTACAATAGGTGTTAATAAAGCCGCTTGAAGTTTTGAAATTCGTAAATCTAACCTGAAGGATAGGAATAGATAGTTCATGCTTAGGAGGTGATGTAAAACTGGAATTGGTGCGACCCAAATCGGTCTCACCCTTAGTGTGTGGGTGCTCTAAACCGGATATGCGGGTGAGACCGGTCAGTTGCAATGTACGAGGTATATCGAAAATAAGTTTCGTTGACAAGTGTTGCCGCGAAAATACTGGAGTCGCAGTTGCGCATATGTGTATTGATGTTCTTTTGTTTATTGGTAAGCCACAAATTTTGATACAGTCAGGCCGTGTTCACAGATAATTGTGCGTGATTATGATGTTCAAGAGAATCGAGCAGCCCGCCGCCTGTGAGATGTAGTCTGTTATCAGTTTCTTCAATTCGATCATCTTCCTTACAGCCCACACTTAGCGCCAAGTGATTTTCATCTGTTCCTGCATCTGAAAATGTTCCTTGGTGGTCTGCGTTTTCACTTTATGAAGTAGTTTATAGTATATAGGATGCAATAATCATTAAATGTTTGGAAGTAAATTACTGCCTTTCTTTGACAGCCAATCGGTACTTACTTTCTGTATACGTCTCGTACATGTTTCTTTGTTGAAAATGGAAATAAATACTGTAATTTGTCACAAAGTATAGTTTATGTGTACTCTAAATTACATAGGCAACGCTTTAATTTACCAAAGACGATGTTTTTTCCTAGAAATAGTCGAACTCTCCTGGACTTACCCTATCATATAAAAACACATGTTTAGTGACATTGATAAATATTTTATGAAACCCGATGTTCTCTAACTCATATGGTTTGAGTCTAGAGTAATCGGAGTAGGGCGAGTAGTTATTATAACTACCGGTGTAAATTGATAAATCTTATGATTTCGGCGCAAGGTTCGATCCTATTGAAAACAACAAAGGCGTTGATTCAAAATCGGCCAAAATTACCCAAGACCAATTTTCCTGAAACTTTGCATATTGGTAGACCTTTGGGTCTAACATTGATTCCGTGCAAAAACTTTTCCCTAGGACTTCATGGTTACGGGGGGGGAGGGGGTCAAGGTACGTATTTTGCGAAATCTATTATGTGCTATAACTCTCAATAAAAATACGATATCGACCCGGCACTGATACCAAAAAATCATAAAAAATTCAAGCTTTCCAACGGTGTATAAGTTTATCTAATTTATTTATTGCTAACATAATTTTTTCACGCTTTTCGTGTTTTTCGAGGCGTAAAAAATTCAGAAAAATTGCAATTCCCAAAAAAAGTATCGCCTGATTTTAACCAAAAACGCTGCATTAATAGTACATTTCATGCCCTTTCGAATGGTGTTTGTCATACCTTCGGGAAATTATTCGTTTTTGAGTTATAAAGTAAAATGTGAGTAGAAGTTGAGGCGCGCGGTCCACTACTCGACCCATATATTCATTTCAAACGTGGAAAAAACGCTTCCTGTGGTTATATATACACTGTAAATAACACAGCTATGCTATTGTTATCAATTCTACTGTTTTGAAACAGTGAAACACATTGGTTATATTTTACAATAATTATACCAGAATGCAGATATTGCTTATTTTATTTTATATCTTATTATACAATTATCAGGTAGCGTATCTTCTTCAGTTTGTTTCGATTTATATTCGTGACAGTATTTAATAATCTCAATCGAAACATACAGTGTTTTATAATTTTCCGAAACGGAACTATTCACTCTTTCATCGATACCCAGAATCAAAGGACTAAAAGAAACAATCATTTTCTTCGGATGCAACCATCTAGAATTTCGAGAGAGAAATCAAGTATTGACAAGATGTGTTCATTTTTTCACGTTTCGGGCTTTGAGATTACTGCTGCCGTGGTAGTCATCTATGCATTTCTTTTAACTAGACCAAAGACAAATCATCAGTTTCATTTTCGTTGTCGTGTCGTGAAGATCCATCGTCTGTAAAAGAATTTTGTATTTGCGCAACATTTCGTTAGAATATAGGATTATTTTAATTTTCTTTTATTAATAGCGGTGTAGTGTATAAGTTACATAGTGTAGTGCATATTCTAAATAACAGTATTTCTGACAGTACATGTGATTAATAGTAAACGTGATTAGTGCAATAACTGAAAGAAATAAATGTGAGTTCTAACAAATGCGAAATTTGTGGCATTTTTCTTAAAAAAAACCGAAGAAGGAGAAGAAAGTTAAATCAAATCAAGTGTTTTGTAAAACATGTTTTTTGGAATCTCCATTTTCTCCATATGTCGCTTCAAATGGCCTCAGGAACCTTACCTTTGAAGGAACTCACACATCTTTGGGACACCCTGTAGTAATAAAGTCGTTGGCTCGACTGCGTTTTGGAGAACTCCGTGTTCTTAACTTTTTTGAACTTTTTTTTATGTGATCCTGTAGATATCGATGAAGACATTCCGAAAATGTGTGTATGGTTGTTAGGAATTCACTGGTTTATAAGTTATACGCGTGTAGAGATGAGCAGTTTTAAGCGTTTTTGACAGGTTAGAGCGTCGCCATATTGGATATTCTTTGAGTGGTAGAGGTAGGTAGGTCTGTTCGGCGCATGCGCTGGATAGATCGTGAGTGTTCAGCTCATGTGTTAGATAGTATGATATATTTGCGGGATCGGCTAAATAGTAATGAGCGATGCGCTAGATGACAATTTAGTGGTTACACATACTTTGTGAACATAAGCAATTTCAAGTTTTTTTCACAAATTAATTATTAATAATTTTATTGTTGATTTTGAAATGGCTCGATCAAATATTAAAAATTTTATCTTTAGACACATGCCAAGTAGTAAAGAAGAAACAATTACTTGGACTCGGGATTGTGGATTGTTGCGGAAATTTAAAAAATGTCGTGTACTCATCGGTGCGAAATGAAAATTTATAACAATAATCATGGAATCGGTCGTTTTCGGTGTCCAGTAATTAAAATATACAGAATCGCATACAGGATTTCAAAACGAAGGTACAGTCCCAGATGGTTTGGGGTTAGGTCGTCGTGGGAGCGGAGAAGGACCGACCATGGTATAATGTTTCGCATTTTCATTTAATAAACGTGTTATTATGTATTACGTACGTGTTTGTGCTGCCATCTAATGGATTTGTTCGGAAGTATTTAGACTATTTTATGTGTATTATCTAGTAAATATATCAATATGGCGGCGGTGTAACCTGTTAAAAAGGCTTAAAAGTGCTCAACTTTATATGCGTATAACTTTTTAACTAATGTATTCCGCGCATCAAGATTTTCATTTTCGGTGTTTTCTCGTCGAAATCTATAAGATTGTATAAAAAAAATTTGAAAAAAAAGAGTTCTCCAAAACACAGTTAAACCAAGTCGTTTCTTATACGGAGGACCTCCAGCGATTCGTATTGCGTAGAATGTCGTCGACGCAACAACGCTCTGATTTTTTCGAATCCGTGGCCCCAAGGGAGAGAAAAGGCGCGAAGGAAACAGAGTATCAAAGTGTTATTACGCGTGGTTATTGAACGAAGCAGGAAAGTAGGTAAATGCGAGTGAAAAAAGTTAGCTTATAAGCAGTTGTTCTTCGTTCCAACGCGCGAAATGAAAATTTCCGGACAAGTTCCCGCGATCTTGGTTCTTATTTCGTCCACATTACTCATAGTCATTTCTCGGTCTCCAGGCTTCCGCCATAAGGTCGAATGTTGGATCTTTTTAGCTGCTACGCGACAGCTAAATTTGAACTTCGAAGTTCCGCTGACATTTCTGCCGGTAACTACCTCCCGTTAGAACCAAATTAAGCCACTTTAGTCGTCAATATTTCAAGGTTCGTGAAAGGGTGAATAGATTTTTCTTACGTGTTTCCACAGTGCCTAATCATTCAATTAGAACCATTCAACACTTTCAAAGTTTTTGATGTCTTTATGCCCCGCTCAATTTTGCCGAGTGCTTCAAATTGTTGTTATTAAATTGCGACAATACGTAGACCTCTGACTTTATGCATTTGTAACAAACATGAGTGCGTCAAATGTGAAATAGTGAAATCTTAAAAGAATTTATTGAGATTTTTATAGTATTGAAACTCCAAAAAACCGATTTTTTATTGTTCATTATGAACATTAAAAAGTCTTATGTTATGAGTCATCTTATTGGTTACATAAACTATCGTTTCATATCTCTCGATCAAATGAATATTTGACAATTGCGAAGAAATTATTGATTTTAGTTATTATATACTGCTGCACCTCTTAAAGAATACTATTATATTCTTGTAAATATATTAAAATTAATAGAAAGAGAAATGAATTTCTATTCCATCCCTGTTTCTTGCAATTGCTTCATAAAATGTCAATGTTCCATAAAGATTTGCAATCTATTGATACGACAAATGATTTAAGTAGGCTCTGGGCAGTTTTGAATGACATTCAAGTTGAGCAAATTGCCTACCACAGAACTGAACTAATGGTAATGATTGGTAAGATATCGTATCATAATAGCGGAGCATTTAGTACGTTTACATAGTCATTGATTTGTTTATTAACAATGGAGGCAGCCAGTGGCAATCCGTCATTTACGGCACAGTGTTACCCCGAGACAAACAAAATGTTTCCATGTGGACCTAATGTAATGGTCAGCAGCTGTATTATATTGTATTGTGGAAGCCGCAGTGAATACAGAAAGTTTTTCTTTTGTTTCCAGAAAAACTGATGCTTCTCTACTTCTCTTTACCTTTTCTTTAACCGATCCTATAAAACTTTGTAAAAACATTTAACTAAAAGTCAGCCTTTTCTGCTTCATAGCTAGTATTATTAAAAATATCTATCGTACTGTAACATATTTCTGAAAATAGTAGTGAAAAAATGTATCTCGGAGAAGTGAAAACATAAGTTAGTACAGTAGCGGAATGTTCTCTATTGTTTTAGGATACACAAAAATTGTTATCTCTTTGATAGATAATTTACAACAATATTTATTTTGTTGATAATATCACTAGAACATGATTTAAAACCCTGGAATTTTCTTAGCTACTTATTTGTGTAAGGATAAGAAGAACAATCTAGTGATATGATAAATCAATATTTTATTTAAACTCAATGAAAGTTTACATACCTGCTCAATTTATAAAGATTTATATTGTATATTGTACTTTTTCCCTTTGTGTTTAAATTTAGATCTTCGTTATTTATTAAAAATTCCCGCTTGCATGTTACACTTATTTATGAGATAAATTGTATTCAATTTTGTAAATTTAAAAAGTAAATACATGAAATTTCTTTTGTTGGTGATAGGACGGACGAAGTTATTTATGGAAACAAAAATATATGTAATTGAAAAGAACTTGTCTCCCTTTCTATCCAGTTCGAATGTAACCTGGTTATTTGCTACGTGTACCGTTTCATTCTTGAAACTGTTGTAAAAGAGAAAACGAAATTTAGTCGAGGTTGATTCACTGGATCGTGCAAGAAACAATGAAAGTAAGCTTCTCCGTCGTATAAAGAAATATGCTTGACAAGAAAGAAGACGAATGGAATGGAAAAAACATTCAAAAAAGCTTGGAGAAGGAGGACAAAGAAAATCGCATACAATTTTCTTTGTTTTTCGACAGGACAGACGTTTGCATTGATTTAGCGATCGGGTTCGTGTTCGTTCTTCGACTAGTTTTTTTTCATTTCATCGTCCGACATCGTTGCTTCAGGCTCATGGAAGTTTCAATCTGTCCCGCGTGCGCCAGCTTCCGTTGTCTAAACATAACAGAATAGAGAAGGATCAAGAAAGCGAAGAAGATCAGTCACGTTTCGGCCCGCGAACTTATAAGCTGCCACGTAAAGCAAACTCGTTTTTTCGTTATCTAACGTACCTTGCCGAAGAAGACAAGAAATCTTTCGAAGAAGCTGTTAACGTTGAAAGATCACGTTCCACGAATCGTTCCAGGCATTGAAAGGAAATTCTTTCTTGCACAGTCACAGAAAATATTAAATTACTAATGATTCATCTACTGTCCTCATAGTAGGATAACAATATAATAACAATATGTATCCCGCGACTCATGGTTAACCGATTAGGAGGTGATCCTACATGTAAATGAGTCGAATGTGATCGATGATAAGAATGAGTCGAAAAGAAAGAATGAAATTTTTTCATTTGAAGCTTCGTTTTCGAGTAAATCGAGTTTGAAAATTCAACGAATACGCGTACCATTAGATAGAAATCGACTGTGGCGCCCGATCATGACCAACCAATTCTACTCTGTGCATATACAGTAAACCCCCAATCTAAGTCCTTTTTCGGTTCTCTGCCGGGACTTAGATCGTGAAGCGACACTATTCTTTTGTGACCGCGTCGACCGCGCCGAACGTAGAAAAGGACAGCATGCAAACACTAACCGCGCGGCCGAAGGCGCAACAAAAGATAGCGTATCGGGGAGACAATACTAGTGCAATAATAAAACTTTTTTATTTTTTACTTATTTTTAATAAAATTTTACCAATATATTCGTGGCATTTTTCTAATGAAAATGATACCAAATATGATATAATTCCGATGATATTTACTTGTGTAATAAACGATGAAAGTTTTGGACGTAAGGAAGGACAGCGTATAGGAAAGAAAGAGACGACAAGAGTCGCGGCCGCCGGCACAGTTCAAAGGCCCGCGTGTCCGTACAATGTAATGCCAATAAAAAACTTCCATCGTTCATTACACAAGTATAATTGGTGTCATTTTCATTAGAAAAATGCCACGAATATGTTGGTGAAAGTTCAATGAAAAAATAATAAAAAGTAAAGAAGTTTTGTAATTGGGGTTACTGTACTAATGCACTAATGCACGCGAACCCGACGAATCTTTAAATTCGATTTTCTCGAAAACAAAGCTTCAAATTAAAAATTTTTATTCTTTCTTTCCGACTCATTTTTACATGTAGAATCACCTCCTAATCGTTTGACCAGGAATCGTGGGACAACCTGTATATAGTTTAATTTTAAACTTTCTTCGCGACCGTGTGCATAATAAAAATAAAGTAGGGTATTGGATATTTATTATGCAACGTTGGGTCCTTCTTGATCCGAGAACGTGAAACGCTTGCGCAGTTCTTTGCTTACTTACCATATACATATTACACTGCTATCATTTTAATCCTTATAACTCAACCGGCAGTGATGCTGCCAAGCTTAAGCTAAATCATTCCATAAAATTCTTGGAGTGATCAGGCTTAAATATCATATTTTTACAATATACAATTTTTTATTTTATATGGTTAAAGATATCAAGAGAAAATTCGCAGTATTACTAAAAACAAAAGTAATCCATTTTTATTTCCGGATTAATTGGTACATATGTACAGTCAGTGTAAAATGCATTCTGTACACCCTTTGAAAACAAATAACTGTTTTAAAATTGGATCAAACGGTTCAAGGTTTTTTTAAGATGTTGGAAGAATTACTTTATTAGGTAAAGCGTAAATAATTTTTTGTAAAAATTGCTATTGCTCGCCATTGCAACGAAGAAAGTAAAGGTCACAATTTTTTAATTTGTTATCTGTGTCTGTAGTGAAAATGTACCTTTTGTAGACCTAAGTAAATTATATATGTGCACAAAGTTTCATCGAAGTCGATCAAGGTTGCTATGATAACATGGTTGAGTGAAAGTAGCAAAAATTGTAAGAAATTGCGATTTAAATGAATCACAAACCCTGAATTTAACTATTTTTACATATTACAACGCCTACAGCTTCATGCGTCAACTGATTTCGATGAAACCTTGTACATGCACATCAAATTCTTAGATTTACAAAAGGCAAATTGTCAATATAGGCACAGATAAAAAACTTAAAAATCGTGACTTTAATTAAATCACTTTTTTACACATTAGCTACTAAACTAATTCGTTTAATATCTCAAAAAATTCAATCCATTTTGTCCAAATTTAAGAAAGTTGTTCGTTTTTAAAAGGTGCACGAATGCTTTTTATACTAACTGTAAGTATACATAGTAATTTTGAAGAATCGCCAATTTTCTGAATATTAGACCTTCTATAAGAAGCTTCTAAGCTTCCATTAATTTCACGATAATTGAACACGTCTTCCAATCACTTTACAATTTTCTCATTCTGTTTGACGTGTAAACCAAAAACGGAATACAACTAACGTCCAGAGTCTCCATCTATCAGTATCAATGAACAAACTTCTTTATTCGTGTACGGAAATACTTGTTATCAGAATCGTTTGTCTTCTCTGATCACGTGCTTCTTACTCAAACATGACCAAGTATCACTACTGTGTATTTTACCAATATCGGTTCCGTGTTGAAAATACATAATTTGTAACTCCTCTTCACACCTTTTACAGGTAAAAGATACACACCATCGGTTCGATCTCGGTCCGGTCCTGGTCCGGCCTCAGTCCGGTCTCAGTCCGGTCTTGGTCTCGGTTCACTCACTTTTGATGCATTATCGAAATAAATTACTTGAAAAATAATCGTTAAGATTATTCTTATTAAGTTACATGTCATTTGAAATAATCATCTGAATTGAGTGAAATTCAAATCATTTTTCATTTCATCTTTCATTTAACCGATTCGTACTAATAATTAATTTAGTTACTACAATAACCTCTTTGTAAGGTGAAATTACTTATTATTTTATTTGAACAATGTTAATAAAATAAGAAATTATTTAGATAAAATATTATTTGAATATAATTTATTTGATTAAAACGTCAAATAAAAGTAAATATTTTGTTATTTATAAAAGACAAATAATGCAGTATTTAAAATAATTCATTGCTTCAAATGATTTGAATTTTGGGCTTACAATTGATCTGAATCGCAGTTTCTCAAAATTTTTGCCATTTTTAATTATTCATATCTCACAGCAACCTTAGTCCATTGTGATGAAACTTTGTGCAAGTATAGAACTTACTTAGATCCACAAAAGGCATATTTCATATTTTCATTATAGGCTCAGATAAAAAAGTTATAATGATAACCATTGCTTTTTTTTCGCATTTTCGACAAGTAGTAATCTTTAATTGCTTCTTTTATAAAATACCTAGCAAACATGTTCTTTGAACACCTGAAAAAAAACTCAAGCCGTCTGAACCAATTTTAAAAAAGTTATTCGTTTTTGCACGACATTATATATTATAGTAATAATGGAGATGTACTTTTCAATTTTCCGATCTCGCTCCGGCCAAATATTCTTTATTTAAAACCATTTAATTTATATTTGATCGGACCGAGACCGGACCGAAAATGTGTAGGGTTCCATGATCTTCTTGGTTTTTTTTTTTTAACAAACCGGAGAAAACACAAATTTCATTCCAATCACAGTGTACTCATATGTACATATTCACGATGGAATATTAGTTTACTTCGTTTCGTTTAGAGGAGAATATAGAACAATTTGCTTTAAAAAGTAACTGCGTTTTGCAGTAAATGCAAATGCATTTTATACAATCAATTTATGCGAAAGTGGTGTGTTAACTCAAAAGCGTATGTTTTTCAGGAGAAGCGAAAAACTGTTCGTAAACATAATTAGTCTATATTTTGTTAATCATGTTCATGCACAAGAAGAGTAATATCCACGAATCACATTCAAGTGTATTTATATTTTATTTGTATTTTTCAACAGCTACAATCATTAGATTTTCTTTATGCAAGATGTTTCCGAAATCGTAGCACAAGTAGCCAGGTGGCGATTCTACATGCACCAACAATTCGAAAAGGAGGTTGGTTGTGTTTGATGCCTCATTTTTGAGAACAACGTATTTGAAAATCCGTCGAGATCACGTGCTGTAGTATTGCTGGAAGTAGAACCGGTAGGTCGTGAACAGACGCAACATTCGATTTACGACTAGTCTGAACGTTCAAACCAGATTTACTCGACAGAAGCGTTAAACGAAAAATTGTTATTCCTTTTTTTTCAAAAGTTTGTTCAATATTTAGTATATGTGCAGTTACTTTGCTGCTTCAATATTGATAACAGATAAATAGAATTGCATTTAAACAAAATGAGAACCATTCGTACTTGGTAGACTGTTTGAAATCTCCGTCACGACTCTGACTGGTTGGTATGAGGCAAAACATTAACCCCCAACGACGGAGCTTGTGAACGGTCCTAAACATTCTCAATTATACGGAATGAGTCATCTAAAACATGCCACCTGAATAACTCGGATAGAAAACAATGTGTCGGTTTGCTTGTTTGCTTTCTAGGGTGGCATAATCTCTTGTTAATAGTTTTTTTTGTAGGTAAACGCGTATAGGACATATGAAGGTCATCTCCTTTTTTCTTTTTAATAGAATGTCATATTTCTCTATGAACTATTTTACAGGGAGTTTTAAGGAGCGTAAAGTGGCCTACGATTCTAGGTCATTCAAGATAGTTGAATACTTTCCATCGCAGTTGACATTGCATTTAAAAAGACGGAGACGACCTTCATATGTCCTCCACGCGTCCACCTACAAAGAAACTATTAACATGAGATTACACCACCCTCGAAACCAAGCAAGTATCGTCGGATACATTTTTTTCCTTCACCAATAGCAACCGAGTTTTTCAAATGTCATGTTTTAGTTGTCTCACCCTGTATAAGTATATGAATGGACCGCCGCACGATGGTTAATTTTCTAGTGCCGATCGAAAAATTAAACTTCGGCGAAAAATGCTGTGCTAAATGTGTTCTACTGAAAAAATCTGTAAATAAGAATAAAATATCGATTCTAATATTAGAATAAGATTCTATAATAATATAACAATATATTAGAATAATACGAGATGTTAATATTATTAGAAGTCTATAAATTAGAATAGAACAATCACCTTTTGCAAGTGCGGCTGTTTTGTCGTAGGTCAGTGCTCCACTGCAATTAGTGATCTGCTGAGATACACGCCTCAAACAGAGATATTGCATAAAATAAAAAGAATAATCGGGTTTCCGGATAATTGTACAAATTTAATAAAACGGTGTGAAGAACGATATACAATATAAAAGCAGAGGTTGGCTATAGTAAATTCGGCTTGTTCCGACTTTCGACTCTATTTCACGACTGATCTCGCACAGACCTCGTAGAATTGAAAATTTCATCCACTAAATACAAAATAGGGTGGCGTTAGCCAATAGTACACTTTTAAGGAGGTTACAAAATGAACTCTTGAAAAGGGCAACGCCCACGAACGAAATACGTCAGTGCCATGAATGTTGCCAAGCAGTGACGACACTCACTTCCTTGTATTTTTTTGCAACCTGTAAATTAGGTTTAGAGGCACAGGGCTCTGGCGCTATGTGTAGACCTACGCTACGTCCAGTGCCATTGAAAGCTATATGACAAGGCTGACTTTTCCGTGAAGTCAGCTGATACTTCACAGTCGTACCCGAGTCAAACAATAAATTCATCAAAGAGACATTAGAAAGATTGGCATCGTCCAAAATTGACCACAGCATAGACCCAAACCGAAATTAGCACTAAACCTACCGACCATTAAAGCTGGCTAGTATGTGTTGCCTTATAAAATTGACACGATTGAATTTATTTGTAAGATTCTTATCATAATGTATACTTCAATAAAGCAGCGTGTATGCTCATTTTCAGTGGAAGCATCTTGATAACTTCAATAATTATGAAGTAAGAAATCTGAAACGGTTCATTTGACCTGCAATGATAGGTTTAGTGTTAGAGTCGTCCACGCAATAAGCACATCTCAACAGCGGTTAACGACGATATGCCGTCGTTCGTCGCGAAAAGGGTTAAAAGCCAGCAGTGTTGAGAATTATAGTTTTTACGAGAGTCTTATCGATCATGAATGAAGTTCCCGGCATCGAGCAGCGGCATCGCAACACATCCCGAACCTGTGATACGTATCCCTTTAATCCGCGACAGCAGTTTTTCCAGTTGGAAGACGCAATTCCCAAAGGGAAGCATGGGGGCTTATAGATCAAAGTGGGTCACCGTACACAAACGGACCAGAGTCTCGTCAGTCGAACGAGGGAACTCTGGAAGCAAACAGAGCCAGCAGCCGGCGACTTTCAGCGAAATTCGCCGGTACAGTTTATGCGAAGGAGCGACGCCAAGAGGTGGTTCTCCCCCTTCCTCTCGGACTGCTCGTGTCAAGACACTCGGGTAAAGAAAAGACGGTTGCCGGAAAAGCGAGACAGAGGCGGAAAGACGGGAAAACGTGCGCGGCGTTTCTAGTCGGCTTTCAGGCTGCAGCAGTAGCAGCAGCAGTGCAGCAGCACGAGTAGCAGAAGCAGCAACCACGGCGCGGCGGCAACGAGTACGGCAACGATAGTGAGTATAGGTGAGCGAGCGTGGTGCGCTGTCGTGGCACGCGAGAGCACGATAAGAATTCCGCTCGATAAAAACAAACATTGTCGAGGTAGCGAGGGTCCCGCCTCTCCTGGAAAATAGATCTCTACGAGATTCACTCACGGGAACCACGAATCCGTCCGTGACGGCGCGGCACGGGGCGCCGCGCGGCGCACGCTTAAACGAATTCAAATGTATGCCAGCACCAGACTCCAATAAGTTGCAATCTACCTGACAGGATTGCCCGGCTTCCTCCTCTCTTTTAAATAAGACGACTTTATTGTTTGAGATTGCGTGGACCGGTTTAGGGAGACAGCTGTCACTACGAATGTTACCCCGACGGTAGGAACCTCCGTTCTTTTCAAGCACCGCTTTCTTTAATAATATTGCGACGGCATCGTGTTACGATAGTGCCCGCTCAATGTTCATATTCTACCCCAGTTTAATGTTTACCGAGTCTTCTTGGAAACTGTTCCGATGCGACGAGCAATAGCGTTGTTTTGAACCAACCATCCACGACATCTACTGTCTGGCACAGTAATATTGGGACACGTTAAAAATACGATAACTTTTTTAATGTTGGACCACATGACTTGGATATTTTTGAGAAGTTAAAACAATTTGTTTACTATATTATTATTTAGTAATGTTAGGCCGTGTACAATAAAGGAACTTCAATGTCTTTAAGGAATGCTTATATATTCACACCTTATTAGGTACAAAAGAAAAATAAACTGTTAGTTTTAATATTAAACAAAACTTAAGCATCTTATCACATATATGTTCTATGTGTGAATACAGTAATCTCTAATAATCATCTTTCACCATACTCGATACAACTCCTTACAACTCGAGCCCGCGCTTGACGCTAAACACATGCACGCCATCTATCGGTCATGCATACCTATATATTCAACATTATTTTACTATAGTTTATTTTAATTAGTTTGCTATAATTAGTTTACTTGTTTTTTATAACTTTTTTATGTTAGTCTATATAAAAAATTTTAAAAATACTTTTCGTAGATCTGTACATACGAATTATGTACATTCTGAAAATTTCATCAAAATCGATTAACGCGATAATGAGCTATAACCGATTTCGATAAAATTTTCCGAATATGATGCAGATCTACAAGATGTATTTTTTAATTTTTCCATATACGCATACATAAAAAAGTTGTAGAAATCAACTTCTAGCATTTGCTCCACAATTTCGACCAATTGCGATTTTTTCAAAATTCCCTCAGGTCGTGTAGTAAACTAATTGTTTTAACTTCTTATAAAAATCCACGTCATATGATCCAATATTAAAAAAGTTATCGTCTTTTTAAGAGTGTCCGAATATTACTGTGAGCGACTGTACATAAGTGCATGGCGATTCGCATAACGTGACGACTTCAAATAACTCGTTGCCTGAATCTTAGTTTCTAATATAAGATTATGATTTCGAAAATATCTCAGTTAGTATGAAATTTAGTCCCCATGTATCATAATTCTCTTTGAAAGAAAATTGTCATGATTTATTCAAATTCAGTGATGTTAGGCATTCCACTTAAAAATGAAGGTATTCATATTTCAATAAGGAAGGACAGCAACAACAAAATGATTACTGCGCTGTACTTGCTCCTCGAAGCCACGCAACATTTATTTGGAACCATTTTTTCTACAGTGAGTAATTTACCAGTTATTTAATCACCCGGTGTACGTCGATTTCCGAGTCACAAATCCTTGCATTTTCAATTAGCTTTTGTGCTTCGGTACGTTAACCTTTTTTCATTGATTCTTTGATTGTAACGATTTTTCTATACCACCTTCTTTGAATGCAGTGTTTAACGATTGTTCGAGGAATTTGAAGAATTCAGGAACGTTTGTGTCCACGGTGCTATTAAACCAGATCGTCGGACAAATTGGAAAATAGAATCGATTCCCTTTCACTTATATCCTATCGGCGTTGCGCCAATAGTTGCTGTCACATTGCGGTTCCCGAGTTTCGAAAACTGTTCCGGAGC
This sequence comes from Sphecodes monilicornis, assembly GCA_913789915.3. Classification (NCBI taxonomy): domain Eukaryota; kingdom Metazoa; phylum Arthropoda; class Insecta; order Hymenoptera; family Halictidae; genus Sphecodes; species Sphecodes monilicornis. The sequence continues at coordinate 1,925,230 of OU565295.1, read as the reverse complement.
TATCTGCGAATAATACGACATCCGACAGATAGATCGATATTCCTTTTGAAACTTACTACGATTCTCTGCTCTCGAATAATTCGAACTTTCACGTAGTTACTATGACGCGCATTGTTCTTTCCGTTTCTATATGGCGCTCTTACGATAATACTTTCAAATGATCGCGTGAAAAGAAACTTTATTTTCATTTTTCCTATTAATTTAATTTTCATTATAGTCACTCTAAATTAGAGGAATAGATATTTGACAACTGCCAATTGTGTATTTCCATACACATGTCAGAAACGAGTCCGGATCTAAATTCGTGTAATATTAAAACCGTGCACTACAATTAGAACTTATTCGTAGTTCTCAATTTCCTAGAAGAAGAAAATCTATATCTATTGTATGCATATATGTTCTTCAATGACTTCACATTAACATCATAAAAATAGAATTTTATTTCGGTTCAAAGGATATTAATATCTAGGGATTAAAAAAGTTCCGAAAATAACTGTTTCAAACTGTTATATATCGGTTCTCTCTGACTGACCTAACCCAAAACCGAAAAATAACAGTTATAGAACCGATAGAACATCGGTTCTGAAGAACCGAAACCGTTACCGATATAAGTCAGAACCGACATACCTTATAACAGTTATGAGACGTTTTCGGTTCTCCATAACTGCTTCAAGAACCGAAACCGATATAATAATTGTTTTTATCCCCTGCGAATAGCATACATTTTAACGGCATACAATGTAAGCAGATGGGGAATTGCGCAAGAATGAAAATTTAAACTTTTACATTTTGTAATATACTTTCACAAAAGTACTACAAATGAATTGAGGAGCTTCTTTCGATGAAAATGAGTCCAAACTCGAGTGTAATCGAACATTTTTTATTGATACGTAATGCAACGATAAAAATTATAAGATTATTGAAAATAGTTCGAATGGTGTCGTGTTTGGACTCATTTTCATCGGGAAAAGCTCCTCAATTCGTTCATAATACTTTTATGTAAGTATATTGAAAAATGTAAAAGTTTAAATTTTCATCCTTACGCAATTCCCATACGCTCCGTACGCTATTACTTAAAATATTTATAACGATAGCGCACCACTATTAATAACACGTAATGCAGTATCATTATAGGTAATAACTTTACACTATCACTATTCCCTTCATATTACTCAACATCTGCAATTATATTATAGCAGATTTACTGTAGTAATAGAATACCTGTACCTACTAAAATAAAATTACGTTATAGCAATTTTCTATAAATAATTTTCACCTTCTCTACTTTTTACTTAATTTAGTTCTATTTTATTTTTCGCCATCTGGTGTCATTTGTCGTCAATCAAATATTAATTTAATGGAACGATGAATGTTCATGGAACAATTCGATATAATTTTATAATTGACTCGTCACTCGTGATTGGTGCTGGAAGTAGGTTTAGCAGTGAAAAGCAAAAGTCAATAGTGTTGAAATAGTTTGCTCCGTCACTGTAAACGTTAATTGATTTAGGTTGATCATTTCGGACCAACATTCAGGAATAATACATTTCCGTTTTACCTTTTCAAATTACGGCTAATGAATACGTGCAGTTTGCTTTGCTTCGGAGCTTTCGACGCATTGAAAAATTGATATGATGCGTTGCATTGTGCGCGACTCGGGCTCAAGTGCATCTTCTTGAATTGCGACGCGTTAGCTTTTGCGGGCTACCCGTCCATTGATGTAATGCGGTTTGGTTTAATTGTTGATTCGATCGCGACTCGTTAAATGTTCGAATTCCATCGGCCGCATTGTGGAACAAGTTAACCAAACGCTGATACTCGGTCCCGTGGTTTCCAGGAAAAATAACCATTCGCCAGCATACGCGAATGATAACGATCCTAGTTAAGAGACTCCGCAACTACGGCCGCTCGATAAAATAAACTCGGTTTTAAAACCTGAACAACTTTCCGTTAATTTACTGTGCAATTATGGTGCCCGTGATGGTGTTCGGTTGTATCTGATCTGCTTTATATTTTTTTTACGTCCATTTGCGTTTCTACGCGGCGATAGTTATTTTAATAAAAAAGAAGGTACACTGTAAGAACATGCCGGAGGATTCGTTGTTAAACTGTATTTATCGCTGTAACCACTTCTATCGTCGCTGTCTTATCTTAATAGCGATAAAGATAGCGATTTTTACTACCGGTTCAAACAGTTATTTGAAAGTATTTAAGATTTTGCTTGGGTTTCTAAAGTGGGCGGGTAAAGGTTAGGTTGGTGTGTTCAGTAATGAATTATGAATTTACTATGCTCTAGCTCTGAGGTCCATATTTAATGTCAGAGGATGTTTCAATTTTATTTATTAAAATACATTTAATGTTCATAGTAGAGCTTTTTTAAGGGCTCCGTTATATTTAATTGATCCTATCCTCGCTTTAAAAGAAAAGTATGCAGCAAGGTTTTTTTAAGGTATAAATATTAATAAATAAGATAGATACAATAAAAAGTCTGGCATTCCACTTAAATTTTTCTTTAAGATGGAAGAATTATTTTCATATTTTGTAATGAATATCACTATTATAGATAGGCCTTACAAAATTTAATACATTGAATTTAAATTTATAACAGATCATTTTTATAAGACGAGAACTATAAACAAACTATAGAGTATTAATCGCATATGATCAAATATTTTTCATAGAAACGAATAACTTTAAAATTTCTGAGTCATTGGATTAACACAATTTTTGTTTCACGTTAAAAGTTACAGTAAGATAAATAACAACATTTATGAATTCCTGATCTGATTATTTATTATCTCAAAATATTGGCATGGATAATAATACTTTGATTGTTCTACATTTCTGTTGTCACGTTCTTGTCGCAATCTTTGATCAAGTATCACTTTTCCAATCTTTTCCTTTCTTATTGTCTTTTCTATACACTTATCCGCAAAATTGCTCTGGAGCTCTAAAAACTGTTTCATTTCTTCCATTGTAAAGTTTAATTATCGGGTCTGCCAGAAAGTTCTCCCTATCCACTACATATGGCGGCTAAAACTGTGGAAATGCCTATTAGCAGAAGTGTCACACTGAAGAAATCATTGATCAAGATGCATTTACAGCATTGCATATTGTATGAATTCCAGCAGCAAAATAACGTTGCTGCAATTCATATGAGAGACAATGTGTATCATGTGTTTGGCATAGATACTGTTTTGGAACGAACATATTGGCGATTGTTTGTGAAATTCAAAAATGGCGTTATGAACCTCGGTCAGGAATATCGTGCAACGTACATGAGCACGATTTGACCGTGTTCAAGACCGATAGGAAAGATATCAAATATGATTCAACAAACAATTTCGCACAATAAGCCACGTTTTACCTATTCGGAAGATCCAATACAAACGAAAATTAAATTCATGTAATAACATTAAAATGTTTACTCCTACAGCCATGTTTTCTAAGAATGACTATCAAAAATTGGCTAATTCTGACTGATATTATTCCATAGTATATTTATACTCTTAAACCCCTACAATTTGTTGAACTTAATCTCGTTTATAAACCCAGGGAATGATTTACTACTTTTGGAAATATGGTTTTTGTATATAACGAAATGCGACGGAAATGACTGAGCATATTTGGCTAATATTCTAGTAATTAATGCTAGTTACATTTAGAAAACAGAGCGACCTTCCTTTGAGAGTATCCAGTTCGATGCATCCAGCTTCTTTAGAGCAAAAACTTCTAAAACAATAGCTCTACTTTGCGGAAGACTCATAGTTCGTAGGAAGGAGTTTCACATTCTCATCGAAGCGCCGAATCTCTTGATTGCGAGGGTGGCCAATAACGTTGCACGTGTCTGGCGACGCAGGTGGGAGGCCCGTTCGGAAAAGGTCTCATTAAATCCGGGCAAGCATTTCCCTTTAATTCTATAACACGACGGGAATAATGTTGAAGGTTTAACATAACAAAGATGGCAGGGGGCCTTTCATCGGATGCACACGTCGGCAGACACGATTACGCGAATTCGAATGCGAGCCAGCAACGTGTCCTCGAGCCGACTCCAATCAGGCTGACGTGAATCGCTGGCGCTCCTTTTCTTTCAATTTTAGCATACGCCCGCCTCGTAAAGCCAGCCGTCGAGGCTCGACCGGTAAGCTAGATTCTAGTCTGGCCGTCTGCCAGCTACTGCTTCACGTTTCACTCCGGAGACGTTGCTCCTCTGCACGTATTTATCTCACACGGGTACGCGTACCCGTGTAATTCTCATCGACGTACCTGTCCGCCTTTCGCATTACCCCGAGTGTCGTCCTCCTCGTCGTCTGGAATTTCACCGACACACGCACCTACCTAGACGCCGGATCTCGAAACTTCTCGATAGACCGCTTTTAGAACGAAATTTTTACCGATTTCCGCTTTCCAGCCATGGTTCTACGAAACGCATGGCTCCCTGCGACCACCAACAAGGGAACCTACCGAAGCGATACGCGTCGATTTTGGTGAAACTTTGGGAAAGCTTGGTTCTTAGAAAAATATTGTACACATTTTTAAATATTGGTCTTTGTCCTCAGTGAAGGGCTGCAAATAGCCCTCAAAGCTGGGGGCCTGAACCGTATTTGGTTGAGTCTCTCGGAAACTATAAAAGCTAGAAGGGCGCGCCCAGAAATATACTTGTGACCCTTAACCTTGAGAGCTGTTTTCAGCCCTTCAATGTGGACAATGGCCGATATTTCAATATGTGTGCAATATTTTTCTGGGAAACACAATATAAATAACAACAATGAGCTCCACTTTTGAACAGTAGATGAATGTAAGAGGTTTTTCAACTTAATATTAACATCTTCAACATTTATATTAACTTTGTCCTGCAAGTAAACACCTCGCACATTATATAGAGTAAGTCACCTAAGATTTTTACGTTAAATATCTCAGTTCTTTTTAGTGATACAAAAACATGTGTTAGCAACAAAATGTTTGTCTCAGGTAATATTTTCCAACATTTTAAGTAAAGTAATTTCAAGTAAATACTTTCTTTCGTGGCTATATAACATTAGTATAACAGTAGTACCTTATAAAATGTTCACTGAAATAACTATGGTCGATTAATGTGTAATAATTTATGCGTGATCTGACGTTTTAGAATTTAGCACTTTCCTAAAAATGCTTAACATTCATAACACCGTTACAAATTATATGACGTTACTCGGAAAAACACGGAAGAACGGGGAAAGGTTATAAGTTCAAGCATTTTTCGTTTAAAACGCACCTCTCTTATATTCGAGGTATAGTATTTTAAATGAAAATGTAAAAATTCCAGATTTTTATGTAAATTCCAATTTTCGTAGATTATTTTATAAAAACTGGGATGACCAACAAATTCAATGTATCAACTAGAAAATTTCTTATAGTATAAATGAAGTAAAAATATCATTAATGTTTGTTAATATACATGTTTTCGTGTATTTTAAAACCATGTCTAATCATTAGATAGTGCACTACCTATTTGCGAAAACCCTCTTTTGTTTCCGGTCGGATTTATATTTCCAGTCCACTAACCTTCCTTTTACTCCTTCGTTAACGTTTTTTTTTGCTTTATACTATTAAAAATAGAAACCCAGAATGTATAGTATGTTCATGGTGAGGGGAAAACACACTTTTCATACCTTTATTTGCTGCGTCACTCTCGCATATACCCACGTTATTCCGAAAAAGGTAAAAACAATTACGAAATATTTTTAATATTTCATTTTGCTTGTCGATTTTTTTCAAGGGAGCACATTGTTATATAGTAAAATGTTTCATAAAATGTGGAGAGAACGAACGAAGAAATAAAATGAAAATTAATATTTAGAAGGTTCTAACCCAACTGATAATGTGGGGTCATAGATTTCATTAACAACTTGCTATGCACAAAGTTGCAGCGTTTCTAGTAACAACTGTTCAGTTTACTTATGTTTAACAATTTATATTTGAAACACGAGGAAGGTACGTCTCACTATGTCGCAAGTGTTTATTTTAAATATTTTCCCTTGCAGCAAAAAACGTTTTAATTAACGTATCAGGATTGTAGTTCACACTGCCATCCTTAAGTTCTGTGGTAGCCATGCTTCTGTCTCATCCTTATCTTTTTCATCCCATCTGGTCAACTTTCGTACGTGTTCATTTGGCGACCATCACCGTATGCACTTATGTTAGGTACAATGGCGGCCAGGTACTTAAGTACACTTTAAGTACACACTTCAGTCATGATTCTTAATTCTGTTATCTGTGTCTATAACGAAAATTTAAAACATGATGACCTTCACTTTTTTCTTCACAACTCCGACCAATAACAATTTTGAAAAAGATTTTTCTACAATATTTAGTAAACTAATCCTTCTAAAGTCTCAACAGATTTAAGTAATTTGAACGAATCCAAAAAAAGTTATTCGTTTTTAAAGGGCGGACTTAAGTAGTTGGTTGCCACTATAAATCTTCACATTTTTCTGCATCCTTCTTAATTTATATCTTCTCTCTTCTCTTTTCGGGTTTTACCATTTCGTAATGTTCTTTAACTGTCATCATGATGTTTTCCGCATCCTTTTGAACGTACGTTTCGTCCCTACCCTTCGCAGAATATTACTATTTCGTAATTTGTCTTAACTTTCATTTAAATATTTTTGTCTCCAACATTTCTTTCCAACGTTTTGCGTGGACTTAACTACCCTAGCTACCTAACCCCTTTACTTTCTCCTTTTACGACTATATTACTTTCTCCGACTTATGTTGCGTGTTGTTCCGCTCGATTTCTCTGTCGGCAATCTCATCTTGTTGCATTTTTTGCTTCTCTTTTGTTCTTTTTAAAAAAAAATCTCCCGTTTAGGACACCATTCGCGTGATCGTTAAATGACTATATTATACGTACACGTATGCAGATATAGCTTGTCTATACACCACCCGATACCTCATACTGATTGTTCAATGGGACATTTTAACCCCTACCCGTGTAATAACGATTCAGGCTCGTGACGAAGATTTCAAACAGAAATCGTAAGAAGGTGTTATTCCTTTCTTTTAAATCGAAACAAAATTCTATTCTTTTGTAATCAATGTCTAAGCATTAAAATTAACGTAGATATATTGAGTGCACCGAAAATCGCGGTACAACCGACCGGGGTAATTCTACATGGAAAAATAAGTCGAAAAAGAGGAATAACATTTTTTCGTTTGACGATTCGTTTTTAAGAAAATCGAGGTTAACCACCCGACAGTGGATCCTGAACCTATTTGACCCAGAATATCAATATCGACATTCAATTACTCAATTTCTGTCGAATAAATGAAATGGACAGTTGTTAAATTAGAAACTAAAGGAATATAAGAGTGTCTACAAGAAATACCTTCAAAAATATGTTCCTAAAAATTGATAAATAAATAAGTGAATGGTCCTAAACATGATTAGTTATAACAGTGGTTCGCCGTCTGAGGGCCATTAAACGAAACGCTAGCTTCTTAAAAATCGATCAAAATAGCAAACGCCAACGTCGCCAATTACACAGGATGTTTTATTAACGAAAAACATGGTCCAACCAGCGCACATCTACGGCTAAGAGATTCCAGCTCGGCGGCTGATTCTACTGAGCGGTAACGTTGTGGTCGCGCCGTGCTCGAATCGCGACCAGTAAAATCGGGTCAGCATGCGTGTAATTATTTTTCGGTATTGAACAAAAATAATTTGGTATTGTCATATAAGAGAATTCAAAGCAGCAAGTGCATTTAGAGCTGAATATGCGAGTTTTATTACATAAATTGTTACTCCTTCTCTTGCTGACGATTCGAGTACGGCGTGACAATAAAGCTACCGCTCTGCAGAATCAGCCGCCGTGCCACGCAGTGCCGGGATTCCTCAGCTGTGGCTGTGCTCTGGTTGGACCATGTTTTTCGTTAATAACTCGGAAACAAAGCCGCGGATAACATTTCCACAAAGGAAAAAGCTTCTTAGAATAATCCCAGGAATTGCCGATTTCAAGGAACTCGAACAACCCGTATAGTTGTAAGAATCGTTCGCCGTCCGAGGGTTAAAGATCCGTCGGGTTCGCGAGTTTTAGTATACGCAGGAAGTAGAATTGGTTGGTCATGATGAGATGCATCAGCCGATTTCTATCTAATAGCACGCGTATTCGCTGCATTTTCAAACTCAATTTTCTCGAAAACAAGGCGTCAAACAAAGAAATGTTATTCCGTTTTTTCGACTTATTTTTACATGTAAAATCACCATCCGGCCAATTGTACCACGATTGACGGTACACCCTGAAAAACGAATGCAAACTTTCCTGTTCTTCTAGGAAACCATTAAATCAAAGTATTCCTAATTATTATAGCCGCGAAGAAAATCTTACGGTATGGGGTTGATACAGAAATGTATTCGATTATCTAGCTTTTCCAAAACTTGCACCCCTTTCTCTCAAAATTGGCTGATCATCGAAAGCTGTATTTACTGGTGCAATATAGACTGGTTAGCCTACTAAATTTCATTTAATCCTGAGGTAGCATCCCTTGTCTTCTGCTCTACATCGTCCTTTAATACCTAGCCCTAGCCTATTAGTTTCGGGAAAATGCCAAAACAGGAAATTACAGTTTCAACCACCGAATCTACCTAAAGTCAGATTACCATTTTCACCATCATACTACAAATCAGTTAGTGCCAGTGTATTTAATTATGTAAATCTCTATGTATATCACAAACTTCTTATAGTTGTACCTGGAGTGTATGAAAAGTGTTACTTAAGCAAACTAATCTAATTATAAGTAGTATATTCATTTCTTATTTGATTATTGTTTTTCTCGTTGTTGAGTAAATAATCTGGGTTTCTAGGAATCATAGGATCGTATGCATGAAATTAAGTGAACGCTTCTAAGTAATGAGTATAAGTAAAAGCAAATAATAGATTTACTATGCAGAATCTTTCACCAATACTGGGTAATAAATATTAGAAAGTTTTAAATAAATACTACTGATATTTACTTGGAAGTTTAAGTACTTGTTTTGTTTTCATGGAGAAACCATTAGATTTTTCGATGATTTATCGATAGGAAAATCTGTAACTACAGAACAAAGAGAAAGAAATTGAGTAACATAAAAGAATAATTGAAAATGAAAATTATTTTTGCTGGCAGCTTCAGTTATTGTTTGGCTAACGGTACTTTGATTGTTTCGGCTCGATCGAAAATCGGATGCCTAATACCGGTTCCACTCAGAACTGAGCGCCGAGGAAGTGGATTTTCAGGAGCGACGAGGGTAGAGTCACAGTGAAGTCATAGTTTTCGTTCAAAAGACACGTTTAATGTTCGAAGTACGGGACGATCAAACAAGACACGGGCACGAGTACGATTTCCGTGGCCCCTCGTTTTGATCCGCCCCCTCCACGACCTAACCACAACTCATTCTATTCACACGACTAGTTCACATCACTAGTTCAAATTCTGGATGACAGCTACAATGCAAAGGTTATGCGAATAAAATTTCATTTTATACAAAACAGGTCTCTTGATATTTTGCCATATTTCGCATAGTTACCGAGATATTTGCAAATTTATAAAAAACAGGAAATCTACTTTACCGGCTAAACCAGGCCAATTTGACACCATGTTATATATACATTTTTTTCTTGAAATATCCCCAAGAACACAAATATAACCTCAAAACGAGGGGCCACGGAAATCGTACTCTCCCCAAGACACGCGAACAAAGTCACAACGAACGAAACGCAGCGCGTAAAACAATAATCGTAGCGACGAAGTCGCGAATATGAAAAACCACCTGAACTTAGAAAATGCGGCGATGCCACGATATGAGAAAAGCGCAAGTGATGTCTTCGAGATTTGAAGATAGAGTATTCGTTCAACAGCGCACGGCAACGCACGGACGTTGAAGACGATCGGTTCGGGGTTGCTTGGATTGGTGGATTTGATCCAACGTTTGTGCCGGCATGAGATTCAAACGAAGGAGTTTGTCGTTGGCGTCGGTATTTATTGTAAGCAACAAAAAACGGGGTAATTATTTACATTAGGGGCTTCCTCACCGATTTTGATGATGTTGAAATATGTTGTCAAGGTCATCATTCTGAACAACTTTTTCCTATACATGTTAACGCCGCTCAGCTTTAGTTTCCGAGATATTCGCAAAAAAGTTTCGACATCTCAAAAAGTGATCGGAGTAGGTCTGGGCTAGGTTTGGGTTAGGTCTGGATTATTTATATATTTATATATTCGGTCATTATATATTTTCTTGATTGTTGCAGATATCCAAGAATTCGTACAGTTTCATGCTTAATACTCTGTATGCTAACACAGCTGACAATGAAATGAGTTCCCGTTCGACACAATTCATTTCACGTTTCAGTTCGTAAACATAAACAGACAAGACAGTGGGTCTCAACTGATTGAAGTCGTTTTAAGTTGTGACCGTGGCCGCGTTATCGGCGGCCACAATTTCAAACCTAAGCCAGACCTACTCTGATCACTTTTCCGAGATGTTGAAACTTTTTTGCGAATATCTCGGAAGCTAAAGCTGAGCAGCGGTAACGTGTATAGGAAAAAGTTGTTCAGAATGATGACCTTGACAACATATTTCAACGTCATCAAAATCGGTGAGGAAGCCCCTAATGTAAATATTTACCAAAAACGGTTGAGCGGACACGCGCTCGCGACTCAAAACAATAACGCGCGAGCACCGGCGTTCGAATCGGTGTCGATCGCGGTCGAGCCGCCTCTGTTTGAATTCTCACGCGTCGACAATACCGAACATTGATAATTACCAACATCCTCACCGACACTTATTTGAAATCCGGAATCACCTAGAAACCTCAAAAACACTTTCATTGTTTCATTTCGTAATAGGCCACAACTTCCAGTTTGAAAAATGTATCCGCTAGATACTCCACATGATGTTCTTCGGACCTGGACAGGGCTACACTCTCGAGGATCATGGTTTCGTTGAATTTCGATAACCTTGAGAGAATGAAATTGCACGGACAACACCATAATTACAAGTATATATGTAATTTATTCTAATAGTATAAATAAATTTTTATCCACGGAGTCTAATACTGCATTAAATTCCTATGCATATCGGCGGTTTATAAGGCTTTCTCTTTTATTTCACGATGAATTCATGGCTTTAACGTGGTCTGCTGTCTTTTCCTGACTAATATAAACTTCTAGTATGTGGTAGTGAAAAAATTAATAGCCAGGATGCCACGAGTGGTAAAAAATGACGATAAAAGCACGCGGTGGATACGTAGATGAAAAGAAGAGAAAATATGTTCTCTTATATTGTCTAAACTAGATTGCATAAAATTTAATCAAATCCATCGAAGATTCCATATTTTTCGCCGTATATTGGACGAGGTATGCTATTCGGCTTGACTTCGTTTTCGTGCGGGACGAGAGAGAACACGAAGAATTAGGGAGAGGCGACAGATAGCGGAAGACCATAAAGTAGTCGACCGAGCAGCGATATCTTTCCTTGGGAAAGGATAGAATGTGACATGCCTTGTCGCTCTCACACTAAACGATGTCGAACGAGCAACTTCAAAACAGGGATAAAAATAACGGTTATTACCGACATTTTTATGAGAATATAATCGATGATTCAAACATGTTCATTATTTCAGTTGAGGATATTAATCGCAAAATGTAACGACTTAAGAAATAATAACAAGTGGCGAGAGTACAGACTTAATAAATATTGACGAGTTTAATGTTACTTCGAGAAGATATATTTATTAAATATATGAAATAAATACATGTATAAAAATCAATAAAGTATGTTTTGTCAAATAATTCATTTTACACAAAAAATTCGTTTTTTAATATACCTTCTCAATTTACAATTATAATTTCATAAATTTCGAATCGCTTAGAATTGGTGAGGACGTATTAATTGCCTCACAAATAATTGTACAAATATCTTCTATTAGAGGCACCAATGCCACAGACGTCACTGAACCAAGAATATTGAAAGTCTTTATACGCTGGTTAGGTCTTTCAATATGCACACTAGCTTTAGCTATTTTTGCTGTTAAGACTGTTCTCTGCTAAATTGTTTCTTATATTTTAAAAATGGAGGTCTTATAAAGCAGTTCACTTCACATACTTCATTTCAAAGTGTGGAAATGGAGCAACAAATTTTTGCTCGCTCTACTATCACAATCTTTCACTGCACAGTAATCAAAATTTTTTTTGCTACGCGGTGGAAAAATTGGAACTTCCATAACGTTATTTTTAATTAACACCTGCTTTAACACTGTAAGTTTATACTGTAATTAACACCTGTTAACACTGTAAGCTGCTATAAGCCAAGCCAAGCCAAACTTAGAGTATTTCTACTTTTCGGCAGCAGACGGCGCCACTCAAAATGTCAGATCCCAATATGGACCCCCTATATTGGAAAAGGAAACAGTTGATCAAAATATCGAAATCTATAACATATTTAAATTTTATCAAAATCGGAGACGAGTGGTACTTTTTAAATTATTACCCAATTTTTCTCATTGATAACCGTTATGAGCAACAGAAATAAATTTTCGGTCATTATAATTATTATGTATCCTCAAATATATTTAAGTTAGAAAAATAATGGTTATCCTATTACCTTTTTGATTTTGGGTATAACAGTTATGGTCCCAGTTTCCTTATTTCGAAACAAACACCGTCGTCTTATATCGAAACAAGACTTTAAAAATGAAGCAAGCGTCGGCGTACTTTCGAGCGGAGGTGTACAATCTATCGTTGTTAACCAACCTCGCAAACCTTAGATTAGTTCCTTCTAGAGAAGCACATATTGTGGCAAGCGTGTCGTTTCATTTCCAAACGCATAGTTGTTCGACCAGGACAGCCGCACCTAAGAATACTTTGCCGAGGCAATACAGACTGTCTAGATTTAACTCTACACCACCGCGTCTGGTCGAGATTCGACGGAACGAGGCCCGCAGGCCATTGCGTCGTGTTAAGCTTGTAACGCGGTCAAGATGAATATTACGTCCACCGTAAGAGAGGGATAAATTGTTCAGACGCGAAACGTAGAGATTTCGGCTCGTGTTACATACGTAACTGGAGCTTTAAGGCACGCATAGGGAGAGTTGTGCACACATTCCCGCCGCTAAAATTCGAATCAGGGAATTTGGATGGCGCTACAAGAACTACAGCATGAACCAGATACTGTGGCTCGATGTTTACCCAATTGACGACTTTTTTCCAAGTCTCCGGAACATTGTTCACGCAATGGTCGATGGACCCACTTTTCCGAAAACAAACGAGAATTCACGTTACAGGATATCTCACTTCCATCGTTACCGCCCACTATGGTTTAATCGTAGCAGCACTAATCACGTGTTATGATGGTATCAAGTTCTTCATCACTGTGAGATCTGTACATTAAATTGTCCACTGATGTCTACATCAAAATGTGCATAATTCGCCAGGTGGTAAAAACAGTCTATTTTTTCTTTTATACTCGGTGCAGACATATTTCTCAATTTTCATTATCAATAAACGCCACTTCCACGCTCGATAGTTGTCCAGAGTTTCCGATCGCGAAAGCTATTATGACCCGTTAAGAGCAATTGTGAGATTGCTGTTGTCAGGAGTCTCGAGGAAATTTCATTCTTATTAGAATTTCAAGCGTTCCGACACATTTTTCGCCTATGGACCCTTGAGAAAAGAACCATTTGAAGTTTTCCTGGCGCTTAATGTGTCGTTACGAATAATGAAAATCGGAAATTCGATTTCGAAGCGCGAATAGAAACGCGCACTCGCACGTCGCGAGTACGCCGACGTATCTGCCGATATTTCGAAATGTGCACAATGAAGCGACAATTGTACAATAATAGTCACTTAGCCGTGAATGGAGAGCTACGGTCTCAGGCTACGTTCTTTCGCGTTTGTCGCCGGCCGAGTTCGGCGAAAGTGACGGATTGCTTGTAACGAATCGCTTTTAACTTGGCGCGCGTCACGTCGCGCGTAGCGGAAACGATTGATTCGGGAAATTACATTTGAATATAATTGTATCCGAACGCGAGCGTCGAGTCCGAACTTATTTAAAGCGGGCGAAACTCGTGACAGATTCACGCGAAACTTCCGTAAATTGGTTACGGGCAACATAAACGAAGATAAATCATCGGCAGAGAAGTTTAGCCGATGGGGCAAGACTATATACCGCTGCCACAAGATAAACTACCATCGCACAATACCTAATTCCGATCAGGGCCGGTCACATCTTCGCGCACTTGTGGCCAACTGTTTTAGGAACATCGTAAATTAATTAAACTTCTCGACTTCACGCCTTTACTACCTGACCCAAAATTGATGGGTTTTTTGACTAAGTTAGACATACGGGACCAAATTTTGCAAATAAAAATGTTTTCTTTATATCATCATTTTGGATGATTTTTCAGGGATAAAAATCAGTCACAAACGTCTGTGTACATCTGTCAAATATAAAACATGAAAACAAACGAGCAAACACTTTTGACGTGTTGCTGATAATATTTAATTTATTAGTTAAAATTGGACGGATTTTTAAATATTTTTACTTCTTTTGTAAGCAAATTATACAAATCAATAGAAGACAGAAACATGTGAGAATCTATAAACTATTCTGAGATATCAAAATTGACAAAGCTTGTTATTATTAATTTTAAATAACGATAACCTTCGAGAATTTCAATTTTCTCTTCATTTATTTTTGCAAGAAAAAGAAATACAAGGAATATCTCAAATAAATATCTTAATATAATAAAGATCTTTTATTTTTCACAGGTTTACCAATAAACATTATATATTTTTACTCGAAGTTAGTATTTATGAACAAAAGAAATAGGAAGCTTATGCTTCACGATAATACGTTTCTCGCAGAGATATGAAACTTTCATGCAGTTTTCACTACTGGGGCTGCCGGTGAAAGCCATGTACTTTTGGAAGAAATAATTCTAACATTAAAGAAGCACTTACCAAAAACTTTAACATCAAGAACCCTTCTTCCAGTATAATGAAGAAATGTGTTGCTTGTTGTTCTCCAAGAAACGATAATATTACCCCTGCCAAAAATTATTCGGTCAAATAAATCATGCATGTATTATTGTAATTCTCCATATTTCCAATCCGGAAAATATTTTTATTATCGTTAAATAAAATAAACATAAAAGTGGAATATGTTTGCATTTTCATAAAGAATATAATGATGAATTAATCCGTCCGATACTTTTGTGGTTTTCTCTATTATTAGAAATATTAAAAAACATTCTAATGCTCTGTCATGCTGCTTAATTTTCTTTATAATTTTCACATATTTATTATATTATAAATATTAGAAAGGCAAAAGAATCCATTGTTTTATTAATGTTTTTCTATAATATCATTAACTCTAATATCATAGTTGTCTAATCAGAAAGTACGAAGATACCCACGTAACAATATTTAATATACGCTGAAATAGTCTGTTTAACAATCATAATCACGATTTCGATCGAATCTTTTTTGCCAGGGGGAGTACAATCAGACAATCACAATGAAGTTACGACGAAAATAAGTATGACAAATGCAAAACAGTAAAAACATTAAAAAAGTTTTAAAATACCTTTATATTATTTTCAACTCATTCAAAGTATTAAGAAAAGAAATATACTTACGTCTATGTGGCACCTGTGTTTTGCAATCAATTCGGACAATTTTTGTTATGCATATAAATCCGGAGTCTAGTTATAATGTTCATATCATTATTTCGTTTCTATAATGTTTGTCGATATTCTGTCATCCGTCAAACTCTCACTGTCTGTCGAAAAATTGATCTTAATGCTTAGCGATTAGCCAACTCGTCTGGAGAAGATTCCGCGGAGATTACCATGTCTCGTTCATACATTTCCCAGTTGATTAAACATTTTCCCATAAATTTGTCACGTGAAACGAGCGCCTGGTACCGTCGACTAGCTCTAATTCAATTAAACGAAGTAACACGCTCCATTGATTTAAGATTCTGTCAGAGTTGCGCCAAGCCTGCCCCGTCGCATCCCTTCGCAAAACTCTAGCTTGTCGCAAACCAACGTTTCCTACAACGTTTTCACAATCCACGTGGAAGAAGCGTGCAACGCTGCAGACAGCGCTGCAAATCCGACCGTAGGACGATTTACTTTTACTGAAACTGTAAATTCATTCTCGCCGCGACAATTCGCCAAGAATGGCTGAAAATGATTTACGCGAAGAAACGAGACTACAGATAAATTAAAACATCTCGCGAGCGTTTCGCCGTCGACAATCTCTTCTAACTTTCGTAAATGCCGAGAACTCTTGAAAGTCTAGATTGACTTGAACTTACAGAAACGCTGGGGTATATGTCCATACTTCAACCAGACTGTTTGCTCTGTGCGATGTCCTTCCTACATCTACTGTTCATTTCCATTTTCTTGAATTTCGAGATAAAAGCAAGCAGTGTCAGTGTTGTCGGGATAGCTAACGAGCGATTTGCAAGAATTCATCGACGCGTTTTATACACACCATTCTCTTTTTTGGATCTTTAACAATTTTTCTATACCTAAATTAATCGCAGTGCTTACGCAGTTTCTTCATTGCGTCTTAACGTGTATCTCTGATACTGTCTATACTTTGAGAAAAAGCTTAATTTTTGTAGTGACTTTCGAAGTATTTGTTTTAGTCATTATTTATATGAAAACAAGTAAAATTTTTATTTCATTTTAGTTCAATTAAAATCTTTATAGTTTGGAATTTTGCTGTATCGTTGATACAACATTCATATACCTATTTCAAATTTTCTTAAATAATTATTTTGTAAAAGTTTTCCAAAAAGTTATATACGCACTCTACCATACTAGAACAGTCAATAAATTATAAAAAGTACTGGGCAATATGAAAGACTGTCAATCAAATCAAATTCATCATTTTGTATAATAAAAATTTCCTTTCTCATATTTATATGTTATGAAGTATTTATGTATTCTCACTCACCGTTATAGAGGTTCGTTATTAATAGCCGTCAATCCGGTATTAAACTATTTGTCAGTGAGTTAACGGTTAATATTCACAATGGTTCTACACAGCCTTGTGAAAAATTCTTCGGTGAGAAGTTAGCGACTGGCTGCTGTAACGGATAGTAAGATACCTAGCTTTACCGTTTCACATATAACTATGGTTTCCTAGACATAATTGCTAAAGCGTAGCCATGTTTGGCGTACATACTAAGGATGCGGCAAATTGCTGATGGTCAGGACAGTTTATTCATTCGGTCTGGACAAGTGGCAGCTGCCGGATTCTATTTTCAGTTCAATAGATACTTTTTCTTCGTGAACGTGTAAGGTAATGACTATGATAGAATAGAAGATTCCTCATCGATCATTCGATTCTGAGTATTGATTCTAATAGTGGTCCCTCTTTTACATGTATGTAAAATTTAAGTGTATGTAAAATGTATGTAAAACTTTTACGTGTAATACACGTGAACATGTGTAATAAACGACTCCGGATCTTAAACCGTGTAATATTCAGGGGCGGATTAAGATAAGCGGACTAAGCGGCCGTGTGGGGCCCCGGATAGCAAAGGGCCCCGAGGTCTTAGAATATCTTAACTTAACCTTCCGTCGGGCGCAACTGATCTGAGAGGCACAGCGCGGTTATTTAAGTACCTCCCCCCCCCCCCCCCCCACCAGGCAACATTGTCACTTGGCGTTCCCAGTAACTGCCTGTTTTGACGTGCTCTAAGGATCCTTTCCACTTAATTTGACTTTGACCATCATTACGGGAAGTTATTCAAGTTTTGTTCAGATCAGCTCAGTGCGCCCAAACTCATCACGTTTTTGAAGGTACGTATTTTCGAAATATTAGCATAAAAATTATTTATTATCTTCGCTTTAATTTAAATAATGTAAGGGTTTTCATTAATTTTGTGAAAATACATTGACCGTATCGTAAAGTCCCAGTGCCGAAGGTTCAGGTAGCAAGTAAGTATTTGGAAAACACAAGCGACCCAGTCACCCTCACCCTTGGGGAGGGCCCAAAAGAGCGTCCCTTCAAGTATAGACGGTATCAAGTGCAGTATTTCCCTAACAGCAGTTGTATGAATGAACTTAGTTAGGTGTTTATTGTGCTTTTTGAATGTGTGCCCGTCAAGCACATTGAGCCCGAACTCGGCGGTCGAGGCATTGCGCCCGACGGAAGGTTAAAGATGTTGGAAATGACCGGAAAGGTTCAAAAAACCCTTCATAAAATAATCGAACAAATCAAAAAACAAAACGTTACATTTATGGCCTCGAAGTTGTTCTACGCGTCGTTTTGCGAGGTTCGGCGCGCTGTTCTGGACGCCGTTTTGCGCGATTATATGGGCATTTATCGACGAGCCTCAGCCGAATAAATAATAGACGGTCGCGAATTAGAGGAGAGGACTCCCAATATAAGGCATGTCTTGCACATTTCCGAATGTCGAAATAATATTGAAATTTTTTTAACAATTCCCTTATCTAATGCGTCAGAAGAAAGATCATTTTCTGTTTTAAAGAGTGTAAAAAATTATTTAAGGAGAACTATGGGAGAAGAAAGATTGAATAATATGGCTTTTGTGTATACAGAACAAGAAATTTTAAACAACATCAAACTTGTAAATAATAATCAATTTTCCGTCATTTTAAGATTTAATTCTTTACAGTTACGTAGACGAGTTAATAATTAATAAATGTGAAAAGAAATTATAACACATTATGCTCCACAGATTCAAGTAACTGTCTGTACAAAATTTGTCTTATTTCGAGGATGTCTATGAAACTAACTTTTCGCCGCATTTTGGGGTCAAACACCCCACCATGCGTCGTAGAGAAAGAAACCGACAATCGGGCGTAGTTCCTGACGGGTTAATTGATGCGACAGTTGCTATTGAACACGAAGCGAAAAGTTACAATGGTGAAGTGACTTTTAGAACCTTGCAACGGAGTTAATCTGCGAGCGACCGCAAAATACATTTTAGGAGGAATCTTCGGACAATGGTGATTCGGGATCGTCCGCATCGTAAATCTGGTTCTCGGGGCTCCAACAAAAGGGCTGCGAATTCTATGTCCTTGATTCACGTGATAATCTACAAGCAAGATGGTCGAAGTCTCGCAAATACTCTGTAGGTCGTAGTCGATCTCAGGCACCAGTCTGCTGGGGTCTCCGTATCATTCTTCAAAGAGAAAGACAAGATCTTCTCGGTGCGATGCACTGGTACGCGTGCGTGGACATACTGTGAATAATAAATAGAGGAGTCGGTGCGGCGATAAAGCTTCGCCACGCGTTATTACTATATTACACGTGAGGGGCGCAGCAGCGTTCCGGTCTCTCACGTTCTCTCTTGCTCCCTCCGTTTCACCGTAGGCCTGTCCATCCTCTGCGTTTCTCTCTATTTCACGGGCCGACTCTGGGTCTATACGTCGGGCACGCAGAGAGTAGAAATGAATACGGCACGGACCAACACATGCGTGCCGGTGTGCGTGAGCTCGCGCTGATGTAGATCACGCGAGCTCGCGTGCAAGATCTACTCTTTCTCCTCTCTCGTTCTCTCCGTCCAGCCCCGATATACCATGCTCCGCTCGCATCTATCCCCCGCGTCTCGTCTGTCCCCTTTCCGCCCTCCTCACCATCACCACCATGGTTCCGACCAGGGAACGTGGCCAGCGAACTCCCGTGACGTATAGGTGCAGCACGTCCACGGCCACAATTTTCTCTCTCTCTCTCTCCCCCTATGTCCCTTCTTTCTCTCTTCTCCTCTCTTCACCCGACTGCCACGACTCCCAGGCTCCTACGCGTTACTCCGAATCCGCCCGGCTCTGGCATTTTAATTTCTACCTGCGCCGCAACCCGCGTGTATTATTTCCATAATTTAGGCCAGCCACGACGAGGCCGATGTTGCAAGGCTGACACGCGTGTTACCCGATGCTTCTATCTCCCTAAATGACTCACCGGTCACCATACCCGGCTGCGAATCAGTGACGGGGTTGCAAATCGTTCCTCGGGGTGAGACCGCGTGATTAGATCTGCCCAGCTAGATGGTCATTGGGTAACGAACGACGATTCATTTGATGGCTGCGTTCAAGTCACGGAGCTGATTGTCGAGTACGGTTGAGCCTGCTGTTGGACGAAACTTTCGAAGAACCGCAGAATATATAGGTTTGGGGAACTCCTTTGAGCCCATATTCGCAATAATACTGTCGGCCACGAATGCTACACTTAGTACAAAGTTATTCAAGCATTTTGTCACTGTAGCTACAGTCGAACCTCCGTTTAGGACATTAATTTGTTCCTGTAGGTCGTTTGTAAACCGAAACTATTTTCCTCATAGGAATTAATTAATGTAACTCGAGACTGTTATCTGAGACGCTTTGTGTTTGCAAAATTTGTTCGGAAACCCAATTGTTTATGATCCAAGATATTCGTGAACCGAGGTTTGACTGTATTTGTGTACTGTCGGAGACTGCAGCACTCGTTAACCTTGCCGTTAGTCCCGAAGATTTTATACGTCCAACTTTCTCCTGTGACAAGATGTACATAAGTGTAAAAGAAACAGCTTGAGAAAAAGTCAAAGTGAAACAGAATGCAAGTCCTTTTCCTACGTTCCACTGCTGCTACGTTGTAGACCCATTTGGAGTCTTTTACCTTGAAGGACATTATCGTTCAACATCATGTAACACCGGCCCTTTTCTGTGTTCATGAATCATAGCTAAAACTTCGAATACCACCTGTTCAGTTTGAAAATAGCCAGACATTTCGTCGCGGAACATAGACAGTCGGAGAGCCGAAACTTTTAATTTCACCGAAATTATTTTATTGCACCGAACATTTGGTAGCACTCTGACCTCCAGATACAATATTTCATCGATAAGTGTCGCTACCACGGGTCCGGCCGGCGACAATTAATGTTCAGATGATACTATTCTTTGACTGTGCCGAACGTAGAAAAGGACAGCGAAGCTCGAGAGACCTCGGTCGCCGAGGAGTGTAACATAATACGGGTCGAGTATGTCGGTGTGAAAACAACAATTGACCCAGTGACAAAACTTCTTTATTTTTTATTATTTTTTAACGGAACTTTCACCAACATATTCGTGGCATTTTTTCTAAGGAAAATGATACTAAATGAGATACAATTCCGATGGTATTTACTTGAGTAATGGACGATGAAAGTTTTGGAAATTTATTGTAAATATGATCCGAAATATATCGTGTTTGGTATTATTTTAATCAGAAAAATGCCACAAATATATTGGAGAAAGTCTCACAAGAAAATAAGTAATAATAAAAAAGTTTTTTTATCAGCATTACACTGCGAAGACACGTGGGCTTTTGCACTACGCCGGCGATCGCGACTCTTCGCGTCTCTTTCTTTCCCATGCGCTGTCTTTCCTTGCGCCCAAAACTTTCATCGTCCATTACTCAAGTAAATATCATCGGAGTTATATCTTATTTGGTATCATTTTCATTAGAAAAATGCCACGACTATATTGGTGAAAGTTCCATAAAAAAATAATAAAAAATAAAGAAGTTTTGTCATTGGATTAGTAGTGGTCTCACCGATATACTCGACCCGTATTTTGTTACACTTCTTGGCGACCGAGGCCTCTCGAGCTTCGTGGCCCCTCACGAGGTATACCCCGTGGAAGAAGGGATTGTTTTGCGACAATTATCGTTCAAAAGTTCGCGACAATTAACGATGAAATACTGTAGTGCGACTCAGTATGCGCCTGCGGTCTGCCATCGCCTGCACGTAGGCAGGCACGTCGGAAAACCCAGATTTTCGCACTTTTCGACCGTTAGGTTAATTTCGACCCATTGATTGGTGGACTACTTGTCCACCAAATGCCTGTATAAAGCGTCTAAATAATTCTATACCTCAGTATTGTACCGAGAATTGTATAGGACCAAATAGAACCGAAACTTTGTCGCTCGAGACTCCGTTAAACTCGCGAAGACAATCCACATGCAGTCCGCTTCGTTCTATTGCTTATGTACTTTATAAAATATATTTATATATAAAAAAATGGAACTTCGAAATCCGAAGAAATCCGCGGCAATCGCATCACGTAACACCACCCACACACTATATTAGCCAATAAGGAAATAGCGAAGGGTGTATCCTCCAGTATGACACAAATTTTTTAACGATCTCCCTATAAGATTTGTATTGCATTATAGAACGTGCAACGTTTCCATAGTCCAAAGTATTGCTTTTAAACAAAAATTTTCGAAGCCTCAAAAATTTTCTAAAAGTCGTTGAGGTTCACTCCATCCTTCGTAAGTATCCTTATGCTTATGATGCGACGTATATGTATATAATAATTAGACTTAAAATACAAGAAAACATGAAGAGTAACAAATATTAATCACATCAATAGTCTGCGCTTACCGTAACGAATTTTTTAATAGACAAATCGCACTTGTTCCTCATCTTAGTTTTTATAAAATAAGCCACGAAATTTAAAATTTGCATAAAGTTTCGCAGTCTAATAATAATATTTGTGGTGAGTAGGGTATGCACATAACAATGCCACGAATGTCGTTGTTGGTACGTTGTCTACATTTTTTATATTAATAAATACGGCTCTTTTGGCTTATGACACAATTGTTGTTTTATTAGAAGAGAACTTAAAGAACTTATTTGGGGTATTTTAAAATATCCACAAACTCAGCCCGTGTTAACCACTAAATGCTTAAATAAGTTTATTCATTTAGGAGGTCACCATTCGTCCCGGTTGCAACTTTAAAGACTTCCGGCATACGAATTCGCACTACCACGTTAGCACTAATTGACTTTATGTATGATTTGGTAGATGAAAATGAAATCGTTCTACATATAATATTTTGATATTTTTCGTGAGCTCATTTATCAGTACCTCAAGTCACCACTGTGATGTCATATGGCGAAACGTTCACTCAAGTGACTAATTTCGAAAGTATAAAGGATCGTAGTTCGCTTAGTAAACACTAACTTTATTCCAGACTCTAACGCGCTAAGACAACGCGTAAGACACAGAGGATTTTATAACATTGTACATTAATATTAATGGGTGTGAATGCAAAGGTGATCAAGTCGAAACGCCCTTTCCAGTAGCTCTAATGAGCGCAATTGCAACAGAAACTGCGGGGCAGTTAAGTAAATTATATACAATTTTGAAAGAGTTATAGTGGAGTTATCATTCGCCTGAATTGAATCTGAAAACGATTAATTTCTCTTAAAGTAAAGTCTGAGCTTGTTGTTCCATTCGCTAGAAATTGAGATGAAATACTTTCTTGATTTAAAATTGATTGTGAGAAAAAGAATCCGGAAATGAGAAACATTTATTCGAAATCTTTTACCCAGGTCTTTTAAAATTTCTTCAACTGCAAAACTAATTTGATCATCATTTAGCAACTATTGTTTGGAGAATTCCAGTTAAAAATCTTCGAATAATAAGTGAAATTTTAAAGTAAAATGAAGAGGATAGGAATAAAAATGTTTCAAAATCGACCATGCTGGAAGATATCTCTGAGAATAATATTTGCGTGGAAAATATAATGGCTGGACTGAGAATTTTATGCTTTTATGGCAAAATTAGGTGGGTGTAATTGGTAATAGTAAAAAGATTAAATGAATTTCAGAATATGAACGCATTGTATACAACTTAATAAGACTACAAAAGACCACAAACAACATTTATGTTGCATAGAGATCCACAGTCTAATAATTACTCTGTAGGACAAGGTGTTAAAAAGTAAAGAAAAGCGACGTCAAGGTGCCGAAGGAAAACTAACTCGGTCTAATTTTGCCGTTGAAGTCTATCCTTCCTGCATAGAGAAATAACAGTGCATTATTCTCAAATATTTTCTTTCAATATCACGCGGATGTCCTTCGCGCGATGAAGGAGGGCTGGGAAGAAGATTTCCGTAGACAGACAGACTCTGTTTTCCCGCCAAGAGCGTGTACTCGGTGTGAAAGCATGATTTTCATAATAACGTGGAACCACGTAAATAGCTGCCAACAATTTGCTACAGTCATGAGCAATACAGGGTCATTGGTGAGGAAACATTGCACACGTACCTGGTTAACGGACGCATTCTGCGTGAGCCGCAATATCTGTACGGTACGTCTCGTGAAACCAGAATAACCGATATAGCCTTGATATACTGTTCGACATGGGAAAAATGTGCAATGCAAAATAGGATACCCTGTCTAATCGTCTATCCAATTGCGTTAATAAATAATACATACTTATTTCCTCATGTCCGATAGTATACTTTTTACACTAATACTAAATATAATATTATAACATCTCTTCATTCTCAACAAAAAAGCTTCACCTTTTAGGGACAACGCACCTCAGCTTCATTCGGTAGGCTACGATCGACGTCATGTATTATTAAAGATGTTGATTAACCATTCAGTGGACCTTCAAAATGTACTTTCAAAATGCAATTATTCAATCGAGTTATATTTATATTTAATATTCATCTCTATCGAAATGTAAAATAAAAACGTAGTGAGATAATAAATTTTTATCTAAATCCACAAATAGTTATATTCATATCTATATAATAGTTACATTCATAACTGTAACTTTAAACAAATAACATGTAAGTTTTCTGATTGTAATACTGTTAAAATTGAATTTTTTGGTCGTTCACGTTCTTCAGTTACAAAATTGTCATGTCTCCATTTTTGAGCTTTTTCTATCATTGATTAACAGTACATTTATTTACAATATTTTTACCAAACATAATATAATGCTGTCGTCAATACGTTTATTTCCCCATTGGTATATAAACTTTATTTAAAAGTAAAGTTAAGTATGTAAATAGAAACTGAAAACAGGTCTTAAAAGATTAGCTTTGTGCCTTCGAATGATATACAGGGTGAGGCATTTAAAACAAGACACCTGAATAACTCGTTTGTTATTCGAGATAGAGGAAATGCCTCAGACCAAACTTATTTGTTTTTTTAAATGGAACAGTATGTATTTTTACTCACATTCTGATAGAGTATTTCAAGAAGAATACAATGATCTATTACTAAGGTCATTCAAGGTCACTCAAGGTTAACTGCTAGAGAAAATAAATTGTCTCAAAGCTCTCTTATAAGTGCTCAAATGAAGGCGACCTTGAACATAGATACATAGTCCAAAACGTTGCAATACCGATGACACTGGCTGATAAATTTCATTTTTATCTATTACAGAGCAAGCTCTTTTTATTCGTTCTTGCATGCCAACTTTGGTTGTTGATTTTCCGCGGTATAGTTGGATATTGAATATTAATTAGCCGTACTCTAATCAGCAGTCAAACTAATAATAACATTTGTGTACATAAACAAGATACAATGTGATTGAATGTTTGTATTCGAAGAGTGCTTTCAGACAATTTAATTTCTCTTGCTGTTGACCTTGAGTGACCTTGAATAACCTTAATAATAGGTCATGTGTTCGTCTTGAAATACTCTATCAGAATGTAAGTAGAAAAACATACTGTTCCATTTAAAAAAGCAGAGTTGACCTTCATATTTCCTTGACGCCTCCACCTGTTAAAAAACTAGTAACATCGGATGATCAGCCCCTCGATATCAAATAAGTTTGGTCTGAGGCATTTTCCTCTATCTCCAAAAACAAACGAGTTATTCAGGTGTCCTGTTTTAAATGACTCACCCTGAATAATAAACCTGTACATTATAATAGTATTTCTTAATTAAAACGATTCGTAACATTTGCATTCTGAAACCGGACCTCCTATCTGCAACAGCCCAATAGTTCAACATTACACAATGATTACCATGAGTAGAGTCGCTTCGGCTCCAATAGTTCACTTAAGGGTTAATTAGATGTCTTCATACTTTTCACAACTGTTTTCATATTCTAGGAAGTAAGCAATAATAAATGAAAGTGAATTGTATCTAACAATCTGGCCTCGTGTAATAAGATGCATAGATGTCGTTTCTAAACAGTTAAAATTGTTCTTCAAGCTACTAGTAACGTTGTCGAGAAACTACTTACATATGTGTGAAAATAAAATTCTTGGAAACTCGTGTGTAACTGCATTCAACTATAGAAGCGTAGCTTGGTAATTTGTAATTCTAAAGACATGAATCACTAGAGCATATTGCGCAACCCGCGAAGAGAATGCCCGCAGAGAATATCAGTTTATTTTGTAATTGAACAAGCTCATAAATGTAATTAACCGAATATACTAGAGTAACTTTTGGCCCAACAATTTTGTAACAACCCTCCACGCACCCTTAAACAAGTACATGCTGTTTGAATCGTATTTACAATTTAAAAATGATAAAAACCATTCGCACTGTTCATGCTTTCCGTCCATCCCTGTTGCATGGGCGTGACGTTTAATGATGGAGGGCTGTTTCCACTCGAGTAAAGACAGTTTTCATAATTGAGGGGACAACTCGATTCTCGGTAATCTTGTCAGACTATCGTATTGACGGTGGATCGCCACGAAGGGTTTACGCGTCGCATAAACGCAAGATCATGTTACGTTGGTTGACTACATAATAGATTAAATTGAACACCCGTGAAGGGATCGAGGGTTACGAAGACATGTCAGGCCATTCGAGTTACGTCCGCTAAATCTGGTAGTAAGATTGCAGGCCGTTTTCGCGATAACCGTCGTTAACATAATAACACGCGGACACTAATTTCGCGATTGGGTGTAATCCTGACGTTAGCTGCTGGTGGAAGTTGCCGTGCTTCGACGTTTCGCGGAAATCCTTCTCGATCCAGCGGCAAATTCTTCTGTGGTAACGTGTCCCTGCTGTAATTCATGAAACGCAAATCACACAGCCTCCTTCCAAGTACTCGCACAACAATTACTTGCACGATCACCGGAAAATGAAAATTATTTTCAATATTACCTACAAAAATTTCAAGAAATTTCTTGCGAGGTCTGTCAAGAATAGATTCAATGTTTCGATTGATCTTTTTCTTTTTGAGAAACCAGGGGCACATTCTAGTTATAGTGTTAACTAGAATAATTGTATTTAATAGTGACGTAATTATTTTGTATGTCGATATTGTTCGCCAATGATAATAAATTATTCACAAATAAGATTTTAATATACATATGCCTTTTCTAAAATAATTTATATTATATCAGGCCATCTCATAAGTAATGCAATTTTTTCTACCTTGCTGGAAGCTAAACTATAGAAGCATAGTCACTATTATTAAGTAGTGTTCTATGTATAATTCCCTTCATTTTCTAGAATCCATAGAATTGCATGCAGAAAACTAATGATTGTGGTTGCTTTCTGTGTTTCACCTTACTAAATCATTAAACAAAATTCGTATTAATTATGGGATGATTTAATATAAAATATGTCTATTCGATCTTCCGATATTCCTAGCAGTGTAATAATAGCGTGCAATAAGCAATTTGTGACCGTCAAGGTAGTTTTTTACGTTTGCTACTGCAACCTGTTCCACAAGAAGAGTTACCCAACCATCTTCCCGAGAATCATTAGGCCCAGCGACAAAATGCTTCTTCGGTATTTCAGAATTTATCGAGTTCCTTTTTTGTGATAAATGGGATGCTTCTCAGCCTCCCGGGGGACGCTAGACACGGAGTATCCCCCGTTTGTCAGAAATAGGTTCGAACATACCCTAAAATGCTAGGTAGGATTCTATCGTCATCTCGAAATGTTCTGGACAAAACGGCGTGTACCGTTTTCCTCGATCGGCTCTATGGTATTTTCACATGCATCAGGGTAGGTTATTAAGCTGTCACCTTATCGTAGAATTACGGCACATTCGACAGAATCGGGACTGTTAATTTTTCGGAGCCACTGCTCTTTCATTCGCATACGTTTCCCAGAATCGCTGCCGCGGCATAAATGGTGAAAGCATAAGGTCGCGCATCGAACTACCATTTTCCACTTAATTGAAATCTCCATTGTACATAGTTATCCGTGATATTTTTCCCAACCGGTACCTTTACGCATTGCACTAGTAAAACTAAATGAAAAGCATCAGAAATCTTTCATTACGAGGTGTGTAAATTAAGTAATGAGAGTGGCAACGTAGCATTCGATCTGGCAACACTTGGGACGCGGGACTTGGAGGGGCGACATGTGAACATGTGATACGCTTTCTGTATGAGCAGTCTCGCCAGATCACTGAAATCGAGGGGAATACAATTTACCACCTCTCTGATGACCAGAGAAATATGTAACACGTTGTGCGGCAGGTCACGTGACCAGTCTACGGTCTTAATGGAGGACGTTGGAGTCACTGATGCCAGAAATGTCAGCTTTTCGCGCATGCGTATTCGCGCGTGGCATCAGTACTGTACTAATTTCAAAATTTTGAGAGTTCTTTAAGGCCCTGTTTTAAAAATAATGTTTTTCATTCAACATTCGCATACTTTCTTTACCTAAAAAAGTTCGGATTATACAGGATAACATAATATAAAATTTTATTTTATTAGGCAGAATCTATAAAGAATACCAACATTTGTTGCAAGACAAAAGAAAACTGCCAAGAACCTTTCCAGTATCCAAAATAACAAAAATATATTTTCCAATTATATAAATAAACAAGTAAATAAAAAATAACGTCCGTTATCTCCAAGTTCGTCTATGGCAGTGCTAGGTCCCGGCACGCCACCTAGACGTTTCTCTTTTTTTGCGCGTATACGTTACTGGATTCCGCGCCCGCCGCAGTACGCATGCGCGAAAAGCTGACATTTCTGGCATCACTGGTTGGAGTGTGCCCAGGAGTGGAATGGGATAGTGGAAGAGGAAAAGGAGAGGAAAATCAACCCAGTTTTGGGTTGATCTGACGACACTGAGTACGAGTTTGAACTCGCTAGTCATTTAGTTGTCCATTACGATTTGTTTCGCCACAAGGTTTCTTCCAGTGCGTTCTAAAAATGAGTGGCACCAATTGCTTCGGACTTGGGCATAGTACAACGGAAACTTTTGCAAAACTTCAGCAGGCCTATGGAGACAATGCTTTGTCAAGAGCCCAGGTTTTTCGGTGGTTTTAGGCATTTTCAGAAGGAAGAGAGTTGATTGAAGATGAACCACGCTGCGGAAGGCCTTCGTCTTCAAGAACCGATGAAAATGTCTACAGAATCCGGGATCATTTGTGTTCAGATCGTCGGTTGACAGTCAGAATAATCGGGGAAGAGTTGAGTTTGTGGCGGCTACTTCCTATGCTCGTCAACAGAGGGACACTACGACAACACCTTTCCCGCTACTACCTGAATCTTCCCCTGTTTGTATGTATACCGTCCTAAACTGTCCTTACGACATCCCGCGTCTAAGGCACGGTTCCGCTAGATAGCCTTACTGACGAGTCCTCTAGCGGGCCTAGCACGAAACGCTTCCTACTCCTTTTTCCATCTTTTCATAATTCTCTGCCGCCATCAGTTTGACTCGTACCACTGTTTATCAGATTTTGACCAATGAATTGGGGATGAGAAAAACATTCAAACGGCTGTAACCGGCCAGCTGACGGCTATTCCAGTATCCGACTTCCAGCACTGCTATGAGGATTGGAAGAACCGTATGCAACGCTGTGTGGCTTCACAATTAAGTTATATTGAGGGAGACAAAATTGAATTGTAATTCTATTCGAATAAAAAAATTGAAGAAAGTCAGTCTCATTACTCAATTTTCACACCTCGTATAAGGTTATAGGAGTAATATAATGTAATAACTTGACCTGCACGAATTGCGAGAAACAGCAGCTAAAAATAAAATTGTTTCTTTGTTGAATCATTTCACTAAATTGAAAATAATATATTAATATTCTTACATGCATGTAATCTTTTCATGGTTTAAATTTCATTTCAGAATTGCTTCTTTCTCTAATTTGTTTAAAGTAATCGAGGTTGTTTGCTACATTTGTTGATTATTAACTTTACAAAAAAAGGGTTTATTCGAGAAACGATTATCTGATACAACGAATTCGCTTCGCAATTGCCGCAATTAAAGGTACAAGAAATTCGTAATATAATAAATTCCATTTTTCATAGATGGCAATCCCATTATTTGTAGAAACATGCAACACTTTGTCCTGTGCAGCATTGATGGAAAACCAGAGTTTATGTAACATTTGTGGTTTACTTTTACTCGCAGAGCACGTTGGCACTTTTTGGGAAAAAAAGCCTGGTCCTGGTGGGCAAGACCGGGATTTTGTCGAATACGTGTGCAAAACCGTCGAGTCTTAAGACGCTTACAAGGATTCATATAGCGTAGATGTGCGTAAGATGGCGCGCGGCTTGAAACTTTTTAACGAACTGACGTTACTTTGGCCCATGGGTTATTCGGATTACCGGCTGATATTGCTTTGATAAGACATTGCTCAGTTTATAGCCATAATATAAAGCGATTATATCCACGTGTCGCGATGCCTTGCGTTTCTAGCATAGTCTTCCCGCACCACATTCAGCAAGATGTGCTGGTATTAAATGATCGAATTGTGCTATCTTATTCGTGAAAAAGTTGTAACCGGAGTATTATGCACATAAAAAAGTTTTCACATATGACTATAACAGTTTATTACTTAAATATATATTTTTAAGTTTCCGCTAAAATTCTCCACTGATGTATGCTATACTTGCATAACCTCGAGTATGTTTTTGGATAAATATTTGTTGAAATGACATACAAGATAGGGTACCATGAGAATGGTTTCATTGTTCCTGCATGCACGTTAATTAAATTATAATTAAGCCAAATTAATTGGAACAGGTTCCGCTAAAGTTAAACGAAAATGTTATTTGTTTCTTTTTACTTTACCTTTTCCAGAATTAATTTTCGTGTATGTATTTACAGGGGCCGCTCACGCGATTAAGGTCTCTTTAGCCCGATAAAAGTAGTGTAGGTTAAATTTTTTCCCTGCTCGTACTGTTTTGCAAATGCAAATGACAGAGGAGGGACGTTTCGGCCATTTACATGTGAAAGTATTACGACAATGCATTCGGGGAAATAACAACACAGGATTCTGGCTTTTGTAATAAAACGTGTTTGGTATTCAAACATATTTCAAGATTTTATCACAAAATTAAACTAATTATTCACGTATTTATTTCCCAAAAAGTACTGGAAATTTTTCTCTGACGATTTCAGCTCGAGAAAATCTCGCTGGTAAATGTTGCATACGTGTTTCATACAAAATTCAAAGCAGCTCTGGGATATTCACTTTTTTAAATGTCACACACTATAAAACTTGTCCACGTTGAAATGTGAACAACCATTATCTTTTAAAGTATTGAGGATACGAAAAATATGTTTAAACGGAAGCTGTTTGTTACGAAAGATGTCCTTTCTGGCAGAGGCGAAATTTTTTATTGTTATTTCGAGATATACAACGGCCATATTTCATTATCTTAATGAT
This sequence comes from Sphecodes monilicornis, assembly GCA_913789915.3. Taxonomy (NCBI): domain Eukaryota; kingdom Metazoa; phylum Arthropoda; class Insecta; order Hymenoptera; family Halictidae; genus Sphecodes; species Sphecodes monilicornis. The sequence continues at coordinate 1,893,854 of OU565295.1, read as the reverse complement.
AGCACATATTTTTTGTTAGGTCGTTTGTTAGCGCGTTTAACTACAAATTTAACGTCCTACGTAATATTCGACCTCGTTGAGAGTTTGCTCCCTCGTTCTATGTAACTTCGTGGTAACATTCTTTTTGCATCTGCAATGCTTTAAACTTTAAAGGATAATGATCTCTGCACTCTGAGGCGCGGGTACAATGTATGCTGTGCGATATTTGAAAAGCGAATATCTCAAAACTGTTTTCAAAATAAAATGTAACAGTCAAAAAATAAAGTAGACTATGACTTTACGTGATAAGTATGTATTATACATCATATAAATTATAACTATACATTAATTTTATAATTGAATGCAAATAATTATTTTAACAATGGTTATAAGAAGTCAAACGAAATAAGTACTTCCTACATTTTCTGTTCGGAAAACTGTCTGACATTCATTTCTCCTTTCAATAATAATAAAAAGCTGGAAATAATCCAACACTATATTCAAATTCTTTAACTGATGTCACTGTTTTCCAATTTGATCAATTCATTTTTGCTATAAATGCTTTGCTGTAAAATCCGCAGTCTATTCGTTTTCATAAATTACTATATAAAATGAAAATAAGGAATAAATTCGTTTCGCCATTTTAAATATCTTTTATGGTAAAAATGAAGCAGAAGTGTCATTAGCTTTTGCTACCTTGAATGGTTCTATGTGTTTGACTTATTAATAGGTATAGTATTCGAATTTAATAATATTGCTATGCTCAGAGTGATCCGTAATTGGTGGTACAACCGAAAAGCAGGCGATTATATGTAAAAAATTAAGTAAAAACTGTAGGATAAAATTTGTTCATCTTAGTTTTCAAGAAATAGACTTTGAAGATCCGTGAAGTTCGCGAGTGCGTGTGGGCGTACTACATAATTTACCGAGCGCAGAGTTTTAAACTCTAATAAACTAATAGATCGTTGTTCATATTCGAAGTATCTACTACATTCTCCGCGTACCTTTCTCAGCAAGGCAGTTCACCAGAATGGAAACTGAATTTCGTTTTCCTGGTGGTATTCGACGCAGTTTACGGCAAAGCGAGCTCCCGGTTCTGCGAGATACGATATTATTCATAATTAAAAGTTCTTCCGTCTGAACTGAGACGCAGGGAAATTTCGGGAGATACGGAGGCGTCAAGAGATCCGCGGAATATATCACCAGCTGGAGAGGTATCGGGTTTTGATAAATGGACGGACGATCGACATTCGGACGAACGACCACGGTTATTATATTTGGATCGTAGATCTTGCGAACCTCGCGACAAGAACCTCATTTCCGTCCGCACGAAATTATAATGTCGTGATGTATTATGTGGCGCTTGATATATTATTCCGCGCATTTGTCCCGTCAGCCGAAGTATTATATTCATAATTGAAGCCAACATTTCGTTGCTGTCTCGTCTTGTTGACTCGCCGAGACGCTGACTGATGCACGGCGTCGCGCCGGGCCCATGCAAAGCGAAGATTTCGCGAGATTACGCTCAGCGCAAACGTTGCCATTTAGCGACCGTTTCCATTGCGATATTTCAGCCGTGCTGGCCCGCAGGGTATAGAGAACCGTATATCTGCCGGTTTTAGTAAATACAGGAACACGTATTCACCCACAGGTGAGTTTGCGGCAATATGGACAAAGGTAAATTCATTATTGAAAACAAGATGTACGCACACCGAAAATTGTAGAACTGAGAGGCTAACGTGTGACTTATATTCTTTTATCGATCGCGTGTCTTACTCGAATGAGATGACGAAAATGTGGTTTTTTACAATGCAGAAACATTACTATTAGGCCGTTACATATGAAATGTCCGATTTCAGAATGAACATGTTACGAAGAGTTTTAATCAAGAAATAATATTATAAACTACAGGTTTACTATATGTATATCATTTCAAGATACGAAACTAATGTTATAAGGTCTATCTTCAGTTTCTATCTACATATTTAATTATACTTTCAAATAAAGTTTATTTCAATATCAGACGATGTTCTTTTTATACCAGTGATAAAATAAACATATTGGCGACAACATTATGCAATGTTTAGTTAAAATGTGCGCACTGTTAGTCAATAATCGAAAAACTCGTCATTCGTGGACAAATTATGACGATTACAATGGTGCTTACTTTAATGACTAAGTTTTATTTAGGAAAAAGTGTGTTTGTATGTGTGTGGAAAAGTATGTTAGTTTAAAGTTACTGTTATGGATCGGTCATTTCATCTGCAAGAACCTAATACATATCCGACCGCCTTTTTTTGTTCATCTTTGCGTTGTTTCTTATACGTTCTAATATATTACAACTTTATATTATTTCATTAATTATTTTAATTCATTTCAATTTAAGGAAACTGAAGTCATTTGTTTTCTGCAAAACACGAATGATTAAATATGATTGACGGTGAAATAATTCATTTTAGTCATACAGTTGAATATGTGTTAAGGAATATATTAAAGGTGCTTCTCACAATATTTTAACTTGTTTGGAATTTTGACCTTAAGAATATACTTCAAAGTCGTTGAAACCAAAGCTATCAAAACGTTAAGTTACTCGAATCCTTCAGTATTCGCATAATAGCAGCATACACCTTTTCCCTACGCATGTATGACAGTATCAGTTTTCGAGACATTCGCAAAAGGGAGAAAAGCTTCTTTAACGAGTTTGTAAAGTTGTCAAATTTATTACAAAAACAATTATAATTTAACGATGACAAATATGAATAGTCACAACGATAGAAGAAAAGAAATTTTTTATATGAAAAATAAGGGATCAAATTCTTCTGTATGGATTTTTGTCTTCGGAATATTCACATATTTACAATTTATATTTTCGAACTCTAAAAAAAAGTACGACAAATATGAGTAAATATACAGGGTGTTAAAAAGAAACCATTCAATATTCATATGGTATACATATAGAACACTGTACTGACTAAAAAAGCCTTAGTAAACATAGGTCGAAAGGTCAACCGTTTCTGAGATATAAACATTTTTGTTTGCTAGTATGTATCATAATTGACTTACTAGTATCCATCACATGCGATGTTTATTTCAGTGTTTATAAATCACGTTCTGAATGTCCTCATTCAGTGCCGACAGTGCCGACTTCGAATGAAGAAATGGCAGATATGCGTTTTAAATTCAGTAGTAAGTCAATCAGGATGCTAGCAAACAAAAATGTTTATATCTCAGAAATGGTTGACCTTCCGACCAATGTTCACTAAGGCTTTTTTAGTCAGTACAGTTTGTCCTACGTACCATATAAATATTGAATGGTTTTTTTTAACACCCTGTATACTTACAGGTTAAACTTGACTTTGCACACTTATCACCGCAGGATTAATAATATTATGTTTTTGAAATTGACCATTGGAGGAGCCGGCTTCAAATATGTACATTACATGATATTACACGACTCGACGTAGATATAGGGTATTGCCCGCGCAACGAGAGTTGGTACAGAGAAACTTGTGGGTACCACGTGATGCTCCCGCTACGCGCTACACGTCTTCCGCGATTGACCGAATCGCTTGACGAAGACAGCAAACGAGCGTATTGAGTGTGACTGTAACAGAGAGATGTGGTGACCATGAAGTAAGATGGTGGTGACGCTGAGCGCCTATGTCGACCGTTCCGGCCAAAACGTAAGAGTGGGACCCACTGATCAGTGGTAGGATCCGCAGCCTTGCGTCAAGAGTGGGGACTCGCCGTTCCCCCTGCACCCCACTGACAAGATTTTGTGTCAACTCTCGTTGCGCGGACAGTACCTTTTGCATTCATCGTCAAAGGGCTTACTTGTAATCTTTGACTCGACAAGTTACCGCTAAGCCATCGATACCTTTATATGCATACATAGATAAGTCGTGTGCAAAGTTGCTTGTTTGAGCTGTTTTCTCTGATACGTCTCCGCTACGTGTGTAACACAGAAAATCTGACTGATGCTGCTTTATGTGCCTGCAGTTGAAGGGGATTTCGTAAGGGACTCGAAATCACTATTAATTGGGATATACATTCGAAAATTTGATTTGTTCAGAGTTAAGTGTGGGAAACGTTTCAGAGATCTTTGATTTCCGTTTGGCCAATTATGTCGTATATCTCCAGCAAACATCAAAGATCAAATGCACATGTCATTTAAATTTTAATAAGTAATAGACAAATTAACCACTCCTCATTATTTTGGCTCAATATCTCATTGTTTACTCCTGACTTATTTAATTTAAAGTGTGCAAGCAATTTTAAATTAATTGTACACTACATACATTTCCGTAACTTGGATTTAACTCTGTTACGTCAATATAATTCGATGAACAGTTACATAATAATAATAGTTCAATTAATTTATATGGATTAAATGAACAGATGGTAAATATCTAGTAAACGACACTCCACACCTATGTTGATGTGCTTGAAGTATGTTGTCATGGCCATCGTTCTGAAAGACTTCTTCCTATACATATTACCGCCACATTTACAAAAAACTGCGCACATTCACTGCAGCCAATTCTCCCCTCTTTAATTGATCGAACACATTGTTTTAGTTGCCTGTAGTGGACGAATTCGGTCTTTTGGAAAAGGTCGAGTTTAGTATAGTCATCCTACTAGTTTCTTTGCGTATATCTAAAAAACTAAGGCCGAGCGACGGTAACATGATGACCTTGATATTTCAAGGTCACTGGAATCTGTCAGGAGTCCTCATTTTTAGATATTTACCGAACAGAATCAAATTCTCTCTGCACTCGGAGCCACATACAGTCACTCCCATTAATATTCGTACACTCTGAAAAAGGTGATAACTTTTTCTTGAGAAGTTAGAACAATTAGCTTGTTCTACACGATGCAAGAAAGAAATTTTGAAAAAATTGTTATTAGTCGGAATTACAAATAAAATACTAAAACTTGGTTTTTACAACTGTGTTATGTGGGTCTATATTGAAAGTTTAACAAATACGTTTTGTAGATCTGTACCAACTGTATACACTCTGAAAATTTCTACCAAAATGGGTAAACGTTACAATCAGCTACAGCCGTTTAAAGATGGTGAAAATTGTAGTTTTTCACAATTTTCGGCCTGAAACTGTAATGAATCGAAGGATTCTTACATTTTTCGACGCTTGTCGTTGTTTTTTGCACGTCATCCGATTTAGATGAAATTTTCAGAATAATTAACACAGATTTACAAAACGTGTTTTTTTTTTTAAATTTTCAATATAGGCTCACATAAGAGAATAGTAAAAAATAACTTTTAGTATTTTCTCTGCAATATCGACCAATTGCAATTGTTTTAAAATTTCTTCTTCATGTCGAGTAGTAAACTAATTGTTGTAACCTCTTGCAAAAGTCCAAGACGTATGGTCCACTATTAAAAAAGGTATCGTATTTTTAAGAGTGTCCGAATATTAATGGGAGTGACTGTATGTGCCTCTTCAATGTGAAGTAGCTAGTAGTCCCTAGCAATTATTCCTTTTCTGCTATTATAGTACTTTTTCAATATCTTGGAAGAGTAAATAAAAACTCAAGATGTTCAAGTAGCTAGTCTAGTGGTGTTTTCAGTTTTACAAACATATCGCAACGTGTAATGAGCTTGTGGCAGGAGAGCTAAATGGGGCAGAACAAGGGTAGCCCGTAAGCTCCTGAGCTTACGTTGGACAGCACAAATGTAGATAATGTCGAATGACTGTAAGATTGGACACAGGTTATTGACCTCTTCTTTGCATTGTGCACGACCAGCTTGCGCGTAAAAAAGGCTCTTTTCTTTTGACTATTTTCATCAATTTTGACAAACAAATTATTAAATGTGTCAGGAATGTATTATCGATAATAAAGACAGTAGTTATGTACCTCCCATCAAGAATTGCAAAGATTTCCGTTCACCTGATACAAATTTTAACACATTTTTAGTGGACTATGTTTCAAAAAAAATTTCGTAACACGGACTCAAAAGTGCTTTCATCACGAACCCGCTTTTATAATAACTAATACGATTATCAATGTTTACCCCTTGTATGCGGGTAGAAAGAGAATCGGGCTATACAGTTGGTGGGGAGGAGGGGATACTACTATTTGCATTGTCACGTTGACGGAAAGAAAACTGTTCTGAAAACATACATACATACTGCATTCCAAACATAAATTCCCAATGATCCGGAACAACTGTGAATAACCAACTCTGAATGCATTTCTTTAAGTGTTAATAAATGGGAAATGCCTTTTGGAATAATTATCGTCGTACTACCCTTGATATTTGTTGGTTACGTTTAGACCAAGTCTTTATTTTAGATTATATCGTTCTAATTTTCACAATTTATATTAAGTATTATACACAACTAAATATGCTTTATTCGTATAAATTATAAATTTTAATATGTAGGTTTCTATTATCATTTTACATTATTCAATTCTCCATCTACTGTTATCTCCCTTTGGTGTTATTAGTGTGTGTGGATCTTTATGCAAAATAAAAATCTTCTAAGTAAATATGGCTTAAATCCTAAATATCAAAAGCATATGCAGCCTGCAATAAATGCAAAATCAAAAATAAATTTTTAGAATATAGAAATGACGTTATAAATCTCAATCCAACTCCCACATACCTTTATCTTTTTTCTATAAAAATATGCATTTGCATATAAACCCACTGTTCAATTATTACTATAGGAATGAATTTCAATTAGCATGGCCACTTTGTTATACTAACTTTTATATTTGACTTCTCGTCTATTATATACTATATTTGATAATCAAATGCTATCCACGTTAATATTGTTGCTATTTAAAACAAAATTTCAACAAATTATCAGGAGGGATTATAATTTAGAATAATGAAGTATAATTTCTAACGTGGATAGTAGGTACACTCACTCATAGGACGGTTAATTCATTCATGGTGTATCGAAACCATGTTAAATGAAACTTGCAATAGAAGCAATACACATCACGGGAATGTGGAGGGTTGTATAAAGGTTTCCCATATCTATTAAGTCGTGCTGGGAAAAATCACATAAACATATCGCGTTATAGGAGGATTATCACAATTTTTACACCGTGTTATATCGAAACCGTTGTGGCGGCTTCCTCCTACGCTCGCCGCCAGATGGACAAATGGACACCATCATTCCCTCTACTACCTGATCCGTCACCGATACATATAGACATGTATCGTCCTAAACTGTCCCTATGATATCCCCGCGTCTAAGGCAGGGCCAGCTAGATAACCTTGCTGACGAGTCCTCTAGCAGGCCCAGGACGACACGCTCCATTTCCTTTTCCTTCTCTCCTACACATTTCAGCCGCCGCAAACCGTATTTTTAGAGTACCGTCTTATAAGCTGGATGTCTCCTCTTTGATAAAAATACACCCATAGGTACTTTTTCAGATTTATCCAAAACAGTCAGCCATCTCTTCGTATTACGAGCTAGAAAACGCCCACTTCATCTTCCTTCGCCGCTAATTAACAGCGTTCAATAGAAAAAAATTTTTATTCACGTTTCCGAAATGATCCTTTATAAAGGGTCAGCCGAATGGCTTGCACGCTACTCGCGTGCCGGGTCGCACGGTTGCGCACAGTGTCCTATGACAAGAGCGTTATCCACGGTGAAAGAAGCGTGACATTAGCGAGCCGGCTAGTCGGGTATTTGCACGGTGCGAAATTGATATCGTGTGTCGCGGTGGCAGCGTTGCTCGGGAAAACCTCTTCTTCTTCGACATCAATCAGCCTAATAACGCTCGCGCAACGCTGAGCCTTGTCGCGTCGCGTCGCTCCGCTCTGCTCTACTCTGCTTTGCTTTGCCCCGCTCTGTGCCGCGCCGGGCCCGCTAATGACGGATCTATTCAGGATCTCGGAATATGATCGAATCGTACGTCTTGCAACAGAAATCCCCGTGCGCGCTCGGTAGATTCGCGTTTAACGACGCGATCAGAGCTGCACCGGCGCGGCGGAGCGTAATCGGACGCATTTGTCATTGGAGAAAAACGTTCGTGCTTCGTTGTCGGCTGCACCCGTCCTCGATTCGTCACCGCTCCTTCTTCTCTGCTAATGCTCCCCGCTCTTGCTCATTTCGTCCCCGTCTCCTTCTTATTCCGCCCGAAGGAACCTCTCGCGCCTCTCTCGCTCTACCCAGTGATTACTTCATTCCACGGGTTGCGATGCACGTCTGCAGCGCAACGGATAGCTACGCGAAGGCCGCCTCTCGTCGTCATTGATGATCCGGCGACGAGGAACGGTGAATCGTCCTGCTCAGTCATCGCGGCGAGCGTCCCAGCTTAGCCAGCGAACCGTGCCGGACGAGATCGTTGGATTAACGTAACCGGTTGCGATTGCGAAACATGCCACCGTTCAAATCCGATTGCCCCTCGTCTAGAAGCCAGCCTCTTTCTCTCTCTCTCCCTCTCTCTCTATCTATCTCGTCATCCTTTCGCTCCGTGCCTCTATCTGCGACGACTTTGCCCAGGCTCGATAGAATTGGCTAGAGGCCCCGGGATCAGCGCACCGGATCGAACGATGATCCTCTTCTTTACCGATCACCTAAGATCTGCTACGCTCGCGTGAAAACGGAGGCGGTTTTTTTAAGGGCGCCGCGCCGCCGCCGGACCACGAAGGGCTTCCAGCGAAAAGGAACTGGCCTCGGTTTTCGTTCAGCACTGTTTTTACAGCTCGCACACTATCGGTTTTTGTTCGTTCGGTTAATTCGAACGGAAGGGATAATGGATTCCTCGGCTGAGGAAGTGGGTCGGAATAATGGGAAAAATGGAAGTAAGCAGCGTTTATTGCAAGGATCGGGGGAAACTCGCGGAATAAGTGGGAATAAATATAAAATTTTATGTTACGATTTGCTTGGAATTCTGGGCATAATTGGCAGATCCCCGCGCGACGGAATGTTCTATCTACTGGTCGCTGTTAGAGACAGGAAATCTTTCTAACTAAGCTACATGTTAAGGAACTACCTGCCAATTGTTCGGACAGATTTTCTTATTATTGGAAACCATTATTCTTACACAAGAATACTGTGTTTCTGGAAATAAAGCTGCGGTTTATAAATGATTTGGTGTCTTTGACTTTAACATTTTTAGCACGTTGAGTGTCAATCAAGCAACCCCGAAAATTCCATAACATCGACAAAAATTAAGAAGCTTAAATGCATGGAACTGAGTAGTCCTTCAACCTTCTTGCATTATCTGGATATTAATCAAATTTGGTATAATAAATACATGAACATAAACATTTATTTTGAAATCTGAATAAATAATTCCGTCATCCATATATGAGTGACATGACAGCCAACGTGTTAATTACAGCTATCGTTAATAGACAAAACGTAAATGTTACGATTGTCGTCAATAAGCATCATTTGCCGAGCACTGGAACTGGCATATGTTGACTTATAAAACTGACAGCATTTTTATTTAGATTAACTCAATTTTTACTATAATTCGCGCTTGAATAACGAAAGCTATTCAATCTTTTCCATGGAGAGATGTTTATAATTTCAGTAATTGTGGAACGGAGTATATGAAACCAGTCATTTGACTGGTGGTGGTAGGTTTAGTACCAAGACATAAGAGGGCGTAGTCAGATTGAACCAAATTTGCATCCTATACTGTAAGTATTTTTTTTCTTCAAAATACATACTTAATACAATTAATAAAATTGTAAGTTTTTTTTTAAGACACATAATGGCCAACCTAGGTGCCAATCTAAATTCGTCTGCTGTATCTTATTGTGAAATGGGAATTACTTATTGGCTATTTTATTGGTTTTGTTTACATTGCGTTATATGCTTACTGGGTCATTCCATGCCAAATCGATCACTTTTTGCGGGCACCATCGTCGATTTTGTTCTAAATGAAATATGTTGTAGTCCATGTGAAATTAGGGGTGGTTTAAGTCATCATTTTGCCGGTTTTGAATTTTTTTAGAAATGACAGGCCTTCAAAATTTGCAATTTTTGCCCATTTTAGCGAAAATGGTGTTACGAATTTTTATCTCAGGAACTGTTTGTCCGATTGAGGTAAAGTTTTTTTGTTCTATTTGGGAAGGATTCGGATATTACAGAATAATTTTTTCAACCTCGACAATCAACTTTAGAATGTCGAAAAATTTAAACAAATTCTTTTTTTACGTTTTTTCGATGAGAGAGAATGGTGGAGAGTGCATGATGAGAGAATGGGCAAAAATTGCAAATTTCGAAGGCCTGTCATTTTTAAAAATAATCGAAACCGGCAAAATGATGACTTAACCCCACGCCCTAAATTTCACATAGACTACAACATATTTCATTTAGAACAAAATCGACGATGGCGCACGCAAAAAGTGATCGATTTGGCATGGAATGAGGAATGACCCTACTATTCTTATATTACTGTGGCTATTTATTTACCCATTTTACTATATTCTTACGAAAAATTGTAATTAGAATTTCTATTTTATTATTTTCAAGACAAGAGTACTGTCAATATCTCTTCGAATTTGCAATTCAAAGTGACCGAGGGAATAATTTAGTAAAATGAATAATGATAGTGATGGAGGACGTAATCCAAACCAATACTGTGAACACGTACCTGTAGTTAAATAAACTGTAATAGTTTGATAAATATTATCTTTGTTTAATTAAAGCGTATTGTTCCTCTAATTTTTACATCAACGCACTTGTTTAGGATTCAAAAAATCCCCGCGATTATAATTCCGCGAACGTCGTTCTGCTACGGCGTCGCGAGAGCGCTAAACGGCACAGCGACGAAAATCACAAGTCGACCGCTAAATTCGATCATAATAACCCATTGTAATCGCGACAAAGGACTCCGCATTATTATATCGTAAGACACCGCACTCACTACAGGTGTCATATTCACGCGCGTATCGCGTCTTATAAATCACAGTATTGATTTCACGAATTCCCGGATTCGGCGTTCTTCTTACGCACGCGTCTATCGCATTAATTATCGGTTCCGGAGTGCGCGATGAATTGTATATTCGGAAATAAAGTAACTTTTCGTGCATTAATCGTGCAGTGACATTTCTTTGTTCTCGTCGACCATTGTATATCCTCGTTAGGATAGTCCCGGCTATCCTTTTGACAATTCCTGTCGCAACAGCACTGAAGTGACATTTTTTAAATTGAAAGGTTGATACCAAAGACGCTATCAAATAAAATTCGTATTGATAAGATAATTTAAAATTGTTAGGATGTTTGGAAAGAGGCCACCAAAATGCAGAAATTGAATCAAATACGTGACTAATTACTTGTCCTCCGCGTATTGAGCATGTCTAATCGAGGATCATTTATTGTAATTACATTTGTCGACGGGCGTTGTTGTCATTGTTCACGTTAATTCGACGCGTAAGCCAGTTGATTAATCGATACCGTACAAGAGGAAGTGCTCGTTGAAGCATTTACAAACAATTCCTCGAGTATGTGCGAACCATTGTTTCATAACCCTCCCTCCTCCCCAAATAGTTTGAAATATCTGCAACATGCGTGGAAAACAAAATGGCACTATGTGCTTGACACATTATTTGTTAATACATAAATAGAACAGTTGCAAATAGTTATGCATCATAATATATATTTAGGTGAATTTTATTAAACATAACTCACTAACATGGGCTATATACAAAAATATTAAAATAAATATTTCAATTGCCTGTCCGTAATTTTTCTCTATAACATACCTTTCTTAATTTATGGAAATTCAACTATTATAATTATAATTCAAGTGAAATACTTATTGGAATGTAAGGATAAGATTGGACATTTGATATTTATAATTGGGGAAGATTCTAAGTCTCATTCAATGCTAAATCGTTTAGAATTTAGAATATATTGCTAATGATCGAGTTATAAAATAGACGTATATGTTTCCAGTTTTCTCGACTTCAGTGCTTCGTCTGTTTTCTTTGGACTCTGTTCGTTGTTGCACTTGAGATATGGAAAAGTAGATATTAGATACTATATGTATAGGCATTTAAATTGAGACTCTGTGTGCTTAATGGTAATTATTACTTAGAATTCATCTAAATATACCTCTATGTCTGTAACAGGTTTACTCGTCAATAACTATATAGATAATTTTGATGCATTATGTGACGCAATGGTGCAATTCCTAGCATAATACTATCAATATTTCGTTGAATACTTCTATGGTAAATATTGAGTCATGGTGAGCTGCAAATGAAATACAAAAAGTAGTTGAAGTAAAATTTTATTTTCTGCATTAGTAGTTAATAGTAGTAGGAAAATAATAGTTATTATTAGTAATTAGTACTACTAGCGAAAACACTACAAAGAAAAACAAGATCCAGTAAAAGTTCTTGTCTTTTACTTTTTTGGGAAGATTTTTGTTGATTACACGAGTTTAAATGTTTCCTGTGTGAGTTTCTTCTCTCCAATAATTGTCAATAAATTTTCCTCCATTCAATGTATTCCTCCATTTCCGCTGAGTGTGTATCTCATGCACCATTTTTTATACGATTGAGAATCGCGTAAATAGTATCGGCAAACGCATAAAAATATGTCGAGGAAAATACCGTATACGCCATGAAAATATTTATTTCTCGTACCTGCACAAGAACAAAACTAATAAAACTTCGGAAAAACATTTGAAATTCTATTTGCTGCAACCTTCAAGACGATACGTTGTGGAGCGATCAACGTTTTCTCGCTAATTGATCGGAAAACATTGTTTTCGTAACTCGAAGTATTTTGCACAAATATTTTATAATAATTTCAATAAATAGCATGGACATATTTTTAAATGCGTGAAAGAATTTATTCGTAATAGAGGATTACACATACAGTCACTCCCAGTAATATTCGTACACTCTAAAAGACGATCACGTTTTTAATATTGGATCATGTGACTTCGATTTTTTTCTTTTGAGAAGTTAGAACAATTAGTTTACTACACGTTGAAAAAAAAGAAATTTTGAAAAAATTGTAATTGGTCGGAATTACAAAGAAAATACTAAAAGTTGTTATTTATAACTGTTTTATGTGTGTCCATATTGAAAATTCAACAAATACGTTTTGTAGATCTGTGTTAACTGTAGACACTCTGAATATTTCACCAAAATCGGCAAACGTTGCAATGAGCTAGAACTGTTTGAAGATGGTAAAAATTGCAGCTTTTCACAATTTTCGGGCTTAAACTGTAATAAATCGAAGGATTCTTACGTCATTCGATGCCTGTCGCTGTTTTCCACGTAATCCAAATTGGATGAAAATTTGAAAATGTATACAATTGATACAGATCCACAAAATGGATGTTTTAAATTTTCAATATAAGCCACATAAAAAAATTGTAAAACACAACTTTTAGTATTTTCTCTGCAATACCGACCAATTGCAATTGTTTTAAAATTTCTTTTTCACGTCATGTAGTAAACTAATTATTCTAACTTCTCAAAAAAGTCCAAGTCGTATGGTCCAATATTAAACAAGTTATTGTCCTTTTAAGAGTGTCCGAATATTAATGGGAGTGACTGTATAATGCCAATAAGACTGTATTCCATACATTATGTATAATATTGAAATTAAAATATTTCATAAGTTAGCAAATTATCGATACAATTTTCTTTTCAGTGAATGAAATTAAATAGATGAGAAGGTAAACGAGATACGACACAACTTGATGTATCATTTAGTATTGTTCAACTTAGCTCGTTTGTATCTATATTTTACTGTTTCAATTGTTAGATCAATAACCACACTATTCGACGATGTTCTGTAAGATTTATACTTAAAATTTTCATCGTATGATTTGACGACTCCATTGCGAACGAATGTAAAATAAAAATTGAAGATCTGTAGCTGTTTCCAAATGTCTAAACAACATACCATTTTTAGACGCGAGCGAAGGATAATAGTTTATTAACACAAAGATTGAAGCTACAACATCGCTCAATTATTTGGGCATTACATGTTTGTTAATCTTCGAATAACGGACCATTTTTATAACTGTTGATATTCCTCAATACTTTATACAGCGCCATTTATCAGTCTTCCAAAACATATTTTTAAAGGTATTTTTTCTATACATGTTAAGTCTTTCTATTGTTCCTAGTGGAACAGCTACTAGTTTGATATATCTACCAGAAACCGAACAGGGAAGTGATCATTTCTATTCTGTGAGTCAAAATAGACCCAAGTTTCGCAGTTCAAGATTCAACAGAGAATACAGACATTCCAAGAAACAGGAGTACGAGTCACTGTAAAAGAAAGAAACAAAAGTTACGGTGTATTTTCTGAAAGAGAATTTCTAAAATCCACTTGATGATGACAATAATAGTTCACGGTACTTCGGTAACCCACATGTTAAGAATCTGGAGCGATTGCGGTGGGATGTATGCGGGGCTATTGCAAGGATCGGCGGAGCTCGAGTCTGTTCTTTCGCAAAAACAGGTTGCAACAATGTGAATTATTATAGTTATCAGTTCGCTCGTGGTCTTCGGTGGCGGTGGGGGTGACGGGTACGGCGGAGAGGACCGGCAACGGTCCCGGGTTTCTTCCCTCGCGAAAATACATCAAAAGAACTCGCGTAATGGATGGCCCAGTTCCGTTCTCGGCGAAGCAACGTCGACAGGGAAACCGTGTGCAGGGCAACAGGAATCACGTAGGTAAACCAGATCTCCGCAGCTTTTACAGGTAGGCCGTGCCGGGGACAAGCACGGCGAAACGGGGCGAGAGTGAGAGTGAGAGAGGGAGAGAGGGAGACAGAAAGAGAGTGAGAAAGAGGGACAGAGGGAGAACTGGTTGTGGACCCTGACTCGACTTCGAATGCGGCACAATGCAACGTCGGTGTGCACGTGTTTGCACGGGGCGGCCGGTTGTGTATGCGCGACTCGCGTAGTGTGCACAGGGAAAACAAGGCAATTCGTGACAGCGCGGCGGTACAGAGGCGCGCACGGACCTCGTTGTTTCTCTTCTCATCTCATCTCTTCTCTTCTCTTCTCTCCTCTCCTCTCCTCTCCCCTCCCCTCCCCGTATCACCTCTCCACACCCCTCTTCGGCGCTCGTCTCTTCTCCTTTCTGTACCCTTTATCGTCTTTTCTTTTGCTACCCTCTCGTCCCTCTGTGTTTATTTCGACCGTGCTTTCTGCGTCCTGTGATCCTGCACATCGAGCGCTTTTCACCGCAACCATAAAGCGAGCGTGTACAACGCTTCGCACGCATCGTGCTTTTGCCAGCATTGCCAGCCGATCGTTCCAAGGGACGCCTCCGTTCCACCAGGAATCACGATTATATTTCAACGACAATAGGAAAAATCAACTGCCTCGGTAATAAACGATCGCACAGGAAACCATAAATATCGTGGCGAGAGCGGCGAACTGGCGACACGGTATGAAGACTATACATCCTTTTAGGAGTATCCGAAAAGTTCGAACCATCGCATCGGCGTTGTCGCGGCGAAACACCGAACTCCCAACGTGAAGATCGGCGCAACTTCGAAATTTATAACATCGCCTGTGGCACTTTATAGACCGGCTGCCGATTAAATTCCCCGATGGGAGAAGTTCCGATCTGATTTTGCGCAGGATTACACGGGCTGCGTTAATTCCGATCGGGAACGCAGATCTTGATAAATTCACGATACCGCTTGTTGAACGTAATCTCCCTTGGCTCGATCTTCCCCCCTGAGTTTTTGTTTGGTTTTGATGCGGAATAGGGTTTCACGGCGACATACAGTCCACGCTGAATGTAAATTAGCTCTCTCGCCAAAACGAGTTTAAGGGTTAATGCAAAGATTTATCGTCGACGGACGAATGAGGAAACAGGATGATGGAATATCGGAAAAGTGCTGTAGCAAAACAACGTATATACATACCGGGCTTGGACATTAACGAAATAAATTATTTGAAAAATTATTATCGTTAAGATAATATATTATCCTATTTGGCTACATGTCATTTGAAATAATCACATGTTAGATTATTAGAACAGCCAAATAATTTGTTCAAAATTATTTTATTATTTGAATTTCAAATGAAATTCAAATCATTTTACGTTTAACCTTTATTTGATCAAATAATAATTACACACACACACACATACACACACACATATATATATATATATATATATGTATGTATAACGTTATAATTTCCGAGCGCTTCAAGTAGTAAGCACCTACATATGTACAAGTCGAAACTTTAAACTGTTATATCTCATCATGGAAATATCTGACAAAAAAATGTTTCAGACGACATTTACTTGTTTTTTCCTGTAGAATCTGAATATGTAACGTTTTATAGGGGGTTCCATTTAAAAATATAATATTCCCATTCGGCATGGGAATTACTGCGAATAAACCTAATATCGAGTCACACTGAGCTTAAGTAGAAATGCAAAAGATTAAAAATAAAGAACTGCATTAATATCGGTAATAATATATATATATACTATTCACCGATCCATGAATATTACAAGAACTTGTGAAGTAACATGACAGTGTTGCGATATTGTTAATAAAATTAATGAAAAAAATCGTCTTTCCTATGTTCAATTTTCTTGTTTTATTCTTTGAAACGAAGTAGACTTATCCATTTTTACATTAATATTTGATTTATTGTATATGATGATAAAAAATCGAATCTGTGCCTAAGAAATTATTAATCTCTTAATGCTATTTGAGACCTTTTACAAAGTAATGTTTGACGCAATTCTGACAATCAAAGAGTAATTAAGTTATATAATTTTATATATTCATTTGTTGAATGAGAAAGAAGTACGTTAGTATGTAGTGGAATGAGTGTTTCGCCCCCTGATGAAGCCGATCCGGAATATCGGTGGAGACGATCTGTGTGTTATAAGAGAGAACGACGAAGTCCACGTGTCCGTATAAAGAAAGTTCTACTATTTAGTTAACATATAAAATATATGTATATTCTGAGATACAAACAAGACTAGTAGCGTTTTACTTTTTTCTACAATATTTCTGTCGAAATCAATTAATCTCAAACTAATAGTCAGAAGAAGGTAAAATTTTATTATGTATAAATATAATCTATATTTGTTATCGTGAGAAAACTGCTTTGACATTGACAGAAAGTAGCTTCCAATTAGTACGTCGCATAGTGTGCCAAGTGGCCATTTTAGCTAGACAAAATGATCTTTTAAATAAAGAAAAAGTAACTGGGCGAATATAATCTAAAATAACCATATATTAAAACCCTTAAACATTAAAACTTAAAATTCTTAATTCATTGTTTGTAGAGCGTGTAAAGTTCACCTTAAAACGGGCGGTTAACCTATAAATTAGTAGCCACATTTAACTGAAATATCTAAAAATTTACTAAGGACTCTTTAAACTTCCTACAGATGACGGATATAGCATCTCAAATGATGTATTTTAACTTTAGTAATTCTAAATTATCGATAAATTTTCTTTATTTTTGTCCAAATATGGTACTTATTTTTCCACAGAAATGTCTATTTAATTCCTCTTCGTTAATGAATTAGTAAGTATATGTCTCACGTCACCCCACGCGTTGATTTTTACATATTATAAAGTAGAGATTCTCTAGAAGTTGTGTTGTTTTAGCACAGCTATTTTTATTTTGCTCTGAATTCAAAGTTAAATATTAGGTCGTAACACAAAATACGTATTTGTATTATTTATATATTTATTAAAGTAATAAACTATAATATGAAGCAGATATGTTTCTTATTTATAAATTGAAACCGTATATTAAACCAAAGAATAATTCTTTCCCGTTAGAATATGTCTGAATCTCCAAAAAATAAATTAGTAAATTATATTTACATTCTCTATGTCCATAATTAAAAATGACGTCTTCTTTGATAATATCTACTATTTGTTATATAATTCTGTGCTACATAGGTCCATTGTTAACTTTGTCGTATTTTATGTTTAATTATAAATAACTAAAATATATTGTTTAATTAACAAAAACCAACTAACTGTTTTAAAAATGTAATAATTATTCATATTTTATACAACTGTAAACATATTAATTGATAAATATAGATAAATAGGCGATTTAGAGTTTTGTCCAGCTAAAATGTCCATTTGGCACACTGTGCGTCGGTTTGATCGAGAAGCTTATATGTATTAGTTATGGTAAAATGAAACTGCGTTCACATCAACGAATATTTTCAGTGCAATACTATATATTTCTATGGCTGCTGTTTCATTTTTAAAATATCCCAATTTAATCACACAGTTACTATGATTCTTCACAATATTGTACAGATCACAAGAAGTACTCACGTATTCACTCAAGTATTCACCAACCAGACGCTTGATAATTATTTCGGTTTGGATTGTCGCCGAATCGATAGGGGTTGGGAGTACTCCGAACATGTCAAGGACTTTAACGCATAAAGATACAGGAGGGAAACCCATAATGACGGTCCTTTGGATGTTTACATGCGGGGCGTACGATCCGTTGCATCATACGATTATTAATTCCGTAGCAGACTAGTACTAATTAGCCCAATTAATAATTAATTCAGGGAATATTGACAGACGTGAATTCTGTCGTGCAAAATAGCCATTTACGTGCGTGCGGTTTCTTAGGTTGTAGTGTGTAACCCCTTGAATTGGCATACCGGTACGGTCCACTAATATCGGTAACGAGTAAGATTACGGCCGGAACGCGAAAGTAATTAGTTCTGCCCATCGCCGAGTTTCCGGCTATTATGTACGGTCACGTGTCGCACGTCTCTTACGCGGCCCGATAATGGCCGTGAGTGACTGTGAACTGTAAAAAATGCTTATACTGGGTGTATTGTTTTTTTCATAGTGATTGAAGAGTGGCTTTACGAAGAAAATTTGCTTTCTATCGCAATGTTAACCTTTCAGTGCGCAGGTGAAAAGTACTAATTTCTTTGTTGATAGTTCGTCTAAAAACTCAGAACAAAACTCATGTTGTATACAACTGTTCCTAGTAAAATATGAATGCATTGAGGAATTCTAAAATAATTTAAAGAGAATTAAAACAGTACAAATTCAATTAATAAATCGCACAATCCCAATTCGTGCACTGGAGCGTTTAAAACAAAAACAAAGTTTTATGACGCCACATGGTTTGCAATATTCTTATTGAAATGACTTCTATAATATGAACAAGTAGAAAATCAAAGCTCTTACCAAATTTTCTTGAGCTTCATACAAACTAAACATTTATTTTCCTGTATTGATATTTATTTGTTAATTTAAATTTTATACGTACAACCGCTAGAATCATGAGTTCTAAAGATGTCCGCCGCTATTGGAATCAGTGTCGCCAGATCGGTTAAATCGAGGGGAATACAGTTTACCACCTTTCTGATGACCAGAGTAATATGTAACACGTTGCGCGGCACGTCACGTGACCAGTCTATGGTTTTAGTGGGGGACATTGAAGTGTGCTCATGGTAGTGGAATGGAATAGTGGAAGGGGAAAAGGAGGAGCGGAAAAAACAACCAGTTTTGGTTTTTTTCTGGCATCACTGATTGGAACATGTTACAATTTTAGTTTTCTTTCGAATTTTCTTTTATTTATACACAACGAGAATAATGAGAATAAAGTCGATAATGAAGCCAGTTATTTAAACGCATTGAGAGCAAATAAACAATTGCACAAACAGTCGTAAGACTATAACCATTATAATTATGCCATTCTGCACGAACAATTGTAAAAGACTGATACTTTTGCATATACCTAATATTTACATTTAGTGTAGAAGTTTTGAATCAAATGTAAGGTACTTACATATTTACATACCTTAGGGCACCTTCTTCCTCGAATATTCTTTTCATGTACCTCGCTATTCGTCTATTCGAGAAAAATGCGAAAAATTCAAGACAGGTGTTATTTTATTCATTTTTGCGAGGAATGTACGGGCTCGGATTCGCCGATTCTTTTTCCGAATCGTCCCGTGTATTATGTATACGTTTATCGATTACACTGGATTATGCGGGGTTGAATATCGGGGATAGGTACATGGCTGTCGCGCCGAGCAAACTTGGAGGGCAAAGAGCAAGAGGAAGTTGAATAAAATATCAATGTCACAACCAAGTTGAATGGAGCTGTATGTATCCCGAACGCCGAACAAAAAGTACAAAGTGATTACATGTTTCCGGCGAAGAAGAATTGTGCCTTTAATTCGAATGCACCCACTATATTTTCGTTTCTCGTCGTTATGCAGTCTCTTTTATTACATACAACTTATCATTTATTTGTATAGGCGCTCGAAAGTCAAACAATCGAATGTGCCTACTAAATAACAGCAGATTATTTTTGTTAATTTGTTTCTTAAATAAATTCCTACATTTTTTTAATATTGGGCCCTACGATTTAGACTTTTTTGAGAAGTTAGCACAATGAATTTATTACAAGATGTGAAAAAAATTTTTTTTTTTCAAATTGCAGAGAAAACACCAAAAGTTGTAAAATACAACTTCTTATGTGGATCTATATCGTAAATTTTAAAAAATACGTTTTGTAGATCTGTGTCGGTTATACATATACTGAAAATTTCATCAAAATCGGTCAACATTGCAATGATTTACAAACGTTTAATGATGGTAAAATTGCAGATTTTCGCGATTCTTGGTCTCTAACTGTAATAAATCTAAGGATTTTTGCATTTTTCAATGATTGTAGTTTTTTGCCGCATCAACCGACTTTGATGAAATTTTTAGAATATGTATAATTAATACAGATCTACAAAACGTATTTTTTAAATACATTAGAAAATTTTAATAAATAAAAATAAAGGTACAGTTTTCTTGTCCTGTCAGTGTACCATATATGTACTCGTATTTGATAAAGCATTGCATTTTTAATGATATTAAAGTATACATGGACTTATACATTCGTGTGAAACAGGTCTCGGATAATTAAATAAAGAATTCAATATTCCTTTAAAGTAAAGGCCCCAAATCTACCATTTCTTTATACTAAAATGTAATGGTCCATTCATGCTTACACAAAATAAAGTTATAGTGCAAATTTAATACTAGCAGTAAAGGGTGTTTTTATGCAGGACTTGTCAAATAATATCTAATGACTACTCGAATAATAAATATAATCCATATTAGTTCTTAAATGATCAACTATATTTGACTTTAAAAATTTTTTGTTTTCATTTCAACTATTTATAATGGATAATAAATTTATACACTGATTAACATCATTAAGAACATGATACAGAGATATAATGTATTAATCTAAATTAGCAATGTTAATGTGAATTGTATTATTGCATCTCCATAATATCCAATTTTGCTATGTTCACATAAATCAGTATATTTTCTGATTGTAAGTGTGCGAATGTATTTTAAAATGCAATAAAATTATGCAATTACGGGAATACTCTGTCTCTCGGAGTCACGCAAATTTCACAAATAATCGACATATTATAATTCTGTCATTAAAATGGAGGCAGTCTACGCAGACGAGTAAAATTCGTAATTTCGAATATCCCCCATAAGATTTCCATTTCCGTGGAATAACAAGCGTCGTATAAGTATAGGGTATAGAGTATTGAACGGAAACGACCATCAGAAGAAAGGATCTGTGAGTCAATAGACCCCTGACAAACAGGAAAGAAAAATAGGTTGGAAGACGTGAACTTAGAGTTCTGGGAAAGCGATAGGGAACTGAACAACAAACAGTTCGATAAATAAAACTGTTCCGAGTTATCTCGAGGGCAAGGAGACACAGAATAAAGATGGCCAAAAATCATATCTGAATAAAGGTTTGTGAATAAAACTTTTTGATTGTAATGTATAGCACTAACAAAAGTGAACTTAGTCATTCAAAGAACAAACATTGACAATCATTTTGCTAGTTTCAGTTATCGTCACTTTTCGTTCGAATAAAATCTTGTTTGTTTTTAATGCCGAACCAATAATTAATATGAGAATTGCATGTATTTATGACATAGCTGTTAATCTCAAATTTGGCACAATGACAAATGCAGCTATGATGTGTATAATATTTCTGTTTAATTAGATTTTTTAATTTTCTACCCTCTAACCTTTTTAGAATTGGGATTTTTAAAGACCATTTTCTCGTGTTAAAAATTTGTGTTTGTTGGTATACTAAAAACGAATGCAAAACCCGACCCTTTTCATTGCAGTAGTACAAACAGTATTTTCTCTGACCTGTTGGTTGCAAAAATTGTAATCCTTTTTCATTTGAATGAAGTAGTGTTTCACTATGATTGGATAAAATTGTTATACTTTTCTTTTAACGTGACTCCTTGTTTCACAATACTACTTGTTTCACTACAAGATCGTTAAAAATAGTTGGTAATGTTTTCCATCGTGTTCCATGTGCAATTGTGTTGTTATCATTAAGTTCCTATGAACACTGCAACGTGTTCTAATGCTTTATTGTATTAAATGAATAAAAATTGTTTTCTTTTTATTGATCAATTTTTGTGACTTAATCTGTACGTACAATTGATTTCATAGGACTTGATACAGGAAAATCGAAAGGATTTATATCAGGAGATCAGTCCAAATGTAATAGTGTTTATTTTAGATTTGATTTTCACGGAGACGAAGCGGCGGATGAAAAAAGTTTATTCTTTTTTATCGACTTATTATTCCATGTATAATCACGCTTTACTCGATTGTATCGCCAGTTACGAACCATGAAGTATAATACATTTATTATTATACAGTATTAATAGATTTAAAGATTGCATGTGCAACCTTGATGATACAACATATGCAAGCACACAAAGATGATAAGATTCTAATATGAGTTTTTGCTGATTTTTTAGGTAAATTTTCATAAGAATTATTGTATTATTTTTGCCGATTCTTTAGGTCTAAAATCAAACTTGTTTTGGATGTAAAAGCAGAGGTTGGTGTAAATGTATGGAAGAAGTATGTAAAATGTTTGGTCCAGTAGACAGCTGTCATTAACCAAACCCTAAAAACGTTCCAGGAGGCAGGCCGAGTTGTTGCATTAAATAAAAGAAGGGTCGGGAAAGGTGGGTATCGAATCGTTGAAAAAATAATAAAAGCGAGAGGAACAAAAGGTGTTGAAGAGGGGATTGAAGAAGGGTGGCAATGGCGGTCGGTTTCCGTCTGCGACGCGAGGTTAGGATAGGTTAAGGGAGAGTGGCACCGGTTGGTACCGAGCCGGCACGCCACGGTGACCAACGGCACGGTGCAAACCGGGTTCGCTTTAGTCGCGTGACCCGATGATTCACCAAACTCACTCCCCCGCCATTCTTCTTTCTCTGGCCGGGTTCCTCGAGGCCCCTCCGTAACACTTGCCCTCTTCTCTGACTGTCCCTGCCCTTCCTTTTCCACATCGCATCGACTGGCACACGATATCCCTACGGGCCATTCACGAGAGCGGTCGCCCGGGCCGCCTCGTCTCGACCCGACAAGCAGCAACGCGACGGGCGAAGGCGTCACGTTTTTCCTTCGTTCACGTTATTCCCCCCAACGATTTTCCAACGTATACCCACAGCCGTGCGACGTACTCACGGATTCAGTGCGGACCAACGGTGTCCGACCTGGAGATACGGCTCCCGCAGGATTTTATTTTTAGAAGCCCGACCAACGTCTGCCGTGGATAATGTACTTGAAGATTTACCTTGAAGAGTATTCGAAACGTCCAGGCGAATAAATAATGAGCTCGGAACGAGTATTTACGCGAGCTTCGCCCAGCTTTGCTCTCCTCTAGGTAACCCCTGTGACCAGGGTGCCATTCAATCGGTGTTACTCGACCGTCACTCGAGCAACTTCTCTTCTCGGTACTAAGTTTATTGATACTTTGTTAAACACTTCTATGCTGCTATGATACTTGTGCACGTATTAACCACGCAGATTTTTCAACCCTCTTATAACACGGTTTCGATATAACGCGGTGCAAAGATTTTGATAATCCTTCTATGACACGATAGCCAACTTATGAACTATTTTTATGTAATGATATAAAGTTTTACATTGGAAATATATGAAGAATAAGCTGACCATTGCAAATACTACCTCCAATATATAGGAGTTGTTTGTAGTAGATTTTCCTTATTTTTAAGCAATTTATTTTCAAGAAGACTGACTACAGGATATTGAGCGAAATAAGGCACATTTACCCTTGTACGACTTAATATACTTAGACAGCCATTATACAACCCTCCGTATCCTTCTAATTTATATTACTTCTAAATTTCACTTAACATGCTTTCGATACAACACGGAACGAATTAATCATATTGTAGAAGTGATTATATTACATACAGTACCGGGCAAACGCAATCGGATAAATGATTTTTCACCATTTTCATGAATAATACAATATCAATTTTAAGCTAGTTTAAACGTATTTCTCTGCACAACCAATAATTCTATTAATCGTATGTCAATATATGCAAAATGTATGCGAAACATATGTAAAATATTAACAAAATTGATTAAAAAATAGTAGATTATAACACAACAGAACACAATATCACAATACGTAGAACTGTTGTATAATATTTCTCACTACTTCTAATCTACATTGCAATATGTAACCATAATAGCATTTTCTATATTTTGAACTGTCAATTGATGCTTTTCATTATATAAAATTAGTTTATATGTTAAAAATGTCCTTTAAATAACAGAAGATGTGATGGGAGCATATATGTACTTTTTCATCCACAGTCAGTTCTTTCATGCTAACGTATTTGTTTTTCAGTAAATTTTAACCAAATTGACAAGAGAAGTTTCATTTTTTATAATTTTTGGTTTACATTGACTTTTTACAGTATACATATATATATATATATATATATATATATATATATATATATATAAGAGATCCACGGCTGGTTGAGAATGAATAACAAACATGCGTTGCCCTGTAAATCAGGTTTTTATTTTTTTAGTTTAGCGCTAATGTCTATGAACAATATTTACAAAAATCCTACCTGTAAATCAGGAAACGACATTTGATGTTATTACTCGCAATTATGTAATTTTATATTTTCCTAACCGTCTGTCACTCTTTCTTACTGCTTTTATCTCCCACCGTGTGCGGCGCCACTCGTCCCCGACGCTCAGCGCGATCAGTGCTCCAAACCATCAAAGTAACTATATAGTTACTTTACATATATATTTGGAACGGTTCTTGTCGACGTATATAAACGTAAACATGTATACATATATGTACGATTACAGATCTTGTTATGATTCACAATATTATCACGTGGCGATATGAATAAATGCTTCTTAGCGAGATAGATATTTATTAGAAATTATAATATTTTTGATTATTAATATATGAGAGAAATAAAAAAAATTTGCACGAAACGAAAAAATATGTATTATGCAAAACGTATGTGGTATGCAAAATAAAGCATATATTTTTGGAATTACCTAATCACGGCATACAAAATATGTATTTGCATAAAAATCTGCAGTCTAGTAATTATTATGTGCTTTTTAAATTTTTTACACAGAATATTTTTTCTTCTTTTTGAATTCATACTTCGGAAGACCATGTTCTGAGTTGTCTCCGAGATTGCATTCTTTAATTCATAAACATCATTTTGTCTTGGAAAACAAGAGTTCTCTGCGCCAACTGACTTCGCTTAATGAAATTACAGCAATAAACACCCGGCAGACACCATACAAATTTCATTACGATCCAGGAACTAATTAAAGGCTGAAGACAGTAGAATTATCTCTCATTTCTGTTTTCCTCGTGATATCTTAAAGACGAATGAACCGTGACCATCGTTTGCAGCCAGTCACCGCTTTCTTTCTAATAACATTTTTTAAATATTCATGAAATTATTTAGGTTAGTGGTTGTTCCCGGGCAATGACTCCCCCGAGATTTTATTTTCCTGTCTCGCACCTTGCGTATGATTAACGAGCCATGAAGGGCCATAAATACATCTAAAAAAGCACTTCGTGCTACTTTCCGGATTGTTATAAAAATATCAGTGTGCCCGTATAAATATCGTAAGTCACGTTTTGCTCCTCGACTCGGTACGGCTACCTTCAGGACGTGCGCAAGAAAATCTCGTAAAAGGTTTCGGCGAACTTCGAAAAACTAATCGATCGATTCTGATATAAGTTCGCGAATGCCGGACGGGCTTTGGCTGTTTTTACAAAAACCGTCATCTGTTCCGCTTGATATTCTCGGAAAGTACACGATAGCTTGACGGGGACGGCTCGTCGACCACCTGATCCGCGCTGTATCGTTCATATTCGACAAAAATCCAGACCGAGATTGCAAAAGTTTTGCCCAAACAGTTGACGCCAGTTCTACGTGTTCGACCGTGCACATTATTACGCGCATGTGGACACGCGTTCATCGAGCGTGTCCATAATTGATGGCAATACCACAAATTCTGCGGACATTCCGATAGCATTCTCACGCGTACACAGACGTCCGTTTCTAGGCACTACCTATGACCTATGATTTACCTAAATGCTGTATTGTCACTTCGACGGAACACTGTGCCGCTGTTTCGCCGTTAAACTCTGAGCTTCGTATATCTATATGTACATACATATAATACAATACAAGTCGATTTCCGACTTGGTATAGATGCATGTTAAAGACACGAGATTAGGGGTTTACGATATTGCCGCGACTTCTATACTATTTTACTGATTGAGGTAGCAAAAGACATCCCGCTGTTTTTATTATGACTAGACTGCGGGTTTTATGCATTTATAGCAATAATGGGCAAATTTCAACATGGGAGTAATTTCAAAGAATAAAACGATTACAACAATTAAAGAGTATCAATACATTTTTTACAGATTAATAAAACCTGTAAAGAGAGACATAAATTCATATTTGGTTTCTATGACTTGCAATTAATTCAAGCAATTTTCATTTTGCATAAAGATTCGCCGTTTAATTAAGACGGATAGTTCGTTTTTTCCCAACAATCCCTAATTGAAGAAGAAACAGTTCAGAGGATTTCCTGAGATCTAATAACACGGGTCATGAACCTATGTAAACGCACTGTGCTTGTGCGAGAACTTTTGTTGGAACCTACACTCATCCGGATAGACTATTAACAAGTGAAATCACTACACGCAAAATATCGAAGAAGTATTTACGTTGGTCTTCCATCGACAGCACTTAGAAAACTAAGGACGTCAATTGGCGTCTCCTGTCTACATTCTGTTAAGACATTACTGACTTTTGATTGAACAATTTAACCCTACTACAGTCCTCGGTTGAGCTATACAAACAATATTAACATATCTGCTGGCAATTAGCTACTTCATAATTTTTAGAAGTCTATGGTCCATCGCTAAGGACTTTTTAACTCTGAACCTAACATCGCCGGTCAAATTGATCGGTCCCTGATTATTTATTTTAGAATTGTGGAAATTATAAAGTCTCTTTCATAGGAAATGATGGAATAAATTTCTTAAATCAAACATATTATTATAAACATAGCAAAAAGTCTACATAAACTTGATCTTGTCCTTTTGTATAAAGCAGTATATATCACTATATCAGTCACTTTTAATGCTCGGTAAGTTTAGCGTTCATTGATCCATTAACAGCAATAGCAGCTTTAATCATAAGCTAACAAATAGTCTTCAGTAACATAATCTAATAATTTCGTTTGGTATTTTATGTAAAAGAAGGTTTTTAAGCTTCCTTTGGAACAGCACAATTATTGAAAATCTTACTTATAGGCTTCCGATAGTTAATATGTTAAGAAAAGGACATTTACAATTATTAACAATTTTCTATTTTTTTCTCAAACATGGAATTGCCTTTGAAAAAAATTGGTCTACGATTAGGTTAAAAATCATCGAACAATTATAGTGGTGTTTCAGACGAAGTCTCGGAAGAGCAATCAATTTTTCTCAGCGAAATCTCTACCCTGAAGTCAGATTTCACAGTCGGCATCGTATCTTTTAGGTTATGTATTCGTTTATCGTCTATGGCGGCGGTTTTTCGGAGTATGAAAATATGAAAAAAGGTGAAAAGGAAACGTTTCGTCCTAGGCCCGCTAGAGGACTCGTCAGTAAGGCTATCTAGCGGACCCGCGCCTTAAACGCGGGATGTCGTAAGCAGTGATGCTAGAATCGTGGAACCGAGGAACTTGCCCCTCCGGTGGATCCTCCGGCTGGACCCCCCACTCTGACGTACCGTCGTCGCCTTACATTGTTTCTTACTGCGCACGCGCTACACACAAGCGTACCTCGACGCCGTCGAGTCGAATAGGCAGCTCACACGAACAGACTAGAGGTACGCTTGTGTGTAGCGCGTGCGCAGTAAGAAACAACGTAAGGCGACGACGGTACGTCAGAGTGGGGGGTCCAGCCGGAGGATCCACCGGAGGGGCAAGTTCCTCGGTTCCACGATTCTGGCATCACTGGTCGTAAGGACAGTTTAGGACGGTATATATGCAAACAGAGGAAGATTCAGGTAGTAGCGGGAAAGGTGTTGTCGCACTGTCCATCCGTTGGCGAGCATAGGAGGTAGCCGCCACAGTACTGTCAGTTGAGACACACTAATTGTCAGTTTAGTGAGTCAGACAGCCAGTGTCAATGGAATCATTTCAGTTCAGAATTAGAATTCAGTATACTTTTAGACACAAAAACGTACAGACTTTTTGTCATTCAGTCGACGATTGAAAACAATGGGGTTTCTGTTAGGAAATAATCATCCGTGCAGATCAATCCACTGAACTCGTCTATCGTAACAAGTCAATGCTCTCGATATTACAAGGACGTCCACAATAAATTGTTAACATGTTAACTTCTATAGAATTTCTTGCAATTGTTTGTTACACCCACTTAAGAATATTATTGAATTTGATTGGAGTCTTTGTAGTGTAAGAGAGAAACAGTCAATGAAAATGATAGTCTGACAGATTTATCCATTTCGTCACGATCACAACGATTTTGATGTTAATGTTATTTGTCGATGTAATTTTAATCCGCAATTGCTGTAGCAAACGTAATAATTTTGTTGTTCTTTTTGTTTCAGGTAAGTCTCAATCCAATGAAGCTTTGTTGTTCATTTTTGGTAACGTAGATAATACTTTAAATATATTAATGTATGTTTTTCATACGAAAACTAATATAATGCTTTATGTGTTTGATTAGAATTATGTTTATACTTTAACAGAGAAACTATCTTTTCCGTTCAAGTCTTCTATTTTATTTATACGAAATATAATCAGTTTTAGGAAAACTAAATCTCCTCCCATTTTATTGAAGTTCTGATTTTTATTGAGTCAAGAGAGGCGTACTTCTATTTTCAAACTAATGATCTTTGACGGTACATAATTATTATGTTACGACTGTTGTAGAGACCAAACTTTTATTCAAAAAAAGAATAAAATTTTTTTGGTTTAAAATACCTTGACAAGTAAATTTAATTTAATAATAATAATTGACATTTGTACAAGTATAAACAAGAGCACGCGTGTTTTACCACGCTACGTTGCGTCAAATAAAAAAATGTTATTCCATTTCTTAACTTATTTTTACATACAGAATCACCACCCGATCACTTTATTATTATTATTATTATTACTTTCATTATTATTAGATACGGTAATTCACTTAAGTATTACTTTCAGTTATGATAGTATAAAAAATTTTTTGTATGCAACTTGAATGATATCAATGATCGATAATACTGCAAAGTATATTTCTATGTTAAAATACTCTTTTCGGAGTTTTTAAGGTTGCGCATGTATTTGTGCATATATGTACATGAAGTGAATGATGAAATTATTACAGTTACTTTCATAAATTGACGACTTTACATTAAAGTAATCAATGTTTCATCGAATATTACGGCTATACGGAATATGTATTGTCTATTTATGAAGTTTTGATGTTTATAAATTCTAATTATACATTTAACAATTCTATAGGAAACATCATCTGTCACATAGCTATTTAATATAATTTTCTTACTGTAGTTTTGATAATTTCAGCATCCACTTTAAAATACACTTAAGGATGTTAATGGCATGAGCTGGAATTTATTTCCGACAAATTACGTACAAGATATTTTTTATATCATCGCAATTGAAGGAGATATTTAGGTAGCTATCTGTAGGTAGACAACCCTGAATAATATTGCCATCCATAATTGTATCTACGATAAAATGCGTGCATTATTTATGTAAAAAGAATAAATGCTTTTCGAAGACCAAATGATGTGATGGTTTACAATTTTTTCAAATAATCCGATTTTAGTGAACATTTTTCTGTGCCTATACATCTGTGGTGTATGCACCTGAAAAAACGCTAACTATGGATTAGAACGAGAATAGAGAGAAGAAGGGTTGTATAGTTTCAGAGATAGCATACAATTGATATCCTTATAGTTTATGAGTAGATCTTTATGTATTTTTGGATTCTGAAAATTTTCAAAATATGCTAGAGCATATAATCTGACAGAATTTAATACGATGTTTATTTATTTCATACCTACAAAGGCTACTATCACTGAAAATAAGATTCTGTTTGATTCCACTTTCTTAAAATTCATCTAAAAAAATTGCAGATTGCATAAACATACGCAGTATATTTATGAGTTATGAGCACTTGAAAGTATAAAAATAGCATCCATCAAGTACAAGAAAAGGTTTGTACACAATAAATAATTGTGCAAAGTTCTATAAAAATTGACTTCTGTCAGGCATCGAATATACCTTTCTTGCGCAAGACGAGATATTAAATTCTAAATAAATAGATTTCTAAATTCAATTTAGAAATAAAGAATATGTTAGAACAACTAATATGTGGAGGGCATCGAAACCACACAGCGTTCCTAACTTCCTAAGAAGTACAAAAATTTCAGTGCATATGAAACTTTGGATTGAATTTGTATAAAGATATTAATATGTACAGTGCATAATTATTTCTTCAGCGATAAAGAAAACAAAATGACAATTTACACTGACTGTCTTCTGAATGATTTTGTCTAGCTATTCACTACAATCCGATCTATTGTTTACGTTTGAAAATATTGACTTAACTGCTTTATCAACTGAATGTCTTAAAAGTCACAAATTTCTCGAACTACGTGTGCCATTTCCAGAGAATATTGGACTAACACTGATTGGCTCCTGAGCCGTTCATACAGCGAAAAGATACGTTTTGGTCAAAATAGTGCTGCATTTTTCAGTGACGCGCGCACGATGCAGCGTCTAGATTGCACGGGGAGGCGAGATGTCGCACGATTCTCGATTAAGTTCGCGTTAACGAACGGCGAGATTGAAACCGTGGTAAGAACGGAAACATCGGAGAGGGAAATATTGAAGCGGAACACCGTACCAGGAGGATTTCTCGTTTCGATTCCAGGACGTTACGTGTAGGTGTGTGCGCAGCATGCTGCCAGTCGCGCGGGGGTTCTGTTATTTTCGAAGCATAAGGCGTAAGTAAATAAAACGGCGTGAGCGCGCGAGATCATGCGGGGCTTTGTTGAAAAATATTTTTAAATCCCGGGGTAGCGTGTCGTTCCGGGTTCCGTGACTCACGTAAACGGTCCGCTGTTCCGGGTGAAGGATACGATTACGCGCGGAAGAAAGATAGGCATTGTTAGCTCCGTGATCGAGCTTCCCTTTGAAATCGATGCGGATACGGTCGCGCGGGGTCCGCCATGCCATGGCAGCGGCCGGGTCGCGGAAATGAAAACGAAAAGAGCTTTGCCGCGGTCTACCAATGAATTCACGGCACTGTCGAACAGCTTTTAATTACAGTATTATTATCATCTGGATTACGGCATCTGAATTCCTTTCATCTCAGTTTATTCTCGAACACGTTTGAAGCGATCCCATTCTAAGCTTTGCAAGCTCGTGAATGAATATGGAATCGTTTGCAAGGACGTTTGAAAATAAACGACTCCGTTGGACAAGATTATTCTACATGCAAAAATATTTTCGTCTAGACTCGATAGCAAGGTTCGAATGAGACTACTGACTTTTATAAATCAAAATTATTTGACGAAGTTTTAATCGGAGATCACATCTTTTCTATTTCAAATGAACTTTATATATTAACACTTCTTAGACTGTGGATTTTATGCATTTATAAACACAATTACATTCTCTTCAACTTATGGCGGCTGTTGAATTTATGAAAAGATGGAAAAAAGAGAAGGAAGCGTTTTGTCTTAGGCCCGCTAGAGGACCCGTCAGTAAGGCTATCTCGCTGACCCGTGCCTTAGACGCGGTCTATATGATATGATTTGATTCCGAAAAATGAATGTATAACAAGTGTATTTGTATATGTATATATATATATATATATATATATATAAAATATTGCACATTCGGCTCCAATATAACTGCCTCAGGGCTCTGCTACCTCATCACCTCACGTTACCCAACACTACCCTACAATTTAATGGCCAGAAAACAATATTAGTTTATTAAAATAAATTCTTTTACTACTGGCAACATTACGTTTTTGCTTACATATATAATTATATCTAACTTTAACATAGTTATTAATTATACACTTTATAAGGTGTATCCTATGGTCGTAAAGTGCATTTTGATCATTGCAATGGTTGAGTCAATTTATAAATAAGTTATATGTATCTATTTCCCGCATGATTACATTGCAAATACGCGCAACTAGTATTTAAAGTTGCCTATAGACAGTGTTGGGATATGGTGCAAGATTTCACGCGCATACGCGGCCAAAACAGTAATGTATCTATATCATGATGACAGAGGTAGTGGAGCCCTGAGACAGTTATATTGGCGGAAATGTCTCGAAATAATCTGTTCCGGACAAAAAGACTTCAGGATGTGTCCTACGAGTTACAAAATATACATAAATACACATGTTATACATTCATTTTCAGAATCAAATCATACCAATTTTTTAAAATTCTGCTGGGTGCTCAAGGTACCCCATTTTATCGAGAATCTTACTTTACTGAGGCTGAAATCTCCGCGCATGCGCGTGAAATCTTGCACCATATCCCAACACTGCTTATAGAGCGCACCACAGTGTTTGCCATCCAAGATGGCCGACAAGTTGATACCCCTTCCGTCTTTCGCCTCACGCCCGCAGCATAATGTACAGTCCTTAGATCCGTGACTTATAGACCCGGCATAGGTATAGTGTGTGCATAGGATGCAGTGTTCCGAGATATAAGAGTATCTGCTACCCACAAGTCACGATTCGAGATAATTCAAAATGGTGGACAGCGCATGAGACGAGAATTTATTCGTCGAATAAAGATCCTTTTTTTATTCGAATCTTCGAATAACGAATAAAGATAAAGTATCTTTTATTCGAATCGTTGTTTAAATAATTTTTTATCTAAATAATGCCCAACTCTGATTGTATTTGACATGTACATGTATACTGCTCTTACTATTCTTTTTTAAATAAAGTAAGTTGTGAGGAAATAAATACAGATTTCATATTATCAACTTTTACATTGAAATTTAACTTTTTCCAAATTACAATCAACAAAATGAGTTAGCCATATTTAAAATAATAAGAGCAATGTAAAAATGAACGAGTAATGAAATAAAATACATGTATTTATATTACAGTTACAGTTTCCATAAATATTTATACAAAATGAGATGCGACGACGATTCCCCTTACCATTCTAACACTTCACCTTCGCGGTACTGCGATTTCTCAACAGGCTATAGCAATTTGCCCACAAGCGTCGTATGCTAGACAACTTAATCTCGGAACAAAGCTAACTATCTGAAGCCGGGTCTATAAAAGTATATATGGTCTAAGTTTAGAGCGTTATATACTGGGTGTCCCAAAAATGTCTCGGTTCCTTCAAAGGGGGGGTTCCTGATTTCATTTGAAGCGACATTTCCCTTTGCAAAAATGGCCGTTTCGGCTTTGTTAAGGAGTTATTAACGAAAAACACGGACCAATCAGAGTGCGACGTAGAGGCGTATTGGCAGAGACGGTCGCGCGCGACAGAAGTCGAGCGATGGTGATACACCGCGGTCGAAAGCAAGGAACAAACAAGAGAAGAAAATTTTTCGAGTCCTATGTCGGATAGTTCAAATTTGAATATGTTGTAGTCTTTAGTAACCTATGAACGAATCTCGAAGGATTTTTCGAAACCTTAAAAAATGTTGGTTTTGCAGACGTGTAAAGAAAAGTGGCAACTTTTTCTCATTAAATTATAGCACTAGAACTAACGTACCGAGGAAAATGAGTTTTTAGGAGCTTATAGTGAACACATAAGAGTATCTATTGAAAATATTTCGATTTGGAAGAAATGGTTTTTTCACCATTTATTTTGCAAATGTTTTAAACAAATGCAATTTTCCTATAGCCGGGACTTTTTTAAAAATTTGAAAAAAAACTTAGTGACAGCTCCAAGTCTCCTCTTCACGGACCTATTTTTGAAAAGGCAGGCGCTTTAAAATTATTTAAAGCGAACGCTGCACCGCGACATTACAGTCTCGAACGGCCCCGAAGGCGCGCGGCACGAACAGCACCGCACACTCTAACACCGTCAATACTGAGAAAACCTTGCTTACCTTGGTTCTCCTGTAGAGCCCCAGCGAGGTGAAAATGATTCCTGTATTCACAAATTATTCTGTGTGCAACATTGAACCTGCCTACTCGTTAAATTCACAAGAGCATTTTAATTATTCGCTCTATGAAATTATCAAGCAGAAGGGGTCAATGTCCTTTCACTGCACAAACCGGCCCACATTGTTAATTTATTCACGATCACAGTAAAACTATTCACATATATCCATTGGGTCCACAAACGTTGAATGAAATCCACACAAATGATTTACAGAAGTCCACATATCACGCACAACTAGTTCACATTTGATGCACGTAAATCGACTGTTTCGATTGCCCGTGCACGAAAAACCGTCCGTCCATGTTCGCGATCGTAGGAAGACTAGTTTAGGACAGCTGACGAGGTTAACGGCCTCTCAACAGCACACTAAATGAGCGCCCCTAAACCGAGAGTCACTCGCAGGTACGCTTGTACCCTCGAGTGACGCACGCGGGGGATCCGCGTGTCTCAGGGAGGTGTTGTCGTAGCAGGTAATAAACCAGGAATGCGCCTTGACTTCTGGTTGCCAAATGTGTACAGTAGGTAAATAAAATGCTAAAAGTTTTAACGAACAGTAACGGCATTTTGGGAATATTGCTACTACCCTTTCTTACACCGGTATATCGAATACCGGTATTTTGTGCTAATTTGCAATTTCGTGAAACCGGAATTTGCTAAGGTAAAATACCGGTATTTTCGGTATTAGCTATATATGTATAATAAATATTTGTTTGGGGCATCTACTCTTACTTGAAATTTACAAATTAATTTTTCCGATAACGAATTCGATTTAATATCAAAAACTGTATCAGCTCTGCTTCCAATAAAGCTGGCTCTGGAAGCATTATGTCGTAAGGATTTCAACTTATTAACAGCGAATGCAACAATAAATTTCATGTTGCAATCACTTAAAGATCAGGACACGCCACTGTCCGAAGAATTATAACAGTGCATTGAAAATTCGTATACAGGAAAGGCATAGTGAACTAGAAAATATTTTAAGGTATTTACATAATTATAATGACTTTAAAAAAGAAAATGAAAAGGAAGAAAAGAAGCTAACAAGATCAAATTTAATTAAGTTCGTCGTCAATTTCTACAAACACATTTATGAAAAGCAAACACAGATTTTTCCAGAAGAATTCGTTGAGATGATGTTGATGTTAATATCGAAGAAGAATTGTCTCTCGAGAAGAAATTACAATTAGCTGCAAATAAAAAAATTTCCACGGACAATAATAAAGAAAATAGATTTATCCACAACCGTCAGACGAGAGACCGAGTTATTAAAAGACGAAGGACATCGAGGCAAATATTTGGAGAAAGTATATCGCTCATTATTAACAGTACCACTAACCAGCGTGGATGCGGAAAGAGCATTTTCAACTGCAGGTAATTTTTGCAGAAAAATACGTTCCAGGCTTACGGACAGTTCAATAGATGCATTATGTTTTTTACAATCATATTTCAAAAATATGCAGTTAATAAATCAGTTAATGTTTTTTTTCTATTGAACAACTGTGTTTTTGTTTTTTTGGTCCGGTTTTGCAAAAACCTAGTGGCCATGAAAACGGCCAATTTTCATTCCAGCAACTGTTCGATGGAACCGTGTTTTCAGCGTTATACTTTGGTGGCCCTGAAAAGGGCCGATTTGGTTGGATGCTCTGTTATGATTCTTTTTATCGCGGCCGTGGTATTGCCGTTGCATTGCGCGTAGATCCAGAACATGTACATCTCCTGCGACGAATACATTGCTGCTGGATTGTTCACGATCGAATGATGACTATCGACTGGTTCTTAGACAGTATTTGCGAACCGTAAGCAAGGCGATTGGGCTCCTTCGATGCCCCATGTGCTCTGCACGTTTTTCGAAAATGGTGAGAACATGGAAAAAGGAGTAGGAAGCGTTTCGACCTAGGCCCGCTAGAGGACTCGTCATCAGTAAGGCTATCTAGCGGACCCGTGCCTTAGACGCGGGATGTCGTAAGGACAGTTTAGGACGGTATATATACAAACAGAGGAAGATTCAGGTAGTAGCGGGAAAGGTGTTGTCGTAATGTCCCTCTGTTGTCGAGCATAGGAAGTAGCCGTCACAATCTTATCGAAAGAAGAAATACATTTTTATTGAACTTCCGCTTTTTACTGTTACTACAGAAAAAGAACAGAAAGCATATTGTGACTTTGATATAATTTCATTGTGCCGAACGGTTCAACTTTTCACTTTTAAGAAATTACAAATTTCTAACTTACATAAAACAGTATGGAATAAAAGTATTAGTTAATTTCACTGTATTTTACAACAGTTTTCTTGGAGCAGGAAAGGTAAAAGTCCAAAAGTTACAGTTTCGTATAATTAAATGAAAATTTTAGTAGGTTCATCGAACTCTGCTTGATATTGTTCCAAAATTAAGTACTGAAAAATTGTTATGAAGAACTGAAATTTCCTACCATTATCTGTTTTTGTTACGGTTCCTAGTTTGGTTTTCATATCAGGTTCATTACCGTTACTTTTGTGAGTTTATATCGGTTCCGAAACGGTTATAGCATCGATTTTTGGTTATTATCTGTTTAAAAATTTATTCTCAACTATAACTTTCGTACTTTACCGTTCCGTTTGTACAAACTAAAAGCAGAAGAAAATATTTCACGCATTTTATTATGTGTAACTACTTTTATTATATTTTTATTTTTCATTTTTATATTAATTACGATATAAAATGATTTCAGCGTTATTTATTTCAACCCCTTGTTAGAGATCAATATTTCGTTAATTATATCTACGTATACAGTAACCTGCAGCTGCAATAATTAACAATGTCATTACGGAAAAGTCGATACAAGAATAAATTTTAGAATCATTTATTTTAAATGTACGAAATTTAATTTTCTCATATCAATTTTATACGAGTTATCTCAGAAATACGAAACACAAAAATATGAAACATACAATCAATTTATTTTGCATACGCGGCGAATACAGTAAAATTCAAATTGTTCAAATAATTTCAATACGTTCAATATTAATTAAAAAGTCGTAGAAATTCTGTAATCTTTCTACCTTCATTTCTAAAGGTCTTTGACAGTTATTTTGCTCATTTTATTATTTTAATTTCAGTTACCACGGGCGAAGTTTAAAATGTTCAAGTTGTACAAGAAAGCATCCTCATGAAATAGCAATTATGTTTCTGACATATGTTGCCATGTATGTGTAAAAAATTATAAATTAATACAAAACAAATTACCGTTCAAAAATTTACAAAGCTACCTTAGTTTGCTGTCATAAGTGTAACAAATTTGATTATTAAAACTACCAATGATTGTGTAAGCGCATTATACATTAACGATTTAATACGACACGTTACTTTTCATGTAGAACATATTGTTAAGCACCGTTAAATGAGATCGTTCTCTTTATTATAAAATTGTTGATTTCCATGCTTCCTTTTACATCACCATTCCTGTGCCGAGCATTTTTCATGGGTGTTTTTAATTGAATACCACCATTTTAATTTTGGAATGTGAAATGAAACATTTTTAAACTTCTCATTCAGAAGAGAATTTGTGCTTCCTTTTAAAATGATTAAGGAACACAGTTATGAAAATAATTATAAAGCAGAGATTAGTACTTTGTTTTCTATTTCATTGTTTCTTATTTCATTTCATTGTTAAATCATCACCATTGTACATAATAAAGATATGCAACATATATGATATTTGTAAAAATTGATTTGCTCTTTCACGTTGTCATAAATGGTAGCTTCTTCATTTTCTAATTACAATGGCATATAAATCTGAAGCTGTTCAAGATTGAGTATAAAGTGCATCCCAGAAACTTTTCTTCATCCGCCGTGTCAAATGAAATAAATTTTGTTATTTTGAAAAGCTACCATACAAGAAGAAGGACGCAGTTTTTACACGTTCTCGTTGTCCGAGCATCCAAAGCTGGAATATTCAGATTGACGAAGACTTCTTTAAAAGCGATAATAACCAATCATCTCTTAGGTAGATTACAATGTCGTTCTACAAACTTTAAAGAGGCTTTAAAGTTAATTCCATTTGTAGAGTTTGTTGTTTTCACTTAATTGTAGGTATAATTTATTGGATTTTTATTTGAAATCTTCGTGACCCATATATAGGACATGTGGAAGTGTTAAGTAATCTGGCACGATTGCTTTAACCGTAATCGTTGAATGTATCTTATCAAACTATTGTCAGTCTATGGCATAGACCAGAATGCCTGAATAAACTCTATGCATAAGACCGGTCATTGGAAAGTGCAGATGGTCACCGTTGACCTCGCAGCAGTTGACGAGTTAATGCACCTGCACGTGTACGTGTACTTACATACTGCTTTCTACGCCTGACATTAGACAGCCGTTTCCACTGTGCTTTAATCCCTGAGCATGGACGTGACAGGTATTACATCTGTTGAAAAGTTCTGTCGTTTTTCGAAGCGTCGCGCGCAGTCTACCTCGCGATCTATTCAATTCACGGCGTATTCTAAACACAGCGAACGCGTTGTTTAAAGTGAATTCGAGCCCGTGAGCGTGTTCTGAAGCGGTCGCTTGCGACACTTCAAACGATTCAGCAATTCAGATTCGACAATGAACACGATTCTTCCTTTGGTACCGAGCATAAAACAACGTTGTTAATCTTCGATGGCCTTGTGAAACAGGAATCGACTATAAGCCTTTCGGGATGCTTACACCAAGGAAATTTGAGTTATTATACGATTCTTCGTGTAACATTGAAAACAGAAATAGTTCTGTAGTTTTTGTAATGGACTCTCTGTGATTTATTCAGTAATTATGTATGTCTTCGTATATTGTCTGCTACACGTTAAAAATCCTTTTATCATATTTGCTTTTCAACTCGGCGAAAAGATTATGAAAATTAATACAAATAATATTATAAATCTGTTGATTAAATAATAGAGTTATAATAATATCCAAGGGAATTTTAAATATTAATTGTATAATTTTCTTTACAATGCAAAAATGAAAATTTCATGTGGCCTGTATTTTTTCTTCAATATGTATAGGCTTCTTACACAAATGCATGCAAAAATGGATTAACATTTAAATTAAAAATTAACGCAAAGATGATGTTCTTTATACACATAACTCGCAGCTTTACCAAAACATTTGATCAATCATATTTCTTTCTTACAATTTTGGTATTTTGGTTCTAAACTTGAGATTTTATGATTTTATAAACACTGGACCATCGTGTATTGCAAAAGACTTTAAACATGAAGCAATATAAAATAGTAAAGTAGCACACTACAGAATTAGTCGAATTAAAACTATTATTTACGTTGTTTATTCTTAGCGAAATCACTACATGTTGCAATTGATATTTATTGCCGATACACATGCAGTGAATTAGAAAGTATAATATTACTTTTTTAGTGCAAGAAACGTAATCTTGTATGTAATCTTTTTTTGCCTTTGCATTACCTTTTCAGCAACGAAGGTGACCTTCATTTTTTTAGTCACCTTCAACGTCATACAAGGTCATAAATTGAAGAAACATTTTGAATAATACGTATTAACGTGTTTAGAAATATTCTTTATTGACATGGCTACAGTAAATGTTTAATATGACTTCGTTGTGCATGAATGCATATTTCGGTTCCATTGCTCATATTCTTGGTAGCTTCTCTTAATGTTGTCGGACATATTAATGCACATGCATGTATTATTTTGCTTTTCAAGTCTTCTACATCTCTGGACGGTGTATTGTAAAAGATATGTTTACAAAACATTACGTATGAAATATCCAAAATTTTTCTTTCATTTCTCACCTCGTATGACCTCGAAGGTCATTTTTTTCATTTCACTCACATTTTCATATGATAAAAAAAATATATAGCATTCCATTTAATAAATTGAAGGCCACCTTCATTTCTAAAAAACAGTGTAAAGACAAAAAATTACATACGCCATGACTTTGTTTGCAAAAAACAGCATTTCTTTTTCCTCTTTCACTTTTTTCCAATATTTATTATTTGCGAGAATAACGCTGGCTAGTAATATCGTGAACATCCGGTATGTCTCCATTATTATTAATATTCTCTTAAATCATTTTACTTATGACTTTATTCGACTGATTATTTTTAGCGTATTTTTCTTTAAATAATCTAAACGGATATTGTTTCTGTCGCGGATCTTCGGGCGCACACTTTCAAGTTATTAAAGAATAAAAGATAAAGGAAGAGAAAAGCTAGAGGTAGCGAAGAAAAATGCTTCAAATAGTAAGCGTTCATGGATGAAAATGAATTTCAAGCACAACGATGCGCTCGGGTTTCGAGCAGATGCGTGTTTGAAGCGGATCCCTGTACACGGTTCAGCGTTATAAAATACGATGCAGTTGAGGTATCGATAATACGGGATACCTCGGGCAAGCATTGTGGCTTCTTTTTCCTTTTCCGATAAGCAGTTGGCTAGAGAGGCAGTCGATAAAAAGGAAGCGATTCGAATTCTTCAAACACCTTTGATGCTGACCGATTATACAGGCTTCACGGTTCAAGTAAAACCTTTTCGCCGGTGTTCCGCGAGAGATACGCGATCTTGCCGACAAGCCAAGACCGAGGAACGTTATAACACTTATAACTTCCTTGATTAAGTCGCGCTTGAACGAGATCGATGGGGAAGTGCCGGCAAGAAAGAGGGAACGAATGATGTAAGATGGATAGGTCTCCGCTCTGAAAGATGAAAACACCTCCCAATACGCTTCACACATGTCGATATACGAGGTGAATCAATTAACACTTTAACTAATAACTTTAAATAACACTGTTTAGTGGAAGTCACTATCGATGGGAACATTTATTTTACGTCGTTCCACTTAAGAAATTTTAAGGTCTCGGAGAGAGATATGCTGCTTCAAAAAAGGTATATACGTCAAATGATAGAGTCATATCGTGTTCTAATATATCTAGAAAATAATTAATTTACAATTAATACTATATATATGGCTTCTGCTTTTTGCCTACACTCCTCATTCCACCAACCATAGATTCTTCCCAATATGTTTTAATAAAAAAGAAAAAACCTATTAGTTTCCTAAAATTTGACCAAATCCTCAGTACTGTATTATTATATTATCATTTACAAAACTTTTCACTTATAAGTAATATAAGCAATTATATATTAAATATATTATAAGTAATACGAGTATATAAAGCGTTACAGACGAATATCTCCAAAAATATTGATTATAAGAAAAAATGTTTCAGATGAAAGTTGTTCAGTACTGAGGGGGGCATCATGTGGTGGAACTTTTATTTTTCCCGGTGGACACTCCAAGGTGAGGTGAATGTCAATTTCCTTTTTTTAAATAGAACGATGTTTTTTTTACCACCAGTATGTGTTCAAAATGATTATTGGTAATGAAAGTAAACTGACTATCTTGCAGAAGAGCACAGTAATACATAAATACGTTTGTTATCATTTCATTGATAATAACTTTGATATTGTCCTGAGTAATGCTGATATTGAACGAATGTTATTATTTTGGTGTGACGGTCGAAGGCACGACCTAAAGTACAAATAAAACGATCACACCCTTTCTGCATTTCCCTGCAAGTTTAACTTGAATGACCTTGAGTCATAGGTAATTGAACTCAACTTAAAACGCACTATGTGATGGTGGATAAAAAAACATTTCATTTCATTTAAAAAAAGAAAGTTGACCTTCACCTCACCTTAGAGTGTCCACCGGGAAAAATAAAAGTTCCACCACATGATGCCCCCCTCGGTACTGAACAACTTTCATCTGAAACATTTTTGCGTATAATCAATATTTTTGGAGATATTCGTCTATAACGCTTTATAATTTCCACCCTTTATTACAAGTAATTATGCAAGGTGTCCCGCGACTCATGGTCAACCGATTAGGAGTCGAATCTGCATGTAAAAATGAGTGGTGGAAAAAGAATAAAGTTTTTTATTTGAAGCCCTTTTTAATTTGAAGATTTTTTTATTTTCTTATTTATTTTATTTTCGAGAAAATCGAGTTTAAAGAT
The DNA here is from genome assembly GCA_913789915.3 of Sphecodes monilicornis. Lineage (NCBI taxonomy): Eukaryota > Metazoa > Arthropoda > Insecta > Hymenoptera > Halictidae > Sphecodes > Sphecodes monilicornis. The sequence continues at coordinate 1,851,335 of OU565295.1, read as the reverse complement.
TCATCAGACGCCACAGCCGATTTCTATCTAACGGTACGCGTATTCGCTGAATTTTCAAACTCGATTTACTCGAAAAGGAAGTTTCAAATTGTCAGGAGATTTGGGATAATAAAAACAATGCTTTATTATCACACTTTAATTATAATATGTTAAACTATATATATATATATATATATATATATATATATATATATATATATATCAAATGCGTGCGTTTCACATGACTGCGTGGAGGAGACTGCAACTTCTCGATGCAAACAACCAAAAGACGCTACTGTCGAACGACACGCCACGAACAATTAATATATTTATACATGCCGATAATCTAAAGCCCGTGTATAGCACTTATCGATTTACACTTTCTTACACAAATGAAAGAATGTTATTCTTTCTTTTCGAATCATATTACATGTAGAATCACCTCCTAATCGGTTAACCATGAGTCGCGGGACACCCTGCATATTAAATATATTATAAGTAATTAAGTAATATAATATACATATAGGAGGTTCAGTTAGTATACAGAAACATATAATTGAAGTATTTTGGAAAATGATATTTCTTATTGTATAATTGATAAAAGTTACATCAATTCTATCTAACGTTTTTAATTCAAATTGAAGATCACAAAACAATGATATAAAACAATCATATAAAAAAACGATTTTATTTGTTACGCAACCCACTGTTACCAAGTACTACACATACACTGTCACTACAATATTTATTGTTGCATGTTGAATGTAACACATAATAACGATATAATTCGCGGGATAGAATTTAGACGAATTATAATTGCTTGTTTAGTATGCATTGGCAACTTTCGCCTTAAGTTTAGAGAGGCACAGCACATAGTTCTTGAGCCGAGAACCAGAAAACTAGCGCTGCATCATCAATCGATACCGATTCGTAAAATTTTATTTGCAGCTTCCCTTATTTCAAGGCACAGTTCGACCTGCCGGAACCATCCCGAGAGTGTTAAAAGATATGAGAGTCGTATAATTTTTATGATGGTCGATGTGCTTTTTCTTTTACTAGATTATTGTCGATTCCGAGCAGCATGTTTCAAATTTACGTGAATTTGGTAATCTTGCCGTGAACCCAAATCTTTTTTAGCGTCTAAGGCCGTGATGGGCACGGTAGGGCCCCCTCAAACGTCTGCTTCTCCCACCAACCTCTCTTTCATGCGCGACGCCTGCGCAGTGTTCGCGACCGGCAAAACACGTCCTTCCTCTATGGTAACGGCGGATGCTTTTTTTTTTTAAATATGTTTATTGTCAATAAATTTGTACAGGCTGGTGGGGGACTGTGAGCGCTATGGTGGGGACGGTTTTGTCTCAATTGAGACAGAAATGCCCATCCCTGGTCTAAGGTCTGTCTACTGACTTTTCATTTGTAGAAGGTGTTTAAAGTGTTGACTATCGTTAGCAATACTGTAATCTTCTAGCTATCAAGTATGTCGTAATTCTCGTAACATCATGACTTTTGCAAACGCATGCTGCAATAATACGTTGTTACGTATCTCTATTGAGGTTGTTGATGCTTCTTCATGCACAATATATTTTACCGTTTCTTATTGCAAAAAATTCAAAAATGTTAAATCAATTTAGCCGGTTGATCCTTCGCGCCTCGACTACCGAGTTTATGCAACTCACTTCTTGTAGTAACTACGTACTATGCTGGTCATCCTTTGTACATTTGGAGGTACGTCTTCCAATAAAATTTCCTTATCGCTGCAAGTTGTTAAGCGCACTTCAACCAGCACATTTTATGATTAATCAGACCACTTAGTCGGTATTTGGGAGATTAGTGTTGTCATCACTTTGAACACTCTCTATAAACATAAGTTCTATCTATCCATCAAACCTTCTATCGTTAGAATTATAGAAGTATGATCTTTTGCTTTCAATTTAGTTGACCTAGTATATTAATTTGTCTTAAACAACTAAATCCATAGAAGATTGTTTGTGTTAGATAATAATAGTTTTGTCGATCTTTCTCTCCGAACAGTGTATCTGTTGTTAATAGTTCCTAACCGCTTTAGGGACACTGACACATAAGAGTGAGTTACGAAAAACAGAACACTCGAATTTCACTGTGGGTACGAAGGATGAAGGAACGTTTCAAAAGTAAAATGAAACCGTTCGAGGAGGCCAATATGATTTTTAACGTCATTTCAAGGTAATCGATGTTTTTTAAATAGCACTATATATATTTCATCTTATTATGTGATTTTTAATGCCGGAACGAGTTCAGCGACCTAGGACACTATGACATTGAAATGATCTTAATAAGTTCAGAGCTCTAAATTCCATTATATAGAAAATGTCAACGTTTAAAATTCGATTTCCTGGGCAGCTGGTGGAAGATAATCTTCACCTAAATGTATCCCTTGATTCCTATTTGTGGGGTAAATTAAAAGATGATGCTTATAGAGAACAAATTATTCACCACAGTGTAACTATCTCACCTAAAACAATCAGAGGAGTAATTGAAAGTCTTATCAAACATTTTCATAAAATAAATGTATCTAAATTTGGTGTCATTTTATTTTAATTTCCGAACTGAAGATCATTTCAAGGTCATAGCGTCCTAGATCGCCAAACTCGTCTCGACATTAGTCATCAGATAATGAGATTAAAAATACATGGTGCCATTTAAAGAAACATCGATGTCCGAGAAATGACGTTAAAAAAATCTCAAAATCTATTGATGTCGCCATATTACATAGAGTTGAAATGATGTCTATAATATGACCAATTTTCGTTCCGTCTTTAGCTTCGATAGAATCAAGGTTCCGTTTTCATGAATGCTGAAGTACGGTTAAATTTTCTGTAATGTTTCCTAACCACTTGTTTATCAATTTCTTAGTCGGTCATGAAAAATCAACAGCGCGCAGATTGTTGACAAGCGTTGCTTTTTCTTTGCTCTCATTCGAATGTTTCGTTTTCTGCGATAATTGAAACGAAAATATTTACGCCATTGGTACAGCGCATTATAATTTACCAGTTTTCGTTTGCCGCATGGCACACTAAAACCCAAACGCGAAATACTCGGCGCGATTGTTCGGAATAATTGCAACTACGGCAGGTACAGCATATCGCACATATTGTTCTAGTGAAAAATCTGCCATGCACAGTATGAACACTGTATTTGTTTATTGTTCGCGGTTGATCCGATGATCGTTTGGACCTTGAATGTATTTGCATTCCGTGTGCCGACTAGGTTTTCGAAATCGAAGGACTACTTTCCCAATAGGAAGGAATGAATCATAACGTTTCTAATTAACGACTATATTTCCATAAGGGAGGAATTTCAACAATAGGTAACAAACAAAGAATCGACGGGTTTACAAAGGTATCTATACAAACCTCTGCGCGAGTCAACGAGGCCAGAGTTCCAAACGAGACTGTCTAACAATTCTAACAATTGTGACAATTTCAACAGTTCTGCTAATTCAGGTCTGACAAATCTGGCTGGAGGACTCCGAGTTACCATACTTAATACCTCGGTCCTGTCTACCTAATGGCATTTTTCTCCCTACTCCCGAAAAATTGAGGGTGGCTACACTTGACGGCTTGAAGCGGGCGTAAAGGGTCCCCTAGACGATCAATAATATTGTCAATACGCCCATGAATAATATTGACGAGGCGTATTGAAAGGGCATATTGATATTGGGAAGTTCAGTTGTCAATATTTCGTCAGTCTCGACTCGGACGCAGTGATGGTATATCGTTGCGGTTTTCTCGCGCATGCGCGACGATTTTAGCGTCAGTAAAGTACAAAGTTGGGCTAAAATGGGGTACCTTGGTCACCCTGCATAGTTTCGCAATTTTTTTTTCGATTTTCAAATATGAATTGACAAGTGGCTCCTTCTCCAATACTAGTTGCCATTATGAAATCGAATATATTAACATTAACTTACAAAAATTTCGAAGTACGGTCGTCTCGTCGTGTCGTCTTGCACTCTTCTGTGCGGTTTCCCGCCAATAACAGTTCTCCCCTAGTTTCCCCACAAACATAAGACGTACGGTACGTTCCTGCATTTAGTCGCGCATGCGCGAAAAAACCGAGACCATATACCATTACTGCTCGGACGTCGTACTGGTCGTACAGGCAAAATAGGTGGCAGAGTACGCAACTGTTTTTCAAAACAGTGCGTAGTCGCCGTATTGATAGCTAGATTGACGAGATTATTTAAGCGTATTGACGGGAGCTTCAATAGTATTGGTGAACCTACATTGACAATATTATTGATCGTCTAGGGGCCCCTAAAGAAATCGCCAGGGTTGCATAAATTAAAACGCACGGGCGACAATAGGTGATGTTCGCGACGTTTCCACGATGTCCAAATCTTGACGTCCGAAACCTGGGAAATCCCAAGCATCTGGCAATGATACCACGTCACATCACCACATACAAGCCTCTAGAGAATTGTTGTCAATATGTTTCGCTTTATTTTTCTTACACATGGAGCAGTACAGTAATGCGGATTTTACTTTCTTTTGCCGCGTTCTGTCGTGAACTGTTCTTTTGTATACGAGCATAGGCTGTATAAAAAAAATTCAATGTTTGTATAAATCTTTATTGAAAATGTCCGACCGCATTGGAATGTCGTCTTTTTTCTCTTCAGTCCTCGATTCGAAACAGATACTTTTTCGATTCTGTTTTATGACACAAATCCTGGAGCGTCAAAAATTACTAAAAACGTGTGCTTTCATCGGGCGATGCGATTTCCAGACGAAAATACCTCACGAACGAGCGCCCGCGACCACTTGGAATATAACACTGTCGTTTTTATTGAATATTCGTTTCGACGCAGTGAATAAAGAATATTCCAATCGGTTGCCTGGAACGCTGTTATTAAAATTGCACATTGCGACCGACTTTGCCCTGTGCTACCAATTTCATAGATTTTGGATGCTATCGATGCTTTGAAGAAAATAACTTCGTCGTATTATTTACAATTATTCATGGACACGTAAAATATGTAGTAATCGTTCCTGAAATAAAAGTTTTACATTTTTTGTGCTAAATTTGTACAGAGCTATAAGAGCTTTTTTGGGAGATCAGTTATATCAAGCTTTACAATGACGCAAAAGCGGATTATTTTGTGCATCCTTTCTTAAATTATGCACGTGTGTACTTGCTGGACAACGAGGGGAATATCTACACGATATTGATACTTTCTGTTTTGTTCACATGAAATCGAGTGTTTTTACTCGTACCACACTTCAACGTTCCACAATTTATTAAACATAAAGACAGTTCGTAAAGTTGGAATTGTTTTGAATTGTTGCGTTCGTGTGATGGTTAGGTAGATTAATACAAAATAAGTTAATATAATACAAACAAATTTTTGTTTCTTTGAATTTTTGTAAAATTTGAATCGTACGCGTTAAAAAGACAACTCGTATAAAAAGAGAACGTAAGAAAAATGCAGAAAGTAAGGACACGGTAAACATAAGCACAATATTTCCTTTTAACCTTCTTACAATTAACACAGACAATTTTTATTCTACATAAACATCCGCAGTATAGTAATGATCGAATGTCCATTTACATCACGATACTTTTCAAATCGACGGATTGGTGATTGCCCTACATTAATTAATGAATCGCACGACATTTTGCCACATTCAGGGATAATACTTTGCTTCATACCAGCCTTTGTGGCTGGAGCTTCAACTTTTATACTTATTCTTGTGAGTCGATTTAAATCAAGATATTTCTTAAAATAATGGCTTTTTGACATACATAAAGGTTAACACTTTTTTTATAGGGAATGTCGAGCTGTATCGATGAGTGCATTAAAAAATATGTGATTCTATTTAAAAAAACACATGGTCGACCTTCACATGACCTTAACTCGTCCCCTACACCCGTGATGGGCACGGTAGGGACCTCTCAAACGCCTGCTACTTCCGCCAACCTCTCTTTCATACACAAGGTCTGCGCGCTGTTCGCGACAGGCGAAGCAGTTTCTTCCTCAAATTGTAATGGCAGATGCTGGTGGGGGATAGTGGGCGCTATGGTGGGGACGGTTTTGTCTCAATTGAAACAAAAATGCCCATCCCTGCCTTATACAATATGCCCCCCTCGAAATCATTAAAAAATCGCTTAAAATATTTTCGTTACATATTATAGTAGTGACACAAACCAAATTTCAGAATCAGGTGAGGCACCCTCAATACCTAAAAGTACCCTAGTAAATTTTTACAGAATTTTAATAATGGCCCAGTGTGATATTTCATAGTCGACTAAATATAGTAAATATCAGCCAAAGGTTAATTCGAGTTAAACGAAAAGCGTACAATCAGAATTAGATGTGCACGATAACATAAAGATACCTATGTTCGTTTTGGAAGAACTTGGAGACAAATTGCTTGGTGTGGGACGGTACATTATCTTGCCAAAGGATCCATTCAGTATTTTTGAAAGGTTGAGAAAGCTGCGAGCGTTCTTGCACAATGGATCAGCAGCGGTATGGTGTATATTCGCATAAAGGTCCGCAGGCCCTTGTCATTTCATCCGTTCCATCCGGAACACGTTCATCACCGACGGGATTCTTCGTCGAGAGGAGTCTCGATCGTGCGCGAACGCTCGTCAGTGTCCGATTTCAATTGCCGATACGATTAGCCGAAGGAAAGGCGAGCTCGGGCACGAGCATGGGCACGAGCATGGGCACGAGCACGAGCACGCAAGTCCCGTCGCGCAGAAACGTTCGCTTTACGGTCAGCGCAGCCGAATGAGAAATAAGAGGGCACGTAGAATGGCGCCGAGTGACCCACGGAGCAAACGGATCGGCCTGTATCGCGTCGGACGAATGTATGCAGTTTTGTAGGCGGCTGAACACACGACACCGAACCTGCGGCACAATGGCCTTGTACGGACAAAGCCGGACAACAAAAGAAGCCAACCCGATAAGAGGAGGAAGATGCGAAAGGAGCGGAACTCGGTAACGGGCCGAGCCAGCCGTGATTTCGGCTTGCATCGAGCGTAACCCATTTAACCGCCGATAACGAAACCCACCCCCAACCGTATCTTCCTCTTCGTCTTCCTTCTCCCCTTCTTCTACCTCTCAACCACCTCCTCCTCTGCCTCCGCCTCCGCCTCAGCCACTGCCTCCGCCACCGCCTCCTCCGTCTCCTTCTTCTTCTTCTTCTTCTTCTTCGTCCTCTTCTTCTCTGTTGTCGTCGCCGTACCCCTCCGCGTTGCCGCTCGAAGAAACGCTTCTTCCGTTGGCGAAGAAACGAGCTCGGAGAATCTTTCGCTGCGAGACTACGATGGGGATAGATAGATAGGTTTCGAGATCCGGTGGAGTCACGTCAGCGAAAACTTGCGGTTTTTAGAAAGTTTGGATCTCTTAGATTGACGTCCTTTGCGAAAGCTCCTTTTTTGGACGCCCGGGCGCCGCTATTTTTCTCTTACTTTCGAGATCGGAATGAGAATCGCGCGTTTATCGTGGAATGTTGTGTATCCGATCGCTTCGATTGCTCTGGAAACCCTGTTTTAACACTGATTTAGGAGCCTTCTGTATATCGTCCAGTCTATATTGCTGGATCAGGGTATCCTATTCTTCGTTAATCCTTGTTATACCGTAAAGTATTTGGCACATTCGCTTGGAGCTACGAAACTTCGTCCAACAAACTAACTTTGTATGTCTACTACCCTACTACATACTACTACTCAAGTAGAGAACATTAAATCAAAACTCTGAACGTACATGCTGAAAGAATGACTTGCACTCATGTTAAAAATAGGAGAAATGGTAGCTACAGTCGGGCACAAAATTAAGTAAACACCTTTTAAAAACTAATAATTTTTTTTAAATTGTATCAGTCGGATTGAGTTGTTTTTGAGATTAGAAAGATTAGTTTACTAGCCAATTTATAAAAAAATTTATTAAAAATTACCATTGGCCGAAATTGCGAAGAAGAAAGTAAAGATCACTATTTTTAACCATTTGTCTGTCTATAATGAAAATTTCAAATATGTCTTTTTTAGGTTTAAATAATTTTGAACTATAAATAAATAAAGATGGCAAACATTATGAGAAACTGCGATCTATATGAATCGTAAGCCAAAAATTAAAATTCTTGTATCTTTTAATATATGTAGTTATTTTATGCATGTATATAACTTACACAGATCTATAAAAGGCATATTTTAAATTTTCATTATAGACCTGAGTCTATAAAAAAGTAATAAATATTGACTTTCACTTTTTTCTCGAAATTCCACGCAATAGTAATTTTAAGACCATTCTTTTACACATTACCTAATAAACTAGTCCTTCTAACATCACGAGAAAGTTCAAGTGTTGGATCCAATTTTAAAAAGTTATTAATTTTTAAAGGATGTCCACGTAATTTTGCCTCTAACTGCATACAGTGGTCGAAATAATTATAGGTTCACTGTGCAAACTATTGTACCCTGTTTAGTATTCTTATTTCTGTCTACGATGTGGAACGTATCTTGTGATGTTTGTTATTGTTTTGACTGGGTGTGGTCTATTCAGTGTAACAGTAGTCACTTGAATTTGTTATTGAATGTTATTGTGTTAATAGAGCGAAATAATTGTAGGTTCACAGTGATTTATTAAAAAGATACTTTTGATAATTCATAGTTTGAACAAATTTTATGATGTAAAAACAAAACTCATTAATGTTTGTATTTCAATATAAAATATATTCTCTTTTCATGCTTTTAGACCATAATGGATCATGAAAAGCCTTTGGACGATCCTGAAAGGGATTAATCACTGCTTCCAAAGACATGAATCATGCAAACAGAAAAATTGCAGAAATAATGCATAGATCTTTAAATATTGTGAACCATTTTGTACAATTAGACGATAAGTATGGCTCGAAAAAAAAATATATATAGGCCATCCAAAGAAGTTAATTCAGAAAGATAAATAAATAGTTTTTCGTGGAGCTTGCAAAAGTAAATTGTACGAGTCGCAAATAAAGACAAAATAAAATTTCCCAGTTATTATACGACGTGTGCAACAAAGTTTTAGAAAGTAGTAAAACGCTTTCATGTATAACGCGTGACAAAAAGCCTCCTCTAGCTAGACTTCACAAACATGAGAAATTAGAATTTTCCCAAGATCACGAGATCATGAGCTGAAAAAAAGTGAGCTTTTCTTAGACGAAAAAAATTTTTATTTAGAGGTTCCACATGGTTAGTACTACTGATATGATTTGCGCGATTAAAGAGAGATCAGGAGGTAACCACAATTATGTGGTTTCCGCCAAAGGCCAATGCTAAAAAGTACCAAAAATTGTTACAATATGTGCTAGATGAATATGGTGGCAGAATTGGTTGACCAAATTCGATTTTTCAGCACGATAGTGCTCCAATTGCTCGTGTAGAATTGAGTAAAAACTATTCTGAAGTAGCAAAAATGCAGTTACAAAGTGATTTTGCCGTGGCCATCAACAAATTTAGGCCTCAACCCAATTGAAAAACCTTTGGAGGCACTTTAGCTCGTAAAGTTTGCAGTAATAGGAAACAATAATCCACTGTAAATGAATTACAAAATTGCATCAGAGAAGCGTGGTCTCAAACGAGAACAAAAATAACGCAAAAAATAATAGATTCAATGTAAAGAATAATTCAATACATAAAAAACAACGGAGGATCAATTAAATACTGAATTTTCTTTGTCTTTGTCATATTGTTGTAATTTTTAATAGAAAAACATTGAGTGAACCTATGTTTATTTCGCAAATAAGTTTCCAATGTTGTAATTCAAATTTTCGAATCATGTTAATAATAATTATACTCTTTAAACAAATTGTGTATGTTACTAATTACATTATAAAGAATCACGTACTGATAAATGAAATTAGAAATATGACATAAAACACAGCTTTACGTCACAAAAATAAAGTGAACCTAACATTATTTCGGCCACTGTTGGTACATGGAAACAATACATTGGAAGTATGTACAGTGGCGTGCAAAAGTATCCGGACACCCTTTAAAAACAAATAACTTTTTCAAAATTAGTTCAAACGGCTTGAGTTTTTTTGAGATGCTCGAAAGATTAGTTTACTAGGTAACGTGTAAATAAATATTTATAAAAATTGCTAATGGTAGAAATTGTGAAGAAAAAAGTAAAGCTCACGACTTTCAACTTTTTTATCTGTGCCTGTAATGAAAATTTAAAGTATATTTATAATATATTTAAAATATATCTTTTATAGATCTTCATAGACTATATACATACGCAGAGTTTCATCGAAGTCGGTTAATGTTGCTATGAGCAGATGAGCTACGAACATTGCAAGATGAGAGCTTAAGAGTGGAAGTCGCAGATTTTCTGCTTTTTCAGGGAATTTCGCCCTTATGTGATCAGCTTTAAATGTTTGTAGCTCATAACAACGTTAACCGAGTTCGATGAAACTTTGTACATATGCATAACTTACCTAGACCGACAAATGGCGTCTTTCAAATTTTCATTACAGGTACAGATAAAAAAGTTAAAAATTGTGATCTTTACTTTCTTCGCCGCAATTCCGATCAATAGCAATTTTTGGAAAAAATTATCTACACGCTAGCTAGTAAACTAATCCTTCTAACATCTCAAAAAAACTCAAGCCGTTTGAACTAATTTTGAAAAAGTTATTCGTTTTAAAAGGGTGTCCGGATACTTTTGCACGCCACGGTATGTACCTACGGTATTTCATAAAAACAAGCAAAGATCATGAAGGCTCTCACCTGTAGTATGCAGGGTGTTTCGTAAATGTTGTGCAAAACTTTAGGAATAGATTTCTAAAGCTTACAGAGAAAAAAGTTATATTGACATAGGTCCGAAAATGGTTAGTTTCTGAGTTATTAAAGTTAATAACTCATTTACAGAGAGATCTCGATATTTACTTAAAAGTATGTTTCAACCTTCTTAACACACTTACGGTAACGTATTTGTGTAGGTATACATGAAATACAGTATAAATTGTAAACAAAAATACTACACCTCGATAACGTAAACATAGGCCGGCGATTACTTCAAAATCATTGATGATGGCTTGAAACGGGCTTTTAACACGATGCGACGAGAATTGTGGCACAAAAACTTTAATAACTCAGAAACTAATCTTTTCCAGACCTCTGTTTATATAACCTTTGTTTCTTCTCTAAGCATTAGGAATCTATTCCGAAAGTTTTGCCCACCATTTACGAAACACCCTGTACGTGAAAATTAAGAAAATTATCAAGTAACGTAACAAAGTATCTATTGTATTGCAGCAATTTTAATTCGATCAAAGATGACTGTAGTAGAGATCGTTAAAAGATTTGCTCAACGATTAGGGATAATCAGGTTTCACGTCGAATGGTTGTAAAATTTTTATATTTTGTACCTTGTAAAGAAATATACAGCTTTTTTGTGCTATTGCTTTATTTATGCATGTTATCATGGTATTTGTCTTTATCATTAGTCGTACTACTTTCCATGTTTTGTATATGACTAGCAGATTGCAGATTTTTATGCATAATGAAAATTCTTACCTAATAGATTTGTCATTTCTTCCTCCGTAATTTTAATATCTCGAAAATATTATATTCATAACTTCGTCTAATCTTTTTACTGTTCCGAATTTCACCTTCTTATTTTTGTAACACATGTATAAAATCCGAAGTCAAAGGATTAGTAATTGCGATGTCGTTTGATTTGGCTGCTCAAGAATCCTTTACCACGGACAGTATTTAATACATTGATAAAGAAATGATTTCGAGTGCGTTAAAATTAATGATATATATATATATATATATATATATATATATATATATATTATGTAATCTGACTAATGCAACATAATGGAAAGAATAAGTCACTAATCACAATTTGTAGAACTTTAATGATTGTTCATTTGGCAATCAATCTGGTAAACTTATAATGATATTCAACAGGTGAGATGTAATTAGTAGAAAATGGCTGTTTCAGTGGATCACCTTTAATTTGAAGAATAATTAAGCTTTCGCAAATGGAATTGCAAAGTTGTCATAATCGGCAATTGAGGTAGAAGGGCTGTTGCTCCTGGAAAGGTAGAGTGAGTCATCTTATAACGTATGTCACGGGTATAGTTTCAAGGATACGTCGCGTGGGGGTACTTTCTTAAGGGTACGGCGCGTGGGAGTGGTTTCTCGAAGATACGAGTCATAGAGTTTCCCGATAAAGACAGCTATAGCTAGATCATCGGACTATTATAAATTGTCCACGAAGAATTCACGAACTTTCTTCCTACGACCTTAAAAATGTCCCCTTAGACGACAAATTTTGCTGACATCTTGTAACTGCTCGTTGTAAAATCCCGGTTTACAATCCTTAAGAAAGCAACTAAGTTTTGAAACTAAAACGACCGAAAATAAAAACACTTCAACGTTAGCGATTAAACGGTTCGCGTGAGCCATTGAAAAATAAGTTTTGTTTTGAAAACGATATATCAATTTAATGTACAGTATTTCATCGATAATTGTCCACAACACGGATCTGCGCAGGGACATTTATACGCGAGGGATATCATTGTTTGAGGTTTGCCGAACGTAGAGAAGGACAGCCGAGCTCGAGAGGCCCCGGTCACCGAGAAATGTAAACATAACTAATCCGAATTTCCAACTTCTTTATTATTCATTATTTTTTTATGGGACTTCGATGACCATATTTGTGACATTTTTCTAATAAAAATCATACCAAATATAATATAATTCCGATGATATTTACTTGTGTAATAGACAATTAAAGTTTCGGGCGCGAGGAAGGATAGCGTATGGGAAAGAAAGAGACGCGGAGAGTCGCAGTCGGCGGCACAGTTCAAAGGCTCGCGCTTCCTCGCAATGTATTACCCAGTAATAACTTTTTTATTATTACTATTTTTTTATGAGACTTTTGCTAATAGATTTGTGACATTGTTCTAATTAAAGTGATACCAAACACGATATAATTCGGATCATATACAGGTGTATGGTCATTATGTATAGGTCAGGTACATAAAATCGGTGAGGCAACAGTAATGCAATGACGACACTTTTTCATTTTTAATTAATCTTTTATGAGACTTTTACCATCATATTTGTAATATTTCTCTGATCAAAATTTTTCTGATTATACATACATATCTATTTTTTTAATTGACATTGGAGTAAGTTTTGGTGACAGACGAAGAGATTAAATGATAAAGACATTAAAGACACACTCTCCTGACTGGGACATTTCGCGATTTTGGAAACGAGCAGAACCTCAGCTACATCTACATTAACCGTCTTGTCTAGTGGGGATATCTCAGGAACAATTATGTGCGAGACATTTGTGACATTTACCGATGAAATACTGTACATGCATTCACCTCTTTGAGTTTAAATTTAACTCTTTCATACTGGGAGTTTAACCTGTAAGTAATACGAAATGGTGCAATTACTAAATTATTCCACTTTCCAAACGAAAAATCTTTCACACATCAAGAACATTTTGTTACAAATTTAAAAGAGACTGTTACGGCGGCGTGAATATTGAGAAGTCGCCGTAATTCCGTGATGAACAACCCCTAAGGGAATAGTTGAACAGAGGGGTTGTCAACGAACGGTTGGCCATGGAACAGAAGAAAGAGAGAGATTCGATCGCCGAGCAGATCAGACAGATATTCTAAAACTGATACGTTTGTAGAATGTTATAGGAGTTGTAGTACATTTTTATATAAAGTTTATTAACAAATATTTAACGGTGCCGCGGCGGACGACGCGAAGTGGCAATAGTCGCAACAAGACACAATTTATACTGCTTCATTGTTGATTAAAGAATGAAATTCTTTGTTCGAGACGATAGCTATCGAATTTTGATTGTAGAACAAAAGATTGGATGTCGTCAATATGGCGGTAGATTGTATTCACAAATAGTATATGTACAAAATACATGTATCTATTACATGTTCTGCGAATAAACATTTTACATTCGCAGCGTGAAATACAAAACGTATAAAACAAAAGTTATAAACGAATATTATTTTAATGGATTTTACATTTTCTGGATGTTTATAAGTAAAATATAGCGATGACAAGTTTTATTGTATTAAAGGCTAGAGTAACACATAAAAATCTGCCTGAGTTTTACTTAATCTGACAGATATACAAATGTAAATTCAAAACATTTAAATAACTGTACAGAAAATTAAATACGAAGGTGAGTATTAGTAAATATCAAAACTAGAACTAAATTCTTCAGACTTTGCTCTTTTATCTATTATCAATAAACATTTATTTTATGAAACACTTTTTCCCGTAATGCAAACACAAAACGTAAATTTTGAGAATTCGAACCTCAACAGGCTTGAAGTACAATATAAATTTCAGATATTGTAGGTACTATGTATCGTCATAAAGATTCATACGTGTAAATATTGTTCGAGATACATAGGTGTGATATTACAATGCAAACATTCATGGTTAGATATCGAATATCGATAATTATGATAGCATGATGTTATGACTATGACCTGAGTGAAGGTGACCACTTCAGTCTTGATACCAAAAAGTACAGCATGTCAAATGTACAGTCGATTTTAAAAATGGGAAAGATAGATTAAATGATTTTAAGTTTAAATAAATAAGTAAGAAATAGTAGCCTATAAGAGTTTATTATTATACTAGTTATATACATGTTATATACTTGTTAATATAAAAATATTGGTATTAGAAACGTATAACCTTTTAAGTATATATGTGCGCATACTAATTACTCGAAATGAAAAAGTATTTCCACTTTCCCCTCAATTGTAAAATATCTTTGAAAAAAATAAACTCAGATGTTCAACTTGTGAAAGTTGAAACTTCACCCTTTCAAATTAGGTCAGCTGTTTGCAGGAATTTTTTTCGCGAAGTTATACCACTGCATATTGTCCTATAAAATTTTACAAGCTGTTTCCTACGAATATACAGCAGACATCGACTTTATTTTAGTCTTTAAATAGAACAAGGGAATTGTATTATTATATTATATTTAGTGTACCACAGATTTCTTTAGGATCATTTGTAAGAAGACAAAGAGGTCGCTCTTATTTTTAAAACAGATTGTTTTTTTTGTTCAGGTTATTCTTACTGAGCTGGATTACATTGCCTAAAGAATTTGTTGTTATTTTGCATAAGCAAAGAGTTATTGTATTATCACAAGCATTCATTATTGTATTATTGAAATTAAGCATCAATACAATATTAATGCTCGCTCATGTATACTATGTATCTTAACATATTTAATTAAAAAATTGATACATTTATGATTTGATTATGACTTGAGAAACGTTCAATTTTTTATGTAGATGACATATATGTATTATGTGTGGAAATTATTTTCGTGAAGAGTAATAGTTCATTTTAAGTTACTAGGATAAATAGTTCAAAGTATATGTTCTGAAATTTTTAACATGGATGTACACGTTTCCTCTAAATTAAACAAAATGATGTACTTTTATACATCCTATTCTGCGTTATTGGAAAGTGTACAAATTAAGTATAAAAAAGTAAATTTGAAAGGGTGTAATAATATTATTTTGTATTGTTGCACTGCAATGTTTTCTGCGATAGTATTTTATTGCGTTAAAATTCTGCGCCCACTGCGTAAGGTAAAGTCTTTTGAACGGTGAAAACGTCAAATCACATTTTAATGAAGTGCTCAATCCCGTTGGATTTACACACAGTTTGCGTTGAAGCTCATTTTTACTAAAATCAATATTTACCGAGTTCTCGAAGTGGTTGTAATACCTCGATACGAATTAAACAAATAATTGGTAACATGGATTTGGATGCGTTCAGCATTTCAAACAAAATATCGGTTTTATATGTATATTTCTATCAGTATTTAAACCATACAAGCGTCTGTAATTTCCATCGAGATTGTTTTAGTGACATGAACTTTTGCGAATTTCGACCAAATACTGTTATATCTACAAATTTTACAATTAATGCCAGTAGTAGTATCATATCGCAGGCATGCATGTATTTGCATTTTACTTAGAGTTTAATGATTCGATCTGAAATTTTAACTTTTTACTATAGTTTCGATACAAAGTCATTTGATAATTGCATATGATACAGTTGAATTTAAATTTTAATCGTTTGGTAGAATTTATGATTAATTTATAGTTCACTTTATGTATGTTACTTAAAAATCTATAAAGTTGAAGTGTACATATATGTATATATATTTATATGTTTCTATAATTCTATTGAAATCATTTTCATTTATCGTTACAAAATTTCGAAACAATTAATGATGTACTCTAAGCCATGGTTACGGTAAAACGAAACACAGTGGGTGAAAATACAAAGTATTCGTACAACTTATAAAACCAAAGAATTTCTTTAAAAGTGGACCAAACGATTTGAGTTTTTTTGAGACGCTGGAAGGATTGGTTCACTTTGTAATGTGCAAACGATCATTTTCAAAAATTGCTACAAGATCGGAATTGCGAAGAAAAAAGTGGAGGTTGCAATTTTTAATTTTTTTATCTGCACTTGTAACGAAAACTTAAAAGATGCCTTTGGGAGAAATAATTGTAAGTTATGCACATGTACAAAGTTTCGTCGAAATCGATTGACGCATAAAAGAATTGTAGGTATTGTAAGTTGCAAAAATTCCGTGAATTTAAGGTTAGAGTCTCTGATTCATTTAAATCACAGTTTCTCACAATTTTTACCATCTTTAATTGTTCATAGTTCATAGCAACCTTGATTCATTTTGATGATTTTTTTGTGCATGTATATAACCTACTTATAAGGAGAAGACGCGGTCATGGGGTCTCAGATTTTCTTGAAACTTTGCATATTGGTAGATTTCATTCTCCTGTTTATGAAAATGTAGCATTATAGGCGTCGATACTCAACAAATTTTGAGATACGTGAAGATTGATGAAGTAATAAAATTTTTATATTTTGATTCCTATAGATATTATGACTGTATTTTTCATGTGCAAAATACAATTAATTAAAATAGATAAATTGAACAGAAAAAAAAGAATAAATGGAAAAAAAGGAAAAAGGGATTTGAACACTTGACAAAAACTTCAACCAAAACTGTACTTAACGGCTTAACGGTTATAATTAAATTTAAATTGTAAATATCTCAAAAATTATTGAGTATCGACGCCTGTAATGTTATATTTTCATAAACAGGAGAACGAAATCTACCAGTATGCAAAGTTTCGACAAAATCTAAGACCTGACGACCGCGTCTCCTCCTTGTTAGATATATTCGAAAGTCATCTTCTAAATTTTCCTACAATTTTTCTTCCCAATTCAGATCAATAGCCAGTAAAAAAATGATTTACGCTTTTACCCTGTATGTAGTTAACTTCTAACATCTCAAACAAGCTCAAGTCGTTTCGACCAATTTTTAAAATGTTATTGCTTTCTAAAAGGTGTATGAATACTTTGTATACCCACTGTATGTACATATTCAAGTAGTGAAACCTTTCGACTTTTACGAGTTAAAAGGAAATTTCGTAGACTGCTCTAAAAATTCTCTTTAAACCGCAAGATTCCCTCTGCACTCTCGGCTCATAAAAAACAGGAATCAAAACTTTGCGATCGTTGCAACATGTATAATACGTCACCATTCAACACATACTTACCTACTTTTCTAAATATGAAAACATAAACAAAAAATACAATTCCATCGCTATTTATACATTAACTGTTGATTCTTTTTTTTATTAGAATTATGTTACCCTTTCAGGATTCTTGGCATTAACAGCTCATTAATTTCTTAAATTCTCTTAATTGGATTAATTTTAATGGAAAGACCAATCCATATGTATTTTAGAATTAAGAAAGCTTTTCGAATTTGAATATCGTGTACGTGGATATTGTGGCTAAAGAATCATCTAACACAATTATAACTATACGGCGGATTATGTGCATCTATAAGAAAAATTAGTAAATTAAATGCCACACAGTAGAAATATTTAAAGATTTTGGAAATACTGTTGCATTGTTTCCAACTCATTGCAATTATTAAGATAAGAAATGAATGTCCATGTGCTTTCTGTATCTTAAAATCAATACAGACAATTTTTATTTTGCGTAAATATCCGCAGTATAATTATAACAAATTCTCTAAAAATCCCATTTACGGATTTTACGAGATCAGCAACATCTATTGCTTCCAAAAATACTTATGAATTCATAGAGAAGAAAGGACTATTTAAAGGTGTTAATTACTTTATATACTTTCATAACACGTAATTAAAACCATGATATCATCGCAAGAATCTCTAACGTGAAATGATAACTACAGTCAACATCCGCGCATTATAGCCTTTCATTCTCACTTTCTTGAAAGGTCTATAACTAATGACCTAAAGGTCAATGCTGACATAACATACAGGACATAAATAATATTTTATGGCAATATCTTTAATGTGATGAGGAAATGTTACAACTTATAAAACAATTACAGAAAATGAATTTTTCTCTTTTCATAGAGAAAAATTCGTTTCTCTGTCTAGTAATTACTTACTGAATATACTTCTGCACGGTTATGTAAACTTATATGTATACTTTTTTTTAATAATTTTGTTCAAACATTACCTAGTAAACTAGTATTTCTAACATTTAAAAAGAAAACTCAAGTAGTTTGATCCAATCATTAAAAAATCATTCCGTTTTAAAGGTTGTCCGAATAATTTTGTCAAAGATTGTATAAAGTTAAAATCTTAATTTTAAAATTACCAAAAAATTACCATTGGTCTAAATTGCGAAGAAAAAAGTAAAGATCATGATTTTTAACCATTTGTCTGTGTCTATAATGAAAATTTCAAATATGTCTTTTTTAGGTTTAAGTAATTTTGAACTATAAATAAATAAAGATAGCAAACATTATGAGAAACTGCGATCTAGATGAATCGTAAACCAAAAATTAAAATTCTTGTATCTTTTAATACCTATAAAAGGAATATTTTAAATTTTCATTATAGACTCAGAAAAAAAAGTAACAAATATTGACTTTAACTTTTTTTCGAAACTCCACGCAATAGTAATTTTAAAACCATTCTTTTACACAGTACCTAATAAACTAGTCCTTCTAACATCACGAGAAAGTAATTTTGTTCAAACATTACCTAGTAAACTAGTATTTCTAACATCTCAAAAAAAAACTCAAGTAGTTTGATCCAATCTTTAAGAAATCATTCCGTCTTAAAGGTTGTCCGAATAATTTTGTCCAAGATTGTATAAAGTTAAAATTTCGAAACATTTTCAAATGCATTGTATACACACATTGTAGACATGGATACCCTAACGCGGTGTTAAATAAACAAAGTAATTAAAGATCCTCTCGGCGAGAAACAAGTTACGATTTATCGCCATCCAGGTATACGAGTTCGTCGGGACTAAGGACGGAAAAAGTCGGAATGGGTACCGGTTAAAAACCCGTTTCAAATGTTCAAATGTGTGCATGCGCTTGATGGGTGGAAGGTACAAAAAAAAGAAGAGAACTGTTGGCGGGGCCCTCTAGAAACGAAAGGGCCAGAGACCACACACTCCGTCGCTGCACAATAAATGGACGCGGTAACCCTTTGCAGATTTCCAGTGGCGCGGCTTTCGAAACCTTTCTGCGCTCCCTCAGTCACTCGCAAAAACGCAGAAACCTATACGCGATACTTCAAAGCTTGCTATCAAGCTGTGTCTGTGGAGCATGCGAAGTTTAGCGACAGCTTTCACGAGGAACCAACCGGACGGGCTTTTTGCGAATATTGTTTTCCTGTCTGTCTAATACAGCCGGCTCACAGGCACGTTATCCCCCACGAATTTTATTGGACATGCCACACGCCGGATAACGCACAAATTTCAATAACACCAATCAGATCTGTACATTCGCGAGACAAGCCTGTGTCTTTCCATTTAATCCTAGTCACCGAATTTAATACGAGGTGATTCAGCTAACTGTGTCACCTAAAGTAGGGTAAACTGTACAATGATTGGCACCCTAAGCCAAAATCGTAGTAAAAATCTTTTTACCTTTTTTTGAAATGTTTAAACGAGCTTAACTTGCTATTATTAATAAGCTAATAGAGATTTTTCATAAAATATATTCAGTGAATAACAATCGTAAGACAAATAGTACAGTCATTGGCAGAAACAGTAAGAAGTAAATCGCATTAAACAGTAAGAAGTAAATGTTACAGGCTATTTGATTTATAATTAAACATACACACACTTATTACGTCTGTGGTACAGTTCGAAATTAAGTTATAAAGCGATAAAGTATACTTTACTCGTAACGAAAATTTTAACAAAACAATTTACACTGCATTGTGGTCATCCGTCGGTCTTACTGGATGTCCTACAGCGTTGCTAACAGTCATATGCGGAATTCTCGTTATGAAAACTTACAACGTTGCATTGAAATATAAATAAGAAGCAATAAAAAATGATTTTCTTTACCACTTACCAGAAATTCTGAATATTTTCCGTTTAAATCAAAAGTGCCAGCAATAGTACAGTTTACCCTACTTATGAACTATTTGGTATACAATCTGGGGCAAAATTAAATGGACACCCTTTAAAAACTAGTAACTTTTTTAAAATTGGATCTAACAACTTGAGTTTGCTTTTTAGATGTCAGAATGATTAGTTTACTAGATAATATATAAAAAAATTACCATTGGTTGAAATTGTGAAGGAAAAAGTAAAGATCATGATTTTTAACTTTTTGTCTGTGTCTATAATGAAAATTTCAAATACATCTTTTCTAGATCTAAGTAATTTATACATGTACAAAGTTTCATAAATCGATCAAGGTTGCTGCGAACTGTAAATAATTAATTTTTTGATTGCAAAAATTATGAGAATCTGCGATCTAGATTCTAGATCAATCATAAGCCCAAAAGTCAAGGCTCGACGCGTGACCAACCCTTGTGTTTATTATGGCCCGAGCAATCGGAAGTTAGCGGGTACGACAAGGGGTCAAGGTGGCACACTTAGCTGAACCACCCTGTATAAATTAGTCGGATAATCGGATATCTGTTTCCCAATATTAAGATATTTTTCTCGAAGATACGAGTCATAAAGTTTCCCGATAAAGACAGCTATAGCTAGATCAGACTATTATGAACTTTCTTCCGACGATCTTAAAAATGTCCCCTTAGACGCCAAATTGTGCTGACATCTTGTAACTGCTCGTTGTAAAATCCCGGTTTACAACGCTTAGAAAGCAACTAAGTTTTGAAGCTAAAAAGACCGAAAATAAATATACTTCAACGTTAGCGCTTAAACTTAAAAAATAAGTTTTGTGCTAAAAACGATATATCAATTTAATGTACATACACCTCTTTCAGTTCAAGTTTAACCTTTTCATACTGGGAGTTTATCCTATAAGTAACACGAAATTGTGCCACTTGTAGTTTACATGTAATTTAGGTGGCACTCATAGCTGAACCACCCTGTATAAATCAGTCGGATAATCGGATATCTGTTTCCCAATATTAAGATTTTTTCTGAATAAAAAAAATTAGGTCAACTCGACTCGTTCGAAATGCAAAAATTTAATTTGGACCAGATTTACGATACGAGCATGACGTTCTTGTTGTTTTTAAGATAGGGTAAATCAGAAAGTGATGGTCTACTGTTTTTAATAACGTTAGCACGTTATAAATTTAATCGATATTCATAATAAAGAAATATGTTGGTAAGAGGAGATATGCGTCAAATGATAATATCAAGATAAAATGAAAAGCCAATTATCGATTTCTTTGCAATAAGAAACAAATTACATTCTATACATTATTAAAGTACAAATTTACATTGGCAAATATGTACCGAATTATATCATATTTGGTCTCATTTTAATCAGAAAAATATCACGAATGTGTAGGTGAAAGTTTCATGAAAAAGTAATAAAAAACAAAAAGGTTTTGTCATTGCATTAGTATTGGCTCACCGGCACTCTTGTGGCGATTGGGATTCGGTCCGAGATTCTTTCTCTGAATTTAATCTTTTGAATATTCAATATCGTTGAATTTGTTGGTTGAAAAAGGTTTCAATGGTCCGAATAAGTGGTAATTGATTAGTGAAAAATCAGATATTTGGCAGACGCGGTATGAGTTTTCAATGGCGACTTTTCATCTTTCAATCGGCGTACAATTCGATGATAACCAAAGCTGAAAGAATCATTCAATAAAATTTTTATTTCAAAATGTCAAACAGTTTTTAAAGGATGAATTCGGTAATTGAAATACGCGCAAGATTAATAACAGATCTGTTAATATCTTTTATCATGACAGCAATGAAAAATATAATTTATAGAATGATTGGATTAAAGAAACAATAATTTAAATATATAAAAGAAAATTTGTCCATTGTTGCTTAAATTTAATGCATCCAGAGTTTGTGCCAAAATCTAATGATTAGACTGCGGATTTTTATGCAAAAAAATTGTCCATATCAATTGTAAAAAATAGAAGTTAGGTGAAAGTGAATTTCCTACAATAATTTTGGTAAGTTGAGAATAATATAACAGCATCATTCAATTCTTCCAATGTTTTCACAATTTTGTATTTGAGCAATCCATCTTTGCCATAAATTTATAAAATTCGCAGTATTGTGATTATCTACTATTTTTTCTTATTCTTATGGCTAAAATAGTGGCTTGTGCTGCAATGTAACTGTATTCCGTTTTTTTGGCTTATCATTTCATATGAAATTATCATACAGTTGATTTTACACACTGTTACAAGACACGTAACATATCTTATCATATTAACATTCGGAAACATAACTTTTTTGTTAATATAAATTAGTAAATTAAATTGTGTACTTTGATTTTAACTGAACAACGAGAGGAACCGAACAGTTTACCTAGGACCTGTTGAAGGGAGGACTGCTTGTTGCTTTTAGCAGCTATAGTGAAATCAAGGAGCGCGTTGTAGCACTGTAGTTACATATATGTCTTTGCTTAAATAGGAATACAAATGTGTATACACTTGTAATTACGAAAGTGATTTATATCAAATATTTTTTATTTCAGAATATTTCATTCATTACAATAAAACCTTTACAGTTTTGTATTTAACCAATCCATTTGTGTCATAAATGTATAAAATCCGCAGTCTAATTATAATTGTTGCAATCAAGTTTTTGCGTGAAATTTGTTTACTAAAAGTAAATTTATCCAATTTATGGAAAATTTCTGTCACTATGAAATGATTTTTATGATGTATCATAAACAGTTTAACGTTGAATGTAATTAGAATTATGGTTTTGAAATATAAAGAAAAGGTTTAAGATATATGTTCAATTATAACAAAAAGGAAGGGGTATATTGATATAATTTTGGAAACAAAGGACACAGGTCTTGAAAATGAACGTGATGCCAATGTTGAACTACTAAAATACATAACAATATATTCGATTGTTACATAAGTCCTGTTGTTTATGTTTTAAGCGTAATTTTGTCATAAACATAAAATGTTATTATCTATGCATTCTATATCATTTTGAAGTTCCACACTTGCTCTTCCAAGCACATCTTGAATTTTTTAAAGTTGGCACAACGCTTTAAAGAGCACCACATTTAGAAAAATCAGATGCTTGAATGTGTTCTTTGTGCATGTTGAATCAAAGGAATTAATGTATTAGCGATTGACAAGAACATTTGTGATGTAACTTAAAACGATCACGTTTGAAGCAAAACAGCCATCTTCGAACTTTTCTTACACTAATCTTCAAGGTTGCTGAACTCCTCGAATTTGTTCAAATAAAAGATTATGTTGGATATGCTCGGTCTTTTCAATTTAACGTTGCATAATTTTTTTTTACAAACGAACGAAACTTATAACAAAATTAAATAAATTAAGATGCGAAGAAGAGAATAGAGCATTCAAATAGGACACGTACTTAACAAATATTAATTTTCGAGATAAAGCTGTTAAATCAGAACTACAATCATAAATACAGGACTTATGCAATAACTCAATAGTTATAAACTTTAACTATCAGCTTTACTTTCATTATGTAAAAATAGTCAATACAACGCAACGCAAGTGATACACGCAATTTTTTGGCGTTTTTTGTCATAGACTACTTAAATTATCATTCATTTGAAAAAAAGAAATTTTTGAGGAACGAAGTTTCGTACAAACAAAATGTATTCCATGATTTCAATTGTTTTCTTTTCATTTATATAACAGAATCACTCATTTCCTGGCTGCAACAGTAGCTATATGAAACTCTGCATATCCACCATTAAACAAGATTAGAGTTGTTCTTTTCTATTACGTTGCAAATTTTTTATTCTGTTATATAAATCATCGGATTTCCCATGCAATTCTCTGGCACCTTTTATACGGGACATTTTTGTTAGACTGGAAATTCGAGTTTCGCGGTACAGCCACGAGCTGCCGAAGGTTCCAACAATTTTTCGTGGCTGTCTGAAATTACAAATGAAAACATTAATACCAGCCGCTGACATTTCGTCCAAATATTTAACGGGGCTGCAGGTTTCTCGCGCGAATTTATATTGAAGCAACAGCGGGCACGACGATTTCTTCGTCCCCGCTTGTGTTTTAGAACGGAGAATACGATACATCTCGGCGCGCGGAGATGCTAGATTAAATTCTGTATATGACGCAATCGAGCGAAACACACGACGGTGATATTATGTGCATCGCGAAATAGTTGTTTTGACAGAAAAGGTTCTAACGAGTTCAGGATCACAGAGTCAATCCTTTGACGCATTGCGAAACACGCTGTTTCCGCTTGCACTCGGTCAAACACAATCATTTTGTTACGTATTTAACACACGTTGCCCAAATATTGCAGTTCATAACCGATCTCTTTCGATATATTTTTCTGATTAAAAATTGGTGTTTTGCGACATTTGTTCGTAGCTTTTTGAACATTTCTTACTCGAAATTTGAGATCGCCTTTGATTAAATTCAATTATGGAGATGACATACAAATTTTAGGAAAATTATAAAATAATTCAAAAACTTGTTTGATGGATTATAATTATACTGCGGATTTTGTGCAAAATGAAAATTGTCCAAATCGATTGTAAGAAACGGAAGTTAGGTGAAAATCCATTTCCTCTTTCAATATTTATAATAAGTTCAGAATAATATAATAACATATTACAGTTTTGTATTTAACCAATCCATTTGTGTCATAAATGTACATATAAAATTCGCAGTCTATTTATAATTGTTGCAATCAAGTTTTTGACGTGAAATCTTTTTACTAAAAGTGCGTTTCCTTCATGCAACATGTAAGCTTTTATCCAATTTATATAAAATTTCTGTCACTATGAAATTATTTTTATGAAGTATCAATTATTTTACATAATAATATCTTTAATGTCCACTCCACTTCGTTGCTTCCAGTTTAACGTTGAATGTAATAAGAATTTGGTTTTGAAATATAAAGAAAACGTTTAAGATATATGTTCAATTATAACAAGAAGAAAGGTGTATATTGATATCGTTTTGGAAACAAAGGACACAGATCTTGAAAATGAACGTGATGCCAAGAATGTCGATTGCATTTACAGTAACCTTGCGATCTAAGTCCTTTTTTGTTTCTCTGTCGGAACTTAGATCGTGAAAGACAGCATGCAAACACGGACCGCGCGGCCGAAGGCGCAACAAAAAATAGCGTATCGATGAGACAATACTAGTGCAATAATAAAACTTCTTTATTTTTTACTTATTTTTAATGAAATTTTACCAATATATTCGTGGCATTTTTCTAATGAAAATGATACCAAATATGATATAATTCCGATGATATTTACTTGTGTAATAAACGATGAAAATTTTGGACGTAAAGAAGGACAGCGTACAGGAAAGAAAGAGACGACAAGAGTCGCGGCCGCCGGCACAGTTCAAAGGCCCGCGTGTCCGTACAATGTAGTGCCAATAAAAAAACTTCCATCGTTCATTACACAAGTAAATATCATCGAAATTAAATCATAATTGGTATCATTTTCATTAGAAAAATGCCACGAGTATGTTGGTAAAAGTTCCAAGAAAAAATAATAAAAAATAAAGGAGTTTTGTAATTGGATTAGTAGTGATTCACACCGATATACCCGACCCAGGATCAGGTTACGCGGAATGTTTACACTGTTTACACTGCGACCGAGGCAGCCGAGCTTCACGGCCCTTCCGGGGATACCCCGCAGTGGAAGGAGTAGGCCAAGGGACATGGATTGTAATGTTCCGTTGGACTTAGATCGCGGGATTACTGTATTACAATTCGTTATTTTCACTTTCCCAACCTCGCAAAAACCAAGTTCGGTGTCAGATCTGTTATAAATGGCTCCACACAGAATGCGTCGGCCTAAAAGAATAAACAAAAATGTTTCATCGTGACGTTTATACAAAACAAACAGTTTTGCTTTCACGCCTCATGCATTTACTATGCACTAACCCTCTCATAAATTGGATGGCGTGAGTCATTTTACACATTTTACAATATCACTTTTACATATTCTCCGTTTGAGGGTAGAAATATTTAACTTTATTTTTGAGGTAAAAGAGATCATTAAAATATTATTTAGTTCCGTCTATATTATTGTTTTTCTCCTGCAACGTATCGATTTTTCGCAGTATTCTCTGAAACACCTCTAACAGATTTAATATGAACAATGATTTAGTTCAGTTCATTTCTTTATAACTAATTTTACCGAAGAATTTAGCTATGGGAGTAGTGTGAATAGTGTTCATATTAAAAGGATGCCAGTTTGCAATTTTGAGGATCGCCAGGAAAAATTCATTAGGATCTGATTATATAGATTGCAGATATTGTAAATACAAGAATAACCTAGTTTTCTCAGATAGTCGTTATAATTATTTTCTCTCGTACGCGAGCGAACAATACAAACGTATCAGTAGCTTCGACAAGTACACAAATGAGGAAACGTAGTAGATTAAAGCTCAATCCATGTATCTCGAGTAAACAATCATCTGGCGCATTTGTTCGAATTTCAAAATCCAGGAAAGCAGAGTTATGAAAAATAAGCGGTCGATTTTCGCCAAACGATACAATCCAAACACCAACAATGAGCACAACGCCGTGCACGCGGACAATAGTTTAATGGATCGCGAGGCTGTTTACATGGGTCGCAAGCTAAACATTTTGTTCCCCTTTGTCGCGCTTAAATACAGACGTAACAATAAATCACGGTGCTCGACGGTTAATAGGATCACCTCGCAACAGGCTTGATTTATACGAATTACCCAAACCATGACTTCGTAGCACTCTTTATACAGTGTATTTCTTGAAAATTACTGATCGCTTGGCAAACAGTCATGCGACCTTCGGAGTCCAAGATATTATATGAATCATATCATTTTCAATTGACACATAACATGACAACATAACTGACATAATACACTAATTATAAGTTGAAGAATGACGATCCATGTTACATAAAAACATGAATAGGTTCCTTTTAGGTAGCTAAGGTAGGTAAATTGAATCAACATCTACAATAAAAAAATACATATGTACATTATAATATCAAGATGAAATAAAATATAATTATATATTTCTTCAAGAAAACGTAATGCATGGTTTAGCATGCCATAGTCCAATTATATTCGGACTTGTTTGAATTTTTTAATTCTTTTGTTGCTGACATTTCTTTCACATGAGGTTTCATCCTTCAATGCTTTTTCTTTTTCCAACGTCGTCCAATATTGTGCTAAGGATTTTTTTCATTTAGCAGGTGTTACTTGATCTATTAATTGAAATAAAAGATTTGGGACAAACATTTAATACGTTACTACAAAAAATTTGAAAATTGGAATTCGCTTATAACGTATACGAGACCAAATGATCTCATCCGAAATTACTATGTTATAAATTAAAATTTTCAAATTTTATTGATTGCGTTGTAAATCAATATGTAAGATTTGTTTAGCAGCTTAATAATTATTTCAATGAATACATTCTTTTTGCTCAAAATACTTTCCTTCTGGGTGGAATGAAAGATCTTCAAAGCTACTTTTATTTTTTATTCGATGTTATTTTCTGCTTCAATTGTGGAGGAAAAAGGTCACCTAAATATTACATCAACTTTCTATATGGCTGTAGAATTTGTTACCCTGTGGTACATGTGTGTCATTGCTACACGGATCTACTTTTTACAGAAAGCTTGAAGTTCCTAACATTTTATAACTACGTAATACTATAATTGTTAATATAGGTCAGTCATGGACAGAAGTTGCTCGATCAGAGGCGATTTTCAAGCGTTATCCCCCCTCCACCCGCCCGCGCGTCACACTCCTCGTGACGGTCCTAGTTCATAGCGTACGGACCTATACAGGGTGTCCCAAAAATGTCTGAGTTCCTTTAAAGGGGAGGTTCCTGAGGCCATTTGAAGCGACATTTTCCTTTGCAAAAATGGCCGTTTCGGCTTTGTTAAGGAGTTATTAACGAAAAACACGGACCAATCAGAGCGCGACCTAGAGGCGTGTTGGCAGAGACGGCCGCGCGCGACAGAAGTCGAGCGATGGTGATACACCGCGGTCGAAAGCAAGGAACAAACAAGAGAAGAAAATTTTTCGAGTCCTATGTCGGATAGTTCAAATTTGAATATGTTGTAGTCTTTAGTAGCCTATGAAGGAATCTCGAAGGATTTTTCGAAATCTTAAAAAATGTTGGTTTTACAGACGTGTAAAGAATTTGTTTTCATTAAATTATAACACTAGAACTAACGTACCGAGGAAAATGAGTTTTGAGGAGCTTGTAGTGAACACGTAAGAGTATCTATTGAAAATATTTCGATTTGGAATAAATGGTTTTTTCACCATTTATTTTGCAAATGTTTTAAACAAATCCAATTTTCCTATAGCCGGGACTGTTTGAAAAATTCGAAAAAAAACGTGGTGACAGCTTCAAGTCTCCTCTTTAGGGACCTATTTTTTAAAAGGCAGGCGCTTTAAAATTGACGGAATTAGAATTATTTAAAGCGAACGGTGCACCGCGATATTACGAAGGCGCGCGGCCCCGAAGGCGCGCGGCACGATCAGCTGTTAGATGCGCGACAAGCAAGAGAAGAAAATTTTTCGAGTCCTATGTCGGATAGTTCAAATTTGAATATGTTGTAGTCTTTAGTAGCCTATGAACGAATCTCGAAGGATTTTTCGAAATCTTGAAAAATGTTGGATTTGCAGACGTGTAAAGAAAAGTGGCAACTTTTCTTCAATAAATTATAACACTAGAACTAACGTACCGAGGAAAATGAGATTTTAGGAGCTTATAGTGAACACAGAAGAATATCTATTGAAAATATTTCGATTTGGAAAAAATGATTTTTTCACCATTTACTTTGAAAAAGTTTTAAACAAATGCAATTTTCCTATAGCCGGGACTGTTTTAAAAATTCGAAAGAAAACGAGGTAACAGCTCCAAGTCTCCTCTTTACGGACTTATTTTTTAAAAGGCAGTCGCTTTAAAATTGACGGAATTAGAATTATTTTAAAACCTTGCTTACCTTGGTACTCCTGTAGAGCCCCAGCGAGGTGAAAATGATTCCTGTATTCACAAATTATTCTGCGTGAAACACTGAACCTGCCCACTCGTTAAATTCACAAGAGCATTTTAATTATTCGCTCTATGAAATTATCGAGCAGAAGGGGTCAATGTCCTTTCACTGCACGATCCGGCCCACATTGTTGATTTATTCACGATCACAATAAAACTATTCACATATATCCATTGGGTTCACAAACGTTGAAAGAAATCCACAAAATGATTCACAGAAATCCACATATCACGCACAACTAGTTCACATTTGATGCACGTAAATCGATCATTTCGACTAGCCGGTCCGCGAAAAACTGTCCATGAAATCTGTCTGTCTATGCTGACGATCGTAGGAAGACTAGTTCAGAACAGCTGACGAGGTTAACGGCCTTTCAACAGCACACTGCCGATTTTCATTTCAGCAACTGTTCGATGGAACCGTGTTTTCAAATGGAATGGGAAGAGTAAATGACCGCCCCTCTTCAAATCGGGGGTCATTCAGGTATGCTTCTACCACCGAGCGTGGCCATAAACCAGCGCCTTGTGTCGAAGCTCAACCTTGACGATGGCTCGACTTCTGGTTACCAAATGTGTACAATAGGTCAATAAAATGCTAAAAGTTTTAACGAAGAGTAACGGCTTTTTGGGAATATTGCTACTAGCCTCCCCGAGTGACGCACGCGGGGGATCCGCGTGTCCCAGAGAGGTGTTGTCGTAATGTAATAAACGAAGAAAGCGCCTTGACTTCTTCGTGAAAACGTTTAGCATTTTATTGACCTACTGCACACATTTGGTAAACATAAGTCGAGCCATCGCCGAGTTCTTTATTTCCGCATCCTTCGTTCAAGTCAAGGGGATACGAGCGTACCTGCCACCGTACCTGGGACGGTTCCATGAAAATTCCATCGATGGCCATAAACGATGGCATATTTTGGAAAACGTGCAGAGCACGTGGGGCATCGAATGAGCCCAATCGCCTTGCTTACGGTTCGCAAATACTGTCTAACCGCCCGGAAATTTTTTTATATGCAGCTAATTGTAATTTCTTCTCGAGAGACAATTCTTTTTCGATATTAACATCAACATCATCTTGAACGAATTCTTCTGGATAGGTTTGTGTTTGCTTTTTATAAATGTTTTTGCGGAAATTGACGACGAACTTAATTAAATTTGACCTTGTTATTTTCTTTTCTTCCTTTTCGTTTTCTTTATTAAAGTCGTTATATACAGAAAAATTAATTTGTAAATTTCAAATAATAGTAGATGCCCTAAAAAATATTTATTATTTATAGCTAATACCGAAAATACCAGTATTTTACCTTAGCAAATACCGGTTTCACGAAATTGCAAATTAGCACAAAATACCGGTATTCCGTATACCGGTGTAAGAAAGGCTAGTAGCAATATTCCCAAAAAGCCGTTACTCTTCGTTAAAACTTTTAGCATTTTATTGACCTATTGTACACATTTGGTAACCAGAAGTCAAGCCATCGTCAAGGTTGAGCTTCGACACAAGGCGCTGGTTTATGGCCACGCTCGGTGGTAGAAGCATACCTGAATGACCCCCGATTTGAAGAGGGGCGGTCATTTACTCTTCCCATTCCATTTGAAAACACGGTTCCATCGAACAGTTGCTGAAATGAAAATCGGCAGTGTGCTGTTGAAAGGCCGTTAACCTCGTCAGCTGTTCTGAACTAGTCTTCCTACGATCGTCAGCATAGACAGACAGATTTCATGGACAGTTTTTCGCGGACCGGCTAGTCGAAATGATCGATTTACGTGCATCAAATGTGAACTAGTTGTGCGTGATATGTGGATTTCTGTGAATCATTTTGTGGATTTCTTTCAACGTTTGTGAACCCAATGGATATATGTGAATAGTTTTATTGTGATCGTGAATAAATCAACAATGTGGGCCGGATCGTGCAGTGAAAGGACATTGACCCCTTCTGCTCGATAATTTCATAGAGCGAATAATTAAAATGCTCTTGTGAATTTAACGAGTGGGCAGGTTCAATGTTTCACGCAGAATAATTTGTGAATACAGGAATCATTTTCACCTCGCTGGGGCTCTACAGGAGTACCAAGGTAAGCAAGGTTTTAAAATAATTCTAATTCCGTCAATTTTAAAGCGACTGCCTTTTAAAAAATAAGTCCGTAAAGAGGAGACTTGGAGCTGTTACCTCGTTTTCTTTCGAATTTTTAAAACAGTCCCGGCTATAGGAAAATTGCATTTGTTTAAAACTTTTTCAAAGTAAATGGTGAAAAAATCATTTTTTCCAAATCGAAATATTTTCAATAGATATTCTTCTGTGTTCACTATAAGCTCCTAAAATCTCATTTTCCTCGGTACGTTAGTTCTAGTGTTATAATTTATTGAAGAAAAGTTGCCACTTTTCTTTACACGTCTGCAAATCCAACATTTTTCAAGATTTCGAAAAATCCTTCGAGATTCGTTCATAGGCTACTAAAGACTACAACATATTCAAATTTGAACTATCCGACATAGGACTCGAAAAATTTTCTTCTCTTGCTTGTCGCGCATCTAACAGCTGATCGTGCCGCGCGCCTTCGGGGCCGCGCGCCTTCGTAATATCGCGGTGCACCGTTCGCTTTAAATAATTCTAATTCCGTCAATTTTAAAGCGCCTGCCTTTTAAAAAATAGGTCCCTAAAGAGGAGACTTGAAGCTGTCACCACGTTTTTTTTCGAATTTTTCAAACAGTCCCGGCTATAGGAAAATTGGATTTGTTTAAAACATTTGCAAAATAAATGGTGAAAAAACCATTTATTCCAAATCGAAATATTTTCAATAGATACTCTTACGTGTTCACTACAAGCTACTAAAATCTCATTCTCCTCGGTACGTTAGTTCTAGTGTTATAATTTAATGAAAAAAAGTTCTTTACACGTCTGTAAAACCAACATTTTTTAAGATTTCGAAAAATCCTTCGAGATTCCTTCATAGGCTACTAAAGGCTACAACATATTCAAATTTCAACTATCCGACATGGGACTCGAAAAATTTTCTTCTCTTGTTTGTTCCTTGCTTTCGACCGCGGTGTATCACCATCGCTCGACTTCTGTCGCGCGCGGCCGTCTCTGCCAACACGCCTCCAGCTCGCGCTCTGATTGGTCCGTGTTTTTCGTTAATAACTCCTTAACAAAGCCGAAACGGCCATTTTTGCAAAGGAAAATGTCGCTTCAAATGGCCTCAGGAACCTCCCCTTTAAAGGAACTCAGACATTTTTGGGACACCCTGTATAGCGTTGGGATATTGCACCTTTTTTCGCGCATGCGCGACGATTTTAGCGTCATTAAAGTACAAAGTTGAGCTAAAATGGGGTACTTTGGTCACCCCGCATATTTCGCAAAATTTGTTTTTCCAATTTTCAAAAATGAATGTTTAACATGCGTATGCTATATTAAAATTTAATGTGTATGTACATATAATATATAAATATATTATAATTGTGTACATGTATATGCATAATATACTCACTCTTTTACTCTATTTTGGGGATAGGGAAGCGTACTAAAATAACTTTTATAAACCAAATATATAATAAAAAAATAGAATATTTTATTTGACTTCGGAGCACGGTCGTCTCGTCTTGTCGTCTTGCATTCGTCGGTCGGGTTTCCCGCCAATAACAGTTCCTCCTTACTTTCCCCACAAACTTAGGACGTACGTGCGTTCCTGCATTTGGTCGCGTATACGCGAAAAAAGGTCCAATATCCCAACACTGTACGGGCCTGAGGTGGCTCGAGAACTAGGACCATCACGAGGAGCGAGACGCGCGGGCAGGTGGAGTGGGGTAACGCTTGAAAATCGCCTCTGATCGAGCAACTTCTGTCCATGCCTGATATAGGTACATGTGTTCCATTTTTCAAAACATACAAACATCAATAGAAGTGTTCAATTATCCAAATATTCATCAATCTGTGCATTACTAATATTTCACAGAAACAATTTAACATTCCTGACAGACTATTAATTTTGGTAATTATTTACAAAACAGAGGTCTTCTTCGATTCTGAAGACTTTGAAATATGTTGTCAGGGACATAATTCTGCACAACTTTTCCCTGTGTATGTTACCATCGCTCGTTTAACACGGTGACTGCCGTTCACCCATGTACATATGAGTGACGGAATTATTTGTGCTGATTTAAAAATGAATTTTTACGTTAAATTAAATTTGGTTAAGATGTGATTTGCTGACAGGTTCTATATCTGTTTACAAATATTTTTTAGAAAACGAATTAGCAGGTATCCGTCGAATCAGATGCAATCTCAGCTCCGCAGAGTTAATTCGTCCAATCGGAGTTCCGCAGCGGTTCCGTGTTTTACGTTTACGCGCGCGACAGATATTTATTGTTCACGGAATCGAACCAGCATGCAGCTCATTTATTCCGTATACAAACCGTCAAGCGTAGGCATGACCTACCTCCACGTTGCGTCGCCCCGAGTGCCTACCATACACCCTTTTATTCTTTTTGCGCTCATCGGACCACCTTTCTTTTACTTCGGCCCGCTTTTAAAACCCCCTTTCTTCCCTCTTCTCTTCGCCCTTGCCATTCCCCTCCATTGGCACACCATTCTCAATTCTACGACACCAGCGTCTCGCGTGTTAAGTGGCCGTCAGTACTTTATGAGACAATTTTTTTACAACTTAGACATTCCTTTCTTTTTCATATTTTGATCTTGAACGAATCACGGCTCTGCTTCTCGTTTTGTGTAGTACTAGGGGTGAGTCGTATGTATAGTATCGACCAAGTTGGTTTCCTTGTTTTCCAGCAGATACAAGTTCTTTATTCCAATAAAACAGTGAGTACCGCAGTTTTGCAAACAATGTGTTTCGATTCCATATTGTTTATTCTATAATATTACTATCGCTGTGATGAGACTTCGTCAGACGTGGGAAAAATTTTGGAGAAAAAATATTTTAAATACTATTTTAAATAGTTGTTCCAAAATTCAAATAAAATACTACCTTCGATAAACTGTAACATTTCTGCAAGTAAAATATTTTTATTTTTATAATCTAAAGCATAAAAGAGAATATTTTTATTTTGGTAATCTTAGAACATAAAATAAAATATTTGAATTTTGTCTTTAGTATTTAAAATATTTCATGACGATGAGAAAATAAATTGAGGAAACGAGTAGTATTAAAATGCAAGAAGTCGTCGATTTTCTCAAAAACGAGGCTTCAATGGAAAAAAAACTTGTTCCATATTTTCGACTTATTTTCTCATATAGAATCACCCCCTGAAATAAAATGCACACCATTTTGAGAATCCTTCAAATAAAATACTATTTTAAAAACTTTTTTCCAACAAATAAAATATTTAATTTTTATTATTATTATTTTTATAAAATGGACTGTTTACTATGTAATATTTGAAATAGTATTTTCTCCAGCTCTAAACTTCATGAATACAAAACGTAATTTCCCAGTGATGACAGTTACTTTTTGTTTCGAAGCTCGTAATTCATTTCTCCGATAAGTAAATGATTTCGTACTGTTAAAATACAATATTTAGAATATTAAGTACAAGAAACCACCCCATTTTTGCAATTTACTTTGGTATTACGTATAGGTACTATAATCTAAAATGTTTTCACATGCTTGTCGTTCCGTATGAACCATCCAATTGTATATAAGTGGTTTGTAATGTTTCTAGCCGAGGGTTAGGCGTGACCGAGGATTGTTCGTATTTCACGGGAGTAATCGGTCGTGAACTAACCGATGCCTGTCTGACCTCCGGGTGCCACTTGGAAAGGAAAACTGTGAACTAGCCGATGTCTCTTTCACCACTGGGTGTCACTAGGAAAGTTGTCGTGGACTAGTCGGTGCCTGTTTCATCACCTGGTGCCACTTGGAAAACCAAATCGTGAACTAAGTCGATGTTTGTTTTATCACTGGGTGCCATTAGGAGGGAAATCGTGGACTAGTAGATGCCTGTTTCATCACCCGGTGCCATTTGGAAAGGAAAATCGTGGACTAGTCGATACCTGTTTCACCACCGCGTGCCACTTAGGAGGGATGTTGTGAACTAGTGGATGTCGTTTCACCAGCGGGTGTCACTAGGAAGGGAAATCGTCAACTAGTCAGATGTCCCTTTTACCATCGGGTGTCACTAGCAAAGGTGTCGTGGACTAGCAAGTGCCGTTTGAAAAGGAAAACCGTGAACTAGCCGATGTCTCTTTCACCACTTGGTGTCATGCGGAGAGTCGTTGTGCACTAGCCGGTAGATTAATGGGTGGAATTTGGAATTCGATCTCGTAACGTTCAAGAAATCTTTGTTACATTTTGAGCGGCAAAGATGTACCGATGTGGGGAGTACAAGTTACTGGAGTTTTAATAGGACGCGGATGTGAAATAGAAAAAGATTTCAATGTACCGAACGGAGTGCAATATATTTTTAATAAAAGAAAGGGGATTGTGGGGATGCCGTATATTCACGGATACTATAGTTGACACCAAATAAGAAGGAACCTGTTTCGCGCATTTCATTTCGCGGTTGTCTTGCAAACGTCATGAATTTTCATATACCGGGAGCCAAGTGATTTGTGATTTGCATCATCTTAAGCGCGGGCAAGGGATTAGCCAATGAACGAGTTCTGTTCTGTTATGTGTGCAGAGAAAGCCTTAAACTCGTTATTTGTCAAGTATCTTCTTATTTGGTGCCAGGTTTAGTTTCCCTGCTCTCGGTCTTGACGCACTGAGGAATGCGGGGTGATTGTAGCTAACCTGGTTAGCGGCAATGATACGTACTGATTAGGTTTTGGTCGAAGAGGACTATGTACCCTATCTCGTAACGTGTGTAGTGCGGTTACTACATTTCGACTGCACCCACTAGGGTCTGCAATACCGGATCAAAAAAACAATTCCGGTATTCGGTATTTGTTTAAACGTTGTACCGGAATACCGGTATTAGGAATTTTCAAGAAGGTACAAAAACACAGTTGTTTAATAGAAAAAAAACTGATTTATTAACTACATATTTTTGAAATGTGATTGTAAAAAACATAATGCATCTATTGATCTGTCCTTAAGCCTGGAACGTATTTCTCTGCAAAAATTACCTGCAGTTGAAAATGCTCTTTCCGCATCCACGCTGGTTAGTGGTACTGTTAATAATGAGCGATATACTTTCTCTAAATATTTGCCTCGATGTCCTTCATCTTCTAACAACTCGGTCTCTCGTCTGACGGTTTTAGATAAACCTATTTTTTGTATTATTTTTGTATTATTGTTCGTGGAAATTTTTTTATTCATAGCTAAGTATAATTTCTTCTCAAGAGACAATTCTTTTTCGATATTAACATCAACATCATCTTCAACGAATTCTTCTGGATAGGTTTGTGTTTGCTTTTCATAAATGTTTTTGTGGAAATTGACGACGGATTTAATTAAATTTGACCTTGTTAGCTTCTTTTCTTCCTCTTAGTTTTCTTTTTTACAGTCGTTATAATTATGTAAATACCTTAAAATATTTTCTAGTTCACTATGCCTTTTCTGTATACGAATTTTCAATGCACTGTATAATTCCTCAGATAGTGGCGTGTCCTGATCTTTAAATGATTGCAACATAAGATTTATTGTTGCATTCGCTGTTAATATGTTGGAATCCTTCCGACACAATGCTTCCATAGCCAGCTTTATTGGAAGCAGAGCTGATACAGATTTTAATCTAAATCGAATTCACTATCGGAAAAATTAATTTGTAAATTTCAAATAAGAGTAGATGCCCCCCCCCCCAAAAAAAATTATTAATGATTTATAGCTAATACCGAAAATACCGGTATTTTACCTTAGCAAATACCGGTTTCACGAAATTGCAAAATAGCACGAAATACCGGTATTCGGTATACCGGTGTATCGGTATTGCAATCCCTAGCACCCACTCATGGGCAATTTCATGGCCTTTATACACCCAAAAACTGTCCAGAAATAATAGTGAGGGTACCGATACATCTGGGTAATAATTTTGCTTGGAATTTCCGCAGCCTGCAGCACCCGCGTAGGTGCATGTGTTAGCATGTGGCCTCAAGAAGGGAATAAAAGAGTCGCGTCTGTGGCAACGCTTTATGGGGAAAGATGATGTGGATTTAGTCCAATTAATTGAATGAAGAAATCTGTAACAACTCGTGAATATGTATAGTATTTATGTACGAAGTTGTTTTATGTGCAGAAATAAAATGGACAGTGTTTTCATATAAATAATTCTAATCTAAATTGGAGTATTTAAAAATAACATCTGAGGCTAAATTCAAACACCATCAATAGCATTTCATGATTAACGATCTATATTGTATTCAGATTGCTGGCAACTCCGTAAACAAGTAATAATAAAATATTGATTGGAAACTTAAATTACATTTTAATGAAACTTTCATGGCAATTTAATGCATCGTGCAATTTTATGGACGTAAACTAAAGCTAAATGAATGGTTTTATGAAGCTATAAGTGAAATGTATAACATACCAGAAATTTAAAAATTGTCATTCTGCACCATTTAGTCTTATTTGACGAAGACATTGAGGAGTAAAGCTTTTAATAAAGTTGAAGTAAATTAATCGTTGTGTCAGTTCTTGAAAAGAGAGGAATGATTACTGTAAATTTTGCAAGGAAAATCATGCAGTATGAGTATAATTAAGTCATTAAATTATTTTCCTTTATAAATAGAGTTTTCATTTGAAACGTTTGATCTTATTGTGTATGATAGTGTCTAATTCTTCATTTACTGACAAATTGCCACCGGGTTTGACAAAAATCCGTGTAAATGAAAACCATGTGAAAAACAATAGCGAATGGAAAAATAGAAGAAGGTGTGAAACTCCGATACAAACAATAAACTCTTTTCAAACGAAAGATTTGAAAATCGTGGAATCAAACTTTATTTAATTTGGATGGAATATTATTTATTTTATATACATGTTTAAAATAAATGTATAAATATGTATTTTTCTGAAAGAAAATCGTGTATCGCTAATAAAATAAAAATTCTGAAAGGCTCAGGTACATCCATACACTGAATTACTAATCTGTCTTATTTCGAATTTATTTAAAAAGAAACATGATTGTATAGTTAACTATTGAATTAGGTTCCTATTATTTGTAAAGTGTTATATAACTGTAATAGATTTTGTTAAGCACAGTGTACAACCTTAAAAATCGCATATTTGTTGATGACTTCATTAATAGTTTGGATTACGCTTGCGCGACTTACGAAATTACTAATTTACTCGTATTTCATCTTGATTCACCTAGTATGACTGAAAATTATTGTCATAAAGAGTGTCCCATTAGTCACTGGACTGCTTAAAGGAGGCCATTGAGGACGCGACACGAACAAAAGAAGAAGTTTCTTTCTTCGTATTGTATTACTACGCAATGGACAAAAGAAATGGCTATATTCATGGAGCGTAAATCAACAAAATTCATTCTTCCATTGCATCACAGGCGGAGTATATTTTAAAGACGCGACTATAAATGTACTACGTTATTCATTTTCAACTTGTCTACTTCATCTGGACTAATTTTCTCTAAAAATCCAGTGTTAAATGGAAGGTTATAATTGCAGAAAATTATTTCATAACTTAGCTATGAAAGAAATGAGGTTTCCGTGCTATCCCAATCTACATACGGTATTTGGTATGGGGAGTCCTGATCCCACATTATTATATTTAAATAATGTGATTGAAATAAAAAATTACTAATCTGAAATATTATTTGAAAATGATTAATTGAAATTAAACAACAAATGAAAATAATTTTTTGTTATTTGTAAAATGCAGATAGTAAAGTATTTAGAATAATTCATTATATTAAATCATTATTTGCTATCTTATTTCAAATTAAATGTACCCAACCCTAGTACTGAGGTTGAAAACGAAAATGTCCCATAAGAGGTGTTGAGACGTGCACATTGTATGGCCGGCTCGAATTTCGGTTTGAGTCTGCGCTACGGTCGATTTTGGGCAGTACCATTGTCAAAGGGGTCTTCTAGCATCTTCTTGAAGAATTTATTGTTTTATGACTCGGGTACGGCTGGAAAGTATTAACTGACCATGGGAAAGTCAGCCTAACCGTATCGCTCTCAATGGCACTTGGCGTAACGTAGGCCCACACTTAGCGCCAGGGGGGACCTGTGGCTCTAAGCCTAAATTATGGTTTCCGGCGAAATTACGGGAAACCGAGTGTCATCTGTTTGGCAACACTCGTTGCGACGTATTTCGTCTATGGGCGTTGCCCTCATTTTGGGAGGTCGTTTGTAGCCTCCCAAATATTGTATCATTGGCTGGGAACCCCACTACTTTGTATTTTGTGGAGGGAATTTTCAACCCCACGAGGTTACTTGATTCTTAAGCGTTCGTTGTAAGATTAGTCGCAGATTAAGAGTCGTTGTAACCAAGTCGTGAATTAAGAGTCGTGAAATGAGGGCGCATAGTAACAGTCGTGATACAGAGTCGCGATACAGAGTCAAAGTCGGCACAAGTAGAATTTTATATACATAGTCAACCTATACTTTATATTTTTATATACCGTTCTTCACACTCGTTGTGTTATTAAAGTTAAAAGTTATCCGAACCAGATTGTTCTCTTTATTATTTTACCTCTCTTTGAGGCGTGGGGGAGAGTACGATTTCCGTGGCCCCTCGTTTTGAGGTTATATTTGTGTTATTGGGGTTATTTCAAGAAAAAGATATAACATGGTGTCAAATTGGCCTAGTTTAGCCGGTAATGTAGATTTCCTGTTTTTTATAAATTTGCAAATATCTCGGTAACTATGCGAAATATGGCAAAATATCAAGAGACCTTTTTTGTAGAAAATGAAATTTTATTCGCATAATCTTTGCCTTGTAGCTGTCATCCAGAATTTGAACTAGTAATGGAAAAATCATGTGAATAGAATGAGTTGTGGTTAGGTCGCGGAGGGGGCGGAAATCGTACGAGGGGCCACGGAAATCGTACTCGTGCCGAGGCATGTATTTCAGCGGCTCACTAATCGCAGTTTGAGCACTGACACGACACATCAAGAGGAACTTCTCTTACTATGTCAGATCGTACCTTTGACACTCTCACAGTACCGTGTGCTTTCTTAATCAACGAATTCAGTTTGCAGATGTAATAGTTTAGGAAATATCCAAGCAAGGGACAAGAGTCGAGGCTATCAGGCTGGAAACGGTGTTGTGGCCATTACACATCAATCAGACTAGCCTTCCTTGGTCTAGTCAACTTGACATCGCTGTCAGGTTCTGTCAAAGATGTTCGGTTGATGCATTTTGCGGCTGCATTTACGATCGTGACAACTCTCGCCCGTTGCGCTGGGTCGCAATGACACGACCAAATGAATCCGGCGTTCACAAAAACAATGTTAAGTATCTCGTTAGATTCCCCGGCTACTTGACGCAATCCCGAACGGAGGAAAATCATCCTGCGGAATGTCCGTCGTGCGGAATGTCCGGTCGAGTGAAATCTGAACGCTTACGTAAAGAGGAAGCTTTTTATCGCGCGTTTAATAGCAATTTCCGGGTATGCGGAACGCCAGGATACTTGTATTTTTATCGTACCGGGAAGTTTTGCCGCGTTTGCGGCTTCCACGTCGCTCCGCCTCGATCTTAATGAAAACCAATTGACCGTCATCTACGGATTACGGCATTTAGCGCTAAGTCTCTCATAGTTCAGCGCAAGGAGACACGAGTAGGC
The DNA here is from genome assembly GCA_913789915.3 of Sphecodes monilicornis. NCBI lineage: Eukaryota > Metazoa > Arthropoda > Insecta > Hymenoptera > Halictidae > Sphecodes > Sphecodes monilicornis. The sequence goes on along the minus strand of OU565295.1, from coordinate 1,810,090 downwards.
CGAACTTCTTTAATCATTCTTAAATAACTATATCTTTGGCTGAACCTGCGTTTTGTCCGACTTCCCAATATTGTCCATCGACGGCATCCGCCGATGTAGGAAATTTAATAGAACGAAAACTGCATGAGAGTAAACACGTTGAACGCTATAAGGGTCATTGGTGACCTGCAGTATGAAATTACTTAACCCTTTGCACTCGGAACTATTTCAACTAAAAAATCAAACATTTCCTCTAACCTAAAATATTTCCATTGTACATAATTTGTTTTCATTATATGCATACGAAACTGATATAGTACCTCATACAATATTTAAACGTTTAGTAATTTATTACATATAAACGAAATTTAATCATGTAAACAATATTCTGAATAATGGTGTAACAATTTGTAGCGGCGCCTCAGAGTCGCCATTCGAGTGGTAAAGGTTAAAAATGATTGCCATAGAAATAATGCTACTGAATATTAATTTATTATTGCTAACATTAATTAGATTGTTGTACAAGGTGAGACCTTCATTATCAAGTGACTAACAATGTTATTAATACCGCTGGTCGCTTCCAAGAATGAAGTAGGTTGAACTTGTGTGAAACGCATAAAATGCGCGTGACAGTCAACGTGTTAAGAGGGGGGAGGGGGGAAGACTTCTCGTGTAACGGCAGTGGAAACAAGTGAAAGAATTTTCTTTTTAGAATAACTATTGGATATATAGGATTAGACCTTTTTGGGCTGTAAACAGATAGTCTCAAGGTACAAGTGTTGTCTTTAGTTCAATTTTTCTTGTTATTTATTGTAGTATATAATACACAGGACTTCTCGAAATTGTGTTTCGAATTGGCGTGTACGATAACTAAAAAACTAGCAAAGTAGACAATTTCGGACGAAACTCATTAATTTCTTTACATATCTTTTCAAAGATTGAAACTGAAATTTATATTTGATTTTTTATTTATAATATCTTTTTGAACAATACAAATTTAACTAATCATCTTGTGTTTGCAGCGGAAACTCTAATTCTCATTTTTCTGAAGTAGTATGCGCAAGCATATGAATTCTCATAGGATCTGAAATACGCGTACTCTTGCGATTAAATATGTTTGACAACTCAGTTCATATAATGAACCGTATAATGTATATAATGAAACTGTATATAACTGTATATAATGAACGTATACCTAATTTTTTCAAATTTTTCAATTTTCTCTTACTATGGGAACAATGCATTTGCTTGAAACAATTGTAAATAAAGGGTTAAAAAAATTTGTTTTCAACTTAAATAATTTTTATTGGATAAAAGTAAAACTCCTGTTATAATAAAATCTTCCACTATATAGTATTTTTTATGTAAAGCAAATTAAATTAAGTAATCCGAAATTTTTTATTTTTTTTAATATACTTTTACTATATTACACAAATTCTTTCAGTCCCATTTACATTAAAAATATTCGAATTTAACTGACATTCGATGATTCGATGTTAATTGAAAAATTCTCAGAATAGTTGATAATTACATAAAAAAGATGTAAAAGATGTGAAATGATAAATGTTACAATCCAAATTTCAAGTTAATCGATCCAATTCTTTAATTCTTAATCTTCTGAACTAGTTGGGAAAATGTCATTTCATGTTATCTCGCGATGAAGAGTTGAAAAAGAATCTGCTATGTATGAATGTTATTTCTGTCTTTTAAGTACCAATACAATTCTGTCCTTTCTCAATATTTAAGTATCAATCCTTAGAAGTCCAAACATTTTGTGACGCCATCGACAACCACAATTGTTAAAACAAAGCTCTTGAGAAGCAAAAATTTTATGGCGAGACGAGAAAATTGAAAATGATTCTAAATTTACTTACTTTGACTTCCTGTGTTAGTTTTATTTACTCGAATATAAATAAAAATAGTGTTGTTACTACTGCTATTAGGTAGTAGCTCACCAATGTCGCCACAGCGACGCCAATGGAGTGCAAAAGGTTCAGATAAATGTAGACCTATAATAAATACGAATTTTCTTTTACTTCTAAGAAATTATTAGGGGAGAAAACGGAGACGCATTAATCATTGTGATCGCGAAGAAAATAGTCAAGCGATGAAAAATCCAGTATCTATGAAAAAGTGTTGCAGTTTATTTCACGGCTCACGCTTTCCCACGGCAGTGTGGATCGTTGAACAGAATCGTTCCATCGCGAAAGGGTTAACAGGACCGAACCCAACAAGGAACATCGTTTTATCCCGCCGAAAAGAACGATAGGTCACGTCGGAGGTAGAGCGCGCGATAGGCGGATTAAGAGCGGAAGATAAGGGGGTTAAAAACAAGGCACAGGTGTGTACGCGCCGGTGTAAAGGAGAAAGAAATAAACCTATCGGCGGAATAGGTAGGCAGAAGGGTAGACACGAGGATATAGATAGAGTCCGAAGAGGGAAAGTGATAGAGGCAATTGTGGTGGCTTGAGGGATGTGCATGGCAACTAGAAAAGAGTAGCGGGAAAGAGACGGACGCTCGAGCAGCCACGTGACATTTTGTCGGCCGTAGACGGCCGAATCGATCGCCACGCTTGCCTTTGTTTGACTTAATTACCGCAGCAGCAGATCGGTAGATAGGCCCCGCACGTCCGCCAGTCGAATCAACTCTGGAGTACCGTCAGAGCGGTTCAAATTCTGCCGGAGGCGAGACGCTCGGTGAATATTAGGGGCGATCGAGAGTGCTGAGTAAATTTCATCTTCTATGCTTCCGGCCGGTAAGCTCTTAAGAGCGGCATATATTTAACAGTTCGCGACGAAGAAAGTGGGAGAGACAGAGAGAAAGAGAAAGAGAGAGGAAGGGAGACAGAGAAATGAAGAAAGGCGTGGGCGGGGATAGAATAAAAAAGAGGGAAGAAGGAGAAGAAAAAAAAATGGTGGTGAAGGAACCGCGGCCGTGGTGAGTAACGCGCCGGTCGGGTCGCGCGAATAATAAGCCAATATAAATGTAAATGCGAGGAAGTGGGTATATCTCGTATTTAGTGGCTTAAGTGAAATAACGCGGTGAAATTATACAGCGATCCTATTAGGCCGGAATCGTTGGGGAAAAATGGACGCCGGTGAAGCACTAGAACGCGATGAAAATGTATGCGGGCTCTCGGTCACCGTGTTTTGAAGCCACCACGTCGCGTCGCCTCGCGTCGCCTCGCGTCACCTCGCGTCGACTCGCGTCGGAACCACGCGGCCCCATGACATTAACCCATGCCCGCTCGAATACCCGCTCGAATACCCGCTCGAATACCTGGTTAAACTGTCTCGACTGCCCGATCGGGTTTAAGTGCGACGGCGTTACGAAACAAAATCGAGCAAAGGGGATCAGATTAAAGTGGCGAGGATTGTAAGTTCAGTGGATAAGTGTTCTGTAAACAGCAACATTATGGACTCTATACTGCCACACCGAGAAGATTGCGAAATACTCACGACGATCAAAGAACTGCATGCTGCGATCTCTTTAACCCTTTATTCCCTGAATACACTTTCAGTTAATGACATCGATGTGAAGGTGCGGTAATTATTTACATTAGGGGCTTCCTCACCGATTTTGATGACGTTGCAATATGTTATCAAGGTCATCATTCTGAACAACTTTTTCCTATACATGTTACCGCCGCTCAGCTTTAGTTTCCGAGATATTCGTAAAAAAGTTTCAACATCTCAAAAAGTAATCGGAGTAGATCTGGGTTAAGTCTGGGTTAGGTTTGGGTTATTTATATAATATTTATATATTTATATATTTATATATTTATATACTGGGTTATTATATATTTTCTTGATTGTTGCAGATATCCAAGAATTCGTATAGTTTCATGCTTAATACTCTGTATGCTAACACAGCTGACAATGAAATGAGTTCGCGTTCGACACGATTCATTCCACGTTTCAGTTCGTAAACATAAACAGACAAGACAGTGGGTTTCAACTGATTGAAGTCGTTTTAAGTTGTGACCGTGGCTGCGTTATCGGCGGCCACAATTTCAAATCTAACCCAGACCTACTCCGATCACTTTTCGAGATGTTGAAACTTTTTTGCGAATATCTTGGAAACTAAAGCTGAGCGGCGGTAACATGTATAGGAAAAAGTTGTTCAGAATGATGACCTTGACAACATATTTCAACGTCATCAAAATCCGTGAGGAAGCCCCTAATGTAAATTGTATTTACCGAAGTTACTACTTCGAATGTCTCGTTCAATTTAGAATTTCAACTAATTCTGCTTTAATCGTTCACTGATCTATATGCATGTTCTATATCATACGTGCCAGGTTTGATTTTCATTAAAATCTTATGAGATTAATTGGATGGTAAGATAAGTATTATACTATCAAAAATGATAATAAAATTAATTCGTTGTACATCAAAATGGTTTAATTCTTATTAGTTATAATCAGTATCGTTCCAATCTTAATAGCTCACATAAATAATCACTTAATTGATATTGTGAATCATTTTTCGTTTTTTTAATGTTATTAAAACAAAATTAATATATGGTAAAATACTACTCATGATTTAAATATAAATGTCGCTTAAATGAAGCATATCGATATGTTTTATTGAAATGAAAGTGAGTAAACCATTAATTTATTGGCGACCATTTTAATATTGTAATATGATTTATAAACCTGCCCTATAATTTGGAATTATTCAAACTTTTTCTGTCTAGCGAAATTTGAAAAAATTATGTACTATTTTCTATTAATACCTATCACACATAACCGTTATCCATTGAGATTTAAATGTTCTACTATAACTAATCCAATAATAGGTTTGTAATATAGGTGCAAAAGTTCGAATTTTATATGTCGCTATACCTCATTACACTACTTGCTTGTTTAACTAACAATAAATAGTGTTTGAATTAAAGAGTATCTTTATTTATTGAGTTAAGAAAATTGATTTTGTAGTATTTTACAAAAAAGATTTATTTTATATCTTAAAAAAGTACTAAACAATACATTGGACACCCAATAATAGCATACTAAAAGACTATTTTGACCGAACTCTTATTATCCCAGAAAACAAATTCCTAAAAACATTACTGTTTTTCACGTTTAGTAATTCTCATTAGAAGGCACCCTTAATCCTTTAACTGCGACTATCACTTCCTCTCTCTATCACTATCACTATCAGTCTCATTCAATCGTTCTTCCAGTCGCTATGAATTGCAAATTCTACAAGGTGCTGACATTTTTAAAATAATGGTGTGGAAGATAACATTTTTCGTAAGAAAGAAATGTATGCACATATGTACAGGGTGTATAAAAATTATGTCACGTCTACCATAATGGGCTTCTATACCTCTGGGTCGGTGGAGATCTGTTAAAAAAATGGTCCGCAAATTTGTCCTTTCTTTTCATGTTCAACCTTTTTTGTATTGCATCGTATACTACTCGTCGCAAGGAACAAGAGTATCAAAGACAACATGTATCTCAAGTCAACCATTCTCTTAAAAAACGACTTTAAAGTTTCGTAAACTATTTTATTCCACATGTCTACAGGGTGTCCGAAAATGGTATAAATATGGAGTGGGTGATTCTACATGAGAAAATAAGTCTAAAATATAGAATGTTTTGTTCATTTGACACCTCGTTTTCGAGAAATTAGAGTTTGAAAATCCATCTAGCGTTTGTAAGAAGTAGATCAGATAGGTCATGAACATACGCGTCAGACGATTCATACTCAACATCAAACACGTTCGCCGAATCTTCAAACTCCAATTTCTCGAAAACGAGGCGTTAAACGATAAAAATTATCGTATATTTTAAACTTATTTTCTCATGAAAAATCGCGCCTTCTAAATGTATACCATTTTGGGACACCCTGTAGACATGTGAAATAAAATAGTTTACGAAACTTTAAAGTTGTTTTTCAAGGGAATGGTTGACTTGAGACCCATGATGTCTTTGAGACTTTTGTTCCTTGAGACGAGTAATATACGATGCAATACGAAAAAATGTTGACCTTGAAGAAAAGGCGAGGGACAAATTTGCGGCTCATTTTTTTAACAGATCTCCACCGATCCAGAGGTATAGAAGCCCGCTATGGTATTGTCCGCGCAACGAGAGTTGGCACAAAATCTCGTCAGTGGGGTGCAGGGGGAACGGCGAGTCCCCACTCTTGACGCAAGGCTGCGGATCTCACCACTGATCAATGGATCCCACTCTTACGCTTACGTTTTGGCGGGAACGGTCGACATAGGCGCTCAGCGTCACCACCATCTTACTTCATGGTCACCATATCTCTCTGTTACAGTCACACTCAATACGCTCGTTTGCTGTCTTCCTCAAGCGATTCGGCAAATCGCGGAAGACGTGTAGCGCGTAGTGGGAGCATCACGTGATACCCACAAGTTTCTCTGTGCCAACTCTCGTTGCGCAGGCTATAGTCGTGACATATACTTTTAAACACCCTGTACGTCCACTCAGAATGAAATGAAGCAGTTGAATGTGTACGGTTTACATTACTCTGTAAAGCTGAGAAACAATTGCTTACCACGTAGGGAAAATAAATAATGCTACTATACCGAGTGTGGGCGGATGCTTTAATTAAGTTGAGAATAAATTCAAAGAATGAAATAATATATTATGTATGATAATATATTTTCGTTTTTGAGAAAATCGAGTTTGGAAATCCGCCAGAATCGCATGTCCTAGCATGTGTAAGAAGTAGATCCGGTATGTTATGAACAGACGCGTCAGCCGATTCCTATTCAATATCACACGTACTTGTTGGATTTTCCAACCCAACTTTCACGAAAACGCGGTGTCAAAGAAAAAATGTTATTCTTCTTTTGCAAGTTACTTTTCTATGTAGAATCACTTCTTTCCTAGTTGTACCATTTGTTTGGCCACACAGAATGTAAACAGAACTATTGAAAAGGTCAATGAGCGAACCCCGTGTCACAGTACATTCCAAGACAAGAAAATCGCACACAGATTGGCCAACATGATCTACCGATCGCAAACCTTATTATATATTGTTGTAGTGACTCTGCCAGGATAGTATATAAGAATTTCAACCAATTTGAACCCGTTGAATAATTTAAAATAACGTATTCGAGAGAAGCGGGTAAAATTAATACCGAAAAATATGAAAGAGTTATATAAAAGTAAAGTAATAAATTCGTGAAAGTGACGCTAACAGACTTTCAAAAATGATATCGTCCAAAGTCGATCGCAGCGTAGACCCAAACCGAAATTCAAGCCGGCCATACGATAAGCACGTCGCAACAGTTCGGTTTCTAGAATTTGAAGGTGTCTAGGTAAAATATTAAAAAGTCTAAATTATCAAGAAAATATTGTAATTTCTCTAACATTATACAACGTTTGCTATACAGAAACAAATTGACAATCCATCGTCGTCCCCGAAGGCTTAATGACCCATTGGAAATACATGCTGGAAAGGTTTTTCTCAAGAATACCACGAAATCACGCCAGCAACGTAAATCTTGACCAAACTGTATTCGCCTATTTCCATTAAACGCCGACATCCGTCGGTAAAGCGTTAACGTTCATAAAACGTCTGAAATCTTTCCTCTGCGTCGAATATTCGAAGCATGTCAGGTGAATCGATTTTCGTGACTAATTGCATCTCGCCGAAAGCGCGAAACGAACGACACCGACCTTTGATAGGTCTGCCGCGTTAGAGAGTATCGGGCGAGCAAGGATCATCTCGCTGAATGTCTCGTTCCATGGACGTGAACGGGTTAATTAGACCGCGTTAACGGGAAACGAATTGTCCGCGATCGTTAGAGGATCTCGGTTAGGTATTCTCACGGGAGAGATCGATCGGCATCCGCATCGGCATCGGTCGCGTGCCGATGAGAGGCGGCGACCACGCCGGGAATAAGAAATTACGTTGTCCGGGTCGGCGCGTGCCAAGCCCGGCATACATCGACGGTCAGGCCCGGCCCGTCCCGAGGTTGTATACGTCGTGAATACGCTCATAGCGCGCGCTCATAGCTAGGCAACCGCATCCATATGCATCGGCCGCTCGTAAAGAACAACGGTGGCGAAATTAACGGAGGCAAGGTATATGCCGGCGTCGAGGAGGATACAAGTAGCTTGCAAATGGGTTAGAAAGTTTCTGCTCGTTTTCACCTGGATACACGTCCCGTTCGCCTCGCACTCGATTGCGTTCCTACGGATACGCTGCAAATATGCGCGCGTAAATTCAGCAACATTATCATTTCGAGCTGAATTGTTCGGATCGACGAACGAGGAAACGGAAATTGCAGAGGCGGAGACACCAGCGTATATTCGTCGGCCTGTAATGCGTTGGCTCAACGCAGGATAAAAATCATATTTTGCGTTTTTATGATTTACTCGTACGTGTTTCGATAGTTTAGAAATAATTTTAGCAGGACTTGAAAGAGTTTCGAAACTTGCCACGTTTGTATTTTGTTACATTTTACTATCGAAACTCTTAATGGAACTTGTCTATTTAGAATAGACTGCCTTAATAATTTGACTTAACGTCACTGTAGAACAAAAATTGAAGAAACTAAAAATGAATGTATACTATTTCATGAATTTTCTCTACCTTTTATATAATGACCGGCTCATATAATATTTGTCAAATGACCGACTCATATAGAGGTTCTGATCGAAACAAATATGGAGAACTTTAACACTAAACGTACCAAGATTTAAATTTATACCTATCTGTACCGCAACCGGTCAAATGACCGGTTTTTAGATAAGAACTTTATTTTTCTTGATTAAATGGAGAAATATTGATTTTTGTAAGAAAATCTTAAACAAAGTAACTTTAAGGTAATAATTAAACAAAAATTTATTTTTTCCATTACTATAGAAAACAAAAACTTAATAATAGTACATTTTCCGCAAACATATTTCTTACCTTTAGAACAGATTTTTGTGGTTTTATTGTCTTTACAATACTTTATTTGACATGTTTTACGTTTATTTGAATCTGCCGTAGAATTAGTCGATGTTCTTTTCGTATTTGTTATTCTTATTTGTTCTTCTCTGGCTTCTTTCTCTTTTCTTTCTTCTTCTTTCTTCTTCTTCTTTCTTCTTCTTCTTTCTGTTTTCTTTCTTCTTTCTTCTAAGTACTTGGGCTGTCTTGATTGTTTCGACATTTTTCAGGGTAAACGGTAACACTAATATAACGGTAATAGAGTAACACCCTAAAAAGCAATATATAAACTAGCTACCAACAATATTTAGTTTTTTACCCTTTCTTTCCACTAAAACGATACTTGCAACTTGAAATTCTAGGCGCTTTATTGAAATTTTAATTCACAACTAATTTTGATTGAGCTTACTACGCAACAGCCTTTGCAGAAGTGTACCACAAACTCATATAATACGTAAAATGTGAATGCGCATTAGATTTTCGAATCCAGTGCTATTAAAAGGGAGTAAATATTTCTCTCGGTCAAATGACCTGTCGTGGTAAATAACGGCTAGGCTACACGTGTTTATCAGATTTAACAAATAAAAATATAAATAATTGATGTAAAACTAATTGTATTTTTTAATCAAAAGTTTACAACCGGTCATTTGACCGGTCATGTTACGTTTAGTGGTAATTCTGGATAACTGCTATGTATAAGATAAATATCGAACTGTATCAGTTTCAACTACTATTTTTAAATCACCAGCTTCTGCATGAGCTCTATATATAATCAATTCTATAGTCGTTCTAGACTATACAACCTAAACGATAATGATTATACATGTAGAGTTGATGCTGAAGCTGATGATTTAAAGACCGTAACTAAAACTGATGCAGTTAGAAATTTAGATCCTTCATAACAACTATTCAGAATAAAAGTTTTTCATAAATCTTTAACTCACTTTTGAAGTTTTGTTTGTGCATACAAAAAACAAGACAAATTTAACAAGTACTATAATTACTATTACTATTAAATTATTGTACTGAAGTGTTATTATGACAAATTTTCTTTCCTATTCTGAATCAACATCGGTCACTCTTTCATTAGTCAGTACATTTTCATCGTAGTTCTTTTCTATTCTTTTCTCCTTGTTCAACGCAATCATTTTTAATTTCTACATTCGCTTTTTTAATATTAGATGATGTATATTCTCTATTAAACATATACAAGTATCAGATACAAGCAATATTATTAGTTGACGTATTAATTACACCTTCGGTAGTTAGTCTCCTAGATCCAATCCTACCATTTCGACACAGTTATTTAAGAAACTATTGAAATACTGAAATTTTCAGCAAACATTACAGACGAGTTTTGAAAAGTATTTTAGAAAAACTTGACCGAAATGGGTTATGTACGGTTATCTAAATGCACAAAGTTTCATCGAAATCGATTAATGCAGGAATGGGCACGGTAGCGGCCCCTCAAACGCCATTGTTTGCGACGGGTGAAGCGCTTCCTTCCTCTATGGCAGCGATGGACAATTTTGCCTCAATTGAGGCAAAACCGTCCATACCGTAGCGCCCTTTGTCCCCTTCCAGCAAGCACGGTACAATGGGGCAACGAAGACACGAGACATCAGCGTACGCAACGAACGTGCGCGCTGCATGAAAGAGAGGTTGGTGGGAGAAGCAGGCGTTTGAGGGGCTCCACCCGTGTCCATCACTGCTCTATGGTAACGGCGGATGCTTTTGGGGGACAGTGAGCGCTATTGTGGGTACGGTTTTGTCTTAATTGAGACAAAAATGCCCATCCCTGGGTTAATGTATAAAAAGCTACGGGCATTGAAAGAATTTTTGAATTTTGGTCTTACGACTGATTTAAAGTGCAGTTTTTCACAATTTTGGTGACTTTTAATTATCTACAGCTCATAGTAACTTTAATCGATTTTGATGAAACTTTGTGCATATATGTAACTTAATTAGATCTACAAAAGGCATATTTCAAATGTCCATTATAGACGCAGATAAAAAAGTTAAAAATCATAGCCATTACTTTTTTCTTCACATCTTCGACCAATTGTAATTTTTAATTACTGTTTTTATAGATTGTCTAGTAAAGTAATCCTTCTAACATATCAAAAGCTCAAGCCGTTTGAACCAATTTTAAAAAGCTATTTGTTTTTAAAGGATGTCCAGATTATTTCGCTCGCCACTGTATACATATATCTATCGAGTAAATGGCTATGTAAAGGCAGCATTACTGTTGATTGAGTGTACATTTCAACACAATTGCATCAGTCAATCTCATATTATATCATAGTAACCAAAGAGTGTCTTATAACAAATGCGTCCAAGTATTTAAATTCCTGCTGTTATAAAATTTTCACGTGCAAAAGATAGTTCTAAGTAAAAATTCACAAAGAAGTGCGTGTATGGGAAAATGCTTCTAGTTATTAATTGGCGTAAAGTATTCAAAAATAATCGTAACGATATTGCTAATGAGTAGACTGCAGATTTTGTGCATTTGTGACAAAGAAAAGTATGTAACTGTAATTTGTAAAACAAGAGAATTAAGAGAATTTAAGCGTATCGATACATTACTTTCGGCTTACTAAAATTATTTAAAAAAGAAAGAAATTTCTAAGTTACTCCTGTTTCTTGCATTAGATGCCGAAAATTGAGTATTGCGAAGTAATAGAAATTTCGAAGTTGGACGCATTTGTTTTACAATACTGTATGGTTATTATAGCTTATAGCAGGGAGTTCCAACGTATACCCCTCCGAGAACTGCATGGTCCCCACCATCTAACATCTTCCCACTACTACGTTAGGCCGTAGAGTTAGTGAGTGCTGCGCGCGCCGCGTGGCTCTCGTGTTGGGAGCTTCCCACTACTATACATTATAACGATGAAGTCTAAAGGTGTGGGAAGAACCTAAGCGAAGAAGGTGCCTCGAATAGCTCCGGAGCTACTGGTTGGAACTGCCTGGCTTATAGCATAGTTGTGTGATAGACTGATGCAATCGAGTTGGAACTAACATACATGAAGTTTTAATATTGCATTTATTGATATAGCCATCGACCCGGTAAACATATCTCTCTCTCTCTCTCTCTCTCTCTCTCTCTCTCTCTCTCTCTCTCTCTCAAAATAAAAATTTCTCAAAGTATAAGATTTCAAGATTAGAAGTCCTTATCGGTTCAGTCTTTCTATTTACAAGTAGTATGATGTTCACAGGATTGAAGCTCACGTTTGCGTCAATTATACCGAGCGTTTTAAAATGTGCCTGCAAAGTTTACGGACACCACCAAGAAATTTGATTATTTAATTTTTGTTCCACGGACAAGGCACGGATTGAGTGTTGGATTGAGTCGAGTCGGGTCAACTCAAGTTGAGCCGCGCCTGCCGCGAGGTCTTATTCAACTCTCGTCGGAATGGATCGAGGTCGACCGTGGAGTTCGAAGCCGACCGTTGAAATGATTTTCCGTCGACTCTTTAATAACCGATTCCCGAAGCTGTTTTTTTTTCTTTCTTTTGAAAGTCCGAGAAAATTTGGATTTTTCGCCAGGTCGAGCGGCCGCTATGTTGCCGCACGAAACGTTTGTGCCCGCTCGATGAAATTGTTTCCTCTGCCCGAACTATTCGTTATTCGAACCGAAGTTATTGGATTCTGTCTGCTTAGATTTTTTAAACTTCGAGTTTCCATAAAAATATAATACCTGCAATTAATTTTATATCTACTCTTATATTGGATTTTTCAAGATTCGTCCTGGTGATGAAGTATGATGAGAACTATAAAATTTTAGGTTAATACTTTAATTGGATCACGAATTTTAGATGTTTCTAAAGTTTTTGATCTTCCCAAACTCGGTATTGTAATATGTTTAAAAAAGTCCATTAGATGGACGAAAATTGTTGAATACGTAGGGAGTAGGGCAAACACGAATGCGGGGTAATTACGAAATCGAATGTTGTGTCATGTTAAATGAAGATGAGCAATTTTTCCAGCTGGCATGTGAAATGCAGGGAAGAAGACACGCTCGCTGGTACAGATACAGACAATTGTATATTTTGGTTCACTTTGATGTAATTTTATGAGAAATTAAACTAAGCATAGCCTTTGTACTTGCAAATGCCTCAATACAATTGTGTGGGATTAGGACCCCCCAGACCACAAATACCGTAGGAAATTAGGAAGAAGGCGGAAGGGTTCCGTGGGTGAGCGCGTTAATCGATCGACTACCACCGTGAGGGCCCGGGTTCGATTCCGGCGCGGTGCCCCCTTCCTTTTTCCTGAGATCCTACAATTGGGGGCTCGTCCGTGATGGGGGGAGCACCGATCACCGCACAATGGCGACGATGACGCACGAAGATGAAACAAAGTACGAAATACGAAATGTGAAGTTACGAAACGAGGGCAAGGTTGTGTTGATGGCGCTGAGGTCAAACATACATAAAAAGACGATCACGCTGTAATGAACATCCGAGGGCGAATGTCATTGCAGGATGACCGAGTGTGTGATTAGAGGACCCCCCAGACCACAAATACCGCATGAAATTAGGAAGAATGCGAGAGGGTTCCGTGGGTGAGCGCGCGCGTTAGTCGATCGGCTACTACTGCGAGAGCCCGGGTTCGATTCCCGGTGCCGGTGTCTCTTCCTTTTTCCCTGAGATCCTACAATTGTTTAGGGAGACAAAATGGCGGAAACCAAGAAAGTGGAAACCAGCATATTGTTTATTTGATGTTTCTTAGTACTTTTGTGAGTGCCAAACGGCGTAATGGTAACGTACTAGATTCATTACCGGGAAGACCAGTTTTTAAATCCCAAGTACTTTTGTGTTTCGCCTTATGAAGTATTGACTAATTACTTGTGTGTGTCAATTTTGAGCGTTCGACATTAGCCAAAAGTTTATTATAATAGTCAACTTTTGCACTATTTGTTACGATAAAAATACCAAAGATGTTAAGACAAAGTAAAAACATAGTTAAAACAGAAAGAAAGTTACCGCTGACGATGATGAAGATGAATATTACTGCATTTATTGCAATGCAGAATACAAGAAAAGTTCAATTAAAGATTGGATTATGTGTTACGATCGCAACTAGTGTACTAGACACTTAAATCACATCTGGAGGCTAAATAGCCTCGGCTTCTGGAAAAAGTATGTGTAATTAATTTAGTGTTGATTACCCTTGATAATTGCTAAATCACGAACACCAAGGGTTTTGTTCCCTGTTTAGCCGAGTGTAATGTTTTTGACGGAAATTAGTTATAGTATCATATACACAGATACCTTATATACTGTACATATTATTTTTTCAAAAGTTCCTTTTATTCCAGTTTTTCATTAGGTGTTTGCAACTCCTCCACTCTTCTTTAGTGGTCGAATAAATCATATTCTATCAATTAATTCGTTACTATTTCATGGTTTTTTAAATTTGGGGTTTATCTACAAAATTTAGTACGTTTAAAGGAACTTTTCTGATATAGAAGTAATAAGTCATTGGAATTAGATTAGTTACCTGGAATATCAAAACATGATGTCATTTGACCTATACATATACTTTTATCAAAAAGCATTCTTCTCGAGATCCATGTTAATATCTTAAATGGTACGACATTAACAACTATCCTATTATTATTTTAGTTGACATGTACTACTTAACAGACAAAAATATTTACTTACTTTAGTTTACTTACCTTAGTTTAATTCCTGCCAACTGTAATTTTTTCAAAATTTTTTTGCATCCCACTTAGTTAATCAATGCTTGTAATTGCTAAAGAAAAAGTCAAATTATTTGGTCCAATTTTTAAAAAGTTATTCCAATTTAAAGTGCGAAGTTCGAATACTTTCGTGAGTCACCGTATGTATTTCGAAACCTTGAATGAAGATGCCATCAATTGTATAATATAAAAGTTGAAAGCAATTAGTCAACTGACCCTGGACTCCCTTACCTTTAAAATGATGAAATCCATCGATCGAATGACCGGCTTTTCATGCTTATGTTTGCAAATGTTCGATTAAAAACGGAATAGAAGTCGATGGATCTCGTGCACGGCCGTGCTCAGCCGCGTATGTCTTGGGCTGCAAGCGATTTCCATATATTACAATGAGAACAGAGTTTCATAGAATTTACTGAATGGGTGATTACAGCGAGCGTACGTTACCTGTTAATTATTCTAATCAGACGTCTCTTCAAGATGAACGGTCACCGTAATTATCCACTGATGTTTCCATAATTTCAAGTTACGCTGAGAAAACGTCGCGCTCCTTCGAGCAATTTGATTACACCACTGTCGCGGAGTTGCACTTGATATTAACACTCTAATTAACGTCCCACGAGTTTTAGGGTCGATTTAAGATATCGCGCTTAATGAACGCTCGCATAAATCCTGATACGTATTACCGTGCCCGATAAATTAAGTTTTGGGTTCGGAGCTCGATGTTGTAGGGCACCATGGATTTTATCATTCGCATGGTAAAACGAGTGATTTACGTGATCGGGGTATGTGTTTATCAACGAACAAGTAATAAATTCAAGATTTATATCTAATTCTCGTGTTGATGATAATTTTTAGCGAAACTTTTCTTTCGGATAAGTGATATTCATCTTTCAATTCGGATGAAGTTTAATTTTCTTAAATTCGTGTACGGACTCGAAAATCATGTAGTTGTGTAAGCCTCGATGAAAGTTTAAATACGCGTATATCATTTATCATAGAATCGCTCTCCATAGTTTGAAGCACTATTATTATTTTCTTCTTACAGATGTTAATTTTGAAAGCTATTGCTTAATATTTGCAGAAATATCTATCTTTCTGATCTGCTTTTGATTCATAATTGCAACTTTTTCATGTGAAAGGAGGAAAGAAAATATCCGGTAGAAACTTTTACTTGTTTGTGCCAGTGAAATAATATCGCTAACGTAGCAAACGAACGTTGGTTACGAAAAAATTCAACCGTCCTATACTTCTGTCTACTGTTGTTACAGACGAAGATGTCCCAATGTTAATCCCGCCATCGTAATCAGCGTTTTTCCGTTGTTTTGCGACCGCCAGCAATCACGAGAATCATAGTCGACAACGATCTGCTCGAGTGCTTGCTTGTCTAATTCGTTTCGGTCACGAATCCTCGTAAAAGAGACTAATATTCTTTCGCCGGGGTTATAAATCCTGCGTCAGAGGACATTCGCTTACAATTTTTACGACCAACACGCAAAATCATCTACCAAATTAGCGTAGAACCTGCCTTCACGAATTTTAGACTTGAAACTTTGTAATTTACCGTACACGTAAACTATTTTCGTGTCGCTATTGTATTTTTTTATATTATACGGACTATGCTTGGTACATCATAGCAAAAGAAATAAATTACTAAAGTGTAATGATGCATTCGTGTTATTTCCAAGAGTCGTTGAAAGAACACTTTTCGAAGATAATTTACAAATGGACTGAAGTGTTGTCGTAACTTTGAAATTCATGTGTTAGACACTGATACCTATTTGTTTTGATAGTTTGTGTAAAGGGTTCATTTATAAAATAATAATACGATCTTTTGACTGTATATTGATGAGTTTTTTCCAGGATTATAAAACAAGCAATTTAGCATGTTAATTGCCAATCCGATATGAAGTATTGTTACTGTCTTGAATTTGAGATACACATTTTTGTCAAAAGTGCATAAAATCCACAGTGTTTTAATGACATTTTTGCTGTACTCTTCCCATAAAGAATTTCGTAGTCGGTGAAAATAAATGTTTCCTTTATTCAATTTTCTAAAAAATAATATATGGAAATGAGAATTTGCATAAAGATCTGCAGTCTAGTACTTACTGTATTAATCGTTTTGCGTCTTATGTTAGCCCGTCGCATATGAAATGTCCGATTTCAGAATGCAAATGTTATGAAGTGTTTTAATCAAGGAATAATATTATAATCCACAGGTTTATTATATATCATTTGAAGATACAAAGCTGATCATTTAAGTTCTATCTACAGTTTCTATTTACATATATCCAACTTTATGTTGAAATAAAGTTTATTTCAATATCAGTAGCTGTGGTCGTCATGTATTCTTTTTATATACGTGAGAACAACAATATGTAATGTTTAGTCAAAATGTGGTAGTAAATGAACGTGCTGTTAGTCATAATTGAAGAAGGTAAACCACCAAAAAGTTTAACTTCTACCGCAGTATAATCAAAAAATTCCATCGTTGACAGAACATGATAACTACAATGGTGCTTACTTTGATCAATAAGTTTTATTTGGGGACAATCTAATAGATTGAAACACATTTTTCACCGTTCAATACAGTGGTGTAAAAATTCATTCTTATATTTCGAGAAAGAATTTTATCACAAATAAATGTGAAACGTTTTCACACGAACCTCAATTCTTTGCCAAACGATTCCAAAGATGCAAAGAACAATATTACGTTCATAAGAGAATAATTATGAGTTAACTGGAGTTTTGTATTTGCAATTTGCCTTGCACAAGGCCCGCCGTGATGGAAACATGATCGGCTCGGATTAAGTGATCTAATGAGCACTGATTCGCTAATTATACCGGCAGTTGTGTTGTAAGGATTACATTCGCGAGGTTGAGCGGGACACAAAGCCCGTCAACGTCAGAATTTGTAATCAAACGCAACTTTCCTCCCCCGCTTTTTATACACGATAGTGACGGCAGAGAAAGCATAACATAAAATACGTGTGCAGAACGGGAAAGCTCGAGGGAAGTTGAAATGCGTCTGGAACAACGATCATGGCCGAGTGAATGAGCGCTAGTGAATGCGTTGCGCCGATACAAACTAGAGATAAAAGGCTTGTCGGATTCGCTGAACGAAAAGTCATCGTGCTCCAGGCGTTTCTGACTGACCCTTCTCGTGTCACTAGATGCAAAGCGTTTTCCGTTTGACGTTGTACGCTCGCGCCGAATATTAACCGACCGACTCGATTTCTCACGCGATGACAAATTATTTCATGAACGTGAAAGACAATCGACCGGCCTGGTCGCATCGTTGGGCTGGAATTCGAATCTGATGGCCTTCGTTTGTCCGCCGCGCTGCGCCACGGAATGGTTCACACGCCCGATCAAGCTGTTTATTTGGTGAAAAGTCAACTCCTCAGATCGATGTTTATTAGGGATGTGCGAGTACTCGAAATTTCGGGTTCGGGTCGGGTCAGGATCCCGAAAGTTTATAAACTTCTTTATAAAAAGAAAGTTTGGTTAATCCTTTTCTTGGAGGACCAATTTTTTTTAACCTTTTGTTATGCAGTCCTATAGATTTCGACGAGAAAACGCCGAAAATGTAAGTATTATTGTTAGCAATACAGTGGTTTATAAGTTATACGCGTGTAAACATGAGCAATTATAAGCGTTTTTGACAGGTTGGAGCGTCGCCATACTGGATATTCGTTGGGTGGTAGAGGTAGGAATGTTGCGCCCTGTTTTTATACAAAAGTTAAAATAGAGTGCAAGAAAGATAAAAACATCCGATCCTCCAAAAGAAAGAACAGCCGAAAGTTTATAAAAGTTACTAAACTGTTTACTAAACAGTGTTTACTACAAATCCAAGTATTATTACAATCGATGATTGAACATCTTAATATGCACAGAGTTATTTATCACTGATTTGACCCCAGACTTGTCGCAACTTTAACTTCGGGTACACGAATATTGCAAACTTTCGGGACACCGACTCGACCCGACCTGATTATCTTTTCGGGTACCCGAAGTTTGTAAACTTTCGGAATCCCGACCCAACTCGACTCGATCATTGTCCGACTCGACCCGAAGCTGGGGTACCCGCACACCCCTGATGTTTATCGAATGTATATTGCTTTCTAGATGTTCATCGCATTTGGAAACGATCAAATTAACAAGATTCATTAAAAATTGTAATTAGAACAAGCATTTTAAAATCAATATTTGAATGCGAACGTCGAATAAGGGCCAATGTTACATTTTAATGTCGATTCTTAAATCGACTCTAAATCGCAGCGATAAAAATCGATTCAATAGAAATCTAACCTTGAGAAATCGATTCTTCGAAAATCGATTTAAGAACAAATCAATCGAAATACTACTTATATCTACATGCATTCTGCACCGCATATTGCTGTATGGCGTAAATCGATTATGTAAATCGGACATAAAATGCAATGCTTTAATTCTTATGGCACTTTAGAACCAATATACAAAATTAAGTTGTTCAACAAAAACATATCTCAATGATAAGTCTACGGCTTTTATTACACTATCGAAATACCAGTAGTATATAAGGATGAGATACTGTATATAAATATTTAAATTAGATTGATATATTCATTTATTTATTTGGGACTTGAAAATGGAAGAATTAACAATAATTTAAGTATTCATTCATCATCATTTATTAATCTTTATTAAACGGTTATTTATTATCATCAGTTTCCCAATCATCCACTTCTAATCTCGAACTCTACCGTGCCTCTTCTTGAACCGAAGATCGATTCATAACTAAAAACAAGTCGATTTATATTAAAATAAAATATCCAAGAATCGATTCAAAACAATTGAAAATCGCTTCGAAAAAATCAATTTTTCAGAATCTCGATTCAGTATCCCAAACCCTAGTGTACACTAGCTGTAAAAATTGTGGCAGTAGTCGATCTTAAATACAAACAAAAGGACCACTTTGTGTATTTGAAACTTACGCAAGAAGGGTCTACAATATCGCGTAGCAGCATTGACGCAAAACCTATTGATGTATCCGTCCCACTTGCCGCGCCGCGCCGCGCCGGAACGTATTTCATTCAGTTCGAATTAAGAACGACGAATGTGGTGTAGCTGTACGATAATAGCGAAAGTGGTTAATCTTTCAATGGCGGATGTAAGAAAAGTGACGAACGGTAAACAACGAAAACGAGGCGTCGCGCGTCAGCTTGATCCCTTTAAGTGGAATGATATAAAAAGAAAAACGTTGAGGAATAGTATTTTGCAAATAACTACAGCGGCTCACAAACGCATTCGAACACCATTTAAATCAAAATAACTTTTTTAAAACTAGACCAAACGATTTGATTTTTTTTAGCAATTAGAAGCATTGATTTACTAAATGACGTACGAAAAATATTTTGAAAAAATTGCAATTGGTAGGAATTACATGAAAGCTCAATAGAAATCGGTTAACGCACGCATGGAAAGACGTAACAATCTATAGATTCTAAGCAGAAATGGACCAAAAGTCGTGAAAAACTGCGATTTTTCCTACTTTCAACGAAATTTTCAACATATTACAACTACATAGATCTACAAAACGTATATTTTTAATTTT
The DNA here is from genome assembly GCA_913789915.3 of Sphecodes monilicornis. NCBI lineage: Eukaryota > Metazoa > Arthropoda > Insecta > Hymenoptera > Halictidae > Sphecodes > Sphecodes monilicornis. The sequence goes on along the minus strand of OU565295.1, from coordinate 1,789,892 downwards.
CATTACGAGTTGTAATAAAAATGTTTTGGAAAGTGCCATTTTTATTCTTTCATGTAATTCCTACTAATTACAATTTTTTCAAAATATTTTTTGCACGTCATTTAGTAAATCAATGTTTGTAATTAATAAAAGAAAGTCAAGTCGTTGGGTATAATTTTAATAAAGTTATTTTGCTTTAGAGGATGTTCGAATACCTTCATGATTATTTTCTTTCATTCTCTCCTCCTCACTCTCCCCAGTGAAAACCTATTATCTTATACTATATTGTATTATGATTAAAATACGTATATTTTTCGTGAAGGAGTTGTGTTTATTGTTGTCCTTAATTATTTTAATGTATTGTAACAATTACTGTTCTGTTGATTGTTTCAATGGAGTAAGGGTCTATTTTATCGGGAACTGTCCGGACGACCTATCAAATACAGCAGCGGTGGGCACGGGTGGAGCCCCTCAAACGCCTGCTCCTCCCACCAACCTCTCTTTCATGCAGCGCGCACATTCGTTGCGTACGCTGATGTCTCGTGTCTTCGTTGCCCCATTGTACCGCGCTTGATGGAAGGGGACAGAGGGCGCTACGGTGTGGACGGTTTTGCCTCAATTGAGGCAAAATTGCCCATCACTGAAATACAGTATACACAGGTATAACTTTAAGCCGTGTTATTTCTGAAAGTCGGGAATATATTCCTTATTCGAAGTTCACATTCATTTTATGACTACCATTTCTCACCGATAAAATTACTTGTTTTCTTTGCGGACGATTTCTTTTGTTACAAATAATAATGTTCAGTAAACTAAAGAGAATCTATAAGGTTTTCTATAATTGGTAAGGAATATCTTTTGAGTTCCAAATAGCTCCGTATTGTATTAAAGTGCATCGTTTTCAGTGCACTTGTCCCTATGAGATCACGCAAGATTCTCTTGCATATTCATAACTTGCATGTTCACAAGTTATTATTATTTAAAGCGCATGTGTCGCGAAACAAACGCATTTTGAAGATGAAATTAAACAATTAATAGTAAAAAATGTTAGAGAAGAAATTGATGACAATAATAACGATGACAATTACAATAAGAATAAATCTTTATTAAATTGTTATTTTTGTTTTTTCTAATTTATATTGTTTCTCGTACTTCTTTAAATAATATATTTTTAATTATGTTAATAAATTAATGAAAGAGAGAACGAGAGAGAGTTTCCGATATGACGCTCACCAGTGTAATTGCAATTGTACGATAATAATATTCATTACTTCAAATATCATGGATTATTGAGTTTATTTAAAATTTGAGGCACCTCCGATAATCTGACAAAAACCTGTTTTAAGCAAAAATGTTAATCAACATTTAGCGGTCTACAAATTTGAATATAAAAAATTAAAAGAAAGTTTAATCCACAAAACATCAAGGTCACCTTGTGTTTTTAAAAGTTAATACGTATTTTGACTTCATAACATTGCAGCTGATGTGAAAACGAATCCAATCACCTAATTTACTATACCCTTAAACTTTCAAAAACATAGCGCTACAATCTTAATAAACAAGTAGATCTGACACGTGTACCACTATGCGCCGATTCGATCAATGAAATCGATGTTGGAATTTGATCAGAAGGAATGGCAAACTAAATTCGAATGTAAAGATACGCTGGCTACACCGTAACTCGTTGCACCGACATAAAGGAGCCGATTCTATGTGCAATAACCAATAGCAATAGAATAAAATATTTTCGTATGATGCTTCGTTTTCGAGAGAATTCAATTTCAGAGATTTATTACGTGTGTGCGCGCGGCGCTTTGAAATGTGATTGGCTATCGTGTCTGAACACTATCGGACATTTTTATTTGCGACGGACACGCACTCTGTTATGGTATTATGCATGCGATTTTTATCGGCTTTGGTGTCTACTTTGTATTCTACCAATTTATGTCAGATATAAAAATCTAATAACATCGTGTCATTACTTGGTTTAATCTCCGAAAAATTGATACAGCCATCAGGCAGACGGTAGTGTGTCACTTTTGATTTATACTTGAGACATATTTATTTATAAAATATATATTTTCTAACTTACGTACATTCCGCAAGTAAAAAATTCTTTTATTCCATATGTATAAAATAGACGATGGAAAATCTTTACGCATTGTTTATTTATGTACATCCGTATTTCAGTGATAATGTTTAACACTTTATCTACTAGAAGCCAATTAAATACAGTGAGTGTAAAAAGTATTCGTACACCTTTAAAAAACAAATAACTTTTTTAAAATTGTCCCAAACGACTTTTTTTTAGATGCTAGAGGATTTGTTTACTAGGTAATGTGTGAATAGTTTTTTCTAAAAGTCGAAATTGTGAAGAAAAAAGTAAAGGTCACGATTTTTAACTTTTTATTTATCTGTGACTGTAATGAAAAATTAAAATATGCCTTTTGTAGATCTACGTAAGTTATATAGATGCACACAGTTTCATCGAAGTTGGTTAATGTTGCTATGAGCTACAAACATTACAAGATAAAAGTTTAAGGGTGAAAGTCAAAAACTTTGAAAAATTACAAAATAATCGCCGGTAGATAATATGTTGAATATTCAATAATCTATTTGACCTTTAATGATTTTTGAGACATTCTACTAAAAGACACGTGTGACCCGTTCATCGATCAAAGCTAATAATGTTAGAACTATATGGTATGTAAGAACAATTGTAGTGTTCCTCAACTGTTCTAAATAGTTTAGTCGATCTATCTATGGAAATATAATTGGATTGCATCATTTTGTAGCGAGTTTTGAAGTAAATGAGAGGAAACGTGTTGAATAGCAAAGGGTTACTAACTAGGCTTTCCATGCAGTTACATTAGTATTGCTAAACGATAACAATTGTTAAATAATGATAAATATGTATTATTATGTCAATTTTCGCTATACTATTTGTATATGGAGTTAATTGGTTTGGCGAATGAGTTGCTAATGCATAAATCTCGCGACCGACAATAAATAGCAAGTTATCTTATGTGCCTCATGCGGCGCGAATAGAAGGTCCCTTGATCTTAACGCGGTAGCCACCGTATTAACAAACAATTTCTACGTCAAAACAGACTTCTCGCCAGAACGTCGTGAATAGAACGGCTCGCCGCTACGAATATCCGACGTTAATAGATTTCCAGAAACATGGATTACTCGTAACGTCCTAAGCCCCTCATCTTTAAAGCTAACCAAGTGTCCCGGATGCCGAGTTAAAAATAGGTAATGATACGTGAGCGCGTAATCACAAATAATCGCCGCACTCGTCAGCATCCCGTCCCCTTCGTCCGCGGATCCAGCATGGCAGCAGAAACAGGCTGGATCTTGCGCGCATCAATTTCACCTCTAGCTGGCTGAACAGCATAAATGCGTCTGCACTCGACGAGTCGAGTCGAGTCGAGCGCAGCGAGAAGGGATCTCTTTAGACTCATAAATTCGTCGCCGCCCAATTACCCAAATTCGCAGGCTCTTCCCGTTGCTGGTGCTTAGACCGATCTTCATTCAAGACCCACTCGAACACCTCCGCGAAAGTGTCGAAAGCAGGCCTGTCGATCCCCACGCGGCTTCGCGGTTCAGAAAATGACTTCTGCAATCGGATGGGCACTGATGAATGCTCTTCAGCTCTCGACGCTGGTCTCTTTCACTCTTTTTTCCCCTCGACTGCGAAGCTGAAGCTGTATCGCGGTCGCGTTTGCGAGCACACGATGAAAAAGCAACACGAATGGCGGTGTAAGAGCGAAAGAGACATCATCGGGCTGGCTAGCAGTAGGCGGCAGTAGATTGCGGCCGGCGCTAGATACAGCCTTAAGAAACGAACCCCTAGTCCATGGGAAGAAAACATAGAAAAATAGGCTAGGAAGGGGGAGAGGGAAAGCGGTTGAAGAAAGCGAGAATGAGAGGAGAATTGTAAACTCAGCGCAAGAAGCGGCGTAGCGGTGTGTCAGTCGCGAGAGGCTTAACAGGAGATAGGGCACAGGGGAAGAATCGAGGAGGGAGCTGCCACAAAGTAGGCGCAGCACTTTATCGTCGACTATATAAAGGCTGAGACACTCTCTTTCGCGTGCACCTCTTCTTCCTCCCTAACCCGCCTTTTTCTTTTCCCTTCCCTTCCTGCCCACTACTCCTTTTCTCTCTCTCTCCTCATCCCCTTTCTACCGTTTCACTGTTTGTAGCTGTATCCTACGTCTTGCTCGTCTTCTACCCACGTGTCCTAATCTTCGTTTTTCCCCCTCTCGCGGAGTGCTGGTTTTATTTTCGTCTACCTGGCATCGTCCTCTTGCCTCTCTTCCATCTTATAACCCATTTTCCTCCCTTTTCTACACCTCACAATTGTCCCCGGTTTACTTCCACCCCTTCCCTCGCCAACCAACGACTTTTTGCTCCATCGCTGTCTCGCTTGCTCTCTCACTTTCTCTCATCTCTTTCTCCCGCAGCAGTCGCCTTTCCTCAGCGACTCCCGCGTCTTCTTCCCTACGTCAGTCTCCTCCTTATCCCCTCCTGCTGCTTGCTCGCTTCTACACCTTTATCGGCCGCTCGTAACAAGTTCTTCCTCCATTGAGACGCGCCCGCTCGCGCCGATACACCCACATGTCCGTATCTGGCACATAAATCCGACTGCGTGGGTGTACCGGCGTACCGGAGATTGTGTATATGGGTAAAATCCATTCATGGACGCGGGTCGCGTCTGCCTTGATCGTTGCTCCGTGCGCGAGCAGGTACGCGGAAAGGTAATGATGAGGCGTTTTATAACGCAGTAAAACACGCCGTGATTCCGACTGCGACTCCGTTCTGTTCTGTTCTTCTCTCTTTCCAAGCTCAAGCCTGATGGGCGACACGCTGGCCCTTTTTGCGTCGCCATCGTTTCCCGACGTGAGTATAAAGCCGCCATGGTTAAAAGTTCCGAACCATTCCGCTACGTTCTGCTCCAGCCAACGAAGTTCAGACTTCGTTTTTTGGTCATGATGTTACTCACCGTTCGATCGTTATCGTTCGAAGTAATCGCGACCTCTCCGGTAGAATTGCTGGAGTGGGAGGCGGGGAGGTCTTATCGGGGAGCATTATCGCGCGAGAAGCGAGGATGAAACACGACGACGAGACGCGAAGAAACGGCCCTGCGCTACGAAAAATTGGAAATCGTGTCGGGATCAATTGCCGCGATACTTAAAATTGCATTTGCATCGGCGATTGAAAGCGTTAGATTGAATCGATTTTATTGTGGATGCGCTTATTGTGCAAGCGGTAAATGTCCCTAATCGCAACCACGTTTCTGTGGTCGACGAGTTACACCATTCAGGTTAATGAAAAATGTACACACGTATTTAACGCGATGATCGTCGTCGACTCAACGATCAGAAAAATTGAGTAAAATCAGGGCAATTTATTTAATAAAACAAAAAAACCTAAAATTAAAACTTATGGCATTAATTAAGTTTTTAATCCTCTTGCATTTCACAGATTATAAACAAAAGCACACGATATCTATCAATACAGAAATAAATTTTTAAATCTGGGAAAATTATTCTCTCGCCCAAATATGTCACCAATCATTACTGGATGATATAATTAATACAATAATTTTAGGTTATACTCTTTGATGTGAGAACATAAAGATAGTATTTAATATGTTTTGGATGCAGTTCAGGATGCATAACTGTCTTCACTACCATGTACATCCTGCTAAAAGTATCCGAAGCTCCATACAATCGCATACAAATTAACAAATGAAAATCAACTTCCAATTAAATAGAAGAAGGACAATGAGCTTTGTTAATTTGGTTTAAAAATTTTGCAATAGGGACACACAGCTCAGTAAAATGGGCAGTGAATCAAATATAAATTTTATTGTAAACTCATTATAAAAATTTACTTTGCATTGAAAATATAACTAATCTGAAAATTAAGAAACGCTAACGTCATCAATATTTAATATTCGATGAAAATGGTCGTATATTTCTTTAAACAATTCTTATTTTAAAAGAAATAATTATACTTTAAAAGCATCTTCCTCGGGTGACATTTTACTTTACTTATTTTTTATTATCCCTGTATGATTCTATTATAGTTCGACGAGATTGTTTAGAATATGGGATTATGAATAAAACGCGACTGATTAAATGAAAATGTGAAAAAAAGTGGATGGAAACTACGGCATGACATTTTGTGTAACTATTGTATTTCTATGAACCCTATGAACGTTAATTCTTTTAACAATAATTTCATGTTAATTATATGTATATGACAGCTGGTCTAGCTATTTTCTAACTAGTTCATTTGAAAAGTCTAGCCTGTTTTTAAAAAATTGTAGATTATATAACAGGAAGAATCGTTTAACTTTCCACTCACATTTTGAATTTTATTGGGTTGTTCGGAAAGTAATTTCGTTTTTTCAAGGGAAAATGAAGACGATATTTCACTATTTATTTATTCATTCTGTGATGTAGTGGTAAATTTGTTCTATGATCTTGTGCCATCTTTCTAGTAACTTGGAGATCCCATGTTCGTAGAATTCTTGTTTTTTATTAGCAAATAATTGAGTTGTATTACTTTTGACGCCTTCATTTAAAATGATAGTTATACCGCTTAAAAAGTGTTGAAAAGAACGAAATAAATGGTAATACGACGGTACACCCTCTCTGTAAACAGCATACATCTTTCTCCCTTCTTGCATTGCGTTCTTACCATACCCGTAACAAAAAAGCAAAATGTGACGAATATGCTCACTTTGATTTTGCATATTTGATGCGATGACAAAAGAAATGCTTGAAAGATTATAAAGTTCTACAAGGCACGAAATGACGTCCGAAATGTCAATTCTGAAAATATACAATGATTTTGCGACTTAGAATAATGTTAAGTAATAATAAATGGAAGCAATACCATCTCTACACGAGAAACGAAATTACTTTCCGAACAACCCAATATATGCACATAAATAGTTTCACTCTGAAAAAATTTATTTGAAACCTGTTCATAGATTGATATTTTCAACAATTAATATACAGCACATCTGCCTATTATTTATTTTATTAGATTAAAAATTCAATTTGTAAACAAATTATATACAGAACGTAAATATCGTCGTTCCGTATGAAATCTTGCTATTCTCATGCAGATAATATTTTCTATATTGAGTTACACCATCATGAATGTGATTATTTAAAAAAAAGACTAATTACAGTTTCCTTCGAATTTTTTTTTCTGTCAGGAATTCCATATTTACAATCGTTATAGTATCAAATAAAATTGTTCGACATGCATATATCAGCACAATGTCGATAATAACCTGTATAAAACAAATCGCCTGAATAAATAAGCGAAACTATTTTTGTGCGAATTGATTTCATATCTGCATTCCATATAAATTATTTGAATCTGTAATAATTTATATAGAATATAACTTTAAATATTAGTATCATTTCTAGTTAAAATTCACACATATATTTTTTGCACTTTAATGAACCAACGATAAGAATATTGAAATCTATACATATATATCTATACTTATACATATTGGAATAGTACTGTATGCACGAATATTATTTTATAGAAACATAAATTGAGATAAGTCGAAAATCGAAAGTGTCAAATTTTTTAATAAATAAAGCTTACGAACCAATTTCTCTTCACATCTGAATTTTTATGCGAGAAATAACTTTTAGAGGGTTGTGTAATTCACCCTGCTTAATGCGCTAATAAATTCTCTATAGCAGGTGTGTATTACAGTGTGACGCGGTAGAACGTATCTAGCGTGTAGTGACTCATAAATTTGATCACGTAAGACCAAGCATATGTGTTTACGCCGATTTTATATGCGGAATCATTTGCAACAGCGAAATCAGGCGAAGACAGGTATAAGGTAGCAATTTTTGCAATTAATTATTATCCTATATGAGTACTAAGAAATCAGTGAACATGGTGTGCAGGATATCCTGCAGTTTGCAGAATAACGAGATAACACATAATTCTCCTTGTAAAAGAAATCGGAAATGTTGAACAATACTGTTTCCTCCTCAGCTTCCTTATCGATGTGTTTACTCCTATTACTGAATCATCAAACGATAATTACATACAGCGGAATCAATGGACAGCGAATGACATTGTGATACAGTTTGTGTTCGTGATGAGTAAACATGACGAGTGATAGACAGGTGTTTTTGAAACAGCGCACCGTGCGTGAGTGATTAAATTCACTTTCCTCCGGAAACGAAGCTTGTCTACGGAAACATCGTATTCCAAATATTTCATTTGTGTTTGCGCATAAAATTATCTTGCCATCAATTTTGTACCGCTACTTGTGTGGTGTACCAAAACGATATACATACATCGTATTATGATATACGTAAACGATATACGTACATCGAATTTTATGTATGTACGTAATTATAGAAAAAAAAATTTCAGTATTTTTTTATTCGTCGACAATCATGGTAGATGATTCTCAGAGCTGAAGGTAAAATACATATTTATTGTTAGTCGGATAACATTAATTGTTCGACCGAATACAATGCTAATAATAATAATAGCAAATGCACCTCAGGAGAAACTTATGTACTATGGAAATCTACCGAAACTATTAGATTTTACATTCTTCGAAATTTGGTCTTAAAAGAAGCGTAAATAAATTCAACTATATTAACTTTTGTCGCATTTAGACTGCGGATCTTTATGCAAAATACAAGTTCTCCACCTCTATTGTATTAAAAATTGATATCTTTTGTTAATATATTCAATATATTGAAAATAATATAGCAATCGTACTATATCCTTCTAATGTTTTACTGCTCAGTCATGTTGTTCCTTTTGTCTAATTATAATCCAAAAATAAAATTAAAAATATTAATCTGTTCATAATTATCGATAAATGGATTAACATTTGACAAAGGAAAATTAATAAAGTACCAAGATATAACGTATTATTCAAACAAATGGAGTTGTTTGGAATATGTTTGAATTGTTGTATTCTTCATTAAAAAAAAAACACTTTTAATATTTACAGTTTACAACGTCCATTTAGCTCTAATACTTTCTAAGATATTCGACCAAATATTACATCGCAGCCACCATCTTCGTGGATTATTTCCTCACAATATATGACAGTTGACGGAAGGAAAAGGTTCATGGAAAATATTTTACGTTCAAATATTTGCCCACTCGAAGCTTTTGTGAGGTATATGATAAGAAAATATTATACCTCTCTTAGTCTAATGTTATAGCACTTCAAAGCCTGGGAATAATGCACCTGTTTACTAATACCCATACTTCGCACTAGCCAACTTATAAAAGCATGCCAACTACATCCAATCGACATTATAAACAAGTGGAACTGATACGATTTTCTTATCTGAGAGTATCCTTAAGCACGAGTCTATGAAAACAGGATTTAGAAAAAGCTTCACACAAACTGAGGAGGAAAACAAACTGACAAAATTAGGACCAGCATCAAAAAGTATTCTTATGAAACAGATATTTTAGGATATGCATGGCATATAAACGTTTCATGAAAACAAGTCATTTTAAAACATTTACTTAAAAGAGTTTTATAAGAGAAATATTAGCAAAATTTGAACCGTGAGTTACCTGCGTAAACAGTACAAATAAAACACACATTCCGAAAGTTAATTAACTTGTAATAATTAATTGTTCTTAGATTTCTAAAGTAACGTTAAGTTCTTTGTTTTTAGTGAATATGCAGTTTATTCTATTGTGCTATTCCTATCAGTAGTTTCCTTTCCCTATTGTTCTAGTACTATCCATTGAATATTATTCAGTATTTAATACAATAATCGACGACTCTGTCGTTATCGATGAACAATATATGTTCATAGTATGTATGTATCTAACATCCCCGTATGTACCTAAAAGAAAAGTTCTATTTAAACCAACCCTCCTACTTTTCAGAATTTTTCTTTATCCATTTCCACCGTAGCTTATAATTAGACAGCTGATTTTATGCATTTATTGTTCAGGCAGTGAATGGAATTATCATGGAATATTAACAAGTAACTATATATTTAACATAACATATTAATGACAACCATTCTACATCACAGCCATACTTTTAATAACAAAATCGCTTCTTCTTGTCCATTCATTTCATTTCAACATACAACCAAATTCCCTTCATACACTTTTGTTTCATTCATAAATGTTTCTCTCTCATTCTCACCACAGATATCCCCACATTTATAACAAAAATTAGTGAGTGAAACACTGAAACAGTGAAAATATCAAATTATTTTAAGAATACAGATTATATTATCTGTGAATTATTAAAATTACTAAGAAAAGAAATAAATGTGCATGCAGTTCCTGATTCTTGAAATTGACTTAGAAAAATCTTATATTTAAAATACTCATAACTTAAGAATGTTTTAGAACAATCACAAAGTTCCATACCTCGTTCGATTGCTAAATAAAAGTCTCTGAAGACAGAACTAGATTTGTTAACACGACGCGTCGTGTAGAAGAGTGCAAAAGTATTTAACACTAAACCTACCAACCACAAAACATATAAAGATCAAACACCTTAAAGAATTGAGAAGATTGAATTTATTTAAACTTTGTACCGCTTCCATTACAATATGTGCTTAAATAAATAAGTCAGTTCAGTCATTTCCTATGAAATCGTTTTCTAATTTCAATAATTGTAAAATAGAAAACCGGTTATTTTGACCGTGGTAGGTATAGTGTTAAAGAGTAGAGTAGTTGCTCCGAAATCATTACTGGCATTACAAGCGCAATTTGTGTGTTTGACTTGATTAACATGTTCGTTCGGTTTGTCTGTTTCAGGTGAGGTGATTGGCCAGCGGTTCCTGGGAAACGAGAGCCACGTGGAGCACTTCAAGCTCCTGGAGCGCGCGACCACTTCCATCCTGATTGGCGCCAGGTAATTGTTACGTGATTCGATTCTTTCTTGGCTGCTGGAACGACTGGGAACTACTTTGAACGGAGAAAAAGGGTGAAACGGGAGGGAGAATAGAGGCGTGCAAGGGGAACGGTCACCAGATGGTCATCGGTTAGATTCCAGTCGTTCGATCGCGGGTGTACCAAGTTTCCGGCGAGTCACTCCCTCGATTACGCAGCACGAGACCGATGACGCGGTTTCGTAGCTGCTATGAGGCTGCCTGCAGCCCCTTATGACGTGTCCTCTTTAATTTTACATGAGTCGTGCTCCCTTGGATCGATCGTCGGCAGCCACCAGGGGCATTTGATATGGAATAAATTGGTTTCAATTACCAAGACGAAGGCACGGGAAAGGAAAAACGTCTTCGTTCCATTCCTATTATCGTAGTCGCTCGTAACATTAGCGTTTTATTGCGGCAATGCTTTTCTTTCGACATCCCGTTCGGTTCCTTCTGCAAATATAATTTTATACGTTATATGTCGCGGCATAGGGCGGCGGAAGGGCAGGGAGTGGAGTGAAGGGCGGAAGTGCTCCGAACCGAAGGAACAATAGGAAACGTCTAACGCAAAGTAAACGAAAAATGTTTGGATAATACACCGATGTGACTTTCGAGTTGAATTTTTTGCTGCGAATATAGCACAGTAATATCGAACTCTAAAGGGAGTTGGAATGTAAGGTGTCCAGATACACTCTCCGGTTCAAAAGTCACCGGACACTCGCATGGGTAAACGTGGAATAAGATCGCAGTGATCTCTTGAAATCTATGAAGCGTAACGTCTATAGGGGGTGTGCTAATTTGAAACTGAATCGAGTAACCCAACAATTTTCTGAATTTCTCTATTTTCACTATTTTATTACTTTACACTTCGTCCATTATTGGATTGTTCGGAAAGTAATTTCGTTTTTCCAAGGGAAATTGTAAGACGATTTTTTATTGCCCATTTATTTATTCGGTGATTTTGTGACCATTTTGTTCTATGATGTTTTGCCATCTTTCTGGCAACTTGGAGATTCCATGTTCGCAAATGTTCTGTTCTTTATTAGCACAAAAAATGGGTTGTATTACTTTTAACGCCATCATCCAAAAATGATATTTACACCGCTTCAAAGGTGTTGAAGAGAACGATGTAAATGGTATTTCGATGGTACGTACTCTCTCTAATAAAACAGCAAAATGTGACGGAAATAATGACTTTGATTTTCCATATTTGATGCGATGACAAAAAAATGCTTGAAAGGTTGTAAAACACTATAAGCACGAAATGGCGTCCATCAGCTATCAAGATATACAACGATTTTGCGATTTATAATAAGGTTACGTAACAATAAGTGGAAGCCACGCCATTCCTACACGTAAAACGAAATTACTTCCCGAACAACCCAATAGTACCAAAAATGAAGCTTGAAAATCTTCTTTTACGTAGTATGTAATCCCAAACGAAGTTATTAGATTACGTTACAGGGGGTGACTTGGTTTACGATTGAAATCGTTATTATTGTTGAAGGACCTATTAAAAAATCCTTAGCCATGACCCATAGACATCCAAATATAATGAAGTAATCTTCAAAAATGTATTATCTTTACAGTATCGTACGAGTTTTCAATAACTTTGAAAAATGTGAAAACGGAAACTTATTAAATACAAAACTATCTGTTCTGCTAAAGAAAATTAGACTTGAGTATTTATAAGGATTCAAGCAATAATATATCAATCAAATCATACACTACATTGTAGATAATTTCATACAAAATAATTTGTTCAAATTTTATGTTAATCGGATGAGTACTTTCGGAAATTTATTAGATGCCAGGTCAGAAAATATAGTTTCGCGAAAGAAACATTTAAAGTTATTACATTCTTTTCTTTTAAATAAAAGCTGACTTTAAACAACTATAATCTGCGATTCCGGATCCAGAAAGGATTCCTTCTATTTTTAATAAATCGTCTCTAGCAAATTTAGAAAGTCAGCTTAGCGAAGAGAAGTAAAAAAATATCATTGCTCTGCGGAAGCTTTTCGATTTCAGTATTATATCTCCGCTATTTTTGTTTAATTTTACAAAATCGTTATACCACAGTGTTTTACACATTCTAAACTTAGAAAATTCTCTTGAAATATTCGTTAAGACATCAAACTACTTGAGTGATCGGTAAAGAGAACATGCTTTTAGGAAATTAAAACAAATCTCTTTGTTGATTTTTCTGAGAAAAATTTTCTGTGAACCACAAATCTGTTTTATTTGATTAACGTTCACGCATGAAAGTGTGAAGCTAAACCTTATGTGATTCCTTTTTAAGTATCGTGTACGCGAACAAATCTACCGTACCGATAACGATCTGGAAAATGTAGGTATTTGAAATAAATGCAGATATTATACATTAACGCGTCTCTCGAGCGCGCACTCTTATCCACGGGAAAAGAGCTGGGAAACGTAAACCTCCCTTGGGGGAAAAAAATCGTAAATTCTAAATCGTTGCAGAGAAGGAGAGAGCACGAACTGGATTCCAGTTGACTGTGGTTTATGTTTTCGAATTCCGCTCGTGACACATTTCGTTGTGATAGTGGATCGTATTTCGCACCTTTGAACACCTTCCTGACGCTTTTCACACGACATGTTTCACTTTAAAGGCGGAAGTCTCGCGAAGTCTTTAAGCGGAGCTTCGAATCAAGGAACGACGCGAGCATCCAATTCTTCGGGATTATATTTTCAGACGCTGGATTGCTCCAGTACAACTTTGTAAATATTGAACACTATACCCTTATTTTTATAAAAAAAAGTGTACATCGAAAGAGAATTACTACAGTTTGGTTTTCAGTCGAAAGATCTTTTAAATGTATTTTCGTTCATGTACATATTTTGGAAACCTTACCTTTTCATAAACTCATCACTTTGTTGTTAAAATTCTGTTCGTTTCATATTAGAAATGCTAAGATTTACTAATATACTTATTTCTTTTCGGCTATCAGTATCCTATATCTTAAAATGAATTGTTGTATTTACATCTGACTGAAGCAAAATGTGGTCTTCAATTGATCTAATATACAGTGAGTGTAAAAAGTATTCGTACACCTGTTAAAAACAAATAACTTTTTTCAATGTGGAACAAACGGCTTGAATTTTTGTTGAGATGTTAGGATTAGTTTACTAGCTAATATGTAAATAATTTTTTTTATATCTATTTTCCGCAATTGCAAAGAAAAAAGTAAAGGTTAAGATTTTTTAATTTTTTATTTGTGCCTATAATGAAAATTTAAAACATGGCTTTTATAAATTTAAATAAGTTATATACACGTACAACGTTTTATCGAAATTTGTTGACGCATAAGAAAGCTACAGATATTGTAAGATGTAAAAATCTTTGAATTTAGGGTTTGCGATTCATTTAAATCACAGTTTTTTTTACAATGTTTGCTATTTTCAATCAATTATATTTATATTATATTTCATGTTCGATTTCTTTATTTTCAGACTCAAATAAAAAATTAAAAAATCGTGACCTTTATTTTATTCTTCGCAATTAGGACCAATAGCAATTTAAAAAAGAAAATTAATCCTTCCAACATCTCTGAAGGGTGTACGAATACTTTTTACACAGACTGTAACACAACTATGATATAAAAAGAAGGGTTGAACATACGATATTTATTAATCCCTTTATCCATTGGAACCAAACCCGTTATGATTTAATTAGATTTGATTATATTTAAAATAAGTTAGTTAAAGACATTAGGTCCTTTCGTTGATCTCCTTTTTCAAACATTATTCTGTTTCAGTATCGTACGAATGTCGGATCAATAATAAGAAATAAATTCAATAAACGAGACTGTTCATTGCATTTTTCTATTTTATGCGAAAATATACAATTAAAGCTAACTCTGCTAAGTAATTGAAGATATCATTCCTATTACAATAACGAAGCCGCTAAAGGGAAATACTAACGTTTAAATATTATGGGCAATTTGGAAACAACTTCACGTATAAAAAGTATTTAACTCCGTAATATTCAGAGACATTAAAACTTACATTTGGCACAGAAGCTATTCTTGCATCCAACAGTCCCATTAACGCGATGAGCGTAGCGATTACTTGGTTTAATCGACAAGCATTAGTTACATTACATAATTTTTACATTAGCACTGTGAGGTTATAGAAGTTTTCAAAAAACAATAGATTACAGTAGAGCCTCGATTGTCCGAATTAAACAAGGACACCTGAGAGTTCTTACAATAGCTCAGTAACTTAATTAAATTGCTAGCTTCGATCTATGTTGATTTGTATCAATATTATATTTGTGTTGATTTGTAAAAGTGGTAAAATGAATGGATATCTTTAAACTCCGCAAAATCATAGTGCCACAGTCCAGTCTTCTCCCTGAGTTACCAAGCAACAGAAGAGACCAAGTAAAATTATTCCGACTGCCAATCAAACACACAAGACCAACACACAAATACCTCCTACAAAACGAAACTCCTCGCACGATGTGAACCCTGTGATCTACCATTAACTGTCCAACACGTAATTCTAAAATGCACCAAATTAAGAATGAGCAATCCTACTAAAATTCATAAAAGCTACAGACATATGAGGTGAAATATAAACACTGAAACACGCAGTCATCGCTAATGACTAGACTGCGGATTTTATGCATTTTTGGAAAAAATGAGCAACTGAAATTTCAAAATGTTGAAATAATAAAACAATTTAAGGATGTCTGTATATTATTTTCAAATGAATACAATCTTCGGCTCGTCTGCGTTTTGGAGAACTCCGTGTTCTTAACTTTTTTGAACTTTTTTTTACGTGATCCTGTAGATATAGATGAAGACATTCCGAAAATGTGTGTATGGTTGTTAGGAATTCACTGGTTTATAAGTTATACGCGTGTCAAGATGAGCAGTTTTAAGCGTTTTTGACAGGTTAGAGCGTCGCCATATTGGATATTCCTTGAGTGGTAGAGGTAGGTAGGTCTGTTCGGCGCATGCGCTGTATAGATCGTGAGTGTTCAGCGCATGTGTTAGATAGTATGGTATATTTGCGAGATCGGCTAAATAGTACTGAGCGTATGCGCTAGATAGTAATTCAGTGGTTACACATACTCAGTAAACATAAGCAATTTCAAGTGTTTTTCACAAATTAATTATTAATAAGTTTATTGTTGATTTTGAAATGGCTAGTTCAAGTATTAGAAATTTTAACTTTAGAGACATGCCAAGTAGTAAAGAAGAAGCAATTACTTGGGATCGGGATTGTGGATTGTTGCGGAAATTTAAAAAATGTCGTACTCATCGGTGCGAAATGAAAATTTATAACAATAATCATGGAATCGGTCGTTTTGGTGTCCAGTAATTAAAATATACAGACTCTCACATACAGGATTTCAAAAAGAAGGTACAGTCCAAGATGGTTTGGGGTTAGGTTGTCGTGGGAGCGGAGAAGGCCGGCCCGACCATGGTATAATGTTTCGCATTTTGATTTAGTAAATGTGTTATTATGTATTACGTACGTGTTTGTACTGCCATCTAACGGATTTGTTCGGAAGTATTTAGCCTATTTTGTGTGTAGTACCTAGCAAGTATATCAATATGGCGGCGCTGTAACCTGTCAAAAAGGCTTAAAAGTGTTCAACTTTATATGCGTATAACTTTGTAATTAATGAATTCCGTTCATTAAGATTTTCATTTTCGGTGTTTTCTCGTCGAAATCTATAAGATTGTATTAAAAAAACTTGAAAAAAAGAGTTCTCCAAAACGCAGTTAAACCCAATTTTCAAATAATACTAGAGGTTCGTATTTGGCTCATGTGCCTTACAATTGGCGAAGAAAATTTTTATTTTGCATGAAGATCCGCCGTCTACTAATGACCAAGACGATGTCGATGCGACGTTAAAATAAAGATCCTGTGTAAGGATCGCTATAAATTGAGCTATTTAAATGTGAAGCTTGTTCTGATAATTAATATTTCAGATATTATCAACACTTCTGATAATCGAGTTTGTTCTGTCCACAAATGTGTAAAATTCAATACTTTTTTACGTTGTTCTTTTATCTATTAAAACTATTTCTGCAACAAGGAGCATTAAAATTAATGAAATTTACAATCAATGGATTAATTGGTCGTTTCCCGTACAATTAGAAGAAGAGGTTAATGCAATTCCCATTTTTGGAACGGTTAATCACCCACTCGAAAGTTTCAAACACGGTTCAAATATCATTCCAATCTCTGTTTACATTCATTAACAGGTTTCATGTTATGTGGGTCGCTGAGGACAACACATTATAGTACTTACCGTTCCATTTATTCAAGGCAAATTTTACGGAACACCCGATTTACTGAATTTGCTACGAAAGAGCTCTTAAACTCTCATTATCAGGAACATCGTTACCAAGTGGGACTCGAATTATGGGAATATAGAACTTCGATAAGTTACGTCGCTAATACTTGGCTGGCCCACCGGCAAGAATCATTCGCCTAATGTCAGCATTCTATTATAGTTATATAAACCATTTTGTCTCTCTCTCTCTCTCTCTCTCTCTCTCTCTCTCTCTCTCTCTCTCTCTCTCTCTCTCTCTCTCTCTCTCTCTCTCTCTCTCTCTCTCTCTCTCTGGGAGGTTTTAAACCATTTGAATGGTATATTGTTATTAGGTCGTTAACGAAATTCTGCGAATATTTTACTTAAAAATATTTGTTAAAATAGTATTTACAATTTTTGTTTTCAATCGAAGCAATGACCACCAATAATATTTTCCCACTTCTCTGGCAACAGTTGGATGCCGCGGCGGAAAAACGCAGTTCCTTAGAGGCAAAATGGTTATTCACCCAATTTCTCACTTCAACTAGTTTTTCGAAGTACTATACTTCCAGATTGTGTGGCATTGCGCGAAACAGATGATACTATGAAGGTGCAGTATCCGGAGAGCAAGCAGGGTGAGGAAGAACATCTCATCCTAATTCTGTTATGGTCTCTATAGTGATTTTTGCAGCGTGCGGCCTAGCGTTATCATGCTGCAAAATGACCTTCGACAGTTTTGACGCTATTAACGGTCGTTTATCAATTAATTCTGCATTAAGCTTCATTAACTGACGACTGTCGCATTAGGCGGTGATTGTTTCTTTAAATGAAAAGAAAATCGGCGTGAAATATAAACTCAGCCTATACTGCCGCCATTTACAAGCGATACGCAGAATACGGGAAACGTAATGTTTTTTTATGAACAAGAATTTAAAAAACCTCTGTATTTGTGGTATAGTTAAGATTAGTTAAGGAATATTGAGAATTGACTCTGTTTAAACATTAAAGAATTGGTACGTAAATATTTGTAGATCAAATCGGATCAAAGTTGACATTCGATTAGTGAAGTTTATCTATTTGTAATGTGACCACAAAACCTAGAATTTGTTGGTATTAAAATAATTTGGAAACGTATATCATATACAGTGTGTAACAGGATGTACAATAGTTTGAAAAACTGTTTTTCAAATTTAGAAAAATTGACTCGTGTGGTACACAAGAGTTAAGTTTTCAAGGTTTTTTTCAAACTTTTCTTGCCAAACGATACAGCACGTTGTTCGAGTAAAAGTAAGAAAAATGTCATATAAACGTATAAGTTCATAAATGTTTTACTAAAAAATTGTTGAATATTTTATAAGATTCTATAAGCTTACACATATATCTTGAAGTATCATATGGAGTAAAAAAAACGAACCAAGTAGTGTCAACTGTATAAATAAAGAACAAAGGAGGAGCTGGGCTTACGAAAAATTTAATAGTTTTTTTGCGTTTTTGGTATTTTTAAAGGGTCGTACAAAAAATAAAAACTATTTGACAATAAAAAACGTGAAAACGTTTGGTCGTGGCTTTATACGATGCTCACCTGAACATCTAGCATCCCATAATCGTAGTGCATATTTGAAGATCTTGGATGCTAAGTTTCACATTTCTGTTCGATAATTTGATCCATTACGATAATAGTCTATTTTTCGCATTGATATTGGGCTCCATTCAAGAATTGCTATTTACAGTCGCGGATGGTCCCGTGGTTGAAGTAAACCGCGATTAGCAGTCTGTAGTTATTACTGTTTCGGGTAGTTGCTTGGCTAACCAATGTTGCTGTAATAGCAAACTCAATCCTTTGGCCAGTTGATTATCATGATCCGAAGTCTCGAACGAGGTACAAATAATTTCAGATATATTGAATAGAAATACCGTTCTCATTTTCGTGGATAAGTAAGACGACAATTTTCTGTTTGGCCACTCAACGTCGAGAAAATTTTCTACACCAAGTAAAATTGTACGTTGAAGACGTAAATATCTCAACCGAAGAGAAATACTTTGTTTAAATTAACGAAACTGTGTCTGACAGAGTAACTGGTTCATTCTGCACTGTTAACAAAATGCGAATAAATGCACAAATAAAATATTTTCAAGAATTAATGAATATAGGATTTCATAGAAGTTACTACAGTTTTAGGTTGCTTCACAGTCTATGTGTTTATAAAATTTTCATTTTTCTGAACATGATCAACTCGGAGAAATGTTAAAGATGTTTTCGTTAAAAGAATAGTGTAATCTGACATCAAATGAATTGGAAGTACAGCGGAATATTCTACTTTACATTAGATCATCTTATATTATTATTATTTATTTATTGCTTTAAACCATCTACGGCTTATATAGCATATACATTAGAAATTATACAATGTATGGTTATGTTACCGTATGGCTTAGTGTCTAACTTATAGTTAGTTTACATTAGTTTTGTTAGATTACAACTACCCCATTGAAATTAAATTTTAATTTAGCATATCTTCATGAAATCAAATATAATTGTCAGGCCTCTAATATCTGGGCAGCATAGGAAAGAATGGACAGAAATCGGAAGACAGTAAATACTTGTGTCGAAAAAGCGTTGATAAAAGCGTGTCACGCTTAGATCATCTTATAGCAATACTAGAATTTTATAGAAAAAATGGGCATTGAATAAAGCAGTACGAGTTGAATAAAATCGACTTATAGATCACTTACTTTCTCCTCTTTGAATACATACGATTCTACTCCTTTACGCTGTTACTACAGTAAATTCATCAATAATTGTCACCACCACGAGTCCGGTTGGCGACGTTTAATGTTCAGATGATTCTGAACTATTCTGTCACTTGTGCCGAACGCAGAAAAGGACAGTAAAGCTCGAGAGGCCTCGGTCGCCGAGAAGTGTAACATAATACGGGTCGAGCATATCGGTGTGAAAACAACAATTAACCCAGTGACAAAATTTCTTTATTTTTCATTATTTTTTAATAGAACTTTCACCAACATATTCGTGGCATTTTTCTAATGAAAATGATACCAAATAAGATATAATTCCGATGGTATTTACTTGAGTAAATGTGATCCGAATTATATCATGTTTGGTATTATTTTAATCATAAAAATTCCACAAATATATTGGAGAAAGTTTCATAGAAAAATAAGTAATAATAAAAAAGTTTTTTTATTGGCATTACTCTTTCCTTTCATTAAGCTATCCTTTCTTGCGCCTGAAACTTTCATCGTCCATTACACAAGTAAATATCATCGCAATTATATCTTATTTATGAAAAATGTCACGAATCTGTTGGTGAAAGTTCCACAAAAAAATAATAAAAAGTAAAGAAGTTTTGTCATTGGATTAGTAGTGGTCTCACCGATATACTCAATCCGTATTGTGTTAAACTTCTCGACGACCGAGGCTTCTCGAGCTTCACGGCCCCTCATGGGGTATACCCTGCGGAAGGAGGGATTGTTTTGCGACCTTTCTTGTTCAGAATTTGACGACATTTAACGATGAAATACTGTATATAGGAAACCGGAAAAATATTAATTTGACTTTCCTCAAAAAATCTACGTCGAGGAAATATTATTCTTCCTTCCTGATAGAATTACCTTCACAATTCTACCATCATTCTTCTGACACTTCGTTTGCACAGTGGATATCTCTCGGTGGTGAACTCAAATATAAATTTTCATTGCATTTGAATACATTTTCCATGAGAAGTCCGATTACTGTGTCTGTTTATCGAAACATCGTTCGCGGAGGAGAGAATTGCGATTGCATTCAACGGATTTCCTTTCACGCGAAAACTTGTATTACCAGGCTGTCGCATGATTCGCAGGCTGCGGCTTTATCGCTGTTGCTTGCCTCTACAGTGGCATTTTTCACAAGATCAGTGGGAGAAAAACTAATTATTCCACGACCGTAGGAAGAGAGCACGATAGAAAAGTGAAACTTTATTTCGCAGCTATATCATATAATTGCGTTGTCGAGGCTATCGAAAATGTCTCGTACAGAATTCCAAAAAAAACTGTCCAATACAGAGAGAAATATTGGTCAATTTTTTCTCGTCAGTGTCAGCTTCGGATAACGAATCCGCAACAAAAGATTGATTTTATCTTTAGAGACCGAGCAATGGCTTCGCCGTGGAAAAATAAAGTCGTGAATTGAATATTAAAATAACAACGCCATGCAAATTTTGCATCAACCACATAATATGCATTGTGATTGATTGTTAGTTAGCAATCCAAGATAGCCATACTGTTATTGGATCATTTCATTCATAACAGACCCATTTTCCCATAGGATGATAACTCCTGTTTGTACGTTACAAAAAAGTGAAGTTTTATTAATGTGAATTCTAAGAATAGAATATCGTTTACTACGTTTCATTTTTCCTAGTCTTTAAAATTAATGAATAACTTGACTTTGAAGTAACCCATGCGTAACGAATATGTAGATTGTAAACAAAAATTGAATATAATTATGATTTAAGCATGAATGTAAGTATTTTTCGTTTA
This sequence comes from Sphecodes monilicornis, assembly GCA_913789915.3. Taxonomy (NCBI): domain Eukaryota; kingdom Metazoa; phylum Arthropoda; class Insecta; order Hymenoptera; family Halictidae; genus Sphecodes; species Sphecodes monilicornis. The sequence continues at coordinate 1,768,145 of OU565295.1, read as the reverse complement.
ATGGTTTTTTAGTAATACGTATCATTGATTAAATGGTACAGCATATGTAGATTATATAAATTGTACAGTATTCTTGCAAGTGCTGTACTACTCGTAATTATAATACTTGATTGACAAAAGATTTATGCACAATTTTTTGGTTTTTATGCATTTTTAATTGGAATAATTGATAGTTTCTGCGATGTGAACACGACAAAAAAATTTTAGGACCAACGAAAATCGTTCATAATATTTAAACAATTTGTTGACGTAGAAATCAAAAGACAAAAATGCCATCTTAACAAGTATCAATTAAGTAAGTTCATTTTATCTTATTCCGAGAATTGATTATAAATAAAAAGTTTTAAAGAAATAAATAAAATATAAATAAAAACTCTAAATTATTTGTTTATTTTCTGAGTTTTAAATTTTTCAGAAATGGACTTACGCCACTTTCAAAATGAACGGTCCACACAATGCTTCATGTATAAAATGGTTTTATTATTTACTGACAATATAACAGTTTTCATTTTTTAAATATCATTCGAACAATTATGAGTAGTATTTTAAATGTACGTACATCTCGCCTGAAGCGTAGCCTTTAGCATTTTGTATTGCAAACTGACAGGCTGAAATTTCAAATTGCTTAATTAGAACATCGCAAGAGAGTAGCGCAAGGCTTTGTCACGATTAAACGAATTAATTGTCAGGGAGTGCGCATAAACGAAGTTTCTAAGTTATGCTACGTGTGACGTATTAAAAGCGATATGTCGGGAGAAGCTTAATATCCAAGTTAACTTAATACTGAACTTAATTAATTTAGTACCAAAGTTATTATTAAATGTGCAGTTGGTACTTACCCGAGCTTCATAGAAAACGCATAAGTGATCAACATTGTGCAGCGATGCTCAGTACTATTACATGTCGGAATATTGAACTGAATATTAACTTCTGTCAATAAATATTTATTGGGCATTAGAGTATTGGATTCAGTATTGATTTTGATATTAGATCCAATTACAATGAATATTTAGTGAAATATATGTAATTTCTTTTCAATCCTGGATATTTAAGATAATATTTATACATATTTATTTTAGATAGTAGCTTAAAAATTATTAAAAACATGAATACGTCAGTTGCACATCGGTTCATAATATATACACATAATATAGGAATAAATACATAGTAGAGGAATTCATTGTATAATGAATACTATAGAGAAGCTCAAAATATTAGTGCATCAATGAACAATATATTTGATAGTCATTAAATCAACATTCTTCGTTATTATAATATCCTTGCTTATCTCGTTTCTATAATATTTTAGTAATATTACCACTTACAGACAGTATTACATTAAAGTTGTAAGCTCGATCGCTGAAGAAATTATTTACAAACATAATGTTAAAAGCAGAAAGTAACATTTTATATGCATGCGTATCAACATGTTTACTATTATCATTTGTTGCGGTGACCGTTTTCGTAGCTACAATATTTTATTAAACGTAATATAGCTTATTAGGATATGGCATATGCATTACGGATTTTTTAAAATTAATTTCGTTTCCTTTATAATTTTATTATTATTTTCACACGTGAAGTGTGAAATGATGTCCATCACAAATATCCAACTTTGATAGCAAATCTGTTAGCTCTTGCACAAAGTTTGAATTTATTTTAATTCATAAATGAATCTTCGATTTTTATCGTATACTTCGTATTTATTGTATAGAAATACATTAATTAATTTGATATCTGCAGATTAGAAAGCGGATGTCATGCTACAGATGAATTTTTTCTGTTAATTGAACTTTAACTTTGATGCAATTTAATTTCTAAAATATTGATGTAAAGGCACGTAAACATTTTTTTTTTAAGTTGCATTAACCTTACAAGGGTTATTAGCAACTACAAACATACAATTAGGTGGTCATTTATAATTTAGATTTGGTTGAATAATTTTGTGTGCTTCAAGAATTTTATTAGTTTTTCGCAAGATACCTTTGAGTCGGTGGCATCTTTGATGTTTCCTCTTGAAAATTTAAATACTAAAGTAGAAGAAGGTGTGGTATTTCAATGAAATATAAATGGAGTAATAAACGCTTTTGTCTTTTCATCAAGTATAAAAGTATAGTAGTACATTGTATATTTATAAGTATACAAATATAAAATTTTTGCGACCCCTAAAGACGATTTAATCATGCAATTTTACGATTGATCTTGCAGATACATGCAATTTCTTTTTTTGAACATTACACTTCATTATCATAGAGTATTTACATTTTATTTAATAATAATAAGTTGAGTGAATTATATATTTGAACTATATTATATAAGTGAACATTTATGGCACATTTATATACACTTTGTTCTCATTAAAAGCTAGTATTACAGAATAGATATTAAATAACATTTGTGTATCTTTGAAATACACTGTAACGTTTGCGGAATTAATAAGCTCGGTTAATTAGTTTATTATCAGGTATAATACATTCTATCCATTTTCATTTTTGAATAGCGTTAATGTCATTAAACAAACTCATCCCTACTTTTATACAATTTTTAATGCAATTTTGATTTTACCAATTGTGAAGGTAGACACTACCGTTTTCTCCTTACTAAAAGATGAGATACAGAATATTGAGGGTAAGAAGAATTCGGAAAAATTATAAAAACAGGCATAATCATAAACGATTGATTTGTTTCTTAAACAGAACAAATATAAGGGTGTGTATCATTATATCTCTCATTTTTTATTATTATCTTTTAAACACGGAATGTACCTCAGTTTAACGTAATCACTGTCTTTAATTTTCCAGTTGCAAACATCAAACATGACATGTTGTAACCATCTTCATTATCGAATAGACCTAACCCTTTGTCTTATTATATCATGTCAAACAAATTGTAAATCATATTGAATTTAGAGTTCATGAATAAAATAATATCGTTGATCTTCTCTGTGTCGAGATAAATTGCTACATTTCTATTATCCGTCTTTCATTCTCAGAACAAATGTAAACTTTATAAGAAAGCCAAAATAATTTTCCTTCTAATAAATGATTAGCAATAAAGTAACTTCTGATGATCTCTAGATGGCGGATTTTATGAATTTATAATAAAAATGAATATATGAGGTAGAAAAATGTGAAGATATTGCATGAAGTTAATAATATTCTTGTATTGTTTCTGACTTATTAAAATTATTAACCTTTTAATTGGTTGACGGTTCGATTATGAACACTTACAAAGACGTACCCAAACACAAGTAAAACTGCGATAACCAAAATTTTACTTCGATCTACGAAAACATAATATAGTTTGTACCAATATGGATACGATGACACAGTAAAATGAAAGAGTTATTTGTTAAAAAAAGACGAGGATGAACAGTTTCTGAAAAATGATAGCGACCTTTAATAACGAATTATCTCGTCACTCTTAATTACAACGTTAGGAGAAGGAATGTGTAAGTACATTTTCCTTCAACATCACTTTTACACAATTCGTTGAGAAAATGTTTATTTCGTATATAGGTTCATAGGTTGATCACTACAGTGCGGATTTTATGCATTTATGACAAAAATGAGTAGGTGTACCTTACAACAGTGGAAGATTACAAAAATTTGGGAATATCCATACATTACTTCTAACAGAGAAATCAATAGTAATTATTTAGAAAGTACCACTCATCTCCGATTTTGATGAAATTTAAATATGTTGTGCAGCTACACATTTTGAACAACTTTTTCCTTTTCCAATATAGGGGGGTCGCTTTTAGGTTTTCGAGATATTCGCAAAAAACTATTGCTAATACTCTATTGAATTTCTTTTTTGGATCTTCCTGACGTCCGACCCTCCCCGCCTCCTCCGCGGCACCTAACCACAACTCATTAGGGATGTTCGAGTACTCGAAATTTCTAGTTCGGGTCGGGTCGGGAAATTTGTTCGGGATCGGGTCGGGATCCCCAAAGTTTACAATATTCAGGTGCTCGAAGTTAAAGTTGGGGCAAGTCTGCGGTCAAGTCAGCGATAAATAACTCTGTGCATATTAAGACGTCCAATCATCGGTTGTAATAATATTTGGATTTGTAGTAAACACTGTTTAGTAAACAGTTTAGTAACTTTTATAAACTTTCGGCTGTTCTTTCTTTTGGAGGATCAGATGTTTTTAACTTTCTTGCACTCTATTTTAACGTTGTATAAAAACAGCGCCCAACATTCCTACCTTTACCACCCAATGAATATCCAATATAGCGACGCTCCAAACTGCCAAAAACGCTTACAATTGCTCATGTTTACACACGTATAACTTATAAACCAGTGAATTCCTAACAATAATACTTACATTTTTGGCGTTTTCTCGTCGAAATCTATAGGACTGCATAACAAAAAGTTTAAAAAAATTGGTCCTCCAAGAGAAGGTTTAACCAGACTTTCTTTTTATAAAGAAGTTTATAAACTTTCGGGATCCCGACCCGATCCCGAACAAATTTTCCGACCCGACCCGAACAAATTTTCCGACCCGACCCGAACCCGAAATTTCGAGTACTCGCACACCCCTAATAAACAACGATCTGAGGAGTTGATTTTTCACCAAATACACAACTCGATCGGGATGTTGCGATATGACAGCACAACTCATTAGGGATGTGCGAGTACTCGTAATTTCGGGTTCCGGTCGGGTCGGGAAATTTGTACGGGATCGGGTCGCGATCCCCAAAGTTTGCAATATTCGGGTACTCGAAGTTAAAGTTGGGGCAAGTCTGCGGTCAGGTCAGAGATAAATAACTCTCTGCATATTAAGACGTCCAATCATCGGTTGTAATAATATTTCGATCTGTAGTAAACTCTGTTTACGAAACAGTGCTATTATACGAACAGTGCGCGGACGAAGAGTCCTTGTTGTGTAAGAACAGTGTTTATTAGAAACAGAAACGTCCTTTACGTACATTATTTCACATAATGTATTCTAAAATAGTTTTTTCCGCGCGAAGTTTGATAATCGATTACACTAAAAATACAAAAATCATTCTGAACCGGCCAGAGAAAATAAAAGATTGAACTGAAAAATCATAAAAGAGCATTATACTTATGTATATAAATACAACTTTAACTTCGAGCACCCGAACATTGCAAACTTTCGGGACCACGGTTCGACCCGACCCGACTACCTTTTCTGGTACCCGAAGTTTATAAACTTTCGGGATCCCGACTCGATCCGAGGCTCGGGTACCCGAAATTTTGGGGTACTCGCACACCCCTACAACTCATTCTATTCACATGATTTTTCCATTACTAGATCAAATTATGATCAATCAACTAATAGAATGAGTTGTGGTTAGGTCGCGGAAGGGACAGAGAGATCCGGCCGTTAGGCCGGCCCGACCACGCATACGAAAATTCAGGGGTAGTCTTTCAAAATTGAAAGCTCACCCTATATAAAGTGAAACCCTGTTTTTTCTCTCATCCCCACAACGTGTTTACAAAAAAAAAGTAAACAGACGCCGCCGCACTGGAGCAGCCTTACGTTGCCATGGAGCGTGCAACAATACAAAAATTCAATAGAGTATTAGCAATAGTTTTTTGCGCATATCTCGAAAACCAAACGCGACCCCCTGATATTGGAAAAGGCAAAAGTTGTTCAAAATCTGGAAATCTATAACATATTTAAATTTCATCAAAATCGGAGATGAGTGGTACTTTGTAAATAATTACCAAATCAATTTTTATTTGGTTCCCGTGCCTTGCGGTTGACGCAAACACTTTTACTCTTGTTTAAAGATCCGCAGTCTAATGATTATTGTCAAGAATAAAATCATAAAACGAAGCGTTAACGTTGTCGGACAGAGAATATCATTGTAAAATACCTTGTCCTTCCCTGTGGTATTTACTTTCGCAATTTTTCCCATACGAGGAGTTTTTCCAACGTCGGACGGTAGCTACATAGGTATATCTTACCATTTAAAACTTTACCGAGCTGTTACATCGTGCAAGTTGTGGAGGAACAAAAACAAACGATAATCATATTTTATCGCGTACGTGTTGCGTGTGCACAGCTAAGAGATTAGACTGTACAAGTGATAAACTATTATATCTTTTAATTTTTGTGGTCAGAAGGCGTGTGAGTTGTGTTATTATGTCTTTTGATATGTATTTTTTTCATTATCTTTCTATATTGCGCATAGAGTGTACCGGTTTTAATAAACTAATTTTTCTTTGATGGATTCCTGTCCCCTAGTATCGGAAAGTACACATTGCAGTCTTGTGTGTTACTTTTTGCACTGCTATCTATACATTCGGTTTCATTGATTAAAAACTACACCCAAGCAACATGCACAGTAAGAAAGAAGGTTAAAGGAAAAATTTTTAAAATAAACATTAGGTTGCTAGAGCACTAGAATTGGGACCTGCGTAGTTTGTTTAAAAAATGGTGATGAAGATTATATTCAATGTTTAGACCGCCAAAAATGTGTCCATAAAGTTTGTTACCATATCACAGAATGTTTTGACTATTATACTTGCGATGGTTGCAAATTATGATTAGTAATTTTTACTGTGCCTGGCTCTGAGGCAACCAAAATATAATGTTAATTTAAGTCAATTATTACGGAAATGTTCATTATTTTTACTTTATTTTAGTTTCTAATATTATTAATTTATAAACAAGGTGAGGTGGGGCAAGTGCGTAAACAGAGCAAGTGCATTAAGGGGGTATTCTAGATTACTATTCCATTTTTTGGTCCATTCAGTGATTTAAAAAAATATATATAAGTTCCTTAATATCGACATTTTGCATACACCTGTTCGTTGCATAATCCCGGTTCACACTATAATCGCAATCATTCTAATCAAGAATCCTTTCAATCTTTTCATTTCAAATAAACAGAATGATCGGAACCGTGACAGCCAGTTTTTTAAAGAAATATTGTTCTACGATTCAGTCAGTTTTGATCTTTCTCACTTAAAAAAATTGTGAACATTCGTAAAATATAAATAAATTGTGTGCAAAATGTCGATATTAAAAAACTTATATTCATTTCGTAAAAAAATCCCTAAGCAGACCAAAAACATGAAATTGTAAACTATAATTTCCCCTGAAGCAGTTATATTTATTTAAATTGTAGTATCTCATTTGTAGAATTCTACAATAAGTATTGAAGAAACATAGATGTCGCGGTAAAACGTGCAATTCACGCCTATTTAAAAAAAAATAATTTCAAATACATACGGATGTAGTTTTTGGCTCGACTGCGTTTTGGAGAACTCCGTGTTCTTAACTTTTTTGGACTTTTTTTATGTGATCCTGTAAATATCGATTAAGATATTCCGAAAATGTGTGTATGGTTGTTAGGAATTCACTGGTTTATAAGTTATACGCGTGTAAAGATGAGCAGTTTTAAGCGTTTTTGACAGGTTAGAGCGTCACCATATTGGATATTCGTTGAGTGGTGGAGGTAGGTAGGTCTGTTCGGCGCATGCGCTGGATAGATCGTGAGTGTTCAGCGCATGTGTTAGATAGTATGGTATATTTGCGGGATCGGCTAAATAGTAATGAGCGTATGCGCTAGATGGCAATTCAGTGGTCACACATACTTTGTGAACATAAGCAATTTCAAGTATTTTTCACAAATTAATTATTAATAAGTTTATTGTTGATTTTGAAATGGCTAGATCAAGTATTAGAAATTTTAACTTTAGAGACATGCCAAGTAGTAAAGAAGAAACATTTACTTGGGCTCGGGATTGTCGATTGTTGCAGAAATTTAAAAAATGTCGTACTCATCGGTGCGAAATGAAAATTTATAACAATAATCAGGGAATTGGTCGTTTTCGGTGTCCAGTAATTAAAGTATACAGAATCGCATATAGGATTTCCAAAAGAAGGTACAGTCCAAGATGGTTTGGGGTTAGGTCGTCGTGGGAGCGGAGAAGACCGGCCCGACCATGGTATAATGTTTCGCATTTTGATTTAGTAAATGTGTTATTATCTATTACGTATGTGTTTGTGCTGCCATCTAATAGATTTGTACGGAAGTATTTAGCCTATTTTGTGTGTATTACCTAGCAAATATATCAATATGACGGCGCTGTAACCTGTCAAAAAGGCTTAAAAGTGTTCAACTTTATATGCGTATAACTTTTTAACTAATGAATTCCGCGCATTAAGATGTTCATTTTCGGTGTTTTCTCGTCGAAATCTATAAGATTGTATTAAAAAAAAACTTGAAAAAAAGAGTTCTCCAAAACGCAGTTAAACCTAGTTTTCTTTTAACAACTTTACAGAATAATCCATACTTTAATTTTGTCTCGTTTTGGGAGAAAGTGCAGAGTAACTCACACGACGTACAGTTTTCCATCATTATGTAAATTTGAAAGAAAAATTTACGTCAAGGTAAATATACGTTGAACTGTAGTAGTTCAACACAGGCAATAATTACTATTTCTGTTGGAGATCGAAAATGTGTGCGTTTTATGTCCAACTTTACAAAAACTAGTCTACAGTTTTCCCACTTTATCTTAACGCAGAATAAAACAAATGAGCCGTTTATTTTAAAAGTGGCCTAAGTCCAATCAATTATTGATAATGTCCGAAAGTGCGGATTTTCAAATGTCCGAAGGCAGTGATGAAGGTAATTTTAATCAATTAGTATTTAACAAGTTAACTTCAGTTTTTTGACAGTTGCTTTAGTTGAATAATCAGTACGTTTAATTAATGCAGTGAAAAAACAATTCACGCAATACACGCTTACAATTGAATATAAAACTTAAAACATTAAATTATAGAAATTATTACACTCGTGGGGAAGAATAAACCAACAAGAGCATTTAATTCAGATAGTGAACACGAATTCGTAACTCATGATTTCAACAAAAAAAGTTCGGAAATATTGTATTGACACCACTTTATAAAAGTATAAGACGAATTGTAACAGCGAAATACAAGGACATGATGTACTTACTACGATATATACCACCGATGCACCATGACATCCCTCCCGCATACACTAAATGTGGATGAGCAGTAAATTTTTATGTAATTTATGTAATTAGAAAATTTCCCGAATTGCATAAATTGTGTTTCTGAAGTGTTGTAAAGAAATATAAAATAAATTGAGTATTGTTTTTTCAATTTGAAGCACTTTAAACTATGTCGAATGGATTTGGGCTCTTTCAAATTTTATAACGAATCTGGTTGTTAACTTTGAAAGTGGCTTAACTCCATTTTTGGTAAGAAAACACATATTATTCACTTAATAATTGTTATTATATTAATAGTAATCGTAAATTTATCTCTTTTAGATACACTTAAGCAGTATGACATATTGGTATCTATACGTATATTTTTAATTTTATTGAAACGCAAACTCTTACATATCTCAATTTAAGTATAAATGGACTTAGGTCGCTTTCAAAATAGACAGCTCAAATAAAGTATAATATTTTTCAGTTATTTAAGAAAAGCCTTAAACGTCCAGCGCTGGGGGAGCTCCCCCTATAAAACAGTGAAGACGCTGATTATCATTTCGTTTAGGATGAAACGTTCCTTTTGCGAGTATCCGGTTTCGATTGTTCCGTCAAGCTGTCGCGCATACCGTAATTACTAATGCTTATCCGTGGCGCGCGCGGCTCAAATTGTTCGCGGAGAAGGCTAGATGCGGATAGATTACGGGGAAGGATTTACGGGGCAAGACTTAACGTTCTCGTTTCGTTTTTCAGGAACGCCATTTACAACATAAGTCTACACGACCTAACGGAGATCGTCGACCAGGTGAGTGCAACTCTAAAAATGCCCTGTGCGCCGGGCCCGCTATCTGAATGCTCGATAAAGAATGATTGAACGATCTAGATTACGTTATACCGTTCGAATCTGCGCGAGCCAACGGTGTTTTAAAAACAACGCGCCCGGCTATCTGGAATCGGAAAATTCTGCCGCGAGAATATACCGATTTTATCTCGGAAATGTTGCGAGAGTGTTTTTAATTCGAGAGAAGAAATACGGCCGAGCGCCGACACCGGGATTGTAACAAAAACGGGGAATAACACGTTCCCGGGGATAATATTTATTTATTGAATATCATTATCGGCATTTCGGAGCAAAATAATAAAACCAGTTTGCAGCGATAAATTTAATTCGGACTCGAACCTCGGGGACACGGCGTAGGAACAATTCGCCACAAATCAATTCGTTCTTTGTGACATCGAATTTTAATACGATTCATATTGGCTCGACTCTTTGGTTTTGATGCATCAAGTCAATTAGCGAACAGAAGGCCGACACTCGTGCACATTTACATACCTCGTAACTGATTTACAAACGCTGATCTTTCTACAACCGAAATCTATTACTTTAAAACGAGATGACCATTTTAATGTATAAAATTGAATGTCTCAGATACGTTTGAATTCGGTGAGCCAGCAATTTCGGTATCGAACATACGGAATTTGTTAGTAGATTGCGGATGTTTCAGCAAATGCATATTTTTATAGAAAATACGTAGACCAATGAGACCTGGACAAAAATATATTTTGCATATTTTTTCATATTGTACATACTTTTGCATAGTGTGCATATTTTTAGTATTTCTCTCAAGTAACATAATAACCAAAACTAAAATTATTTCTAATGAATATCTGTTTCGCTAGGAAATGGTTATTCATATTGCTACGTGATCACGCTGTGTGAATAATAATGAATGCATATACATCCAGTTCCGTTCTCCACACACATTTTTTTTTAAATTGTAAACACTTACTGTCAACGTACATAACTTAATTTTATTAAACTACAAGTAAGCTAGTAAGGGTCCAACGTATAACTTCTCGCTTTGTTAAATTTAATATTGTCTATGTCGTTATGTACTGCATTAATATCTGGCCTTGTTTTCTAATGCTCGTGAAAATTTCGAAAAAGAGTTGCCTATACTATTTGACAAAACTTAAGAAACAAAACGATATGTGACTTTACATATTTCTTTCAGTTGTACTATATAAGAAAAATATATTATAATCACATCTAAATAATTACTTTGTCTCTTAGTTTTTGTCTGTAGGTGTAGCAGTGTGCTAATTTAAAAATATTTAATAGCATATATAAATGGAATTTAACAGAAACAAGAGCTCATTACAGATTAAATTATTATTTATTTCTAAACTATTATTATCATTTCTTATTATTATTTTATTAATTTAAGCTGTAATTACAAAATCGTATTTGTAGCTTCAATACAAATTATTTTGTAAAGACGTTTTCACATTACTGTAATTTAAATCTACACATAATTAAAGGCATAAACTACTTTTATAATCATACGGCGCACATAGGTGCATGATTAAGCTTTGACATCAAATTAAAATTAAATGTACATACTATCGGTACCCTTATGCGACCATACTTTGTTTATTAAAAATATATAATGAGAAATATACGGTAAATACTGGTGATATGGTATGGCAGGTAATAGAGTATATCGTAAAATCTCGATAAAGAAATAACGAGCTATGGAGGTAACACTACATTAATTTCCAAGCAGCAAGAAATAATTATGCCAACAATTGTGCACCACTCGAGTATATAATATTAAAAAATAAATATTTGTATTTTTCATGGTGTGCAAGAATTTCTATAATCTGTTACACTGTCCAACAAATTTCAACTTTTTTTATGTTTCCTAATAACTGTTGGGTGATTCTTATAGAGTTTTTTGCGCTGATTCCGAATCTGTCCTTTTTGCGAAATTTGAGTTTGAAAAAAGACCTATTTTTCAACTTTAAACAAATATTGTGATGTTATTATAAAAGATATTGATTTGTTCTTTGCAGCAAAAGATTCTGTAGACTTTCCCGAATACAGTGATATCCAATATTAATACATTATGAATGTTTAAACATGTTTAAACAATCATTAAAGACGGAGAGACACCACTTTTGCACCAATTTTTGAGGATATTTTTGAATTTATCTCAAAAAATAAGGGTCCAGCGTAAAATCATACTATATCACGTGATAGAGCAGACTTTTATCTTGAGAAACCTCCCTTTGAAGTTTGTAACATCAACATTTTAACCGAACCAGAAAACAAAATATCTTCGCCCGACATGAGTTGCCGCCAGCGGTGCTCTTCCACTAGCGCGGTCGTTCGTCGGAATACGGTGCGGCGCGACGTAACGGCGCACAGTGGTTCCGATCCAGAAATACGGGGACATTTTGCCAAAAAATCAACTATATCGCATAGATGTCTGTTGAATATGTTTTGCTTTCTCAATTTCCAGCAATCTCGAAAATGAAAAAAGTAATAAACTGCAATAAAAATTGTTGCTGTTATCGACAGTTAAAGTTGGATGTTTTGAAGATAGCATTTTTCATGGAAGAAATTGGTTCCTTTCTTTAACATGTCCTGACGACTCTTTTCAATATTTTTCCACCACTTTTTTTTTTAAATGAAAAGTATATCTTTAAATTGCAAATTATCACTGACAATTAAACATTACTGTTTGTTATTTAAAAGAAATTTAATGCTGACTCCATTGGGGAAAATCCTAAAAATTCTTAGTAATTCACAAGGAATATCTTTTGACTCTCGAATATTCCCAGAATTTTACAAAGTGGACTATTCTCAGCATATTTTCTTTTATATAATCCTGCAAGAATCGGAATCACCTTCGTCCATTTTTACAAATTATCATTGTTTAAAGCTGCGCGCTTCGCTGTGCATATATCTCCATGGTATTGTCGCCCGATTAAATTTACATTCACTAAAGAAACGCAACAAATTATAGATGAAGAAATCACGAGCATTAAAAACGAAATAGTAAATTTGAAACAAGTTAAAATAAATAATGTACAAATTGAATACTTAATGCTTCTCACAATGGTAGATAACAAGATTTGTAATGCTCTTACAAATACAAAATCCGCAATGCGGTGTTATATTTGTGATGCTACTCCTACTGAAATGAATGATTTAAATAACATAAATTCAAAAATTTGCAACGATAACAATTATTCGTTTGGATTGTCCACTCTCCATGCGTGGATCCGATGTTTCGAATTTTTGTTACATATTTCTTATAATATTCCCTTCAAAAAATGGACTGCAAATACACTTGCTTTGAAAACAATTCGAAATGAGAGAAAAAAACGGATTCAAGAGGAATTTATGAAAAAATGGGATTACTAGTTGACATAGTAAAGCAAGGATGGGGTTCAACGAATGATGGAAATACTGCAAGAAGATTTTTTTCAAATCCAGAACTTACGGCCAGCATAATATGGATAGATGCACTACTCATTAAAAAATTTCACGTAATATTACAAGTCATTTCATCTTCGTACGAAATAGACGTAGATAAATTTCAAAACTATGCCTACAATACAGCAAAGTATTGTGTAAGTCTTTATGGCTGGTATTACATGCCGGCCTCAGTACATAAAATACTAATTCACGGGAAAGAGATAATAAAACATGCACTAGTGCCAATTGGTCAATTGTCTGAAGAGGCCTTAGAGAGGAGACATAAAGATTTTAAAAATTATAGAAGTAATAAAAGCCGAAAATTTTCACGCACTGCTACAAATGAAGATATATTTCATAGATTATTACTAACTTCTGATCCATATATATCTTCTTTGCGTATAAAGTCCAACAATAAAAAACCTAAAACCCTGGACTCAGAGGCTGAGGAACTAATAATTAAATAAAAACTTTTAACAGAGAAGGTAAGAATAATTAATTTAATTCTGTGTCACATAATTCTCAACTGATCACGAATTAAACTTATTGTATTTATTATTGCTTATATTTTAATTTGTGCTTTATACAGGTACCATAGACTTTGTGAATTTTTAAATCTTTCCTGGAGATTCTGGAAAATACAGAAACAAGTTTACTCAACTAGCGATTCATTAAACAAGTAGAAGAGTATTATTAACTAATTAATTAATTTGGACCTGTTTATTTAAAAAAAAAAGTGCTAAAATTTGTTATACTTGTACACATATTTAAAAATTGCAAGAAAGGCTATTAAATAAACATAAAGTATATTACATTTTACACTATTAAAAATGAATTCTTGTTAATATTCTTCACTCCAAATTTCACTTCCATATCTTTAATAGTTTAAAAGTTATACCAAAATGTCCCCGTATTTCTCGATCGGGACCACTGTGCGGCGATGCAGTGGCTATAAGCGGGCAATTATGTCAGCTTATATAAATGTTAAATTTTATTAAATGTTATATTATTTTTGTTTATTATTTATTAGTACATGTATTCTGTATAAATTATTTTATGTATATTTTTAATGTTAGTCTCTTGTTCATAGTATATTTCATACTAAAAAGATCTTTCGTAACAAAAGAATAGTTTAATACAGAAATCTAAATAACATCGCTAATGTGAAATATAATTCTAATATAGATTATTATACATTATATATATATATTTTATATATATTATATATATATATTTTATATATATTATATATATATATATTTTATATATATTATATATATATTTTATATATATTATATATATATATTTTATATATATTATATATATTTCATTATAAATAAGCTGACATAATTGCGCGCTTCTAGCCACTGCATCGCCGTTACGTCGCGCCGCGCCGTATCCCGACGAACGACCGTGCTAGTGGAAGAGCACCGCTGGCGGCAACTCATGTCGGGCGAAGATATTTTGCTTTCTGGTTCGGTTAAAATGTTGATGTTGCAAAACTTCAAAGGGAGGTTCCTCAAGATAAAAGTCTGCTCTATCACGTGATATAGTATGATTTTACGTTGGACCCTTATTTTTTGAGATAAATTCAAAAATATCCTCAAAAATTGGTGCAAAAATGGTGTCTCTCCGTCTTTAATGATTGTTTAAACATGTTTAAACATTCATAATGTATTAATATTGAATATCACAGTATTCGGGAAAGTCTACAGAATATTTTGCTGCAAAGAACAAATCAATATCTTTTATAATAACATCACAATATTTGTTTAAAGTTGAAAAATAGGTCTTTTTTTCAAACTCAAATTTCTCAAAAACTGTACGTGTAGGCGAAAAAGTAAGGGCAGATTCGGAATCAGCGCAAAAAACTCTATAAGAACCACCTAACAGTTATTAGGAAAAAAATTTGGTGTTGGACAGTGTTATTTAATATGTTTGTTGTCGACTATTAAGGAAGGATTAATCGTTAAAATTATTCAATGTGGAAGTATATTTGCATACAATATGTAACATGTTCAACAAGACGAACGCTTCTTAGTTATTATATTGAAATAAACAAAAGATATATGTAAATGTTCATGATAATGATGATGCAGAATGCTTATTTTTCGGCGATGGCAACAAAAGTTCCATCGAAAAACGAAAGATATGAAACCTTAAACATATTATTCACGTACACAATTTAGAAGGCTGCAATAAATTTCGGAAAATGAAATATGTTTGTTTATTCATATCGATTTTCTTTAAATATTAGATTGTTTATTCGTATTGATTTTCTTTAGATATTAAATGTCCGATTTTTAATAGTAACGTTAAACAACTATAACCCTCTTTTAAATAAACGTATGGATCAAAATAATCATCATTCTAATTAACATATGCTGTCAATGAATTACAAGTCTCTTGTTTGTATTATCGTAGCAACTAAATTTTTGGTCATTCACACTCTTCATTCACAAGATTCTATTTCTATTTTGTAGTCTTCTTTACCATCGACAAATATTGTGTTAATTAATCGGTACATTTTTACCAAATATCATATAATGCCATCGTGAAAATGTTCTCTTTGCACTCATATAAAAAGAATTCTCGACAATCACATTGATTGACATTTAAATAAGCATTAGTCAAAAGTAAAATGTAATATCTAAATAAAAATTGACGGTAAGACCTTAAAGATCAGCTTTGTACGTTGAGATTATTTATAATAAACCTATATATTGTAATAGTATTTCTTGATCAAAACACTTCATAACATTTGGATTCTAAAATCTTACATTTTATATGCAACAACCTAATATTTCGATGCTGCATATTATTCCTCTCCCATACTTTAGATTTTCACTTCTTTTACTTTCAACTTTTTTACTAGAATTTCAAAACATTAAAACCTCTTCAACGTAACTATGTAAATACTATCGTATTATGTATGTGTAGTACATAGTGCTTTTGTTCCATCACAAAAGTTTCGTCGAAAAACGCAAATTCCTCAAGCTTTTGGAATTCCGTGTTCCATATTACCAACCTTTATCACAAATACGTAAATGTAGACTAACTATTACGCTGGTGTAAAAATAATTGTAGTTTTTGTTCTTAAATGTTACCTAAAGCTGTATGTACATTTTGCTTTATTTGTCCATTTAAGCTAGACGTCGAATGACTGCTGTATAATCAATTTTTAGTTCTTTTAGCCTTTGATTTATCTGTATTGCCATATATGAATGTTTGTATTGGTAATGATAATTTTTCGATGTATTCTGAACATACGATAAAATAAATCAATCAAAGTAAATAAAGTAAGGTGCGCCTCAATTTTTGATACGCAGTGTACGAATGTAATGAGATGAAACGTCGTTTCAGAATAATCGCTGAAGTTTAAACTGATGAAAACCGCACTTCAATTTTTGCACCGATCTAATAATAAAGAAAGTAAAATGTCTCTCAGCGGGAGATCTACGACCCGACGTTCGTCAAAAATGTTCGCATTAGAAATGTCAACTTCTATTGACAAATCTAAGGCCGGCCAAATGGAAGCGTGAATAGATTTGCATGTTAATAGATGGTTGTCGAGCTCCGTGTGTAATCCACGTTTCCCGGATCTCATCGCAAACAGTGAGGAACTATCGATCGATCTTTGCAAACGGCCACGATTCTTGAGTTAGAAAGTGCCGGATTATTCGATGAGCTGCCGAAAATTTGATCTTCCTTTTCGGTGGCGTATTTATACCGTATCCCACCGCACCGCTGTTCCCCTACAGCCAATCAATCAACAGGGGGCTAAGAGAATAGAGACAATTCACGTAACGTCTACCGTGGGTGCACGTTCGTTTCGTTCAGTTGCCGATAGAATCGAGGCGTTTTCTGATACCATCGATGCTTTTGTACACGGAATTGATACCTTTGTATCAACCTATTTATCGGTGGACTATTTCGCGAGGCTTTGGATTCTGTCGTGTGAAGTATCTGTGCAATTCAACCACGTGTAAATGTATTCCCTTGCCAGGGAAGCTGTAGATACTGCTTTAGCGATTTATGTGATTCACAACTGTGGTTTATGGCCACCGCAACAAAAATTTCTGAACGTTTTGAAAATATTTCTCATCCATTTTATTTCTACAGAAAACAAATTAGAACATTATCCTCCGTTATAGTGTTAAAATAATTTTTACTATTTTCTTCATTCAAATTGAACGTTCGTAACAAAATGAAAGATTTTCATAGAAGAGAACAACCATTCGAACGAAGTAGCTTAAGTATTATTTTTAAGACAATCTAAATTTTCTCTGCACTGTCGATCCCAATAGTATATATTTTCTTTAATAATTTTATTTACGTTTATTAGTTCTCAGTATTACACGAGAGTGCGCGAATTTGTATTTTCAAAATTGAATTCTACCATCTAATAATGATTAATGAATTCTATTTTTATTCTTCTACATTTTTCTTCTACTTCTTAATCAACTTTTTAATAACACTTAATTCAATCTTTCTGTAAGATAAATCGATATAAATGAATTTCCTCCGTTCCTTGAAAAATGGTGCTCCTGAAAAGTCATATCTTTTATCTCTTTACTCAGATTCCATCTACAAAAGCAAATTCAGTCGAACTTTTTATGGCAATTCTTAAGTTGCTGAACATACTGAATGACAAAATTTGAATAATAATATTTGCATCGCAAGAAAACAAATTACTCAGTTATTGCCTCTCTAAATGCTTTGTAAAAGTGGATATTTATTTAGAATTTATCAAAAACCATTAACAGAACGTTTAGTCTAAAGATTGAATTTTTTAAAATAATCATTCAAGCGAAGGAAACATTCTCTAATTTCATTTATAGATTTCATTAAAATACTACTGCTTTTAGGCTTTAGAGCCAGCCAACGGTACGGTTAGAGTGGGTAGCCCAGATACTCATTAACAGTTCAGTACTCCGTTATTAATTGCTGACCGACTTTCCTGGTTAAGTATTCCAAAGAGAAAACCTAAAAGAATCTAGGTATATTTTTTCAAAATTTTTTTAAATCGTTTGCTTCGATTACAGATTGCAAAAGAAATATTAGCTCAACATTTCTGCGTTGTATAAGTGATTTCCGAGACGAAACAAAAATTCATTCAAATTGACCATTTCGTTAAAAACTACATTTCAAGAATTATAAATTCAACGAAACTTGTAGCTACACAGGTGTAAATTAAATTGTACAATATTCTCGTAGAGATCGACAGTATTAGAGGATTTTCATTTATTGGGTTTATGTAAACAATTTATATGAATATGTGTTTCAGGAATATTGTGTGTGTGTGCGTGTGTGTGTGTGTGTGTGTGTGTATATATATATATATATATATATATATATATATATTCACATAAATAACAATAATTAAATTAAGAAAATATTTATGCATGTATATTTTGTACATACAGTGGCGGTCAGATGCTTAAGTAGAACCTTTAAAAACGAATAACTTTTTTAAAGTTGGAACAAATCACTCGAGTTCCTTTGAGATGTTAGAAGGGTTAATTTACTAGACAATGTGTAAAAAGAACTTTTTATAAAATTGCTATTGGTCGGAGTTGTGAAGAAGAAAGTGAAGGTCATGGAGGCCTTCTGTAAATTTAAGTAAATTACATATATACACAAAGTTTTAACGTAATCTATTGTTTTTTTTTCTTTTTTTAAGTTGCATCAACCTCATAAGAGTTATTAGCAACTAAAAGCTTACAATTAGGTGATCATTTATAATTTAGATTGGGTTGAATAATTTTGTGTACTTTAAGAATTTTATTAGTTTTTCGCAAGATTCCTTTGAGTCGATGGCATCTTTGATGTTTCCAGGAATTTTGTGCTTCAAGTCACAACCGATTAAAAATGGCAAAAATTGTAAGAAACAAATAAATGTAAAATACATGTAAACTCTCAAAAGACTCGAGTCATTTGGACCAATTTTAAAAAAGTTATTCGTTTTTAAACTCTATAGTGTATATACATAAATTTATATGAGCATAAAGACAATGCATATTTTATACATTAAATGTATATTATAATACATTAATAAATTTCTGTAAGTCTTTCTTCCATGGTGTACTCTAAATCTGTGACACAATTAAGCGATTATGAATACGAAAATATGAAATAATATAATAGCACAAAAAGAAACAGAATTTCATTTAAATTTCTATTATGTTATCCTGTAATTTATGCATTAAAGAATAACAAGTTTTTAGTTTCCTTAGAAAGGAAAACATGTTCTAGTAGTAGAATTAATAAAGTTAGACAATAAAAGCTAAAGCAGTAAAACAATTACAAATCGCTTTACCCATGCCTCGACGGAGGTGCAATTACTTTGAGCAAGTTAATACATTAGACTATCGATCGAATCGCGATTGAGTCGCAGAGAAAGCAGCCAAGGATCGCAAACTTCGTATTGATCCTGTCAAAACGCGAGTCGCGAAACTGTGCGAGATCGTCTCGTAGGAGGTTTCGTGGAAAGGGTGAAAATCGCGTGAAGGTGTGGGAGAAGATGAAGTTACGTGGATGGAAACGGGTGGATGGAGTGGTGGGGCGAAGATCTTGGCTTCGAAAAGACGTAACGCAGTTATATCGGGGGTATTGGATCGATCGGAGACAGGTCCCCTCATGCTAACGTTCTTCCGCTTAGAATGGAATAGTAAAAGTCACGGGGTTCCTCGCCGACTCGACGATACCTTCGCCAACTTTTCGTATATTGATTCCGACCCGGAAGAAGCATCAGCAGAAGCGGCGGTAGCTCGATCAATCTTTATGTGTCGGATTCAATCGTTATAAAAATACGTAATTGAGGATGGTCTCGCTAATTTCGATCTTGATAATAATACAGTGGTGCACGGTTAAATTTATATAAAACTGCAGGGTTAACATGAATTAGTCCCATTCTTTTCACAACGTTCAGTGTCTGGAGCTCATCGAAGTTACCTCAGTAGACAAGACTAGAGAATTAATACAATGCATGCAATGGAAAGAGTAAACGTGGAATAAGAAAAATTTTATTTTCAGTTATTGTCGTCTTCCAATATAACGCTACAATTAAAATGTATTGGGTTGAAAAGAAAGTTTGTAGCGTTTTTTAAGCAAAATTTAAGCACAATATATATTTTTGTACATAATTCTATTCTACAATGTCCTTGCCACTTTCTTCGACTACTTTTTGCCACCTATATGGTAGCTTGAAAATTAATTACTATTATTCTATATTTTTGACTTATTTTCTCATGTAGAATCACCTACTCCACGTTTATACTATCTTGGGACACCCTGTAGACATATGGAATAAAATAGTTTACTTTGAGAGTTTCATTCTTCGCGATGAGTAGTAAACGATGTAATAACAAAATTTGGCCTTGAAAAAGGGTCAACGACAATTTTGCGGCCTATTTTTTCGACAGATCTCTATCGATCTAGAGGTATAGTATACCACTATAGTAGTCACGACATATGTATAATTTTTATAAGCCTTATACTTACATCGTGTTTGGACTTGGACTTATTTTAATTAAAAGCATCTCGGCTATGCATTAGTGCTACGATTATAAAGCTAAAACGCCAATTACTGAAACTACTTTTCTTCATTGCATGTTCATTTTACTTTCGGACGCGGTCTTCCTTTGAAATGTCGAGTTTCGACCGCTTTCGACCGATTCTCTCACGTTGTCATTCCGTGCTTGAGTCAGTTATTGGAGGAAAATATGTATTGCTCGCGAGAATTTAACTGCTAGCTCCTGAACTAATGAAAATTTAACCGTGCACTACCGTATAGTTTGTTGCTGGAAAGAAATTCGCGGGACGGCATAGAGGAAAGAGGAGACACTGCCTCTTCATAATTTAATTCACTGGTATTGTCACTTCGACCAACATCAAAATTATGTGCACCTAATAACCAATCAGGCCTTCTTTCCTTTTGCTAGTCTTCTTTCCAGCAATGTAGAGTATGTTCTCGCGAACGGTCTCGCGAACGGTCTCGCGAACGGTCTCGCTAACTATATTAGGCTGTTGCATATGAAATGTCCGATTTTAGAATGTAAATGTCGTGCAGTATTCCCACATACGCGAAAAAACAACATATTGACGATAGTATTTGTGAATGTTTCATTGTGATTAATCAACATACTATTCATTGATGGTAAAATAACCTAAAAAATGGAGATGGTGAGCTTGAAAATGAAGAACGTGAATGACCAGAAAATTCATTGGCTGTTCTTTCTTTTGGAGGACCAGATGCTTTTAACTTTCTTGAACACTTCTTTAACTTTTTTTATGTAATCCTGTAGATATGGATGAGAACATTACGAAAATGTAAGTATTATTGTTAGGAATTCACTGGTTTATAAGTTATACGTGTGTAAACATGAGCAATTTTAAGCGTTTTGGACAGGTTAGGGCGTCGCCATATTGGATATTCGTTGGGTGGTAGAGGTAGGACTGTTCAGCGCATGTGCTGGATAGATGGTTATACGCGTGTAAACATAAGCAATTTCAAGTGTTTTTCACAAATTAACGAGTCGTCACATTAGTATATATATGGTAAACGTAAGACTGTTAAGCGCATGCGCTAGATAATATGGTATATACGCGGATCAGCTAAGTACTACTGAGCGCATGAGGGAAATGTCACGGTATGTTTACTAGATAGGAGCACGTGGATAAATGGAGCTGATTTTAATATTTTTCTGCAGTTTTTTGTACATTTTATTGTTGATTTTAAGATGGCTAGTTCAAGTATTATAAATTTAACTTTAAAAACATGCCAAGAAATGTTGTGTTCATCGGTGCAATAGGAAAATATACAGAATCATATACAGGATCTCAAAAAGAAGGTATAGTCCAAGTTGGGTTGGGGTTAGGTCGTCGCGTTGATTTCGTACATGTGTTATTATTACGTACGTGCTTGTGCTGCTACCTAGCAAATATACCAATATGGCGGCGCTTTAAACCTGTCAAAAAGGCTTAAAAGTGCTCAACGTTACACGCGTATAACTTCTGAACCAGTGAACTCCTGGTAATAAGACTTTCATTTCCGATGTTTTATCGTCGAAATCTATAGGACAGCATAAAGAAAGTTAAAAAAAATTGGTCCTCCAAAAAAAGGTTTAACCAATTCAATTTCTACCGTAACACATTGAAGAAACTAAAAATTTAGAATTCGTTGGTTACAATGGCCTTCTATTTAAATAGATATATTGATTAAAGTAAAGGTAAAGTATGGTTGCATTTGTTTAACGTTACTGTTCAAAATCGGACATTTCATGTGCAATATCCTAATAAAAATATGATGATGTAAATAGAACGTGGAATGTAGAATGGATGTAAAATGCGGCACAGGTTTTCATCGACTCACTTGCACCGATGCTCTTGTTTCGTTGGAAGCGAACGCGTCTTTGTGGCGTGGTTGATAGGACGGTGACACGTATTAATCGACGCCTCTGTCTGCGAGGCCGAGTAGTCATAGGCGCTATAATAAATTGAAGGCAATTATTCTTGCGGAGGCCGTGAAGGATGAATGGCGGAGATATGTCATGAAGCGTTACACAATCAGGGAATGGGATTTCGTAGGGCTGAAGTAGACGACGGAAACGGTTCTAGATTGAAAAACTTCCTGGGTTCCTGTGCGACTGGGTGCTGGATTCGCGTAATGCAATGCTTTGCGCAGATGAGAACGTTCGACTGGAGGAAAAATTATAATGACGCTCCGGAAGCGTAACGTCTTTCAAATGTACACAATGCAGGGAGAATATCTTAAGAGAAATGAGAATGTCCGTTTTTATTAGCATAAACTTCATTCATTGTATTTATTTGTCTTTGAAGACTGATTATAACTTTTCTTGTTAAAAGTACTTAAATTTATTGTTAATAAAATACAGTTTGGAATTAGTTGGAAATAAAGTGTAAGTTGTATGGTTGCCATGATCTGAGGCGTTCTTCTCTTCTGAAATAAAAAAAATCTGATTAATTTTGTTCAGTGTATCTCTGCATATAGCCATGAGACTAAAAATAGCGGCACTTTGAATATAAAGGTTTGATTTTTTCCACCTTCTTTTATTTTTAAAAAGCTATAGAAGTACGATTGCAGCAATAATTTTTGAGATGTCCGGACAACTATTTCGAAAAACATGTTTAAGTTAAAATATGTCGGCCTTTGATGCGCCGCACTACGCGATCTATATTTTCATTATAGTCCCGAATATGATTGTAACATTTTAGGAACGTACAGTATTTCTTTATTATTTAATTTATTGTCTATTATGTGCTGTATACAGGATACAGTTAGTTAAAAGAGCCTCCATACACCTTATAAAATGATATAACTTTTTAAAAATAGACCTCATGACTTGAGTTTTTTCAGGAATTTAGAAAAATTAATTTACTAAATGATGTCAAGAAAATGTCAAGAAATTGTAATTGACAGGAATTGCGAAAAAAATAGTAAATATTGATTTTACAACTTTTTTATCTGTGTCTGTAACGAAAATTTAGAAAATACGTTTTGTAAATCTGTGTCAATTATATACATTTTGAAGATTTGATTCAAATTGGTCACCGTTGCAACAAGCTAAAACCATTTATAAATGATCACATAAGGGTAAAATTCTCTGACATTGTCGAAAATATGCATCTTTCGCATTGAAGCTCTCATTTTGAAATATTTGTTACTCATAGCAACGGTAACCGATTTCGATATAATTTTCAC
The DNA here is from genome assembly GCA_913789915.3 of Sphecodes monilicornis. Lineage (NCBI taxonomy): Eukaryota > Metazoa > Arthropoda > Insecta > Hymenoptera > Halictidae > Sphecodes > Sphecodes monilicornis. Next base: position 1,744,206 of record OU565295.1, on the reverse strand, counting down.
CGTTTGTATAATTGAATAACGTGTACGTATACGTATAACTAAAACATATTTTTTAAATTTTCAATATAAACCCACATTAACCAGTTAGCTGTTTTTGCCGAGTATGCTTGTCATGGAAAAAAAATTGTTAGAGTATGGATATATTTAAATGCACACGAATATATATATATATATATATATATATATATATATATATATATATATAAGGTAAGTGATAAACTTGGTTATAATGATAAAGAAGTACAAAACAGAAGAATTACACGGCGTCGCTTTGCTATCTTAGTCGCTTGGTCGAGAGAGAGTGAAGCCAGAGCAGGGGCCCACACGCGTCTCACCACGGCTACCTGCGCACGCAGCTATCCCCGAACTACCGATCACGCGGTACATTTTAATACGCTTATACAGTGTGTAGACGTACACACAATATCTTACAAAAATTAATTGCTTGCTATTCATGTTAAAATTGTAGTGAAAATTAAAACGCATTATTAATTTGTCGACATTTTAGAATTTTTCGAGTCAAATACGAAGTAAAGAAACGGAACAAAGAAATTGACGAGAGGTCAATATGTGATAAAGTTTTCAAAAATTTTTAGTAGCCACATACAAAGTCGAGCTACACAGTTAACTGGTTAAGAAATTGTAAAAAACAACTTTTCCTATTGTCTCTGCAATTCCGATTAATTGCAATTATTTCAAAGTTTTTTTCTGTACACGAACTAGTGAACCAATCCTAATATCTCAAAAACTCTAAAGTTGTTTGAACTCATTTTAAAAAAGTTATTCCATTTTGAAGTGTGTACGGTGATTTTTTTTGACTCACTGTAAATACATATACTACTTACCTACTATTTCAAATGTAGTTTCATCTTTTCATTTTAATATTCTGCGCTTTTGTTTGACTTGAGAATGTTAACACTTAAAGTCAAGGAGAAGTTGAATGGAACGATAAATCTTTTGGTAAATGTTTCTATTAAAATTTAAAAAACGCAACTGATACTAATATTCCTTGAATAAATATTTTTGGAATCAGGTCAATAGTGCATATAGACATTTTGTTGTTTCGACCTAACAAATTAATTTCTGTGTTACATTAACCCTTTGCGCTCGGAAGTATTTTGACTCCATAACCAAACTTTTTTTTCGATCAAGAATATTTTGATTCTATATGATTTTTATCATTTTGAAGAAATAGAACTGATATAATACTTCATAGAATACTTAAATGTTTGGTAACTAATTTATTAAATATCAATTTAATAATGTAAACAATATTTTAAATAATGATATAGCAATTTTTAGTGGTGCCTCAGAGTCACCACTCGAGTGCTAAGGGTTAATATATTGAAATATCAGCAAAACAGTTAAAACATCAAATGCGAATTAATGTGTCACTTACAAGTTCTACATTTCTGTAGCAACATAATTATATATAGTAAGAAAAGTGTATTAATTGTTTTATTTGTACGGTAAATATAATTTTATGTTTTAGTATTGAATCAGTCTCTTTGTGATCTGGCGAAGTAATAAATAAATGTAATATAGAATGAATCGTTCTTCGATGGAATGGCACCTCGCAAAATATCCTTACATCGATCCGATATGACGGTTTTCGCGTTGCATTGGACACAGCAGCTTCAATATTTACAGAAACCATTTTGTCCTCCAGAAATGGATTTCCATCCGGTCAATTGGATTATTTATTATCAGCTTGTCCGAGGCAAAAGGTCGTCGCGCGCTACCCGTCTATTATACATAGAATTGCACAATCGTTTTATGGCCATCGTACTCGTGTTTGTAACAGTATCTAGAAAAGAAATTGTTTACTTTACAATATGAAGTCTGATATAAAGTCAAGGATATTAATGGTCGCCCTTGTTAACGTGAATCCATTAGTAGCGGTCGGGTGAAAATAACATCCATGAACGTTATTATTAATATCTGTCCCGACCGATCAATGATGATGTATAATTAATTGACACTTCTCTCCGCACGTTTCAATTGTGATAAACTCTTTACTGTGACAATAAGCCGATCGACCGATCAAACTTGTATACAGGGTACTCTGTACAGGGTGTCAAGAAATTATACGTTGCGATTATCATACCGTGATTCTACACCCTCGGTTTGGTGGAAATTGATGTAAGAAGGGTGTCGCAAACTTAATCTTGACCTTGATATCAAGATCAAAATGCCAACATTGTTTTTTCATTCGATCACATTCTACTCGTCACAAAGATAAAAAGTGCGATAAGAAACCAGGGGTCAAAACTCAATAGGGTAAATATATAGAAAAGGGGACCCACCTCCGATCGCATTGCCCTTGAAATACGTTGTCAAGGTCAACATTCCTATTCACCCGTCGCTCGGTCTTAGTTTCCGAGATATTTTCAAAAATACTTTAAATTTTAATTTGTAAGCTAAACTCTTAGTAGATACCTTAAGCTAGGCGAGGAAACGAAATATATGTATGATTTTTTATGAACTTATTGAAAATCTATGACCTCGCTGATTTGAAGTTCGTTAGGATTAGGTCTGGGTTAGGTTTGGGTTAGTTCTGTATTAGATCTGGGCCGTACCACAGGTAGCGGAGGGCATTACGACACAGCCGTCGTAGTGCTCTAGAAATTAGATAATTATTGGAGGAAAGACTTCTTCTCTCCTCCGGGGGTGAGCATATCAAATGCAGGCTGGGGAAGACGCCGCGCCGGTTTGAAATCGTGTCACGGGTCCTGGCCCTTCCCCTGCAAACCATTGAGACGGCTGTCATGAGGGAGTTAGTGGGTATGACTGGCATTGCCAGTGAGTCCCACATAACCCCGCCTTTCTCCGCTCGGAGAAGGGCGGGATATCCGTAAAAGTGATTACCCTCATGTAAAAAAAAAGATCTGGGCCGTTAGATCGGCCCGACAATACATACAGAAATCCATGTGAAATGCGGAACATTGTATGCGTCTGCGTTAGGTGTAGCGCCCTCCCCTCCCTCCTAACCAACTTGGACTATACCTTCTCCTTGAGATCCCGTATACATACTTGTAATCTAATTTTAACGAAAGTTTTTTGCAATTATCTCCGAAACTAAGATCGAGCGACGCGACGGGCACATGTATAGGAAAAAGTTTTTTGGAATGTTGACCTTGACAACATATGTATGTGCTGATGAAGGTTATCGGAGCTGGGTCTCCTTTTCTATATATTTACCCTCAATCGTTCTCTTAAAAAATGATGGTAAAGTTTTTTTCATTATCAAACTGATTTTACTTATATTATTGTATATTCTCGATATATTTTTGACCTGCCAACAAGTAATTTCCAACGGCTTCATCAATAGCACACTTTATAAACACCATCCGACTGAGGAATGAAAACATAATATGTATACATAAAATCGGTTTGATAATGAGAAAACATTATCATAATTTTTTTAGAGAACGATTGAGTCTTGACCCATGGTTCTTTATCGCACTTTTTATCCTTGTGGCGAGTAGACTATGAACCAGTAACGAAGCATTGTTGACCTTTTGACTTTGAAATTAATGGTCAAGGTTAGTTTTGCGACACCTTTCTTACATCAAGTTCCACCAAACCGAGGGTGTAGAATCACGCTATGATAGTCGCGACGTATAATTTCTTGACACCCTGTGCGACAAATAGGTTGACCCTTTACACTTAAAATTTCTTTTCAGTTTCGTTCCCACTAACTATCATTTTAAATGTTTTATCTAAAAAATATACTTCGAAAAACAGTTGCTTGATTGGTTCTAATTTTAAACAATTTTTTTTCTAGTTATATTCAACAAAACTAAATACATGTATATTTTTTATTTACGTAAACAAAAATTAATTTTATAAAATATAATACACATTTATACTGGCAACTTAAGAATATCGATTGACGCATAATGTTTTCGTTATAATGTTTGAACAAGCACATGTTAAAAGTGTTGATGAACCGTTGATAATTTCGTATTTTCAATGAGTAGTAACGTAATAGCCGCAATAATAAAAATATAAATTCATATTCAAATAATTTGAATTGTTTTACGTTTGCGACATCTAGGTACATGTATGTTTGGTTATAGCGATAGAATTCCAGTTTTTTACAAAGTGTTTACTTAATTTCGCATCTCTATGATTTACACTGCACTTTCATTTGGAGTTAACCGTAATAGTACGTTCCGGTAAAACGAAGAAAGTTTAATTGCATTAACGCAGCATTGCTCGCATGGAAGTCGTATATTAATGATCTATAACGCAATGACTCGAATAGTGTTTCGCGAGCATACACAGAAGTGAAAGTCTTTCAATCATTCCATTGTCAAATGCTTCCTTGTTTCCCACAGTCTGCATAAACAATCAATTACAAATGATACGTGTAATGCGATTCCACGCTTTAGAGAACGTTCGTGTTGATCTAATCTGTTCATACATACGTATACAGAGTTTTCGGAGTAGAATTCGACGTTAGAATATTTGCATTATCATTAATTAATTAGCAACTTTCTTTAGATATGTTTGTCTTGTTGAACTTAATATAACCCGAAGAGATTCTACAAACATTTTTAATCGCTTTATTTTATTAACAAACATAGTTTATTTATAAAATATAAAAAGGGAGTGAAAGATATGATAATTCAAGGTTACTCATTTTTTCTTAAATAAAATAGTTCACTTTTATTATATTTTGTCTTGAATTGTAAAATAGAATTTACTAACAGTACAGTTTACTCTCAATATATTACTACTAATATATTTTAAGGTGATTCTTGGTCGTTGCGAGATAATTATGATGAGAAATATTGTTTCTAGAAACAAATGTAACTATTTAGAAATTTTTGTCTTTTCATTCTAGATTTCAATATAGGCAATTGGAATGCTGACCTTCCTCTATTCAACTAATTACCACGAAACCTTATTCAGATCTGAATGTGAATTCTTTTTCATTAATCATTTTAGTCCAGTTCAAGTTATATCTATGTACCATCTATTGATCGGCACTCAAGAAGACTGAGGAGAAAAGTTTTAGATGAGTCATTCGCGGAGTAATACTCTTTTTTTTTATTATTATGCAGTTGTAAACTCCAGTGAGAGGTTATTTTGCAGTCTGTATTACATACGTAATATTACAATAATAACCTTATTCTAATGTGTAGGTAACGTAATAAATACACATCAGTTGAACCTAGCAAGGTATGATTCTACATGTAAAAATAAGTCAAAACAGAATACAATTTTCTTGATTGGGACCTCATTTTAAAAAAAACAAGATTGATGACTTTCACATTTCTACTCCTTGTGTTCGATGAATATTAAAATTCGATTTTCTTCCAGGCGTGATTTCACACAAAATATTTTCATTTTCTCCTTGTTTATTTATTTTTTTAGGTAAAATCACTCCCAATTAGGTTGTATCATGTGTCTGGCTATACTTCGTATTTCAAATATCATAATTAAGACATTGGCTCCAACATCTCTTTCTCCATATCATTCATTTTTTCATTCCTAATTCGAGAAATTCGTTTATCTATGTATGTATGTATGTATGTATTCAGCGAGTTTGGTTAAAAGTTAAAGAGTTGTATTCCTACTGTCAATATAACTACACTTGACAAGATCAACAGGTAGACTTGACATTACGTTACTATTGATACATGTATATAATTTCCCACTTTTTAGTCATTTGAGGTTTATATTTAATATCATTGCTCTGTTAGAATATCGATTGATTTTTGAGCTTCAAGCTAAATAAATAAAGCATAATAAATAATTTTTACACTTCACTGATGTAGTTACTGTCTAAGTGTAGAAATACAATACAGTTGTTAGGAACACGATATAGTTGTCAGTAGTAGAAATGACAAAGCTGAACATGTTATACTTTGTTATCCCTTCGGTTATACAGGATGTCCCAGAAGAGGTATAGGAAAAAGAAAGGTGTGATTCCTAAGGCAATTCTAAGCACTTTTTGTTATGCCAATTTGTGCGGAAACGCATTATTTTCGAGTTATTAACGACAAACACGGACCAATCAGAGCGCGGCTACAGTGGACGTATTTCGGCTCGACCAAAATCAGGGAATTGAAAACAGTTATGATATCGATTCCGGTTATTGAAACAGTTACGAGAACCGAAAAAATGTTATAACTGTTATGAGAATATCGGTTCTCGCTTATATCGGTTGCGGTTACGGTTCTTAGAAACCGGCTTAGAAATCGGTTTTGCAGTTCTACAACTAATATTTTTTGGTTCTGTATCGGCTATACAGGGTGTCCCAAAATTCCTTCAACATCCGGAAATGGGAGATTCCTGAGATCATTTGAAGCGACATTTTTCTTTGTAAAAATAGCGTCCGCTGCTATGTTTAAGAGTTATTAACGAAAAACACGGACCAATCAAAGCGCGGCCACAGCGGATTGATTCTGGCTCGGCCAACGGCGACGCCACGTTAAGCGGGATCTGTCGCCGAGTCGGACTCCGTTCGCTGTAGCCGCGCTCTGATTGGTCCGTGCTTTTCGTTAATAACTGTTAAACAAAGCAGCGGACGCCATTTCTGCAGAGGAAAATGTCGCTTCAAATGATCTCAGGAATCTCCCATTTTCGGATGTTGAAGGAATTTTGGGACACCCTGTATAGCCGATACAGTACCAAAAAATATTAGTTGCAGAACTGCAAAACCGATATAAAACCGATACGAGAAATATTACAGCTTCTGAAGTCTGAAGAACCGAAACTGAAATCCAGAACCTGAAAATAACAGTTATAGAACCGTTATAATATCGGTTCTCAAGAACCGTAACCGTAACCGATATAAGCGAGAAGTGATATTCTCATAACAGTTACAACTTCATTTCGGTTCTTCATAACTGTTTCAGTCAGAACCAATATATTACTGTTTCAAACAGTTATTTTCAGAACCGTTTCAACCCCTGACCAAAAGTAACGCCACGCTCAGCGGGAGCTGTCGCCGAGATGGAATCCGTTCGCTATAGTCGCGGTCTGATTGGTCCATGTTTTCCGTTAATAACTCGAAAACAAAGCGTTTCGGAGCGAATTCGCACAGGAAAAATGGGCTTACAATTACCTCAGAAATCACCCCTTTCTTTTTCCTACAATCGTTCTGGGACACTGTAGTAGACTGTCGTTTGTAGAATACCTACCATACGAGTATCATTGAATTTCGTCGGAGATACAAAATTGTCGTCTGCAAAGAATGCGTGACTGATCATAGTATATCACATCTTTATCGACCCGATTTTTGTTCACTGTCACAAAGACAAGGCGAAGCGTGTCTTCGCTATTGGTTCGAATGATACTGTTAACGGGTCAGGTTAGTCAACGTTCAAGCTTATATTAAGAACAAGTGAAACGGAACTACAACGAATGATTTCGTTTGTTGTCGGCTCCTCTGTTTCGTTCATTCTTCGTGTTTCTATTCACGTTCCTCATCGCGCTGCATCATTTTCTAAAGACGAACAACGAACTTCGAAGAAGCGTACCTTTGCTCTCGCAAGCTGACTATCCAACTCTTGAACAATATAAAAAGGCCAAAGAATTTTGTCGTTGTCCCGTTCAAACGATTTCCCTTTCTCAGAATTTTTCTGCGCTACGCTGCTTAAGACCTCTATTATCCGTGAAAGACGGAGATACCGAAGAGCTGTTTTGTTCCCTGGAGGAATGCCACAGAATCTCGAAGCGCAGCTTCCCGAACAAAATTAAATTGGCGGGAGGAAACGGACTACGAATCGCTATTTTTCGATCGGATACGAGCAACGAATCTTCCATCGCCGCGAACGTAAATAACTGAAGTTTAAACAACGATCGCACCCATTTCGAAAGCCAGTCCGTTCGAATGGCCCGCTGGAATTGCGAGAACTCTCGAAGCACGATAGCTACGTGACGTGTTATTCCCTCAACCTTCCGGAGCGACGTTCCGGCTTGTCGCGCTCTGGAACGAAGAAACTTAAAGTAACTAACCGAACTGAGAATACGAGGACGAACGGAAAAGAACAACGTCGCTCAAGAAGATCAGACAGATGGATAAAAGAAACGAGAACGACCGGGTCGAACAAAAGCGTTCGAGCGACTGTATCCGAGGAGCCTGAACAAATAAAAATTAGTTATTCCGCCGAAAAGTTGAACCTGTGAATCGACTGAAAAGCTTTTTCCGAGGATATCAATTAAGCTCAACTTTTACCTTCAACTTCAAGGTTCCAAATATTACTGGCTGACCCACTTCACGAGGAATCCTCGCGTGCGAGGACAAACGCGAATGACTACGGAGCACTGTGGTAGAAAAGTGGTAGTGCACAAGTAGAAAAAAATTCATGTTACTTGATAGAGAATTAATCGTATTACAGTATTTCATCGATAAAAGTCCCCAACACGGGTCTGCGCAGGGTCATTCATACGCGAGGGATATCATTGTTTGAAGTTTTCCGAACGTAGAGAACATAACTAACCCAAATTTCCAACTTCTTTATTTTTCATTATTTTTTTATGGGACTTCGATGACCATATTTGTGGCAGTTTTCTAATAAAAATCGTACCAAATATGATATAATTCCGATGATATTTACTTGTGTAATAGACAATTAAAGTTTCGGGCGCGAGGAAGGATAGCGTATGGGAAAGAAAGAGACGCAGAGAGTCGCAGTTGGCGGCACAGTTCAAAGCATCGCGCTTCCTCACAATGTATTACCAAGGAATAACTTTTTTATTATTACTTATTTTTTTATGAGACTTTTGCTAATAGATTTATGGCATTGTTCTGATTAAAATGATACCAAACACGATATAATTCGGATCATATACAGGTGTATATTAAAAAAATAAATATGTATGTGTAATCAGAAAAATTTGGATCAGAGAAATATTACAAATATGATGGTAAAAGTCTCATAAAAGATTAATTAAAAATGAAAAAGTGTCGTCATAGCATTACTGTTGCCTCACCGATGTCATGTACCTGACCTATACATAATGACCATACACCTGTATGTGATCTGAATTATATCGTGTTTGGTATCATTTTAATCAGAACAATGTCACAAATCTATTAGCAAAAGTCTCATAAAAAATAAGTAATAATAAAAAAGTTATTCCTTGGTAATACATTGTGAGGAAGCGCGATGCTTTGAACTGTGCCGCCAACTGCGACTCTCCGCGTCTCTTTCTTTCCCATACGCTATCCTTCCTCGCGCCCGAAACTTTAATTGTCTATTACACAAGTAATAGTCGAGCTTCGTGGCCCCTCAAGGGGGTACACCCCGCAGTAGTGGGGATATCTCTGGGACATTTACGTGCTAGTCATTTGGGTCATTTACCGATGAAATACTGTATAATATAGCAAACTCCATTTTGTAATATTTACTTTCGTTTTTCTATGATCGATGCTTAAAGTCAGCAGAAAATCACAACTGTCATCAAGATTCTATTACTTTAATTTATGATTCTGAGAAATGTTACTTTGAAAGTTGTAGTTTAAATTAGTTACATAGTTTCTTATATCTGCAGCTGTAAGGAAAAACGCCGCATGTTACATGTTTTCACTTTCGAGATACTGTCGTTTAAAGTTCTGATGACTAATTCTTCGTACGAGTAATGTATCCTTGTTTTAGTTTCATAATATAAGTGTGCATTTCGTTCACTTTCCGTAATATTGCATATTTGTAGAATTCATGTGAATAATGCTAGAAAGAATAGTAATTTTAGTTTCTTAACATTAGTTTTGCCTAGTGTGTATGAATTGAACATTGAACTCCGGTTAGTTTGCATTACGTTTGTGAGCCTAGAAAATTTGTTTTCGTCACTTGTTGTGTTTAATAATAATGTCTAAGTCAAAAGAGTTACGTCTTAACAAAAACATAAACTTCGTCTAAACTTTTAAAGTGTTGGCATCATTTGGCATGAATGTAATTGATACCATTTAACAGAGTGAACCCTTGTCTCTTAGAAACTAAAAGAATTGAGTGCTACGTTTTGTTACTTTTTAAGAAAACAGTCGTTGAAGTGAACTATCGCGGTCCGGTGTCTCGTATCTGTGTCTCGTTCGCACTCCAAGTTTCTTATTCTCGCTCTTACTTGTCGGCAGAGAAACTAAACACTATTCTGGAAATTATTCTATTTCTGATCGTATCTTCAGTCACTATTGAAGTATCGTGGCAATATATTGTGTGCTTTATGTGTAACATATTTATAGGAGCTTTGTTTGTAATATATTACGTTCGTTCTCATAATTTGGGCATTGGCATATGGGCATTGCCAAATATCTGGATACTCAGTCCATTAATGCCACTATAATTAACAGAGTATGAAGGCTGTAATATAATAATTAACACCTTAAAAATTTATTGAAGTATATAAAGCAGAAGCACGTTATAGATTTTTTATCACCGTCGAGTCCCACTGTGCGACGTGACTCGTACAGACATTACCGCGTCTTCAAACTTGTTGAAGCACAATGTACGAAAGTGAGACGCTCGCGTGACAGTTTTTACTAGACGCTTTGATCACGTTATTGTCCAATTTATCGCGCATTTTAACTAATTTTCAACGGAAACTGATCTCTAGACAATTGACGACGTTCCCGTTATGAAGTATCCAATTGAAAAGTGAAAACATTTTCAAACAATTTTTTAGACCGTGACGCTTTGTGATCGAGTCTACTTTCGATTGGTTGAAAAGATTTTAGCACTTGTATAGAGGTAACTTATATGTTGTATTAGGTTGTTCCTTATGAAATGTCCGATTTTCGACCCGTATTATGTTACACTTCTCGGCGACCGTGGCCTCTCGAGCTTCACGACCCCGCACGGGGTATACCCCGCGGAAGGAGGGATTGTTTTGCGACGATTATTGTTCAGAATTTCACGACAATTAACGATGAAATACCGTACAACGATAACCGTGGGCTCATTTTAAAGTTTGAGTCCTCTCCTTTTATATTCCTTAGTTTATTCTTTAAAGGATGTTTCTATTTGAAATGGCGGGTGGAAAACGGAAGACAGAATTTGACTCAGGAATGAAACAAATTCAAAGTTCTGCAAAAACGTTAGAAAACTTTTTTGTGGCTTAATCTACCGTAAATTTGAAGATTGAAACTGCCACTTTCCAACGACCCCTCAGAATTTGATCTACGATTTTTATCTACTGTTTCATGGAACAGAAACGAAGAATATGTTCGGTAGTCTGTTCATGGTGTAGTTTATGTTACATTAAATTTAGCGGTACATCTTTCATTGAAAGTTCGATAATACGGCCAGGAAATATCGACGAGCAATTTTAAGGTGTCGTTAGAAATAAAAAGTGGCAATCTTCAAATCTACGGTAAATTCATACGCGAAAAAATTTTCTAATGTTTTTAAAGATCTTTGAATTTGTAGCATTTTCGAGTGAAATCGTGTCTTCAGTTTCTTATCTGCTATGACAATTTGCCAAGAATCGGAAATTTAGTGTTGAAGTACTTTTTAGATCCACTGTACGTATCTACAGATACAAATTTTACGTAAAGCCATAAAGATTATCAGAAAAATAAATAAAGTATTTTCGCAAACGACATGCAGTCATTGAAGGATTAAAATGAAAAATGAATCGTTAAAACGGTATCTGTAATATCGGTCGATGTGCATAATACAAAAAGGATGAAATAGGGCTTCAGGTTCAAATTACAGTGGTTCCATAGCATCCATTTTTTTATATATAAAAACAAATTGAAATGGATATGTTGAATTTTGAAAAATTAATCTTTTAACGAACATGCCGAAGTGCCAATCATCCATTTTTTATCACACGTAGCAACAATATAGTTTTTACATTCGACACGTATTTTTTCAGTTTTCGTCCTTGACAATTCCACCAAAATCTGTGTCAAATTTCAATATGTCCTCCCGTTACACTGGGCATGGAAAAGAAAGAGGCTCTCAAGTAGATTCTGTTTTTGTTTACGAAAAGGGCGTTTTTATTGAAATTGCTGTCCCACAAAGTTATGAAGCTGCGAAAGCTATAAAAATTCTAGAAATGATTTTGCTACGGATTTTCCTGAACGGCATGTATTGTTAATTGCTGGTTCGTTAAAAATATTCAAAAGCTGCACCTTCACATTGGCTGAGAAAATTACAACTTGTGTAAAGTAACGGACGAGCGACGACTTGATAATGCTGCAGAAAGAATGGCGGCGACGTTTTCAAGAAACGACTCAAAACGGAGACTGCAAACTATTTTTCTGAGAACAAGTACTGCTGTACGGTCCTATATAGCTAACTCAAAGAACAATTTCAAAAATCTTCTTTGCCACGGAAAAATGTTACTCTAAAACTTTCTCTGCGTTTTCTTGAAACGACGTTTTTTTATGTGACCACCGAAAATCTTCGGAACTACCATTTCTCTTCAAACTTTGGGGAAATATTCTGCGTAACATTGTCTTTCATGTAATGTATTTATCATTCATTAATAACTTGAAAAAAAATTTCAAACCGTACTTTACCTTTGTAGATATTACATTTCATTAAATTCGTTTTTTAATTACATTCGATTTTTGACTAGAATAATCAAATTTTTTGTTAACCTATTTTAATCTTTGAACATAATACTTAATACCACATACAGAAATATTTAGCATATATTTTTGCAGTTAGTGTCAAATACGTTATTCTTTACAGTGCTTTATGTGTTCATATGCTTGACACATTCATGTGTTCTTCTGTTTCACACGTTTATGTAGAAATCTGTTCGCACGTGTTGCTTTTGGAAAAATGCCAGCTATATCAATCAAAATTTAAATCTGTTTGTTACTACTTCAGTTGAAGTCTTTGTAGATAGGCGGAACATCGAGTGCAAAAATCGCGGAATCCGAACAATCTCTCATCAGCGCTTGTCAACGCGTGAGCATACTTCCCTTCTAATGCATTTTCAATATTTCTGCGAATTCCTGGCCCAAATTTTGCATTTGACACACAAATATTCAAAATGTGTAAAATTGGAAATCAATTTTCTTGTTATATTTAGCTCTAGATTTTTCCTGTCGAACAGGTAATTTATTTAAATATTTTTGACAAATTTATGTAAATAAACAGAATTTAAAAATTGAAAATTTATCACAGGGATTGTGCTTTTTATAAATTATTTTAGTACATCGTTCATAAATTTAAATGGAATTTGATTTTCTCAATCCATCCTTACAAAAAATTAATTTTAAACCAGGACAAGTATTAGAAATATTAAAACGATTGCAAAAACTGGAAAAATCAAATCCTTCCAAAATTAGCTTATAAAGCATATTAATTACATATTCATTACTATTATCTCAAATTTGACCTACTCAATTTTATCATAGATGCATTAAAGCCGCAGTTTACCAATACAACTTGTGTTAATTGAATATATTCCCTTGTTATTTTTGAACCCTTTGCAGACGAGAATTTTTGAAAATACTAACAACGTTTTCTTTAGAGAATTAGATCATGTATACAAATTTTAAATACAGAGAAAAATGAAAACGACATACTGATATGTTATTACGTACATAATGAAATAATTTGTTCGCAACTTTGTGAATTAAGTGCATAGCCCTGATGTCAGTACTATGTCGACATTCGTCCACAGAGGGTTAATAATTGACTGAGAAGAAGTTCCACGTACATTGTAAATTACATCATTTGCATTATAACATTAACCTCCCAACAGCGATGCGTGGTTTTATTTTGACTCATAATATCAAAATCGGCATACAATTACTCAATTTCTACCGATTAGATCAAACGAATAACTGTTACATTAGAGAAACAACAAAGATACTAATGTATTCACAAGCAGTACCGTCAAAAGATTGTTCAAGAAATTGTTACATATACCCATCAAAGGTTACATAATAACAATAATAAATAGTATTTTATATCGGCTTAAAGGATATATTTCATATTTATTGGCCGATCTCTTAAACCAAGGGGCTGTACGAGACAAGACTGAACAAAGAATTCCTTGATCCATTTATGGATGTCGCAGCAGCCGGGGTACTAAAGGAATGTTTCCGACTGAAAATTCCGAATGAAACGAATAGTATCGATCGTTTCAGAGAGACAGAGCCGACCGAAATTGACCGTGAAGGTAAGACACAGACAGAGTCAGCTATCGGTCCGATAAAGAACGAAATTACAGCGGGGCAAAAATCAATTTCGCGCAGGTTTCACCGTCCACCGGTCGACCGTGGTGAAATGGTGAAACGGTCAGACGATTCGCTGGAGTCACGAGCACATCGAGCACCCTCTTCAACGATTCCTCTGATAGAAGCGAGCTGGTGCGCGGTGTGGCTCGTTCGCGCCGTCTAGGCGCCAAGGGAACTTTCTTCGACCGAAGCGGAGCGAAACAAAACGAAGGAGCAGACGCCATACGCCGATAAGCCGACGCGACGGAGGAAACGAGAGCAACGTAACCCGGAACCAAAAATGTGAAGGGCGAAGGGCAGAGGACGAAGACTAAAGGGAAACGGTAGTCGGGAACACGGTGAACGATCCGGAGGATCGGCTACAGCGAGCCACGCTAGCTCCGCTATCTGGAAGAGTGCCTTTTCGACGAGCTGCAATTTCGACGAGGCGCGCGCGGAACGTCGGTTGGGCAAGGAGGACGTTGTTGACGTCGTAATCCCACGACGAAAGTTTTCCGCGGGGCTAATTGAGTCTACCGACGGTCGCTTTCGTTCCCTGCACCCTGCCGGCCCCGTTTGCCCTCTGCCTTTTTCATCCCCCTGGTATCCAGCAGCGCCGCCGAGTCGAGCCGCAACTTTTGTCGCTCGAGTGTTACCCCATACCCGGGCAACCGTCGTTATTTCTGACGACAATGAGACCGAGATAAGAGAAAGATCGATCTTGCTCACTTGTTCCATACTTTTTATTCCCTTAACGTCTTCCTCCTCGTTCCTCCGGCCACGCGTATGCAAAGTCCTCGGGAGATCGTGTCTGAAAGAAATGTGGGTTATGTGCGGATTTATAGCGACGTCTGAATTTATTTCGAATCCGACTTCATGAGAGTTTCATTTAACTGTACAGTATTTTTTCAATCTCTGTGGCAATGTTTAATGCAATGTTTTCTTTCTCTGTTTGGCGGATGGTTCTGTTGGTTAACTGTTTCATGCTGTTGCGAATTTCTATACCGCTTCGTGTCGTGTCATTTCAACGACAAACTTTATTTACGATAATTCATGGCGATTCACGATTGCTTGTCGTCTCGATCGCGCATTCGACTCGTGGTCGCTGATCGACTTCGTTGACTGTCAGTTGACATAGCAATTGTTTGATATCCTCGTTCTTCTACTATTCCTTAGGGATTGTTCGCCACAGGACAGTTTTGTACTTTACATTGATCAAGTCGCCGCAAACAATATTTTATCGATTGTGCACCGTTAGTAACAATTGAAGGATCCTTATAAAACGAAAGTATTCTTAATTTGCAACTGGCAGTAATGCATACTTGATCACATGAAACTTGGGGCCACTGACATTTCAGAGATAGCAATAATAGGCGATTTTATGTGCTTAAAAGTAAAATTTTTGTTGCTTTCTGAATACAGTCTTTGAAGTGCTATTGTCTGAAATATTCTTGAATGGGCCACGAATCGATTAAAACGTTTTTATAGTAAAACGTAAAGTGCTTAAAAGTAAAATTTTTGTTGCTTTCTGAATACAGTCTTTGAAGTGCTATTGTCTGAAATATTCTTGAATGGGCCACGAATCGATTAAAACGTTTTTATTATCTACTGTTTCTTAATTTGTAAATTAATTTCTGTCTTTCTGTAGCTTATTCTAAATTTTATTCCAAATATTTTGACAGTATATGTTAATTATTTAAATTATAAAAAATGTTTAATACTGTCTCCTTACTATACAAAAACGAATAATATTAGTATTATCTTGTTGTGTTACACTGGTTCATTCACAAATATCCGAGTCCTTTTCAATGCAACCAATCTATGAAAGTACAAAATGCATTGTTTTATAAAGTTAAACATAAAACACGTAATTATATAGAAGATATACAGAGTTTAATTAGTAATACTTATTAGTACATCGTGTGACTGTAATGAAATAATTGCTCCTTCTAATATCAACGCTTATATCTAGAAGGTCTTTTTGTTATTCTGCTTCAAGCAAAACTAGTCCCGTTATCTCAACTCTCCGTTATTAATTTGCAAGTTTTCGTTTCATCCACATTGGTTAAATTTAACTTTTGAGGGATGACGCTCGAATTTTCTATGAAAACTTTAGTTAATTCTCCAGTTATTACAATTCGTCATGAATCAAGCGCTATATAATGTCATTTCGTTTCCGTTTATGAATCAATAAAGCATTCTAACCTTCCGTGATCCGATTCTTGACGAGTATTCTCGGCGATTCGACACCGAGGTTCTAGCAGACGCGTTGGGGACAATGAATAAGTCTGTCAGGTCATAACACATTCTTAGTAACTATGGAATAAAATGGATGCTTACATTTTAAATTACGTTAGGCTATATTTTAACAGTAATGGCTAAATTTACATTGTCCTCACCTCGTGATAATTTTCCACAATTTCTCAGTGTGTGACAATTGATGTCAACTTTCGTTTGACCGGTTTTTCTCTTTCTTTCAACCACACCTTCTAGTTTTGGCCACAGCTTGTTATTAAACAATTTTGTACAGTTCTTTCTGTGATTGAAAAAGTTTTCATCCTTGACAATTCCATCAAAATCTATGTGTCAAGTTTCAATATATCCTCCCGTTACACTGGGTATGAAAGAGAAAGAGGAAAAGGACGTTTTTATTAAAATTGTTGTCCCACAAAGTTATGAAGCTGCGAAAGCTATAAAAATTCTGGAAATGATTTTGCTACGGATTTTCCCGAACGGCATGTATTGTTAATTGCTGGTTCGTTAAAAATATTCAAAATCTGCACCTTCACATTGGCTGAGAAAATTACAACTTGTGTAAAGTAACGGACGAGGGACGACTTGATATTGCTGAAGAAAAAATGGCGGCGACTGGTAAAATAGCTCGACAATTTCAAAAAACGACTCAAAACGGAGACTGCAAACTATTTTTCTGAAGAACAAGTACTGCTGTACGGTGCCAGAATAGCCATCTTAGAGTACAATTTCGAAAATATTTTTTGCCACGGAAAAATGTTACTCTAAAACTTTCTCTGCGTTTTCTTGAAACGACGTGTTTTTATGTGACCACCGCAAAATTTTCGGAACTGCCATTTCTCTTCAAACTTTGAAAAAATATTCTGCGTAACATTGTCTTTCATGTAATTTATTTATCATTCATTAATAACTTATAAAACAATTTCAAATCGTACTTTACTTTTGTAGATATTACAATTCATTAAATTCGTTTTTTTAATTACATTCGATTTTTTACTAGAAAAATCAAATTTTTTGTTAATCTATTCTAATCTTTGAACATAATACTTAATATCACATACAAAAATATTTACTATATATTTTTGGAGTTAGTGACAAATACGTTATTCTCTACAGTGCTTTATGTGTTCATATGCTTGACACGTTTATGTGTTCTTCTGTTTCACACGTTTATGTAGAAATGTGTTCGCACGTGTTGCTTTTGGAAAAATGCCAGCTATATCAATCAAAATTTAAATCTGTTTGTTACTACTTCAGTTGAAGTCTTTGTAAATAGGCGGAACATCGAGTGCAAAAATCGCGGAATCCAAACAATCTCTCATCAGCGCTTGCCAACGCGTGAGCATACTTCCCTTCTAATGCATTTTCAATATTTCTGCGAATTCCTGCTCCAAATTTTGCATTTGATACATAAATATTCGAAACGTGTAAAAATTGAAATCGATTTTCTTGTTATATTTAGCTGTAGATTTTTCCTGTCGAACAGGTAACATCCATCAAATTTATGTAAATAAACAGAATTTAAAAATTGAAAATTTATCACAGCGATTGTGCTTGTCATAAATTATTTTAGTACATCGCTCATAAATTTAAATGAAATTTGATTTTCTCAATCCATCCTTACAAAAAATAAGTATTAGAAATATTAAAACAATTGCAAAAACTGGAAAAGTAAAATCCTTTCAAAATAACATTGTGACAACTGATGTCAGCTTTCGTTTGACCGGTTTATCTCCTTCTTTCAACGCGGACACCGTTCCGATGGAATACCGGCCCCAGCTTGTTATTCAACAATTTTGTACAGTTATTTCTGTGATTGAAAAAGTTTTCGTAAAAACATCTCTTATTCCAGGGAAAGCTTGTCCCGAGTAAACATAGACACCGCGATTCAACTTGATTCGTTTCACCAATCTATGGTATTTCGGAAAGAGTATTGCTCGCCAACTTTTTTCAGAATTTCCTTAATATACACGCAATGAAACGCTTGTATTTGTAACATTTAGCATGCGCCATACGTATGAGAGAACACGAGGGAATGCTCTACATTATAAGGCTTTATTAGTGAACTATTCACAACATAGTTAAGTTCCAAAACTGCTCAAACACTTACATAAAAATATGTGTGTTGAACTAAGCTGTTCGGAACAATATAGTGTGTATTATACGGGGAAGTTACCTTTCAAGATTATACCAATAAAGTTAGAACTTAGACGATACTGAAATGTCGTTTATTATACTAGGAATGTCAAGCATTATAAATGTCTAATTTGTATTGCCTTTTAAGATTAAAACAACCGAATTTATTTAAATATTGCACGATTTGTTTTAGAAAATACATCTAAAACAGAAAGTGTCTACACAAGCATTTTTATAATCTTAGTAATTATAAAATAAAGAATTTGAAATCCGTCATTATAACGAGCACGGTAGTTTTATTGTTATGATTCATATAGCGAATAAGTATAATGAATACCATGAACACGATTTCGTAGTTTACTTGAAACTCGTCAAGTTAATTTAAAACACGCTGTTATTTAAAATCATAAAATATAGCATTCAGGGAGTTCATTTTTTTGATAAATTATTGTAATAATTCGCGAATGAAGTACGTTACATTTATTAAAACATTTTAATGATGAAGATAAGCATTCAAGCGGATGGTCGTAGCGAACGTGTTAATGTACATATTTTGCGTATCAGTAGTTACAAATACGCATGTAACTTAGTCACATATTTCGAACAAGTAACATGTACAAATTTAAGTATTTTAACTTATATCGCGTGCCACTTTTCCTACAATTTTTATCATATTTCCTACATGTGCGTTGATGCTGATTTCACAATGCAATACTATGTCATTGAATGTTTTCAAGTACTGCATTTTTCATTTTGAAAAGCTCAAAAAATATAATAGTTTGTATTCGCATGACGCTTCTGTGTTTAAAGGTATTCAAAACGATACGGATATAACAGTAGTTTTTCGTTCTATCGTACACATTCATGGAATCAATAGAACTGATAGAGAAACCGAAGAACAGATTTGAATTTGACAAAAAGTTGCGATACAGGTAGTTATTTTCTATTCACTGACCGAAAAATCTCCATATTTTGGTTTATCGTTTATTATGTATTTGCGTTGTCGGTCTGCGTAAGTAAACGCTAGATTCAGTATCAGGCTATTTCTGATTTTACTCAATAATTGATCTGACGCTGTTTCATTTAACTTACTCGAGACTTTAATTTATAATTACCTGAATTTTATTTCCTGTTTATATTATGATCATTTGAATTTTGTTAGTTGTATTGCTGTTCAGTGAATCCTGAACAACATTTATTTCAGTCAGTTGTTCGACTATATCTAACTTTCGCCAAACACACCCTGCGACCGAAAATGCAGCGACCGCGCGCGATCCCCTGCAAACTACCTGCGACCAAACGATGGCACACCTATTGGTGCGCTATACGAACACCAAAGGGTATAAATACCGGACTTAGGATCTTCCCCCACTCTTAGACTTCATCGTTATAATGTATAGTAGTAGGAAGCTCCCACCACGAGAGCCGCGCGGCGCACGCAGCACTCACTAATTTTACGGCTGTACGTAGTAGTGGGAAGAGGTTCTATGGTGGGGACCTTGCAGTTCTCGGAGGGGAATACGTTGGAACTCCCTGACCTACCTGATCCACTTCTTACAAACGCTAGGAACGCGAACTTGACGGATTTTCAAACTCTAATTTCTCGAAAACGAAGCATCAAATGAAAAAAAAAACTATTCTATATTTTAGATTTATTTTCTCATGTAGAATTACTCCCTCCACGTTTATATTATCTTGGGACACCCAATAGACATGTGAAACAAAATAGTTTACGAAACTTTAAAGTCGTTTTTTATGAGAATGGTTGACTTGAGACCCATAGTTTCTTTGAGACTTTTGTTTCTCGCGACGAGTACTATACGATAAAACACAAAAAATGTTGACCTTGAAAAGGGTGTCGAGGACAATTTTGCGGCCCATTTTTTAAATAGATCATCACCGATCTAGAGACATAGAATCCCGCTATGGTAGTCGTGACATGTAATTTTTATGCATCATGTAAGTGTCGCGAGAAATGCAACGACTTCCGGTTCGAAACATTTCGCTCCACGCGGTGAGCATGATTCCTCGAGATTCGATGAGCCAATACTAATGCAATCTCAAACCTCTTTTGTTATTAATTATTTTTTCATGAAACTTCATTTCTCGCACCGAAGACACTTAGAAAAGTCACTTGAAACGAAGCACAGCTTCACAACACTGCACAATAGCAATTCAAACGAAACACAGAACGACAAGATTATACAACTGTTAAATACATTTACTCATTATCAAAACCAGTTTAACACATTTACTAAAGCGAACAAGTAATCCGCGGCAATCACGCTCGAAGACTTGAGGCAACAATTGCTTTATTCAGCCTAAGAAGTGGACTTAGTGTACAATATCCTATATTTACAAAACTATCTTTCATTCTCTCCCTCTATCTACTTTATCCTACTCTCTTATTAGTATTTATATCTATTATTATTACGTTTTTGGTTTAAATTAAATGTCTGGATTTTCTTTGGTGTCCTAAGCTATGCCCTCTTTTCTCTTCTCTTTCTTCTTCTTATCTTCTCAAGCCACGCTTCGACATTTCTATCTTACCTGCCACTGACTACATCTTTAATCCTGATCCTTCCTTCCATTTCCCTGCGGCCTCCTCTTAGATCACCTGAATTTTGTTTCCTTTTAATATTCATTAGTTTTCAACTTTGGTATTTTAAGAAAAAGGGCTTAAGAGCGACTTATTATTTAACTGTGACATTTTCTGTTTTGATATCACTGTTGTATGTGATACCAATAATTGATATTGTAATATGCTGTCTATAGGTACTAAATATGTATAGTTTAGCAAATTGATGTGAAGAATCAAATTTTATTTAGGACAACGGTTAATATTTCGAAAGAAGTATTTGATAAATTACAATTAGAACATTATTTTCAATTTTAACAAGCGTACAAAATAAATGATCCAAGTACAAAAGTAATTATTATTTTATACCGTCACAAATATAATATCGGAAAGAAAGATAACAACAGTAACGGAAAATATATAAGAAAATAGATAAAATATAAAAGAATAATGCATAAATCTCTTTAAATTTCAGTAGAACTTGTACTCAAGAATTAATGCAAAGATTATACGATACACAGTACGGTTCGGGTATACAGGAAAATTAAGAGCGTGGCAACTTGCGAGCAACATGAACGACAGCTCGTTCTATTTGCGCGCGCTAATAATTCAAGTGCCTTCAGGAGACAAGTTTTATCATCCCGTAGTAAAGGTATAAAGAAACTTGGCCTGTACAAAGACGACCATTTATCGGGTGAATTTATTCATGATTCATCCAACTTCTTAATACTCTTCTCCGCCCGTGATAGGAGCGAAAGTTGAGCCGAGTTAAAATTTCGCAGACTCCGACAAGCTTCCTAACCGCTAATACTAGTGAGCCTTATCGATAGCTTGACATTTCATCGTAGGTGACTAGACCACGTCGCCCGTTAATGAGCACTGCATATTACGCTTGTGGAAAAGTCCATCCGATCTTTACCAAATATCTTTTAACTTATTCGTTTTTAGCACCGAAACAGACTCAAGGAAACTGTTAAAAAAATTCGAATGTTGTTACGCCCATTCAGGAACCAAACAAGAACACAAAAACGGTGAAGAGTATAAACGTAAAGTTCAACCATAAAGAGATCGAGAAACAGTGGAAATTGTGTAATAAAAAGATTAAATGAAAGCATAATAGTACTAATAATTCATTTACTTGCAATCTTAATAGCTTATCTCCTTTGACCTTTAACTTATTGGTGAAATTATTATTTTAAAGATGATATTGCAGATTATCTAAGAAAACGTTCACACTTGATTCAATACTGGAATAACAGAGTCTGTTAGTAAAGTAAATGAAAGTAGTAAAGGTATTAATGTAGGGACATATTCTGAGACCAAAGGTATTAATATGAACAGGAAATAGAGAATAACATTTCAACAACAGCAAATGGTGGGTCACAATGCTCAAAGAAAATACATTAAACTACAACTAAAATAGATAAAGTAGTAGTAACAAAAATGTTAATGCTTTTTTATTTTCTATTTAAATATATCATTGGTTAAATATTACGGCATTTTTATTTATCTTATACAGGGTGGGACATTGTAAACAGGTCACCCGAATAACTCGCTTGCTTTTGAAGATAGAATAAAATGCATCAGACCAAACTTACTTGATATCGAAGCGCTCGTAATCTGATGTCATTAATTTTTTTATACGTGGAGACGTCAAGGAGATATAAACGTCAACTCTGTTTTTTTAAATGGAACGGTACGGTTTTTTTATTTACATTCTGATAGTGTGTTTCAAGAAGAATACAATAACCTATTATGAAGGTCATTCAAGGTCACGCAACGTCAACTGCAATAGAAAATAATTTATACGACGATTTATATGTAACATGTTGTTTACGTATTCACTGCTACTTCAAGTGTTCAAAATGACGACCTTGAACGTGAAATTGATCCATATTTCATTGATGGTACGCTAAATAGTCATAAATACGAGAGAATCTTAAAAGACGTTTTGCCAGAATTGTTAGAGGACATTTCACTAGACATGCGACAGTCCATGTGGTTCCAACAAGACGGATGTCCTGCTCATTCAGCACGAAATGTTATAGAATTACTGAACAGGACATTTGAAGGTCGTTGGATTGGTCGATCAGGAAGTAATAAATGGCCAGCACGTTCCCCAGACCTGACACCACGAGATTTTTATTTGTAGGGCAAATTGAAGAAACAAGTGTACCGCGAAAAACCCACAACCACAGTTAATATGCAAGAACGTATAAAAAGAGCTTGCTCTGTAATAGATACAACTGAAATTTGTCAGGCAGTATCATCAGTATTGCAACGTTTTAGATTATGTCTGCGTGTTCAAGGTCGTCATTTTGAATACTTGAAGTAGCAGTGAATACGTAAATAATATGTTACATGTCAATCGTCGTAGTGTTCGAAGAGTGCTTTGAGACACTTTATTTTCTATTGCAATTGACCTTGCGTGACCTTGAATGACCTTCATAATAGTTCATTGTATTCTTCTTGAAACACACTATCAGAATGTAAATAAAAAAACCATACCGTCCCATTTAAAAAAACAGAGTTGATCTTCATATCTCCTTGACGTTTCCACCTATAAAAAAATTAATGACATCAGATTACGAGCGCCTCGATATCAAGTAAGTTTGGTCTGATGCATTTTCTTCTATCTTCAAAAGCAAGCGAGTTATTCAGTTGACCTGTTTATAATTCCCCACCCTGTATATGTATGTAAATAGTTAATGTCTATGTTAGTAACTGAGGCCGAGCGAGGTAACACGTATAGGAAGAAGTTTAGAATGATTACCTTGACAATATATTTCAAGGTCATTCAAACCGATGAAGGACCCCCTACTGTAAACAATTACCTTATTTTTATTTCAATATGGTATTACTGAAAGTAAGAAATACATTTTTTGTAAACAATGAACTGTATTAGTAACCATTGAATTACTAACATCTAAATACAATACAAGAATTCAAACTTCAAGCACTTTATCCTTTAAAATTATTCTCCATCATTTCTGTTGCAATCATTTATGTGTAAAACGAGCAACAGAAGCATTTGAGCGTTTTGCCGAGATTTGTCCTCAGATTCTTCTTTACAAAAGGAATTAATTTTATAGCCTAGAATTTTTCCACGACAGTACACACTACACTTATTGTCCCGCATAGATACAGTAGAACCTTGATTAACCGAACGGTTCAATACGTATGCTGTTTCATCGCTTCATAAATGTTCACTATTTTTTGTTTCATACGACTGACCAGTTCCACTGTTGTCATATAAAAAAATACCTTTGTACCCTTTTTTCGATTGAGTTCCGTGCGAGAAATTATCCTGTCGACGGCTACATGTTCGCGCACTGCGATCGAGCCCTATAGCAATTTTAATAGATTCTGGACACCTGAATAATGCTTTTCGTTGTAGGAAAGCCATAAATCCATTTCAGTATCTAAAATTATTCTATTCAATGCATGAACGTTACTCGAGTGTTCGATTCACAAACAAAATAGCGTTCGCCAGCACATTCCGATGCAGAGTAGCCCGTCGAAGGAAAAACATTGTTCCGGGCGTTGCCCGGTACACGGTAGCCGGATATCCTGCGCGATCTATCTAGTCCGTTTCTATTCCTTGACGAACCCAGACCTTCACTGCAGAGAGTCAAGTAAAGCGAACGAATGATAGTCGAGGCTTGTACAGGGTGAGCTACCTAAGACTGAAGTCGAAAAGTTCTGCATTATTCTGCAAATAAATTCTAAAGAAAAAGATGTTTGTTTTAAGCGGCTACATGCAGTTGGTCAAATAAGAAAAATTTATTTTTAAAAATCGTCTATGGCAAAACTAGGTAATGCGACCCAGTTTACAAAACGATCGAATGCGTTTTACACAGATAAGTAACGATAGAAATGAAAAGAACAGTTAGAATTACTACGATTTAAAGGAGATATATCTATTATATTTACTATCATTTATCTTCAAATAAGTTCCGGTACGCACTAAACAAATTTAATTTTATAAGTTAATTTGGTATATATTGACATTACCTCGTCGATTTTGATGACGTTGAAATATGTTGTCAAGGTCATCATTCTGAACTTTTTCCTATACATGTTACCGCCGCTCAGCTTTAGTTTCCGAGATAGTCGCAAAAAAGTTTCAACATCTCGAAAAGTGATCGGAGTAGGTCTGGGTTAGATTTGAAATTGTGGCCGTCGATAACGCGGCCACGGTCACAACTTAAAACGACTTCAATCAGTTGAGACCCACTGTCTTGTCTGTTTATGTTTACGAACTGAAACGTGAAATGAATCGTGTCGAACGCGAACTCATTTCATTGTCAGCTGTGTTAGCATACAGAGTATTAAGCATGAAACTATACGAATTCTTGGATATCTGCAACAATCAAAAAAATATATAATAACCCAGTATATAAATATATAAATATATAAATAATATATAAATAACCCAGACCTAACCCAGACCTAACCCAGACCTATAGTCCTCGCAGCGAGAGTTGGCACAAAATCTCGTTAGTGGGGTGCAGGGAGAACGGCGGTCCCCACTCTTGGCGCAACGCTGCGGATCCCACCACTGATCAGTGGATCCCACTCTGACGCCTACGTTTTGGCGGGAACGGTAGACATAGGTGCTCAGCGTCACCACCATCTTACTTCATGGTCACCACATCTCTCTCTTACAGTCACACTCAATACACTCGTTTGCTGTCTTCGTCAAGCGATTCGGCCAATCGCGGAAGACGTGTAGCGCGTAGTAGGAGCATCACGTGGTACTCACACGTTTCTCTGTGCCAACTCTCGCTGCGCGGGCTATACTCCGGTCACTTTTTGAGATGTTGAAACTTTTTTACGAATATTTCGGAAACTAAAGTTAAGCGGCGGTAATATGTATAGGAAAAAGTTGTTCAGAATGATGACCTTGACAGCATATTTCAACGTCATCAAAATCGGTGAGGAAGCCCCTAATGTAAATAATTACCGTTAATTTTTTTTGCGATAAATGAATACGTATTTCTGAAAAATAGATGACCTCAGTTAAAAATTGCTATTGTACCATTTTTTTTGTTGCTCCGTTTTAAAATTTAAGACCGGAGCATTTTGTACTTAAAAATGTATAATACTGATACCACAAACGTTGTTTCGTAGAAATATTGTGGTTTTGCTGTAACTCTGTAACTATGCGCAATAAAAACAAAAGGTTCAAGTAAATACTATTCAGTTTAATGGGAGGTATCATAATAATGATAAATAAATAATACTTTTCATTTAAAAAGATGTTGGAGCCCCCTTTCTCCCAACAAAAATCTTCATTAGATTCTGAGAAAACAACTTGTAACACTTTATTTGGTACACCTTGTATTACTTGCCAATGCTGTTAATATTAAACATTATTTTATATAAATGTGTGCAATGTCGTAAGATACACATGACGTAACTGAGTCGTTTTTGTACGTCAAGGGGTTAATACATTTACGTAGAGAATGGCAGGCTGTGTTTGTTAATGCATTAAAAATGATTCTAAAGTAAAAATTCTAAAGTACCAGTTTCATGATAATGCCGCCATAGATCGAATTTGAATAGTCTTGAAGTAAGTGTATAGGTTAAAGTTACAAATAAAAACTGAAAGCAAGATGATTTAAGACTTGGTGTGTTAAAAACAATGGAGGTATTTTAGATTCCAATCTTAGCTAACTCACCCTGTATGTACGCTATCCACAACCTCTGCGAACGGGCAATTCACGATCTATCGACAGCTAATCTTATTAAGTTAGAAGGGTACACTCGTGGCCAACTATAAGAGCTGCAGCCTTGATAGATGTATTTTCTAGATTCTACGCGCAATATCAATCTTCTTCGAGCGGAAGAAAATTCCGGCGATACCTGTATCACAGTGAAACTCTGGCATATCTTGTACTTGCTGATCTACTTACTCTTGAACGTAGATGAGATCCGCCTTGATTGTACACTGTATGCCCATAAATTAGAAAAGAGGTGGATTGAGTATGCAGGTGTCAAACCTATCAGCAAACGCAGATATTTATGTAAAGTTACATTTCTCTTGGGCGCTTTTACGATATACAAGTGGAATAGAAATTACTAGTTATTAATAGTTGTAAGGTGTTATTCACACAGTCATTAATACACTTGTTAACTCGACTAGTAATCTCTTGATAATAGTTTGAACGTAAACGTCTGGTATAATATTTTAGTACATACTTTGATCATTTATATCAAAGAATTTATTTTGCTAATAATACATGTACTATTATTTATTATATTTAAATTTATGGTATAGTAAAATTTAGTTGGACAATATTTTCAGAAGTTAATACATACAACATTATGTATATTTTATTTGATGTAGTGTTTCTAATGAAGTGAAAATTTTATAAAAAAAGTTTTTCCATGAGAAAAGATCTTAAACGTGTTTTTAGAAATTTATTTTACTGCTTCCAACTTCTTGGATATATACTACACGTATATGTATAAGGGATTTTTATGATAATAAAAACAATTGTTTTTTAGCTCTTGCAGACTAATTTTACGCGTTAAGAATTAAATGAAAATTGTTTATACACTCACGTGTTCGTTACCAGAAACGTCACGACATTAGTACGGTAATAATTAGGCATCGGATCTTCATGCAAAATAAAATTTTTTTACGTGAATTACAACAAACTGGAGTGAAATAGAAATTTATTTCCTTTCTTAATGCGTTTAATAGGTTGAAAATAATGTAACAATATTTTTAAATTCTTTTAATGTTTTTACTATTTCAAATTACACCTACTTTCTCATATTTGCCATAAATGCATAAAATCCACTGTTTAGTAATAATTAGACTGCGGAAGTTTATGCAATTTGCAATTTTTGTAGACCACTTTTTAGAAAATGAAATCAATTAAGATCTTATTTTTACCGGAAGTAGTCTTTGTAGATCAAAAATAAATAAAAATCTTACGAAATTCAGTCGAATTTTATATTCTGGCATTTTTCGAAAATTTTCAGAAGCCATAAATGCACAAAGATTCGCAGTCTAGTAATAATAAACGCAGTAAGCTACAAAACATTTTACCCACTATACACATGTCATGTAGCACGATTACCGTGCAAACGGGTAGAATTGAAGGGTTCAAGGGATAAAAGTATTACAAATATGAAATTTGGTGTAAAATGAGTCTAAAGTCATTCTGTAACTTTTATTACTTGCGTAACATGAACCCTTTATCCTATTTGAATTTCGTTAGTTTAGGATAGGATAAAACAAAACAATTAGAACTTCCCACTTCTGAATCAATGGAGATATTACATTTATCGCATGAACTGCATGCAAATTTTTTATATTTCTCTACAATTTAGGTATCACAAAAAGATGTACTATAGCTTTTTGCATTCGATATGACTAAATACAGAGCATACATTCAAACTGGACTACTATCGAAGCATTGAAATGAAATAAATCACGATTTTAATTGCATTTTTCGTAGAATTCTACAAAGGTAGAAAAAATCTGCCGGCAAATTTGAATTCGGCATCGCAAAATCTATGGGAAATGAGGTTATAACATGTTAAGAATAAAATCTGATTGCACACAATGATAAAAAAAATGGATAAACGATAATTTTATTGAAAAAATGTCACGTCATCATAGTCTGTCAAAGTCAACAATTGTTTATAATTTTCCTTTACTCTGCAATATTTTAGTTTTAACCTCGTCCAAGAATTATCGGGCTATCTCATTTCTATTAAAATTTCTACGATTTTGACACAAAATTCATCGGTTTGTCCCACTGTGCGTTGCGGCGCGGCGCACTGATGACGAGTCCGAGGGGTTAAACTGTTTGACAGAAAGAGATGTTAAGGAATGCGTACTATCCTTCCATAAAATTGTACATCCAAATGTCACAACAGTATTACAACATGATTAAATCATTTTTTATATCATTCAGCTAATTAAAAATAATAAACAAATGTGGATAATTTCAGAAACGGTAACCAAGCAATTTCGCCGTGGAGGAAGGTGATAGTTTCGAGAAACTCAGGTTCAGGTGAATGGAAAAAGACGAATTTCTTTGCCGACTCCGTTCGCAGTGCCAGCTGATCCGTCCGGTTACGATGCAACCGCGTCACGTGGGTGCGAAATTACGGCTTCCTTGAGCGATAAACGTTTTTTCATGTTTCATGTTCACCGCTGCGAACAGTTGTAACTTTCGCACGGACGAAACAAGCTCCGGCGGATAACTCACGTTGCAATCGTTCGCCGGCAAAAACAGCTATTGTCTCGCATAATCAGCACGTAATTCCACGATACAACGCGGACCGCTGCACTTGTTAGTGCACCGGAGATAAGGCGACTCCGGAAACTGGTCGCCAGCGACTATAAGAATCACGCTCGGGAGCTTGCGGCATCGTTCACACGATATACAGTTCCTCACGAAAGTATTTGAACGCTCACGTTTGTATCACTTAACACGCAAAATATCTATCTTAATCTTAGGGGCTCAGAACGATGCAGGATCTATAGCGAGGAGGAAGTCTCAAGATTTTTTTGGTAGAGCTAGAAAATAATTCAACGACAGACGCAGTAGTCATTAGAGTCTGCCATGAACTGAAGAAACACGTGTATGCGGAATCCGAGAACCGTGCATTCGGCAATTAAGTATTCGTGTTCTTAATATACGTGTCATTATGCATTCTATTCTCCGTGTACACAAATATAGAGATCCATGAACAGGATGTATAAAAATTATATATCACGTTTACCATAGCGGGATTCTATGTCTCTGGATCGGTAGAGATCTATTAAGAAAATAGTCCGCAAAATTGTACTTGACCCCCATTTCAAGATCAATATTTTTTTATATTTCATCGTATAGTACTCGTTGCGAATAAACCGTGGGTCTCGCGTCAACCATTCTCATAAAAAATGACTTTAAAGTTTCGTGATCTATTTTATTTCATATGTCTACTGGGTGTCCGAAGATGGTATAAATGTGGATTCTAAAATATAGAATCATATTTTTTCATGTGACGTCTCGTTTTCGAGATACTAGAGTTTGAAAATTCGGCGACTGCGCTTGGTATCAAATATGAATCGTCTGACGCGTCTGTTTACGACCTACCTCACGCAGTTCCAACCAGTAGCTCCGGAGCTATTCGAGGAACCTTCCTCGCTTAGGATCTTCCCCCACTCTTAGACTTCATCGTTTTAATGTATAGTAGTGGGAAGCTCCCACCACGAGAGCCGCGCGGGGCGCGCAGTACTCACTACTTCTACGACTGTACGTAGTAGTGGGAAGAAGTTCTATGGTGGGGACCTTGCAGTTCTCGGAGGGGAATACGTTGGAACTCCCTGACCTACCTGATATACTTCTTACAAACGCTAGGAACGCGAACTTGACGGATTTTCAAACTCTAACTTCTCGAAAACGAGGCGTCAAATGAAAAAAAAGCTATTCTATATTTTAAACTTATTTTCTCATGTGGAATCACCCCCTCCACGTTTATATTATCTTGGGACACCCAGTAGACATGTGAAATAAAATAATTTACGAAACTTTAAAATCGTTTAAGCGGCCCATTTTTTTTAATAGATCATCAACGATCTAGAGACATAGAACAAATGCAACGACTTGCGGTTCGAAACATTGCGCTCCACGCGGCGAGCATGATTCCTCGAGATTCGATGAGCCAATACTAATGCAATCTCAAACCTCTTTTGTTATTAATTATTTTTTCATGGAACTTCTACCAACACATTCGTGGCATGTCTCTGATTAAAATGAAACCTAATATGATATAGTTGGGAACATATTTACATGTTTATTTGACGATAATAAGTTTTTAAATTACAAATTTACATAGGCAAATATGCACCAAATTATGTCATATTTTACAAATGTTACGACCGTGTTGGTAAATGTTTCATGAAAAATAATTAAAACACAAATGTTTTGCCATTGCATTAGTATTGGCACACCGAGATATCTTGACCCGTATCATGTTACATTTCCCGGCCAAGTCGAGCGGTCGAGTGTCTTTGCCCCTATGATTAAAAAGCTGCATCCGCTTTCAAAATTCTTTTTTAGTACACGACATACATCGAATTTTGGCGAATACGAATTATTTGATCAAATGAAAGACGAAATGAACAATGATTTGATTTTCTTTTGAAATTCAAATAATTAAATAATTTTCAATATTTTATTTGGCTGTTCAAACAAACTAACATATGATTATTTCAAATGACATTTAGCTAAATAATATAATATATTATTTTAACAGTTCATATTTTGTACAACGATAATGGAAAATTAATTGAATATTTCACAAGACAATCGTATGTAAAATCGCCTAAAAAGATAACAGCAGTGCATGGATTAATGATATTTTTTACAATTACACAAACGTGACACGAAAATATGTTTTCACAAGTTTGTTAATACACTCTTGTTTCCCAAAATATGCTGTAATTATTTTGGAATATATGAAGGGTCCATGGGAGAACGGCAATTGTAAAATGTTAGCATTTTTCAAGGAACGAAAACTTATTTTTCAAACAATAATTTTACACCGTTATACATCGAAATTTTAGTAGTTACTATAGGCCTTAGATACTTTTCATTCGCAATTAAACATAACAAACGATACAAAGCGCACACACGAACATACGAAAATATGTTGAACTCAAAATGCGTTAAAATTTACATAACCTCTTTTTCCGATGGATCTTCCATATGAAACTTTAGCAATGCCCACTCAGAACCCATTATCTAGATTCTATAAGGAGACAAAATGACCCATTTCGATATATGTAGGTATGAAGAGATGTTTATTTGCAATTAATGGTCATATTTATTATGGTCATCCAACGGTAGACAAAATATTTTACTTTTCTTTCATCGAGCGCTACATTACGGCTTTAAATGGTCAAATATCATATTGTTAAAGCTGGCAGGAAGTAGTCGATGTTGCAGTCATACGGACTTATTTTATACGAAGCAAATTATATAAGATAACGCGGTAATGTAAATAATTATAAATTAATTGCAAACAGAACGGTTTTCGGGATTTTTAGGGCCGTAGAATTTAATTCTGCCGTTACTTATTTGCTAAAATGAGAAACTACCTTCACGAAACTACCTTTATAGGACGTGCTTCAATCTAAGCAACTGAAGCTTTGTTAGTTGATTTCGAATATGATTTTAAACAATCAGTGTCTTATGGGCATACTCTCAATGTTAGTATTGAAATTGTTATTAAATTATTATTAGTTACAGCGCACCCTCTTCTCTCCACTCGTTAAACTTATTATGTATTTACATATTACTCCACTCTTCTACTTATTATGAGATTACTTCCTAAAATAAAAAATTGTCTCACGATTACAGCTGCAAGTTGCCACAGCTAAATCTTGGATTCATTTCAACAGTAGTGTTTTCTATACATAATAATGGAAGAATCTTGATAAAAAAAGTTACAAAATTCATTCCCTAGTCCCATATAAAGAATCTTGAATATTATTTTGTGATACTGTAATAGTGAATTACGACTTTAATAGGATGTACAAATATAAATTTTTTCTAGTAGAAACAGATAAATACTTCTACTATAAAAATCGATTCTTAGTTGTCAAGAAAACAGTTGCTCAGTACGTGCCATTAACACTCGAGACGCAAAGAAAACTGACTGATACATTGCTTCAAAAGTCTTTAACTTAAGTATTATTTATTTAACAAATATGACCAGATATGCAGTGAACCTAAAAAGTATTAGAACACTAAATTTCCCATTCTTGAGAAATTTGTTGATATTTAAACTGTGATAATTTCGTTAAAAAAATATAGTACAACAATATAAATGAACACAGTTTAAACTTTGAGGATTCGATTTTTGCCATTTGTCGTTTATTTGTATCTAAGACATATTTGCACGACACAGCGACTGGGAAACTGAAGACACTTCTTTGGTCCAAACTTTTACAAATTGAAACGCTGTAAGAACATTAAAAAATTCATTAAGAAAACAATTTGTTGATGCTTTTACAGACAATTCAATTTGTAGCATTTTCGACGAAAAATGTGTCCTCAGTTTTTTACGTATTATATCATGCACAAATATCCTAGAAGAAGAATAAATAATGGCCTGTGAAAGTAGAGACGTTGAGCTTTAAAATGAGTCGAAATTTGTTATTGTACCCATTGTTTTAACGATATTATCATTGTTCAAATATTAACCATTTTTCGAAAATCGGAAATTTACTGTTCAAATGTTTTTTGGATCCACTTATAAAATATATATATAAAAAAATATATATATTGTATATTGTATATATATATATATATATATATATATATATATATATATATATATTCTATATTGTATATATCGCTTATAACGATGATGCGACGTAAAACTGTTAATACCTTGCCGTGCCATTTTCTTTGCGGCTACAGTGATTAGAACATATGAATTCTCAGAAATGGCGCAGAAGAGGAAAGAAAATTTATACGTTTGCATGGCTACATTTACTTCCATCCTTAAGTATTGATGAAAAAGAATAAAATTGGTTTTCGTCTAACATGGAAAGCTTGACATTCATATTTGTGAGATTCTGTTTAAAATCTCCATCACGAGTCTGACCCTTCCAAATACGCCAGGTTGTTCATAAAAAAGCTCAATATTTTATAGAAACGGCCTACTGTGCGGCAGGTCTAGCGTTGATATTGTCTTTCCTGTAACATTGCAATGAAAAGCGGACCAGTGGCAGCACCTGCCCACAAAGACCGCGGAGTACGGGCATATCAGAAGAGACAAAATGCGAAGTTCGTCCTTTAAGACACAGGAGGCGAGCAAATTCAGTACGTTGTAACAAAGTACGGTATCTGATACTGCTGGATTCCGTCCCGGTCGGCACTTGAACGTTTAAGCTATACACCGTGCTCGGAACAGTGTTCAGGTGGGTTGCGCGCGGTGAATTCCAGACTCGGGACTCGGGACGGAAAGGGATAGGAGAGGACGAGCACGGGAAAAACAAGCAATACATTCCTTATGGAAACGCGCACGTTGA
Organism: Sphecodes monilicornis; assembly: GCA_913789915.3. Taxonomy (NCBI): domain Eukaryota; kingdom Metazoa; phylum Arthropoda; class Insecta; order Hymenoptera; family Halictidae; genus Sphecodes; species Sphecodes monilicornis. The sequence continues at coordinate 1,710,045 of OU565295.1, read as the reverse complement.
ATACATATGGCGGTGGCGTTGAATGGAAGCGAAGGAAATTGAAAAATTTCGCGAAGGATGGAATAAATAATAGATCCGCCTGAGCTTTAAGGGATATAAATGCGTCGCGCCTCTGAGATCCTCAACGATAACAATGCGTCCGTTTTTACTCCTTGTGTAGTATAGACGAGGTTGCAGGGGGTGGCTGGCACACTTTTTTCTTTTCGGGATGAAATCAGTTGCTGAAAACGATTTCGTTTGTGTGGAATGCTCGAGGATATGTTCTTCACTCGGGCAACCTGGATGCCATGCATCGTCGTTTTGCTAAAATTTAATAACCGCTGTTTTGTTGTTTAAGTCAGAGCATTATTGACTATGTTGACGGTATTTTTAGTGAGAATTGTTGTCGTGTTCCGAATATGAAGACAAAACGCGGTGCAGCATTTACGAGCATGTACCACGCATGCACACGTACAAATCATGAATTGTGGTGACTGGAATGTAACGTGCAAACCCGACAATACAGCGGCTCCAATTAACTTGTCCCGGTTAGTGATATAGTTCACTGATGTTCGTATATTTTTACTAATTATTTCGTTCGAAATTCTTGTTACTTATTCATTGGAGATTTAATCATTGCTTAGTTTTGAAAGCTTGCTTAAATTGAGACTAGATTTAAAAGCAATGCTAGACTAACATGCTTGTTATTGTTATTTGCTTGTGCGTTACTTTATTATCATAAACATCGTTCTTTGTTCTTACTCGAACGACAAACATGAAGTGAAGACGAATTACGAAAACTATTATTATCATTTTATTAAAAAAGGGAACTTCTAGTGGGAAGTTAGATCAGTATGGGGTATATTGTTTCAGGTAACAAACACTGAATAGTCTACTTTACTTGAAGTCTTACATCTAACTTCAGAGATAATATCTCTTTTAATGCAGTAAGTTTTTAAGACAGTCTTTGAAGATAGTATTTTATTTAAGTGATGCTAAATATAGTGGAACAAAGGAGTAGCCCGAACGACGAAAGTTTCAAGTACTTTGTTATATGCGAATAATCGTACTTAATCTGAAAATGGTAATCTTAATTCCTTTGCTTATGTTATCGTTGTTGGTTAAGGTATCTCCAAATTAAATAATGATTAAAATTTCCTCGTCTATCTCCAAATTAAATAATGATTAAAATTTTGGTTTTAAAAAAGATTAAAATATTTTTTACTTTACGCTTGGTAGTTATAAAATAGAAATCTTTTATTCGTTTTTCATTTAATATATTAATTTATTCAAACTGTATAGCGTTAGCAACATTGCTTTTTTAAATTTTAATATATTAATCTGTAATTCCAATTCATCGATTAGGTCGATATACATATGTAACTCTACTGTAACAATGGAGTCTGCATATTTAGTATCGTTGCTTTGCTGAAGTATTCATTGGCTTCCGAAGCCCAAGCTAAAACACTATTATCGAAGTATTTGAAGCTATCTCTACTCCCTACCATAAATGATTTTCCTACTCCTAATAATGTAAATGCATCCCAGACTATTATATGGTCATTGCTGTGTTTAATGGACATAGAATATTCAATGTGTATACTCGTATGTACATACATACCTTTGTAACTAACCACATGATTCAGACGAACACAATTGAATCATTAATCGTTCCAAAAAAGTAGTTCCTCGTTATCTATAATTATTCGTCTCCATAATCTTTACAAGGTTAGTTTCAATTATTTGCACTTTTTTGTTCATAACTTTGGTAATGAAATTTGTATAGCAATTAACATACTCCGTCGATTATAATAATCTACAATAGAACGCACGTGTCCTGTCATTCTGTTTGTCTCTAATAATGTCTCTTTCGAACTCTAGAAATCCCTTCACAACCGTTTACCTGTAGCCAGTGTACTTCTCGATACAGTTTTAATTACACATCTTCTCATAATTATTATCATCAGAATGAAGCCATTAGAAATACGAGTTGTCCCATGTATCGATTCGATATGTATTTTTTATTACCTCTAAAAGAACAGCATGTTTTACGCATCATTTCATAATTTATGAGCGATGCGAACAATTTTGTTTTTATTTTTTCATTGTATGTACCACAGTATCAACGTGTCACCCGAGGATCATGAGAAAATTTAAGAAATAACAAATAGTAACAACGTCATCGAGATAAAGAAGTGTTTAAGAACAGGTTGAGATTGCCAAAAGATACGAACAAACAAACGAAAGTTATTGAAATTGTAGAACACTCGCTGGAACACGTCTGGACGCCAACGACGCACAGAGAACACGGATTTTCAGTTCATTAATAACACACGTCACATGGACTCCGTACACATGGGTCCCATTAGTACCCGGTCAGACATAGTAATCTCTAATATCATCCGCGACAGGGTTCGTCGTTATCGTCAGTTCGAACAAAATCATATCCTAGGAGCAATATGTCGGAGAGGGTAGGCGGGGAAGGGGGGGGATGTTGTTCGGCGTCGAACCGCGAACGTGCAATGATAAAAACGGATGTCGGAGATGGTTTGGGTTGACGGGGGAAGAAAAAAATGGAACTCTGTTGCAGGAAATATTGAAATACGGAAACAATGGGTTTCCCGTAGAATGTAACGTAGAGCCGGTGGCTCTGGTTGGCCGAGCTACAACCGTCGGCTCCGTTTCAGCTTTGACGTCCGTATACGTTTGTCGATCTCAACGCTGTTTTAGTGTGCACGTCGCCTAATGCATCGCGAGCTGCGTGGCTCGACTTGCCACGTTGCAAAGCGTTGCAGTCGACCGGGCTGCTCGATTCTCCTTCTATCTGCCCAGTATTTCTCTGTTTCTCTCTTCTCGTTCTCCCCCCAGTCCCCTATCCACAGACCCCTTCCGCCGCTCTCCCCGTTCGAGTCTAGTAGACTCCTCTTTCTCTCTCGTCTCTCCACTCTCTTCTCTCTTCTCTCTTCTACCGGTGCGGCGCGGCACAGCCTGGTGGTGCATGGTCGAGGATCAACGGGCGAGAAAGAGAAACACGCGAATGGATCGTGGCGAGACGAGACGAGACGAGAGTGAGAGGCGTCTCTGACCGGTCATTCACTCGAGCCGACCGGCCCCGTAAAAACTTGCCGCTACCTTCTATGCGCTCTCCTCGTGTGTACTTTATGTTGCGCGTATACCTACGTGTACATATGATAGATGGAGAACGAAAGAGCTGGAGGAGGGCGCGAGAAAGAGGGCTGCGAGAGCATCGCGGCCCGAAGATGCGCAACGAAAGGGTTGCCTGCGGGGGCGGCAAGGGAGCAGCAGCCCGCCTCGGTCCGCTCCAGTCCGCTTCAGACAGCCCCACCCCGCTTGCACGAGTTTTCGCGCGCGATTCATTTCGGCGCGAGAGGAATCGTACCTCTCGAACGACGACACTGGAGTCCGTTGCTCCTCTTCCCTCTGACCGCAACCATAAGTTCGCCGCAGACAGCCCGTCCGGCTTTGCGCTCTTCATCGTGCCCATCGGCCGCGGAAGAATATAGAAAAACGATCGCGTCGCCGCTGGATTTCCACCTGCGCCGAATTTAGGGCCGATGCCAGTCCGCTCGATAGAATATAATGCACCAGCGCTAATCCTTTCATCCCCGCGAAACCAGACCATTAATTCCGTTGTTCTCCTCTGTTTTTTTTCCTTTTTCCTTACTCTCGATGGTCACCACCCGATTGATACGTAGAATGCAAAATAACGGCTTGCGGTGTTTCCTCTTGCGGTTGTTTTTTCAGTTCGTTTTTGCGCCCGCAGGCGAAGTGCTGGAGCGTCCTCTATCCTCTATCGTGATATTTTGAATATCGCTGGGTATCTATGTATGAACGCACGCGGGCGCACGATGGATGCGGGCCTCGCGTGTCCAGGTCTAATTTTGGGGTATCGTTATTTGGTGATAGAATCTTTGTAGTTCTTTCGTTCCCGGCAATCGAGAGTCTTGTTTTCTTGCTTTTGTTGGTTGTAGTGAATTGAAAGTGATATTTCTCTGCCCGGAATTTATGGAGTTGAAACTTTTTGAAACGGTGACAGAAACGAACGTGGCATGACGACTTGATTAATACATTAACGATCAAAATGACAGAATTACTAAATCTTGAATGAAAAATCGTCGATATTTAAGCCGTTGTAACTTCGTGAAAAGAAATACTTCAGGTTGAGACCTATAAGTATAGGTGAAGGAGAGATAAACGTTACTTTCTTCATCTTTTTCTGCGAAAACGTATTCACATTTAAAGGAGAGTAATGGGAATTAAGAAACGTTTTACGCGCTTTGAATTTACATGGATTTTATTATGAAGTATTCTCTGAGCAACAATAAAATCTAGTGATATAATTCAATAATCATAATAAGTCATACTTATTCACTGTGTGATGAATTTAAATACATGTAATTGAATGTCTCGCGAAAACAACCACAATTTTTATGCATAATATCGTTGTATTAATACACCATGCATTGAAGTACAAGCATCGATCGTACATCCGCCACATGATGTATCTTGTTATTCTAATATCAACGGTACACTTCCGATTCAATTTGCGAAGAATAAATTTTATGAGTTTGTTTTAACGGAGAGACATTACTTTCTTAACCCATGGTACTTCGAACAGCGAAAAGATAGTAGAGCTCTGTAGTAGAAACGTTTAAATTTGTAAAATGTTAAAGAAGAAGCAAACATTCAGCTTTCTACTACTTCATAGTGCAAAGAAAACTAAAGGAAAATTTAGGAATACTTAGGAAAATGAAAATAGTGGTTACGCTCCTTAAAATGAGATCAAGCTGACTATTGTTGAATTCGGTAATTATTTAGACGTTTGCCCTCCTCACCGATTTTGATAACCTTGAAATATGTTGTCAAGGTCATCATTCTGAACAACTTTTCCCTATACTTGTTATCGCCGCTCGGCCTTATTTATCAAGATATTTGCAAAAAACTATTGCTAGTACCGAATTGAATTTCCCGTATTCATGCTGCGATTGTGACGAGCCTGGACATAAAACGGCACAACTTCATTGTAAAAATTAGTATAGTTTTGCAACGTTTTGCAAGTCAATTTTGTTATTAAAATAAAGTAGAGAATTTCTACTTTATAATATGTAAAAATAAACACGTGGGGTGACGTGGGGCATATACTAATTCATTAACGAAGAGGAGTTACATAGACATTTCTGTGTAAAAATAAGTACCATATTTGTTTAATGACTAAAGTTAATTACTAAAGTTAAAATACGTCATTGGAGATGCTATATCTATATCTATTTCAACACTCCTTAGTAAAGTTTTAGATATTTCTAGCGCGTATGGAAATGTGGCTACTAATATATGTATAGGTTAACCGTCCGTTTTTAAGGTGAACTTTACACGCTTTGTAAACATTGAAAGAAAGATTTTTAAGTTTTAATATTCAAGGGTTTTAATACATGGTTATTTTAAATTATATTGGCCCAGTTACTTTTTCTTTATTTGAAAGTTCATTTTGTCCAGCTAAACTGGCCACTTGACACACTGTGCGGCGTCTGTTTACTGTTTTTGTAAACACGTTGTGGAGATCAGAAAGAAAACAGGGTTTCACTCTGGTCATACAAATCTTTGGTTGTCAGGAAGAACGCCGCATGTCACATGCTTTCACTTTCGAGATATTGCCGTTTAAAGTTTTGATCACTAATACTTTAACATAGGACATCGGTTAAATTGCATTATTTTTTTGAGCCTTTCGAATTTGTTTTCATGACTTTTTTTCTGGTAGATACTTAAATCCTATACTATAATACACAATAAATGCAAAAACTCAAATTTTTTGAAATTGTGACATGTGGCGTTTTTCCTTGCAACCACAGAAATGTAAGATGAGCTTTCAATTTTGGGAGACTACTCCTCGATTTTCGTATGCATGGCCAGGCGGCCTAACGGCCGGCTCTCTCCTTCCCCTCCCACGACCTAACCACAGCTCACTTTATTCGCATAATCTTTCGAGTCTTTTGTACGTGTTACTAGTTCAAATTCTGGATGACTGTTACAATGCAAAGATGATATACTAACAATACAGTACTAGCAATAGTTTCTTGCGAATATCTCGAAAACTAAAACCGATCGGCGGTAACATGTAAAGGGAAAAGTTATTCAGAATGATGACCTTGACAACATATTTCAGGGTCATCAAAATCGATGAGGATGGTAAACTTCTAAACAATTACCGCGGATTCTTTTGACGAAATTATCACACGACAAACATCAATAGTTGTCATAGGATTTATTCTATTTTTCGTAATAAATAGAATAATACACACAAGTGAAGAACAATAAAAAATATCAAAAAAGACTTGCCAAACTTACACAGTGGATGTCATTTTCATTTTGCCGGACAAATATTTTGGAAACTATAGATAAAACGGAAATTCAATAATATCGGAAATATTAAGAAGGAGAGATGAAGTTCACGAGCATTTAACCCTGCGATGACCTTCGAAAGCCTTGTGGAAGTTTCGAAACTTTCAATTTCTAAACGGAAATTTAACGCTGTCCATTAAATATTCTTGCACAAACCCGAATGTTTTGAAAACACTTGAGATTCGTGTCCTTTGCATCTGTTCCTGAGATATTAAGTTTCAAAGTTGACGTACCATCGGCATAAGAATTACCGGATGTGCACTGCGGGAAGGTTGCTTAGTTGGACTATGTATATCTTCGTGGTCCTAAACTGGGTCAACTCGTTACTCTTCTAGCAATTAACGATTCCAAACCTTAAAGCAAGTGATGTCTAAATTCCGGGTCGTTTAATTCGCTTCTTAAGTGTATCCGATGTCGCAAATACGGGCATTATTTTAAAAAGCCTTTGATATTAATTACAAAAATATTTAAAAATTATTTCAAATGAAAAATCTGTAGGTGACTTGTAGATTTTTTCGTGATCACGACAAGATTGAATGTATGTAAATACGATCCGTTTCCGTAAACATTCTTCCGCGTCTTTTATATCGTCGAATATGAAACTGGAACAACCTGTATGTATATAATAAATAGTAGCAAAAAAGAATGTCTATTTGGAACGATATCTGAACATCAGTTTCTAGAGGAAACGTTTTATATGTACGGTCCACCTGTCTTTCCAAATGCCAGTATGACATTTCCACTGAGGCTAATCTGGTACTGGTTTAAAGAACTTCTACCACACCACGAATTTCTGTGTGGATCAGATGTGTCAAATATAGAAGGATTCTGAAGTATTCAATTGCAATCTATACTGATTGTGATTAATAGACAGACGTATATCATGAACAATCTTGGGCTAGCTTCAATCCTGGGAAGACAGTTTTTGAATCGTTTTTCTTTTGTATTGTGTACGTAAATGCTGACGCAAGCAAGTATTCAAATTTAACGAACCATAATAAGCTTTCACTTATGTTTCAAATTACATGGAACGTTTAATTAGAGACATATAAAGCCGTCGACAAACCGCAATAAAAGTAAACGAGACGACATGTAGCCGTTGACGGACCGCATTGTGGGAATGAGCGCGACTACACCAATTTTATTGGCGAACCGCAAAATTAAAACTTCATATTACTGAATTATTCGCTATTTTTATGATTGTACGTATGAAACATTTGTTAACACGTAAACTACCATCCCTTTATCCACAAAAGACATGCAAAATTAAAATAACTTTTTTAATAATATAATAATAGGAAAGACAATGTTTATCATAACAAAGATTTCTTTCGTGTTTACTCAATACATTGTAGTGAATAGTGATTTTCCGGTTGGTAAAAACATTGTGTTTGTCATTTATGACCGACAGATGACCTGCATTTTCAATCGCCAAAAAGTATACGTAACCTTTCTCACTTACATAGATTTTTATATTCTGAGACAATTTTAATCTACTTTCATTAACGTTATCATAAATCGATAAAACTGTTAATTTAAGCTCAGTCCAATTTAATGTAAAGTATAAATGTATGTACTTACGTGCTAATGACGAAAATAATTCATTCAAGTAAATGCCGGCATCAATGAAGATAAAATACAAGACCTGCTAGAATTTAAAACCGAAATCCTGAAAGTTATAATATAATAATACGCCTTTCCGTCGCTAATAACCATACAGTTGATGCGTACAAATGCTTTTCTAAAACCAATTTCTCGCTTAAATTTCATCAAAATCAGCTGGTTAAACTTGAATATGCCTCTTTGTTAATTAGAATAAATATACATGGTGGTGTCGAACTATGTTCATCTTAAATATTTTCGTTATTTATAATAATATAAAAAAATTGCATACATATAATTTGCATGATGTAGAAGTAAATGTAATGTACGTAATGTGAATATTTTCTACGTGGACAGAAATGTAGACAGATTTCAGAATTGTGAATATCTCTTTACACTTTAAATTGAATCTTCTATTTTGCCTATGGTTTTACGATAAACGATCAAATATTTACATCACAACTATTATTAAAGGTAATTTATGTTCAAATGTACTAGCAAAGTAAACTTTTTTACACTATAAAAAGAGATATTTATTTTATCTGTAAAAACCAATTTTATACATTTACAGCAAAAATGAGTAGGTAAAATTAGAAAAAGTAGGAAGATTAAAAGAATTTAATTTCTTCTAGGATGATATTTTTCAAAGTGAAATAAAGTTATTTAATGTTTTGTTAATTAAAATATTATCAATGCTTCTATACGACATTTTTTTCTTCTATTATTGTGAGATTCTGTAATGACTAGGTCTCCCAGAGATTGTAACTTTTTGGTTTACTTAGAGTAACTTTAATTTGAGAAACATTGAACGTAAACACGCATGTCAATATCCCTGGAGAGGTTAAGAATATCCTCTTTTCGATTTATTAAAATTATTAACACTAGAACTACCGAGCACTAAACGCGACTGGTGTTATTGCCTTATAATAATGACAAGATTGCATTTATTCAGCTTTCGTACAACTTTTATTCAAATATGTACCTCAATAGAGAAGTTTACTAAAGAATTGCTCCGGAAAATATATTTATAATTTCAATATTTGTAAAAGCAAACACTAGAAACCGGTCATTTTGACTGGTTCGGTAGTTCTAGTGTTAAATAATGAAAGTTCTATTTGGGTTTTGTTTGTTACAGTTGATGCATAAAATTTTTATTTTGCATACTTTGCAGTCTATTTATTAAATTTTAATTGTGCACGAGGCGTAACGATTTCATGTTTAAAACATCTTCTTGATGACTATCAAGCAGCAATAATACATTAAAATATTAAGAAGAATCGAGACAGTCTTGAAATTTCTCTTATACCTTACAGGTAGTATGGCGTCCCTTCTACGCTCTCCGAATTTTGTCTACAAATAGTGAAACTATTCAAGGAGGACAGAATGATTGATACGTCCTGTATAGTTCCCTCCTCTATTCGGAGATAATTGGCGACGGAATAATTCCTGCAGGTCTCGTCACGGAATAAATCACGAGGCGTGGGGTTAATTAAGTGTTCGTTCGGGCGTAGTCCACAATATTTGAAATGAAAAAGTCTGCGTGAAAAGCGCGAACGGGGTTGTTGATTAGGAAAAATGTTAAGCGGGTTCGCACGCCATAAATCGTGGTGTCGACCCGCTCGGCGATCAGTCGGACGGCGCGCCAACGTAAAATGAAATTGACGAGAGCAATTTACATGGTAGTCCACTTGATTTTTCGCAGATATTTCGACCCGAGACAAATCGTTCCGGTAGCATGCCGCGGTGCCGCCGGCTCTTTCGTTTTCCTACCTCACCATAAGTCCGGCCAGACGGACCAAACGACTTTCCTCGAAAAAAATATGGCGCTCGTTCGATTCTGCAGTAAAGGGTTTAACCGGATAAGATGGTCAAAAATGCCCATGAGCCGAATAATATCGCGGATGGGTCATTCGATAGTGCATAAAAGAACATACCGTGTAAAATTTTAACCCTATATCTCGATCGGGAGGGTAGTTATGGGGTAAAATTAAAAAAACCAGTTTTTGGCCTGTTTTCCATAGTAAACGATGTTTAGAAATTATGAGAAAAATCTGAGACATTCAATGCACCCGAATACATATTCTGCAATTCTTTTTAGATTTTTAAATTGAAAATCCTGCTTGTAAAAATCAAAAACCTAAGAAAAATAAAAAAAGGCTGATTTCATATGGAAGTTCTAGAGATCATTGTATTTTTACAGTACCGATATAGTATTATAAGTATCGTTTATGAATTTTTTCAGATTTTTAAGTGCGAGGCGCCGTTGTTACAAAAAACAAACATCAATTTTGTCGATATTTTTCCGTGAAAAACGAAGCTAACCTTCAAATTGTTACATTTTATTTATTCTGTAAGCCTATTGGGCATTGATAAAGCTTGAACATTTCACAGAAATAATTAAAAAATACAATTAACTTGAATTAGTATTCTAATACGTCAGCGCGTAACATTTGAAGATATTAATCATGATTACAACAGCTCGATTCGGTCAGTGCATTAGACGTTTCGGCTGTAGACATGCTTATATGTACTAGCTTCGCGCCTGGCATAAGTCTACTTTTTTTTATTTGATCAATTCCTTTTTTTATAAATTATTTTATTTTTTTATAAATTACATAAACTATGTAATTATCAATGGTGTTTTTGTAGAATTCCTTAACTACCCAACGAACTTTGGTAACTTTGCGAGAAGCATTAGATTCAAAGCCGAGTTCTTGCAAGTGTGATTGAACATCTCGAAAACCTCTATCAACAATATATACATATATCTCTTGGTTTCATAAGAATTTGCAAACCATTGGTATCTTGAAAATACCATTGGTTATTACATAGTCAGTCCTTTGCGAACGGGAATTATGTTTAGCGTACTTATCGACGGTCCGAATGTACAATTTTCCTTGGGAAATGAAATGGTGTACTGAAAGCTACGCATAAAAATTAAATGAAGGTGCAAGTGTTGTGTTTGGTAAAAATTTGCTTAGTGTTTTTTGAACAGTAATAATTTTTTGAAAAGTGATTTTTAGTCACGGAGTAGCAATTTTACTTGGGCGACTGTCTGCAGACACGCGTCCGCAAAGAGTTAGAAAAAGAAGGAATTGATCAAATAAAAAAATAAGTAGACTTATGTCAGGCGCGAACCTAGTATAAGCATGTCTACAGCCGAGCACCTAATGCGCTGACTTAATCGAGCTCATGGAAACATCGATAATATTTTCAGATGTTATGCGCTGTCGTATTAGAATACTAATTCAAGTTATTTGCATTTTTTAATTATTTCTGTGAAATGTTCAAGCTTTATCAGTGTCCAATAGGCTTACGGAATAAATAAAATGTAACAATTTGAAGGTTAGCTTCGTTTTTCACGGAAAAATATCGACAAAATTGATGTTTGTTTTTTCTAACAACGGTGCCGCGAACTTAAAAATCTGAAAAATTCATAAACGATACTTATAATACTATATCGGTACTGTAAAAATACAATGATTTCTAGAACTTCCATATGAAATCAGCCTTTTTTTATTTTTCTTAGGTTTTTCATTTTTTACAAGCAAGATTTGCAATTTAGAAACCTAAAACGAATTTCTTGAAAAAATATAATCAAATAGCAAAGGCCTTTATAAGGAATTTCTCTACTTTGCAAATTTCAACCGAATCGCTTAATTCTATGTTCAGTTTCATTTCCTTAAGACACACGTCATGAAGATATATGTATAACATATACAGGGTGTCCCGTAATTGGTGGTACAAGCGAGCAAGGGGTGATTCTACGTGAGAAGATAAGTCGAAAATATGGTGTAAAGTTTTTTTATTTGACGCCTCGTTTCCGAGAAAATCGTGTTTAAAGATTCGTCGGGTTTGCGTGCTTTATTTAGTATATGCAGCAAGTAGAATTGGTCGATCATGATCAGACGCGTCAGACGATTCTTATCTAACAGTAAACGTATTTGCTGCATTTTCAACCTCAATTTTCTAGGAACCGAGACGTCAAATGAAAAAAATTTATTCCCTATTGTGGACTTATTTTCTCACGTAGAATCACTTCCTGCTCGCTTGTACCACCAGTTATGGGACACCCTGCATATGTATGAGCCGCACATTTGCCAAATCGATTAACTTCATGATTTAAACAGTAAAGAAAATCGATGAAAGACGTCTTCAAGACGTGAATTTCAGACGTCTACTTTGGTTCGTGAAACGTTCAGACCTAAAATGGACGTCTTTAAGACGACGTGTGCTATGTGGGAACGGTTGTAGAAACAAATTAACGGAGTAGTCTCATGTGAACCTTTGAACAACGAGTGGTACAAGCGTGTATTAGGTGATTCTATATAACAAAATAAGTAAAACAAATGCATAAAAATGTTATCATTTTTCGGTTGACGCTTCGTTATCGAGAAAATCGAGAGTGAAAGTCTGACGAGTACGCACGCTGTTGAATTGGAATCGGTTGTCGCGTCTGATCATGGTCAGCCAATTCTACTTCTCGTGAATGCTACGATGCGTCATAACGCGAAGTGCGGCTCGTCATTACTTTCAGCCTATAACTAATAAATCTAAATACTCTTGCAATGTTTAGTGCCTGTTGTTAGAGCATTAATCGATTTCGATGAAATTTCTGTAACTTTTAAATTTGCATTAAAGTCAGATAAAAAAGCGACCTTTAGTGTCTTCTTTGAAACTCCTATCAAATGCAATTTTCTCATTACTAATCTAAAAGTTCAAGTTGTTTGAACCAATCTTAAAAAGGTATTCTGTTTTATTGGGTGTACGTATATTTTTTTAACTAACTATATATAGACAATAACGCTAAACATTCGTAGATATTTACTTTTCAAAGGTAAAATAAATTGTTAAATATCTGTCGTTCAAATATTTATAAGTGATACAATACTCTAACAGAAATAGTTCACTATGATTAGAGTTAATATGTCGATTTTGTTTTTGATAATGTTATGTCGTGTCAGTGCTCGAACTGCGATTAGTGAGCCGCTGATATACACGCTTCAAGGAGAGGTAAAATAATAAAGAGAATAATCTGGTTTGGATAACTTGTAACTTTAATAAAACAACTAATGTGAAGAACGGTATATAAAAATATAAAGTAGAGGTTGACTATGTATAAAATTTGACTTGTTCCGACTGCTGCTATGCGACTTTATTTCACGACTGTCAATTCACGACTGCCAATTCACGACTTGTCTTACAACGAACGCGTAAGTATTAAGAAACCTCGTGGGGTTGGAATTCCCTCCACAAAATACAAAATAGTGGAGGCCTCAACAAATGATACAATATTTGGGAGGCTACAAATGACCTTCCAAAACAAGGGCAACGCCCATAGACGAAATACGTCGCTACGAATGTCGCTAAACAGACGACACTCGGTTTCCTGTAATTTCGCCGGAAACCATAATTTAAGCTTAGGGCCGCAGGCTCCCCTGGCGCTAGGCGTGGGCCCAGGCTACGCCAAGTGCCATTGACAACGGCACGGCTAGGCTGACTTTCCCATTGTCAGCTGATACCTTCCAGGCGCACCAAAGTCATAAAACAATAAATTCGCCAGGAGACGAATAAATCTTTTAAAGCGTTCTTAACTTTTGTAAAGAAGCAAAAATTATAAACAAACTTGATCTACCAAACAAAATGAATTATTTCTTCTTATGAAGAGTGTTTTCGCGTTTGGTGAAAAATTTGTTTAGAGTCCTCGAATCGACATTCTCTGGATTACAATAATGAGTCATCAAGCTGTGAAATCTCTGCGAGTTCCGTCAAATAGGAATCGCGGTAACGCGAGCAAGTCGCCCGGCTTCCGTTCTCGGAATTAACGTTAATTGGAGTGAATATTATCCGAAGGTCTGTTTGGTCGCACGGGGCTCCGTTTGTCGAGAAAATAACCCGTTCAAAGTGAAACAATTTGCATTATCGCGCGGGACACGTTTTCCACTGGTATTTCGGCGCTAGACAAATTGTCCCAGTCGAACAACGACACCAACGTTCTTCCATCCTCTGCGTATTCATGAGTCCAGCGGACAGGCCGGTCCGCTTGACAATTTATAATGAAAAATTGCTAGGACCGTCTACCCGACTCGACGATGATTTTTCGCGCGAGACGTGCCAGAACAATGTTGCAATTGTGACAGTCCGACGGTGGTCGGTGATATATAACGGATAGAAAAAGCCTTCGTATGTCATCTTCTCACACTGCTCGATTGTTCTAGCGATATAAAGTGTGTCACCGAACTGATCGTTGAACTCGACAGGAGTTGGATCTATTAAAAACACGTCGACACTAGGGAATAACGTCTTTTCATCTTGATCCTCGTATTTCAAGCGATCAATCATCAAATTATACATTTTTCATTTTAATTTCACTGTTCTTAACACGCACGCGATGAACTATTTAATATTGCAAATTATACAAATTATACGGGTATTTCCGAAGTCGTGGTACAAGCAGTTGGCTGGTTTTTCCTCGAGGAAAACAAGTTTGAAAATCCGTCCAGTTCGCGTGCTCCAGTATTTGCAGGGAATGGAACGGGTACGTCATGAACAGACACATCAGCCAATTCTTATTTCATCCTCGGACAGTGGACCGTACTTACAACTATAGTATAACTCATGATGTTTATAACAATTCACTGATTTATTTATCAATTGTTAAAGTCGTTTCTTGTAGACATGTACGTCTTCCTTTTTCTCTAATGTAAGAGCTGTCCATTTAATTTAATCGACAGAAAATGTGTAATTAAATGTTGATTTTGATATTCTGGGTCAAATAGACCCAGCTTCCGCTGTCGTTGGGTTAATAGCGCGCGTATTCGCTGAGTTTTCGAACTAGGTTTACGCGGAAAAGAAACCGTCACACGAGAAAAATGTTATTCCTTTTTTTTTGTCTTGTTCCTACATGTAGAATCACCACCTGACCTCTTGCACTTCGATTTGGGAAACACCCTGTATAATTGTGCCACTAAAATTTTGAGGGTACAGTCACGCGCAACTATCTAGCGAAATGTTATGCTCATAGGTCTTTCATGTGAATTTATGATTACCATTAATCTGTGTATAGTGCATGAAAATTTAAATGCGGCACTTGCTCGTGCAGGAATTATTAATGACACAAAATGTGAATATGTAAGGGATCTCAAAATACTGGTCACTAGGTACAGAAATATTAATCGCTGATTTAATATCCATTCGTGTGTGTATACTTTCTTCTATGGTTCCAAATGTTTAATGCAAAATCAAAAGAAGCATTCGTATTTTGGGTGACAAAAGAATGAAACATCAGTATCACATTTTACTTCATCCTCCCTATTATCTTCTGAATCATTTGTTATTCGAAAAAATGGTTCAAATGGAACTTGTTTTGTTTCAAGTAGGACGTCTTATGATGGACACAAAAGTTAAACAGTATATTAGAATATACCGTAATATACTAGAATACACTAGAATACACTAGAATACACTCTAGAATACACTAGAATACACTAGATTATACTAGAATATACTAGAATTTACTAGAATATACTAGAATATACTAGAATATACTACAATACACCAGAATACACTAGAATACACTAGAATACACTACAATACACTAGAATTTACTAGAATTTGCAAGAATTTACTAGAATATACTAGTTTAATTAATTATATGTTTTCATTTAGTCAGACATATAGTCTATTCCTGGACGAGTACATTGACCCGTAATATTAGTCAATGTCATTCACTAACGTACAATCTTTACCTTCATTAAACATTCTTGAAGTTGTTCCGTATCTTCTGAATTCAAAAGAGTAACATTGGACGTCAATACTATGATTCTACAGGATGGAACTATCACTGTAGGGTAGAAGAAGCCATTGAATTTTTCTCAATGTCGTCTTTTTTTCAATTCAGCAGGTACAAAACAACTTCAAGAATGTTTAAAATGTGAGGTTAGAACGGCATGACTTTGAATGACCTTTAAAGCTCAAACTTTTAAAGGACGATGAGCTCGTATCAGAATAAACTACATACATAGCTACACAAAGATATACATATAGTTTAAAAAAATACTACCATCTAGATTAATTACGTGTCCATCATAAGTCGTTCAAATTACGAGTTATTCAGGAGATCATTGCATGGAAGAATTACATTTGGACACTCTATACTGGAGAACGTATAATTTCATTAAAAGACACGTTGGTTATACTGTTTTGGCATAATTAGTTTTCGAAAGTTTTAGAGGAATGGTTACGCCTCTGTTTCATTCGTTTTCAATAAATTCTATCAATTCCTAAAACCTGAACTCGTTGCGTAAATATATTTTGTATACCACGTGTTCTTCATTTATTTGACAAATTTTACGGACTTTTATAATATTAATCGTGCAAATAGTAGCTGTAGGTACGGATCTGGTTCAACAAAATCATAAAGTATTTGCATCTTTCTTACTTTATAATTGTTTCAAACATTAATCGGTTATTACAGTTTATTACATTACTTTGAATAGTGTAGCTTATTAATATTTCTTTATGAAGGAAAAAAATTCAGCTCGGTTTTAAGATCAGAAAGTAATATCGAACAATAAGCTATCACCGAAGTTGCGATGAATAAACGCGATTAAAGCCATTGAAAATGCAAAGTTTCAATCGAGCCCGAGTAGTTCGGAAAAATGGAAAAATTTACATAATTTCCGGCGATTAATTTCCCTTTAATTCAACCACGTACTACCAGTCGCTCTCCCTGTCGCGCCACTTTCTCAAGCAATAAAAAGCTTATCAATTTCCGCTGACGCGATGGATGTAGTCAAGAACGTACGCTCTAAATAAGTTTTCCTTTCGAAAGATAGAACGATCGCTCTGACTGATTATGATAGCTATGGTATGTGTGCGATCCGAGTTTTGTTTATCCGATTATTCAGAAGCTTTCACCTGACCGATTTCAAACTTAACAGTATATTTCAAACTCGTGTCCCAATTATTAACAATATGATCGAAGATCAGTTTACTTAAAGTATCAACACTTTATCTACTAACTATTTTCTAATAGGTATTTTGAAATCTATGAACGGCAGTTGAGAATGCAACAACTTTTTCTGAAATTATTATTTAAAAAAACATTATTAAGCTTATTTTAGATAATGCTCAAGCATTAAAGAGGTTCTTTCTGTGTTTGTTCATATTTTTCTCGACAGAAGCATGAAGTGTTTAAAAATTAGTTTTGAAACAAAACGATTTTTATTTCACTTTATTTTTTTCCTCTGGGCTCATTGTCTTAGTTAAAAAAATACAGTTTTACCTTTCGTATATGAAAAAAGAAATAAAATTTGTATCTTTCCGTGAATGGAAGTATGTATGAATGAAACTTACTGACTGAACGTAATTTGATAGTTTGTAAACAAAAATTAATCTTTCCTAAATAAACGCACCGTTAAAATTCTTAAAATTGATCTAGACGTTACCATTTAAAGGTTAACTCATTTCTTCTTTAAATCACGTTTTTCGGCAGTCTTGTTCCTTTCCACTTCCAGTAGTGCTGCTTTATCACCTATTACAGACATGCCCAGAAGTAGCTCACTTGAAGGCAAATTCGAGGGAGACGCCTACTTCTCCCGCCCGCGCATCTCGCTCCCCGTGCTGGCCGTAGTCCTCCGAGCTCCTCAGACCCGTGCCTACCGTGGGTCCGAGAGTCGCCCCAATGCGCCACACGCGGTACATATTGCAAGCGGTAGGCACGGGTCTGAGGAGCTCGGAGGACTTTGGCCGCCACGGGGAGCGAGACGCGCGGGCGGGAGAAGTAGGCGTCTCCCTCGAATTTGCCTGCAAGTGAGCTACTTCTAGACATGCCTGACCTATTATAACATTAATGATCATTATGTACGACATATTTCAATTCGTCTTGACAGTTCCTTTCATACAGTAAACGTACATACATTTCGTTAAAAAAAATGTAAGGTAATCTCAATTTCCCGAAGGATACCGTAAATATAAAAAATTGTTATGTTAAAAAATATTCACTCCCCCTAACAAGGAGAAGACGCGGTCATGGGGTCTCAGATTTTCTCGAAACTTTGCATATTGGTAGATTTCGTTCTCCTGTTTTTAAAAATGTAGCATTATAGACGTCGACGCTCAACAACTTTTGA
The DNA here is from genome assembly GCA_913789915.3 of Sphecodes monilicornis. Classification (NCBI taxonomy): domain Eukaryota; kingdom Metazoa; phylum Arthropoda; class Insecta; order Hymenoptera; family Halictidae; genus Sphecodes; species Sphecodes monilicornis. The sequence goes on along the minus strand of OU565295.1, from coordinate 1,691,914 downwards.
GATACGTTAAGATTGGTGAAGTTAGTGTTTCTTTCATATTATGTTCCTTCTCAATAAAATTTTTATATTTTGTTTCCTATAGATATTATGAGTGTATTGTTCATGTACAAAATACAATTAATTAAATTAGATAAACTGAATAGAAAAAAAATGGAGAAAAAGGTAATAGGGATTTGAACACTGGCCTTCCCGGTAAGGAATCTAGTACGTTACCGTTTGGCACTTGACAAAATTTTCAATCAAAACTGAACTTAACGGCTTAACGAGTATAATGAAATTTAAATTGTAAATATCTCAAAAATTATTGAGTATCGACGCCTATAATGCTATATTTTCATAAACGGGAGACCGAAATCTACCAGTATGCAAAGTTTCGACAAAATCTAAGACCCGATGCCCGCGTCTTCTCCTTGTAAGAAGGTAAAGACTGGCAATTGATTTTGAAAATATCTTTGTCTTCATGTAACGTTCCTGAGATCAGCTGTTCGATGAAGCAGCCGATGATTAGGTGGAAGACGCTTTTCAACCAAGCTTGAGACTTGGTAATGAGCTGGACGTCGCATCGCGTGAAAACGTTCTCGTGCGTTAGGAAAGCGTCGCGACGGTCGTCACTGTCGGAAAGGATTACGTCTCGAAGAAACTTTTGTATTTTGTTTCACGGAAGTTTAGCGTCTCGCGGGGTGCAGGAGTTGCTGTCGGATCGAGGGAATATCATTCAAGATGTCCACCGGAATGGAAACTCGGTCTGGCTTTTCCTTTCCTAGCACTTATGAATGTCGGATCCACGAAATAAGAAAAAGAAGTTGGACGTTGAAGAGAAACCGGCTTTGATAGCGAGAATCGCTTCGGACGAGGAACACCGGCCGACATAATGTTTACCATTTATCCTCTGGCCATGATTGTTTATATAAACAATAGCTGACACGTGTCGCATCATTCGTATTTTGCATAACAAAAGTCAAATATAATAATAATAATTGGACTGAAATTATATTATAAATATTTGAACTACTGACCCGCTAAAAAAAAAATGTTCGGTTATGTGACGAAAAGGGTACAATGAAAATAGTTCCTTAATTTCTGTAAACGCTGAATTATTTTAATACTTTCCTACAATTTGGTTGTCATTTTTAAAAATGAAATACAGTAAACGTACAAGTGAAGATGACGTGGAATAAAAATTTCTTTGCTCGGTTGGTAGTTTGTTTACGCTTAATGCTTCAAGTTAAAATACATTCATTATTTATATGTACGCTACGGATATGGATAGAAGACATATTTGGAGTTACAGATATATTTCTTTCGACGAGAAATATGATGAATACATATAATGAACGTCGATATTCCCTTCTAACATGCAGATTGTCTTACATAGTACAGAAAAAAGGAATTACTTCTTACAAGGGGAAAGAAACGTACGCGATGCAGGCACCATTACCTGATATTCACGAGGAATACAGTAAAATTAAATTTCATAGAAAAATTTCACTGTACACTTTATTTTTGATGCATGGTATTATTTGTTTCCCGGTTATATTACTATTTCTAGAACATCCTTGTAAATATTGAGGGAGTTTTTTTTACTTTAATGGATTCAGAAAATCAAATATGCTGCGCCATATTCATACATAACACATTAATGGTGTTTTTCTTTTTAAAAAAATTGAAAAAGGTCGATATTTGCAGAATTCAGACTCTACTGTATTTTTATTTAATATTATTATCCATTCTCTTTACTTCAGACAGCAGCTACACACGTACAATTCAAAAATGTTTTTTGATTTTTGCATTTCAAACAACCACAGTAACAGTTGTTTTTGACAGCCATGAATACATGTTACATGCAGACACTTCTATTCAAACCAACATAACGTTGGATACAATTACTGCTTTTATACACAAAAGATTCCTTTACAATTGTTCAAAGTTAAGAACTATAGCAACAAAATAAGAAATGAATGTATTCATCAGTTTTGTTTTGAAAATATCTGAAAAATCGCTTCGGTTTTCCATTGCTAAATATAAAAATCAGTTAAGATATCGCAAATGGTGATGTAACAAATCACGGAACACAGTAAACTTTGCTCTTTGCAATGGCTAATTAAATGTATATCTCGTCGAAGCTATGGACCAATTAATTAGTTACCCTATACTCGAGAAGGGAGACTCCACATTCAAATTAACAAACGGGATTAACAACATTTCCAATAATTTCGTAAGCATACGTACGTGGTACCTCCAAAATGGTAAATTACGAGATGCAATTTAGCAGCTTGAATCTGATGATTATTAAATTAATGAACAACAATTGAAACACGGGACAGTGGTCCGGAAAGCGACACTCTATGGCTAAAATTCAACTCTTCACTTTAATATTTTGAAACTATATTTTTTCTACGAAATAACTCGTTTAAAATTTTGAAATTTAAATATATTACTCATTACAGATAATTACCTGATCAGGTATAACCTTCTGGAGATAAATGTCCAGAGTTTAAAGTGTAATTAAATACTTTAACTACTTATTATTACACTACGGATCTTTATGCAAAATAAAAACTGTCAGCATGAATTGCAAGAAATAAACAGCTAATAAAATCCTTTTTCGTTCATTGTTAATGTTCATACAGTGACGATAATATATTAACATCTTAAAATAGTATTCTTATACTTGTCAGCATGTATATTTTAAGTATTTATTCCTGCCCTAAATATTTTTAAATCCATATGTAAACAGTGTAATGTTTATAAAAGTACTATACCTCGAACTATTTTTATATGAACACTTAAACACTTAAATATTACTTGTTACTTGTAATTCGATTCGAATTTTATCCAGAGGACTGACAGTGCCATTCATCCTTGGACTCCATTACACGAGCATCATCTATTATCAGTATTTATTAATTTTTATACACACTAAGTAGATTTTGATTTTTTCAAAACTTATTTCCATCTTATCATGTTAGTCTCTTATTGCATTGACACAGTCAAACAAATTCCGTATTCATATATACTGTTTGATTTATATGTTTTTATTAACAAAAATCTATACATATAATAGTTTTCTGTTACATATAGTTTTCTACAATATTCATTGTTTAGTTACAGTTATTAATATAAATGATAATTTGATTAAAAAAATAGTACAATAATAAATGTTTTTTTATAGCTCAAAGTCACTACTTTCGCAGAGCATCATTCATTTATTCCTAGAGTATTTGTGCATGATATAGGATGCGAAAAACAGAAGACTATTGCTCAAAAATACTACAAACGGAGTCGTCTGTAAAAGCACCAACAAATTTTTGTTCGCAATGAATCTATCACAGATTCGAAGATGGGATCTTCCCCTTTACAAAAGCTGCTAAAAACTTAATTTACGATTTTTTTTACCGTGATAAAATCGCGGTAAATTAAATTGTAAATTTAACCGAAATGAAAAATGAAGAACAAGTTTAGCCGTGTAAGGCCTCCACGGTGTACCTTATATTATTGCAAAATTAGTTGCACATCTTTTATTAAAAAATTAATAAACCAACTCTAAAAAATTGTACATCAAGTTTTAAACATTCTGTCTAAAGGGAAATACTCAATCTTTAAATCTACATCAGTTTCAGACACGAGACAAATTCTTAAATAGTTTTACCTACGTTTCAATCCGTAACATTTTGGACTAAAGAAGTCACTTGAGTTCCTCATTCGATGTACAATGCAAAAATATCTTGTACAAAAATAGACGATGAGAGGCAAAAATAGATGTTTCATACTTTAAAATGTGTTCAATTATGTTGTTGTACTACTTTTTAAACGAAATTATCATAATTTAAATATCATTAATTTCTCGAGAAAAGGAAAAGAAGTGTTCACATACTTTTTGAATCCACTATATGTATATGTGTAGCAATTATAATTAATGAAATCTGGCATTTTTAATTTTGTATTTTTCGTACAAGATTCGATATTAGCGACTACAAAGAGTGGTGATTACCAAATGACTTTTGTACGCTTAATAACACACACATACGCGAGATCTCGGCTTGGTCAAAGGTAAAGTCACAAGTGTGCAGAAACGTGGGTTTTTATTTGAGTGCAAGTAGACGTTAATCTTGACGTTAATTACAAATAACTAACTCCTTGATGGATCAAAGGGCAACGCGCTACAACGAGGTGGGAGAAACCGAGGCGAGATCCGTAATTAATCAGGTTATATTTGTTTAATTAGCCGTCTGAAGGAATCGAATATTTTCTGGTCTATTAAAGAGGATCTCTGGGACTCGAAAGTTGGCGGAAAGTTCCCCGAAGGAATTCGGTCCACTTTAATAAAAGAAGATATCATTACCGGGTACGTCTGAAAAGATTAGTGCTCTGAAAAGTGTCTTCATCATACTTACACCGAATCGATATTTCACAAGGTCATAATGCCTGAGCCAGTGATTGCATTTTTAGATTTTCTCCTTTAGTTGCATAGATAATCGCATCCTGCGCGTCAGTAGATCTCTCCGCATCGAGGAAAGAAAACGTCGTACCAGAGAATTGTCTTCATCGTGCACGCAATTTTATTTTACTGAACTTTCTCGGTTGAAATTGTGCTATTAACGTCTGTCGAGTCTACTCTCGAAACTCCTTTTTCGTCGAGGAAATAGATTACGTACCGTGAGTGTCTATATGTACGCAAACTTTTATCCAATTTGTGAAAACATTCATTTATAAAAGTAGAAATTATATACGTATACATTTTAGGAAGACTTTATATTTGATTAAAACCTTTCTATTAGTGTTTCCTCTATGGTTATTTTTGTTACCAATGTGTAAAATCTACCGCTTAAAACGACGAGCCGCGTTACATTAAGAATAAATATTTCGAAACAATTTGTAAAAAATATCGATAAAATTCACCGCAACGCGACCAATCGAATTTGAATCACGAAATGTGCGATTGAATTACAGAAATGTCTAAATCGATATTTCGTGGTTGGTTGCTGATGCTTTTCCAATGATCAGAACGATGAAACGCGAGGCAAAATCGTTAAGAGAAGGAGAGAGGCGAAGGTGAACGTCGTGAGCACAAGCGTCGCCGAAAATGTGCATTTTCCGGTAGAATTAAGGCGAAACAGGGATTGTTTACCGCACCTGCGCCGGCTAAAACTTGCTGACTAACTTCCGTTCTCCATCCACTCCCACCGTTATCCCTCCCCCTCTGTTCTTTTTTTATTTTAAGGAACTAGCTCAATCCGCAAAGTGGTTTCCACTCTTGCCCGCTCGAGTTTTCGCTGGTCTTCTGGCTCCAGAAAAATTGTTCCTTTCCATCGTCTTCCTCATCTGCAATAAAACGTGTCCTTCGCTCACACACGCACGCCTATCCAAGGTTTAATGCAGGAAAAAAGGCTTTCAAGAATTCACTTGATATTTTACGAGCCTGAAGCTACAAGCTGCAAGGTTTCATGATTCATGAAGGTATCCGACACCAAGAAATCTTATTGCAGTTTTTATTTCAACTAAAGTCAATTTCTGTTACTTCAATAGAGGTCGTTAGTTTTTATCATTGAGCAAACAAACTTCCACTGTGCAAATATTTTCCTGTGTGTTCGTTGACCTATATGTTGTATTTCTTACGTGTTGTTTTTCAAAGAATTATCCATGAAAACTCCTCTTACAAATTGTTTGTAAACGATATGAACCATTAACCAATAACTGACCAAATGGTACACGTATTTTCAGTGTATAACTACTTGCGCGAGTAACGGATTTATTTTTCAATCAGCTACCTTTTTCATTTATTGCGATTAAAAAATGGCAGGCTGTTTTACAATATTTATCCTTGTGCACGATATACATATATGTATGGTGTTTTGTGAATTCAATTTTATCAAGGTTGATATATTAATCAAATTGAAGAAAAGATTTTTATCCACATGCACTGTTGTTATTAAATTAATTTATATAAATTGGATCAAGTTTGAAGTATTAATCAAATCAATGAAAAAGTTTTTATCAACGTGCACTGTCGTTATAAAATTAATTTATATACTTCTGCCAGGCAATAATATGATTGAGAAGATAAACGATTCTCTTGTTTTTAGAATTGGAATGGGAAAATACCAAAATAATAACAATTTTAAACTGTAAAAGAGGATATAATTATAGAGAATGAGGGAAATCAATTTTCGGCTTAATCCTCGGACGTATGAAATACAACAATTACATTAAACAGTGAAAACTCATTAATTGAAATGAAAAATGAAATAAAATAATGAAGCTTATTTAAAGCAGCGCCTTTTTCAAATATTTGTTTGAGTAACCGTTATATCAACTGTCCCTAACTGGTGATTGAAGAAATTATTTAGAATCGAATTCTAAATTCAAATATACTTTAATCATGTATAATTTCGTTGAATCGTGTAAAAGATTTTGCTCAAAGTGTACCTAGTCCTTATGACAATAATCTGAATATCTCCTTCCAATTAGCTTTTAAGATTTTTTCGCGTTTTTTTACTTCAATTCCTCTATCCTCGGAATATTTTTACATGGATTTACATTCACACCATACACACAGAAAGCTTGGATATATAGAATTTAAATTTATCGAATACAGTTAAAAACGTTTGTATTTTCATGTTTTCTATTGACGTAGCAATATAAACAAGGAAACGATAGATGATGGAAAAGTATTGGTGAATGCGAATGAAACGTTAACTCGTCTTCCTCGATTGGATTATGGAGAGGTCGACGGAGATGAAGGATTAGAGGGATCCCGTGGCATTGGAATGTCACAATTTTGTCGGGGATATTTCTTTTCATTTTGTCCTCTGTGTCTGAAAATTGCTCGATGCAGCAGGAATACCAGAATCGATAACAAATGACTGTTGAACACCGATGCGTGCGTAACCATTCATAGTCACAGACGGATTCTTCATCAAAGTTCAATTTAGCTGAAACGCTGTGCATCCATATTTCCTTCGCGTTGCACATCTTTTTTCCCTGCCGAGCGTACGGCCGTATCCAACGATTTATTTTTTGACACTTGTCTCTGCAGTGAACCTCGATGGAAACAGCGAGGTCGCGTTTCTTTCACGGAAACCACACACGTTTGGCTACGCGGGTTTCTGCCGGGTAAGAGAAATGGGTCTTAATTCAGCTCCCTCTGCCTTGATACGCCATATTGTGTTTTTATAAGCTTGTCAGCTAGATGAATGCAAAGCGATTATCCATCGAAGCCGGAGGAAGTGTCGGTACCGTAGGTCACGAAGAGCAAATCTTTACCCTGCTCGCTGCTGACTTGATAGATACAAGCAAAATATTTTCATAATTATTTTACTTTGTCGGAAAAGCGCATTCACATTCCGTGTAATAATTACAAATTTATTTTTATGAAGATAAACACTTTCCGTGCAACGCAGATTTTAAATGAGGACTGTGTATCACTTAAATACGCAAGAATAATGTATTTTATTAACAACGAAGAATTTGTAGCTCCATTCAACAATGTTACATTTGTGCAGTAAGTGACCTTATAGAAAAGAGATCTTCCTATATTAATTACAGCTTCTCCTACCACTGTTTTTACCTCTAAAATACTAGACGTGCAAACTAATTCCTCTAGTACGACTCGCACTATAAGACACGTTATACGGCGTACTATATCATTATTGTTCATCTTCAGCAGTGCTCTACTAGTGTTTGTGGCCGAGAAATTATTCGATTAACAGGCTACGCCGATCAAAGTTCCAACTTGATCATTTCGGAAACGAAGCGATTAAAGCAATGCTCGTGTGGCCAGATTATAAGCTTGACACACGCTACATTCACACCGAAAACGATCGTGTACACTTGAATTTCATCGACAGGACACAGAATCTGCTGCACACGAAACCGCCGGATCGACCCGGGCCGCGTTTTGCACAAAACAAATCGTTGCTCTCGAGCGTTCCGGACGTCAGGCTTATTGTTCAGCCGGCCACAAGTCCGACAGGACCGTGCCAGGACCGTCTGGCGCGCCTTTACAATCGTCCGCCGGGAAAAAACCTGTGTTCGATTTGATTTGGCCCGGTCCTGACAGATTGTGCTTTGCGAAAACAGAATTCGGTAAGAGCGAGGGCCAGGCCTGGTTAGATCGCCGATAAAGTCCGGCTACGGGAAAAATGAAGATATCCGTCGGATAGCTAGATACTCCAAATAGATATGATTCCAGCGGATCTCGGGGCTGCAGGATTCCCGAGACACGGTATCCGTGATAGTGTCACTCCTGACTCTACCCTGTCCACATCTCTCATTCCGCCATCTTTCCTTTCAGTTTCTCCTCCATCTGGCACCTGGTCCGTTGCTCCATTCCGCGAGGCTACTCCATAGCGCATAATGGCGGGACATCGAAGCTAGAAGCAGACAGCGGGGAACGAAGGGGCACAGCGAAGAAAGATTACGCTCCGTCGACTTGGCTCGTTGTAGCTGATTGCGGTTCGACCTAACGGAAGCTCGATTCGAGTTAATACCGTCGCGATAACGTCACGACCTCTTCCAGGATCTCTCTTTCTATCAGCGAGGACCAAACGCCGGAGAGGACTGGCTGGTGTCTGGCTGAGCTCGGGCTCTTCCCTCCCGTCTCTTCAATTCTATTACTCTTTAACCGTCTTCTTCCCCCACTCACGGTTGTTTCGTTTGTTCTTCCTCATTTTCTTCATCCACGAGCCATCAGTCTGCTCCTCGTTCCTTACATTTAGCCCTCGGTATTTCTCACGGCATCCGGTTTCTTTTCTTCCGTTCCGTTTCGTTTAGCTTCGGCCACGGTCTCTCCGTGCCGCGTTCATTGGATCCTCTCCTTTTCCCGTCGGTCGATCGTTCCGCCTTCAAGGGTCGCTCCTCCATTCTATCCCCCGCGATTGGAGCGAGTCTCCATTCTGGTCAGACCGATCGATCCGGGGGGAGGTTTAACCGATGAACGACCAACGAAAAGTTTGCCCCGCTTACTCACGAGCGCGGGGGAGATCGTCGTCAGTGATCGCCAGCGGCAGCAATTCGGCAAGGAGTCGTGAACGAACGAATCTGGACGGCTGACGAGCACCGCTTCTTGCGAGCTCGGTGCTTTTCACGACAAACCATTCTAGACGCGATACGACGCGCTGCCACCAATGCGAGGCGATACGATGCGACCCTATCCGATGCGTTCAGAACGACGCTGACTGATACGCCGCGCCGCGGGCAGAAGCGCGATTATTTACTCGAACCTTTGATCGGATCCGTATAATCAACCACGGCTCCTCCGGCGACTCTGATACCGAGAACAAAAATTTATGTACACCGCATGTACTATCCCGGGTGTTCCTTTGTCGATGGCACAGCACCGCTCGTTACGGTATCCAACCCACGCTTAAGCGATATTTGAAGTTAGCCAGAGATCTGTCGCGCCTTTTCTTTGCTAATGTCTCATTAATTTGAATACAATCTGAAAAGTCTTCGTACATACTTTGAAGCGGAATAACTTTTTCAAAATGCGATCAAACGATTGTGTAAACATAACAGTATTTAACTTTGTACGCCGTGTATTTGCATTTGATAGTGTAAAATATTGATCGTACACAATGTGAATAACTCTAATACAGAATACATCTATCCATTTAATAAATGAATCTTGACTGTTGAATCTCTTATAAGTTAATAATTACAAAAAAGACTTTGCCTTTGATCACGCTTAAGCACAGACACACTATTTTTATGTTCCTACATATACAACATAATTACAATTTAATGTATTCAAAATTACCTTTCATCACATCTTCACTGTCCATAGTGTAATCTGTACTTGTGCTGGAAATAGAATTGTTTGTAATTATTGGTGACTTTTCAAGATTGGTGACCGTTTCTTCAGTAAAAGTATTTGTTTGCGATTTCTTTGGATGATTAACTAACTGAGTGATCTGTAATGTATAATATGATTGATTGGTTGAATGATATGCTCTGTGTGATTGGTTGTTTGGTAGATTTTGTAGTGTGATTGGTTTGCTGGTACATAGATTTTGTAGTGTGATTAGTTGAGTGACGTTGTTCTGTTTTTTTCTCTTTAGTTTCTCATTAGTGCCTCGTGTGCACAAGTATCTTGAGTTATTATGAGAAATTATTTTGTATTTCATTATTTCATAATTTCATAATTAAAATCTGTATCAAATCGCAGAAGTATTAAGTGTAATATTTTCAATTATACTGTTACTAAAGCTGTTAGAGCTGTGAGATTTATCTAAAATTAACAAAACACGTCTCGTCGCTGCGAGCGTCCGTCCGATCCCGATACATATCACTGCATATCACGAAGAAGACGAATAGGCACCGCCGCGCCACCATCGACCGGCAACGCAATCGTTTCACATAAAAGCGCGCGAATTGTCAATATATCTAACAAAAGGCATCCGTGATTTTAGTTTTGCCTTCCTCTTCTTCATCCGATGAAATCGTTAAAAATTCTTCACAACAACACAATCAGCCAAACCAGTTTCGAACAAATTTTGCGCAATTTTTGTATCGTACTTTGAAGCAGAAGGCGGCGATTTTGGTGCCAAACCTTGCTCGGAGCAGAATTTGGTCCCTATTGCCGCCAAAACTTGTCGACAAATTCCGAGCCCAATGCGGAAATGGATGGCTCGGACGCCAAACTTGATGTCAAATTAGAAATTGGGATCAAATTGCTTGCTGGGAAATATCATGTGTGAGGAATGGAAGGTATAAGTAGTGAATTTAAGTATTTATAAGTACTTGAGTTACTGTAACCATGTAACGGCTAACCAGCCGTTATCCGTTAGCGATTCCGAAATCAAGAAATCTCAGATGCTACTTGCAACATATCTTTTTCTTTTCTAAAGAGTATTTTATATTTAAAAAAGTTTCAGTTATAGACTTGACTGTATAATTTATAACGTGCAAAATACGCTAAAATGTAAAGAAACTAATTCAGGTTGTTCTGGAACGTATCTATAGAAAAAATCATCAGTCAAGTTGAATCTTACGGATAATTTTACCTCTCCCTTAAGTACATACAATACTAAGTCTCGTGCTGCAGTATAATAATGCTTAAAGAAGGATAGATTACATCTTAAAAATCATTTTTTTTCTAAAAAATTCTTATTCTTCTTTATCGTTTGTTACCTTTCGGATTAATTATTTACGCAATAAAATCTAAAGGAGAATTAGCTCATTTATTTTTTTAATATCGTCGTGTTAGTGTACGTAGCAACTGAAGAAAGTTAAAATTGATTAATAGGTAATATTCATTTACTGTCCAATGGAATTGAACATTTTTAGAATCTTCGTCATTATCATTATAACATTTCGTGTATGAAGTATTCTCGATCTTTAAAAATTAATGTATATTCTTCTAATGACTAAGCCAATTACAAAGGAACAACAACATAATCGAGGTACGAACTTAGTTACAGCGTATTACCTTCTCTTTACACAATAGAACAAGACCGCACCTTGCAGATCAATGTTCTCAAACTCCTTGTATACGGTTCACACTCGACTGACTACTTGATAAATGCGAATTCTCTGCTATCGCTCACAAACACGTATGTTCCTATAAACTCCGACATCCCATAAACACAAACAGCCTTATACCAGGTGATTCTAACTACTCGGTCGAACCCTGTTGTAAATCAAGCCGGAGAATAATGTTTGCTAATAAAAGTGTCGTTAGACGTACTCCATCTTTGAATGTACTGCCACACATTAAATAAAAGAATGTTACAAAAATTCTATTCAAGCTAATTTTTCGGGAAAGTAACATTTATGGAACCTTAAAATTTATCACATTTCATTAACTCTTATTAAAAAACACAATTTCCAATTTTCTTACACTCATTATTACCTTTCATTTACAGATCGATAGTTATTATTATTTTTTCATAATAGTAAACTTTGCAGCAATTATTTGTACAGAAAAACTAATGCATATACAATTTAACCATCTTTCTATTATTATTTTGATTTATAGCTATGTGCTGACTGAAGTGAACGTATTATGAAGTACCAAGTACATTGTGAAGTACCAAATTATATTTGTGTATCTGCAGCCAACAAGTTATTATTTCAAAGAGGGAACCGTCTAAATAATTCCAAACTGGAATTATTTCACGCATAGTTGGATAACCCGCCTTCGGGATTATCAATGGAATTAGCGAAATAACTTTCTCTGTACCGTCACTCTACAAACCATTACTCTCAATGCGAAGCCTCTTCTGCTAAAGATCAAAATTCATACCTTGTGCACACTGCGTAATTAAATATTAAAACTAAAGTTATCTCTCTGCCAAAGCATTAAATTATGTATCTACAGTTGTTAAATAGAACTCTCTAAGTCATATACAGACCATTTTCTATATAATTATACTGCGGATCTCTACGCAAAATAAAAATTGTTTGCATTAACTGCAGAACACAGATTTCAAAAATATTGATTAGATCATATTCGAACTTTGAATTGTGCTGCATATTTTTATTATTCTTATTGAATCGTACAGAATTATATTTTTAAATTATGTGTACAAGGAATCCATAAAGTATTTGAACACCAAATTTCTGATTCTGAAAAATGATCTGTATTTAACCTATATTAACTTTGTAAAAAACAATAGAAGGTACCAAAATAAAGGACTCATTTTAAACACTCGAAGCTTTTCCTTTGGAAGATCATTAACCATTTTCTTCTAGCATGTTTTCGCAAAATGTAGCGTGATAAAAAGGCTAAAGAATGCTATGCGTTGAAACCTCTGTAAAAACATTAGATAATTCTTTTCTTGATTGAATACTCCACAGATTCGAAGATTAAAAATCCCCTTTGCAATAACCTCTTAAATTTGATCTACGATTTTTTTCTCTGTTTTATAAAACAAAAATGAGGAACAAGTTGGGTCGTGAAAAGCCCTCATGGTGTACATATTTTATGACTCTAAAAAGTCGTACATGGAGTTTTTTTACGTCTTTATAAAGGGAAGGTTTCAATCCTCAAATATGTTACTAAATTATTCACCAAAAAAGTTTTTAATGTTTTTAAAGATGCTTCAATTGTTAGTATTTTGAGAGAAAACATCTCTTCAGATTTCCACCCGTTACATCGTGAAAAACTGTCTTTGTTTATGAAAGTAGAAGTCTCGAGCTTTAAAAGGAGACTAGGTTTGTTTTTGTACTATTTTTTTTAACAAAATTATCATGATTTTAAAATTGACGGTTTTTCTCAAATCGGAAATGTAGTATTCAAATACTTGTTGGATCCTCCGTATAATAGTTAATATATTCAAAGAATAAGAAATATTTAATAAAGTGATTCGGTTTTCTTTCCTTTCTTATAATCTTTCAAAATTGACTTTAATGCATAAAACTTTTTTTATTCACCTCCTTCTTATGCAATCTGTAGGAAAGTAGATATTGAGCAATATTTGTGATTTACGTTAGTTTGATATCAAATATTAATTGAATCTTTTCTGATTTAATTACTGATGTGCTTTATTCTTTCTGTTGCAGGTATGATTTCAGTTTCTTTGCTATCTTGTATGTTGGGTATGTAAGTACTAGTCTGTGTTTATAATAATTCGTAATGCTCTATTCCATCAACTTTTAATTTCCTTTTCATATATAAATTGTGTGCAGATACAGTAGACTGCAGAAATATCATCGAATTTGATTCAAGAGTATTTTATAGAGTAATATTTTATTTGTAGTGTGAAGTTGATATCTTTTTACCGATGAGCCACTATAGGTTTTTGTATTTCATTCAATAGTTCTTTTCTTATTTCAATATATATTTTCGTTTTAAATCGATCGTGAATAATGAATGCAATGCGTAATTGGATAATCATTTTAATTCATTGAATGGTTTTGCATTTGGGGCAGGTATATCAGTAATTGTGAAAGTGGCACATTTCTATTTTAATGATATCTGGTATTATTTAAGCATATTGAAAAATGTGTTCTACTATGTACTTTGAAGAGTTTAAACATTGTATGAATTTTTCGCAAATTGGAAATTCAGTGTTCAAATACTTTTTTGGATCCATCGTAGTTCAAACTAGAATTAAGCGCATATCACTTATAATAAAAAAACAAAATTAATGTTAAGGATAGCTATTCCGTTAATCTGTTACATGTTTTATTTTCTATAAAATTATTTTTGTTATTCTATTTTATGCAAAATATCAAACACTTTCGTAGCTCAGATTATGCTTTCATTTATGGTTTTCGAGATAGTATCGAGAATACCAATTTTCTGATGATGGTTTCACGCTTTAAACTTGAGTCTCCACCGATAGAAAGTATGTGTCCCTTATTTTTGGCTCTTTCACATGTAAGCTTGTAAAGTTTCATCAGATTGGTGGAGGCTGTTGGGTAACGTTCCTTGCGAGAGTGGAACGTAAAGTAAACATCTTGTACGAGAATATGCAGCTCATGTGCAGTATAATCTCTGAGTTATAACGGATTAAAATAAATGATAGGAGTGCCTGCATTGTACTTTAACGCACATTAAGCTTACATCTTCAGAAATGCTCTCTTCTAATTATTAAAAGCCGCAGCTGATGGCTCTGGATATGCATGTAATATTCAGATAAGATTTACTAAATAACCTTTGTTAAAATATGAAAATTTATTTATCGAATATTTGTCGAATAGAGGTAAAAATATTGACGTTAAAATAAAATGGTTTTATAGATTATCTTATAATATTGTTTATGTTTATCTACAATTCATTATGTATCATAAATTTTGCTAATTTTCATGAATTTTGCAATTTATCTAATATTTCAAAAGAATAATTAGCTAGAAGGTATAATTAAAAGCAATCGTGGTCGTATTTTCATACTGATTCGAAGTTTACAGAAGTACTATGGTCGTGAGTTCGCATTCCATCACTGGCACCTCTGGAAATTCTTCTATGCGATATTAAACTGCGGTGTCTAAGGTGGTTCGGAGCACACCTTTATAAACTATACAGAACCAAATCTCATTGTTCCACTCCCATCGCTAATAACATTGGCAGTTGATGCGACGTTAAAACAATAAAAATAAAAAAATAGATCTGAAATGTGATGTGGAGCGTAAATTAAATGAAATAAATCCGCTATCGGAAATCAGAATAGGTAATTGAACTCATCTTAAAACGCACTATTTGATGGTGGATAAAAAAGCATATCATTCTACTTACAAAAAGAAAGTTGACCTTCACCTCACCTTGGAGTGTCCAGCAGTAAAAATAAAAGACCCACCACATGATGACCCCCTCGGTACTGAACAACATTCATCTGAAACATTTTTTTGTATAATCAATATTTTTGGAGATACTCGTCTGTAACGCTTCATAATTTTCACCCTGTACATGTATAACTAAATAATTCGTTCTTCTAGTGAAAAATAATACTTATTAATACACAACGCATTCTTTGATACGATGTAAATTGCAAATTACCAGACGCACGTGCTTCATCTATTTGTCACATTGCCTCTCCGAAATTGTCATGCATTATTCAGGTACACGCAGTAGACGCAAACTGCAAAAACAATTGGAAATTACTGCGTAAAAAATTACTGTCAATCAAGTTGATTTTATCATAGTTTCTATTACTATTTTGTTATAATTGTCACTAGTTAAAGATTGAATATATAACAAACGTAGAAACTTCGTCCAAAAAATCCATATATATATATATATATATATATATATATATATATATATATATCTTGAATGAGGACAAAAATTATTCAATGAAATATAGTTTTATATGAAAACGAAAACACTCTAAAGGATGCTTTTATTTGTATCGTCTCTAACAATACATTGCATATCATAAATCCATTTAAACGAAGTATAATTCTTAAAATGACTCGAAATCGTAATTTTTTCTTAAACTATCATAGTATTAAGATACTAACAAGTAAGTATATTTACAGTACGTTTTATAATTGTAAAATACATTCTTTTCCTTTGAAGCAAATTACAATTCACAAAATAGCCTCAACACTTGTGTCTAATGTGTACTCGACGGACATTGCAGCGTTTCATTCATTTAAGTTTTATACTACCAAAGAATAATATTTCGAAAGTTTCCTACTAACTTCGCAGTTGGCACCAAATAAAGATTATGGTAACTTGGCCGTTTTCTGACTAAAGATGAAGGCAGAATATTTTGAAAGTCAGGAGAGCAAGGAAACGACCGGGATGAATCCTATTTAATGAAGTAATTAAACACTTCGCAGGTTACTGTGGCTGATTGATTGAACGATTACGAATGCACTTTGAATGTCACAGAAATGATGAGCGCTTCAGGGGAACTCGTGGGTTGGTCTCGAATTTGAGAAATCACGTTGCGTCCACTCTGCTAAAAATAAGCCGAATGCTTTGGAACTACAGAATTCATATGCGGAGTGATTCTTTGAGGAGACAGATGTACTAAATTGAGAAGGCAATTTCACGCGTGTTTATCGATTGAGACTGAACTTACAGACCTTTGTAAGTTACATACAGTGTATCCGAAGAGTATTTGAACACTACATTTCCCATTTTTGAAAAATGATAAATATTTAATTTATGATCATTTCGTAAAAACAAATAGTACAACAATAAACCTGGACTCATTTAAAATATTTAAGTCTAAAATATTTTTACATGATGTAGCAGGTAGGGAAACTAAAAATCGATTTTTTCTCAAAAAATGGTGCAAATTCAAACGTTTCCAAAAATTTTTAAAAGTTTTCTCTCGCAATTGAAACTGCCACAGATTAGAAGACCGTACGCAATGACCTTTTAAAAATAGTTATACGATTTTTTTCACTGTTGTATAGCACAAAACTAAGGAAAAAGTTCGACGAAACGCGTAACAAACTCGTACATTAATTTTTGGGGTACCGTTGTAAAGAGGATATTTCAATTTTTAAATCAATGGTGGTTTCAGTCACGAGAAGCATTTTCTTAAGTTTTTACAGAACGATGCATTATAAAACTAGAGGCTTCTAGCTTTAAAATAAATCTAAATTTATTATCGTACAATTATTTTTTGCAAAATTATCACAGTTTAAAAATAGGCAAAGTTTCGAAGATCGGGTATCTAGTATTCAAATACATCATGGATCCACTGTACATAACTTCATAATGTGGGAGCTGCGCCACGAAATTACTTTTGGCTGGAATAATGTTTCAATTGTTATTTTGGCAGAATATGAAGAGAAACATTCAATCTTTAAAAATTGTTGATGAATTTTGAATGATGAATTTATCGTTTCTAGATGAAATGCAATGCTAGTATTCTTTCAACAATGACGCAACACATAATCACATTGACGTAGAGTTTATGAATAGGACTGTTCGACAAATTTGTAACTTTTTTTTGCGTTTCGACAACTAGTACATTTTATTGAGTTAATGAAAAACGAAATTTGTGTTCCAATTATTCTTTACAGATTTTTAAGTTTTTCAATTTTCAAAATAAATTGTCGAATATTCCAGAATATTGGTGCATTACGGGCGTTTTGCTCACTTTAAACATTGTTTAAACATGTTTACATGTTTGTAATGTTATACCGCCGTATTTGGCATAGTCTACAGAATCGTTCTGCGTAAAGATCATTACCATAGCTTCACTGTTACAGAAAGAATTCTTATATCTGGAAATTTGACCTTTTTCTCAGACTTAAATCTCTCGAAAACTGACAGGGGTGGACGATTAGGGAATGCCGTTTAAGTTTCTGTTTAGAGTGTCAAAGTTTATTAAACTCGCTCATCAATTATGGCAACGCAAAAGTGATATTCGACATAGCAATCGGTAGTAAAATTTGTGTACGAAATCGTTCATATGATTAATTTTGAAATTACAAGTATTTTTCTTGGAGTTCTATTAGCACCACAATATTTCTAAATGCTTATAATACTTTACCATAAAATTGTGTGTTCACAATATTAAAAAAATTCAGTTTGGTTTTAAAACATTATCAACATCCACATGTATTTAGTCAGAAAAATCAATGTTTGAAATTGATACTGGCTGTTACATGGCCTTATATCTTTAGTCACAGTACCAACAGTACTGTACTATATCAAAAGAAATGTAATTTAATTCAGCTGCTTTGAAATCCTCCTTCTAATTAGAAGATACGCGTCAAATGAAATATTATTTCATTATCTCACATTAGAAAGTGTTCATTGATGATAATGTGTCTATATTACGTGTGGCAAACCAAGCAATATAAACGAAAGATAAATGAAATTAAAACAAAGTTGAAGTTCAAATGGCGCAGTACTAGTAAAGTAGTAATTAATGGCTTATCGAAACCATTCTTGACTTTCATCGTTCATTTTCTTCCTACAGGTACTCAGATTTATGGGGGGTTAAGCGTCGTAACAGCAGGGTGGGATTTTCTCCCCTATAGTGGCCCTCATTCGGGATTTGCCTCGCACTTCGAGACATCCGAGATTGACAAGCTTCTGCCTGAACTGTTACCACATACAGGGTGCCCCAGGTTTTAACGGCCAAAGTTTGTCTGCATATTCTAGGGGTCTAGATAAGAAAAGAATGTTATATACACATAGGTCATTTAAAGCTTTATTAAAAAGTTACAATAAAAATAAGAATAACGTAGGGAACAGTAACGTCTGACACGAAGTTACTGTACTACAATGTAGGAATAGATCAGCAATATTTACATTTAATGTGTTTGTACGAGTCGTGTTTACTATCTGAGGTCAAACGTAACAATTTTCTTAGCACTAGGGCTATAGGAATAATTGATAATTGTAATTCCTTACCTAATTCCGATTTTTAGCGTAACTTTTTAACCTTTAGTTACTCGCACCTCGATTTTTGCACAATTGCTCGCATGGGGTCATGCAGGACCCCAATATAATAATGTTTCATTTTATATAGAACGACTATTTTAGTTGCAAATTATTATTTATTTACATTAGATAGGTCTCTGCTAACATATTTTTGATAGGAAGTTGTACAGAAAATGTTACAAACAGTGCAAATTAATTTTTGTAAAAATGATCATGAGCTAATTAAGATTTGGCATCGTCTTTCCTAAATATCGATAGTTGACGCATCTAATTATTATCCATTTCTACATAGCCGATGTATGTATGTTTGCTGTGTTCTTTACACACAAATTTGTTGTAATAATTGCCCTCATTAGTGAAGTAGACCGAGTATATTGTGTTGCTGCCATAAGCCTTATTCGTTTTTTAGTGCACACTGACCACCATCTTCCCCTTCACTTTTTATCTCTTCCAACCACCTTTCAATGTTTTGCTGCTGCTTTTGCTCGAATTATCACAATTATGCAAAAAGAAGAAAAAATATTTCGCCACAACTAGTGATTATCTCTCTAACTCATACACAAAACATACAAAACCATTAGACGATAAAAGCAAACTGTATTTATCCGATAAAAGTTGAAATATGCAAAAAAGTCAGAACTCCCACGTCGCGAAATATACAACGTAACTAGTCGCATGGGGTCAGCCATTACCAGTACATGGACACAATCTTCTTTTTTTTCTCGAGCAGCACTAAATCTCACGAAGAAGACCAAGTTAGGAAGCTATACCGTAAGATGGCAATACCGGATACGAATTATGCGAGTAATTAATTTTTCTTACTTACAATTAGATCCATAGAAGGGTCTTAGGACACCCTGTACATCTAAGTCTTTTGCAGAGGAGTAGGAATGGTTCTCCTTCCACAGAA
Organism: Sphecodes monilicornis; assembly: GCA_913789915.3. NCBI lineage: Eukaryota > Metazoa > Arthropoda > Insecta > Hymenoptera > Halictidae > Sphecodes > Sphecodes monilicornis. The sequence continues at coordinate 1,672,205 of OU565295.1, read as the reverse complement.
TGCTTATTTTACTGTTCTATCTTGTACTTTAATACTCCACAATAGACATGGTGCTTTCAACGTAATTCATATCATAATTACATGTTAAAAATCCGGACCTGCAGCAGTCATTCGAACATAACGGGATGGAAAATTTCATTAAAATTGAAATAAAATCTCAAGACGTACATCGTTGTGTCGTTGTACACTAAGTTACTTTCCAGCTGAGCGACCTGGAGGTTTCTATGTATTAGGTTGTTGCATATGAAATGTTCGATTTTTAACAGTGACGTTCAAGAAACGTTATCTTTTTTAGCTAAAGCTTATTAATTCCAGTAAGCACCACTGCAATCATCATATTCTGTCAACGAATAGGCACAGATAAGAAACTTAAAAATTGTGACCCTTAATTTTTTTTTCGCCATTGCGACCAATAGCAATTTTTTGTAAAAAATTATTTACACTTTAGATAGTAAAATAATCCTTTTAACATTTAAAAAAAATCTGGAGTTGTACGGTCCAATTTTAAAAAAGTTATTCGTTTTTGAAAAGTGTACGAATAATTTTTACACTGATTTGTATGTCTGTATATTACTACTGTGATCAGTTAAAACATATAACGTACAATAAAAATATGAATAATCTCTTTTCTTACAAAATTGAATATTCAGTATAACATATTCTCCGATCATGTAGAAAATAATGAAAAAGTAGTAAAATACGAAGCAAGGTAATTACTGTGTAACAATGCGAATGTCCTTTATAGAAGTTTGTAGTACATTTTACGAATACTTGCATTAAACACGATAGCATGCAAGGAAGCAATTCCATTTTCAACTCTGTTAAGTGACATGCTAGATAAGCCTCAAATAGTGCAAAAATAAAATATGATAACAAGGACATATAGGTATGTGAGAAATCACGAAACACGGAACAATTTTTCCTTTATGTGCTGAATATTTAAAAATTAATCTGGAACACAGTAGTTGCCAGTCGTTTACTACTATTTAAACGAAATAATCCAAAACCGATAAAACGTTACCAATAGAGCATGCAATATGTTTTTTGATTATGTTGCGCTCACTTTGATTGCGTTGCAAGAAAATAAAGTGACAAACACATTCTGGGTAAATAAAGATCTTTGCAAACTCGAGAATTTTATGGATCGCAGGAAACTGATAATTATCGTTTAATATTAGTGGATTTCGTGGATTAATTTTCAAAATTTTAGTTTCCTCTCGCAAATCAAAAGATATAAATAAGAAGTCATTTTTATTTCAGGGCCAGTAATACAGTTTCCAGTTAAATCCGAATATAGGGAACTCTCGTCAACAATGAGAAACTGCTACTTTTCCCTTTTCATGGCAACTACCACTTTTTTCACCGTTCTCTGTGATTCCGCGAAACCGTGGCGCTCCTTTAAAAGAAGCATTAATAATCTCTTCGTATGGAAAAAGAATTACTGAACTACTTGCGGAACATGATCCACGCGGTATGCGTTCTAACACAGATACACCAGAACGGTCTATTTACTTTCACATTCTTTTCTGCAGGACCTTGCACGTTTCGGTTCGTCTGCTGCGTTAATCACAGCGTAGGGACCGATAAAACACGCTAATGTTCACGGAAAGATCAACAGCCTAGAACAACACGCAATCTTTTGCAGCACGAGTAGAGAGCCCGTGTAAAGTTTCTAAGTCACTCAAAAAAGATTTTGCTTCACACAAAATGTGAGCAGAGCTACATAAAGACATTTTTACATTGTTCGGTTTTCGTTGACTGATTAACAAATGAGCGTTTAACTGCGTTTTGGAGAACTCATTTTTCTCAAGTCTTTTTATACAATCGTATAGATTTCGGCGAGAAAACACCGAAAATGAAAATCTCAATGCGCGGAATTCATTAGTTAAAAAGTTATACGCATATAAAGTTGAACAGTTTTAAGCCTTTTTGACAGGTTACAGCGCCGCCATATTGATATATTTGCTAGGTAATACACACAAAATAGGCTAAATACTTCCGAACAAATCCATTAGATGGCAGCACAAACACGTATGTAATACATAATAACACATTTACTAAATCAAAATGCGAAACATTATGCCATGGTCGGGCCGGCCTTCTCCGCTCCCACGACGACCTAACTCCAAACCATCTTGGACTGTACCTTCTTTTTGAAATCCTGCATATTTTCTGTATATTTTAACTACTGGACACCGAAAACGACCGATTCCATGAGTATTGTTATAAATGTTCATTTCGCACCGATAAGTACGACATTTTTTAAGTTTCCGCAACAATCCACAATCCTGAGCCTAAGTAATTGCTTCTTCTTTACTACTTGGCATGTCTCTAAACTTAAGATTTCTAATACTTGAACTAGCCATTTCAAAATCAACAATAAACTTATTAATAATTAATTTGTGAAAAATACTTGAAATTGCTTATGTTCACAAAGTATGTGTGACCACTGAATTGCCATCTAGCGCATACGCTCATTACTATTTAGCCGATCTCGCAAATATACCATACGATCTAACACATGCGCTGAACACTCACGATCTATCCAGCGCATGCGCCGAACAGATCTATCTACCTCTATCACTCAACGAATATCCATTATGGCGACGCTCTGACCTGTTAAAAACGCTTAAAACTGCTCATATTTACACGCGTATAACTTATAAACCAGTGAATTCCTAACAACCATACACACATTTTCGGAATGTCTTCATCGATATCTACAGGATCACATAAAAAAAAGTTAAGAACACGGAGATCTCCAAAACGCAGTCGAGCCCAAATGAGCGTTAACCAGTTACAGTTCTGTATAATGTCAGTTTTCTATTTTACCGTGTTAATTCCGTGTATAATCAAGTAGCGTCAGAGATGTAAAGTAAGAACAATAACGAAAAAATCGAAAACAGACATTACACTGGACGATGATCGGCCAACATTCATTTGTGAATGGTACAACAAAATTGAACAATATAAAAACGCTCTCACATATCTTCTGGTAATGTCAAAATACATACTTTCAATTTATACAAATTTTGTATTGAGGCATATAAGTAATTTTTACAGAAGTATGTACAGAAAAGATAAATGTACATTTAAGTAAAACTACTAACAAAACAGCGTCTTGGGAAGTGTAATATAGTATTGAATTTTTTATTAGATAATATACAATTGTGTTGTATACACTTCTATAGCACTATCAGTTTTCCACTCTAAATTTCATGACTGTTTCATCTCGCTAATACGAACAATATGCAATAAAAAGTATCCAACATTCCAATAAAAATTATTTGCTATCTTTCCTTTTAATGTTGGGGATACTATTTTGTGTATCTCCCGTGTTTTGTGAAGCAAATTGTCACATTTCACATGATTGTGAATATATGCACATGAAATGAATATTGCACATGATTGTTTTAAAGTTATAGCCACTTTTGTGTTTCACTAATCCACGATAGCTTACTTCATAGAAACCTTCGGTTTGTTGAGGATGAGGATCATCATGTCGAGCATCTGCTCTGAAGATAAGCTATGGTGGATTATTGATAAACATAAAAGTGACCGTAGCTTATTACCACCTTTAGTACTTTTAGTATGAACATAAAATCTTTTTCTGCCAAAAAACAATTATTACTATATTATGTAATTCTTTAAATTCAACCATTTTCATTAGTAACATTTTAGAAAAACGAAGACATTTTAGGAGAACAGAGTTTGTGGAACACGTTATATAACGAGGAAGCATAGTACATTTTCGAATATGTTTTGCTAAATAATTAAGTCCCACATAAATTGTAAAAATTGAATATGAAAAGTCCGAGTGAATTTTGCCCGTTTGTTCATGTCAATAATACCAGGATAATCCCCGTCATTAAAATATTGCGCATTGTCTGACCAGAAAATGTATTGCGAAAATTCCTCATCCACGGTGAATTTCCAAATGTAATCACTGCGTTCTCAGCGCGTTCGTCACCAGCGACCTCTTTACCGAGGCAGAGACCGGGTGCTTTCCGTCAGCCAGCTGATCTTCGAGCCGTGATTAAACAAAAGCGTACATGGAAGCGAGTCGGTAGAACCGCTGAAATCCGGCGTTATCTCCTGCGCAGCGTGCACGGGAAATCTATTTTAGCGAATGTCTTAACGAGTCCGCTGACTCCGCGGTTTATTATCACGCTTATAATTACGGTGAATCTTGTCTTTCGGTTCCCGGAAGTAGGCGACTCGATCCACCGGATTCGAGATCTTGTTTCGTAACGATAGAGGGAACAGCGCTGCGGTTGGTTATACTGTGGTGACGGTGATGAGCTTGCGCTTTGTTCGGACGTGCAATTTGATTCATAATATGTGGGTCATTGTGACGAGAATCTATTTCATAGCTTAACATTTTCCCTGCTACTGGCACACAAGGCTAATGACCCTACAAGAATGTTTACTACTAGAAGGTTAGCCGATCAAGTCGTCAGAATAAATGAATTACAGTAGAACCTCTTTGGAATAAAGTATTATTCGGATAAGTGTAACAAAAAGTTCACATACAACATATGATAAACTTTAATATTTAAAGCAATAACAACAAATACCAACAATAACAAACAAGGAATGAAACAATGAATAAAACTCGGAATTGACGTTAGAAATACGCTTAAATAGAAACTACGAGACTCGATGGTGAAAAGTCGATGTGAACCACACACCATTCGGAAAGCTTCTGCCCGTTTTCGTGGACACACCGAAATCGTTCCGACGACAACGGGGCCAGAAAAACTCTACGCGTATCAAGGATATCGAGGGAAAGCCGTTCCCGAGCAACGCGTAAATTGAGAAAATGTTCCCGTGACGACCGAACCTCTGGCAATCGTCAGTTTTATTGCCCGCACTCGAGTTCGTTCGCACACAGTGCACACTTTCTGAATAAGGGAAAATATCCTAAACGGATCTTTCCTCCGCTAATAAGAATGCCACACCTCGATTATCCACGTCTCTAATGTCTGAATTGAAACATTTTCCCCGGCTAAACTTCACCTTAGAGGACCAAAAATTTCCATCTTTCCTGAATGTAATATTATACAATATCACCAGAAAATAATAGAACTCCTAGTTCTGATGAACGTAACTCAAGTTCTAGTGCGCGGAGTTCGTTGGTTCAAAAGTTATATGCGATTAAAGTTGCTCGATTTCAAGCGCGTTCGACAGATGCAAAAGAACGAATTGATGTGACAAGTGGAAATGAACACTCGCGTGTAGTTCACAGATTTAATGCAATAAAACTGGTTAAGATAAAACGTGATACATACATGAAAGGCTCGCGATAAATAAAGTCTGCTCACACAAACTAACCTTTTCAATTTTCAAATAATCATATTTATTTTCAATGACAACATTATGTAATTACAGTAGCCCCATATTTATAATCGGATATCAATTCGACACTTCGGTATCACTACATTTGCGTTACGTTGCCAAACAATTTGGAACGTGTTGAAACAAATGGTTCTTGTATCGATGAGTATTAATTATATTACACGTACTGTATATTCAATTACAATTAACAACTTAATTGGAAGCGGGACAGGTATAGTTAATGATGACTCAAATTCATAGAAATTTTCTAAAATTATTGTCGCTCATACGTCCTTGTAATAATTAATGAAAAATTAAGTTTTAAAAAAAGTATAAGAAGTTAAATGAAATCTGTGAAGAATTAAATCAAAACTTCATAAATTTTTGTTTCATGTGGAGGAGAAATTCGTTTTAATTAGAAATAAAATGTTGAATGTTAACGTCCAAAAATTTCGTTGCACATATTTATAGAGCATAGGAATCTATTTAATTTTCATTTGAAAAAGCTGGCGTTTTCAGGTTACCAAATTTCCTGTATCAGCATGTAGTCTCGCTTGGATAGCGACACCGGTCCTCGGAGAGTTAATTTTACGAGCTCGCTATATCTTGTCTACCGATTGCAGATGTTAGGTCCTGAACACTCACGGGAAGATATACATACATACATGTGCGTATATATACAGCATAATACATGTACATCAACATTGATTTGCCGAAATTAAAATTTAACAGTGTGATTTATACATATTTAACACACACTGCATTTGGTCAAACGGTTGCATAAATCCAGAATTGTTTTATCCGTTGATTGGGTTCTATGTATGCATAATAGAAGTATGTGACCCCAATTTAGCAAACAATGTGTTAGCATTATACCTTGTTTTCTGTGTGTCTTTATTATCTTACTTCATACTAAAAGGTTGCACATTTATTGAGGTGTACGGATTTTATTTTGAAAATCGTTTTAATTAAGTTAAGGTTGTAGTTTTTATTGTATATTAGTTCAGTGAGAGGAAGAACTAAGGAACATCATCTGCAAAGTTAATTAACTCGTTAATTATCTTAACCATTTTCTCTTGAACTTTTCCTTTTCTTATTGGAATACTTCTTTTACGGTCGCACCTGCTAAAATAGCTTTTCGTCTCTTTTTTCTTGTCTTTCCACTGTTCTGTCGTGCAAGTACTTTTTAAAATAGCCTTATTTGCTCAGAACGTTTGCATCCTTTTTTCAAAAGGATGATCATTGAGTTCATTTACACTTCATATGTTTAGTCAAGTAACGTAGTTCCATATTTTTAACATTTTAAGACCTGCACGCAGATACAAAACTTCTGCGCACCTAAAACATTGTAAATTATAGTCAACATGGAAATTTTTGTCATGGAGATGCATTAAATATTAAGCGAGTCATTCATATAATACTATATCATGAAATACACTATGTAATATAATAATTATATTGCGGATCTTTATACAAAACAAACATTACAAGGAAGTGGTGTTACACAAAAAATGATTTCGCTTTTAACGATTTTAATAGGTTGTACATAATGGACTAGTTATGATGAAAGATACAGCTAGTGGGCTTGGTCATAGAGACATCCTACTCTTGTGTTTTTTCGGCGTTATTTGTCGCGGCGTGGAAACCTTAAAATTCTCATCAGATTCCTCTCTGCTCATATACGTATATGCTAATCTAGCGGTGTGTGTGTGTGTGTGTGTGCCACACATGCTCATTCGAGCTTCTCCTAGTGGCCGTTTGGAGTGCTGCGGCCATGAGTCCATAACCTTAATGGACGAGTCCTCTTGCGGGCCCAAGACGGAACGCTCCTTTTCCTTTTCCTTCTCTTACGCACATTTCAGCAGCCGCCAAAATGTAAATAGATTTTATTTCAATGTCAATTAATGCGATAGTCGTGTATTCTTTTTATATGAGTGGGAAAACAACATATTGATGATAGAATTATTGAATATTTGGTCAAAATGTGGTGATCTATCACTGCACTATTCGTTGATAGTAAAGAAAACTATTAAATAGAGATGACGATCTTATAAATAAACCAACTGAATGAGTAAAAAATTCAATTTTTGCCGTAATACAATCAAAAAATTTTTATTTCATTCATAATATACGTTGATTACAATGGTGCTCACTTTGATCAATAAGTTTATTTAGAGGAAAGTTGTAGTTGTTTAATGTTATTGTTAAAAATCAAACATTTCGTATGCAACAACCTAATATTTTGTGTTTCACTTACTAATCTTTGCTATAAATATGTCAAAGTCTAACAATAATTGAAACTATTTAGTTATTAGTCAAATAACCGCAATCGTTCCTACAACTGATATTTGTGCATTGACATGATAATTAAGGACTTATGAATTGTGGATAGTTCTATTTACAAATAGATACATCATCTCATTCACCATTAGACTGTAAATACAGGAGGTCCCATAGCCGTTTAATTTTTTCTAAATTATTTTAATGAGCCAAAGATAATAGAACAGTATACTTTAACACTTTAAATGCTTCTATTGTTTTTGTGTATAACCTATTCCTTTTGTTATAAAATTTGATGTATTCATCATTTTCAGAGTAAAAGTATAGAATACTAAATCAACGCATACGTTTTGAAAGTATTATAGAAAATCTTTAAATTGGCAATGTTCTCTCGCATTTACGTCACGAATCCGCAAGGATTAATTGAAGTTTATGTTACCAACCAGGGCCACAAACGGCACATGTGACCAGCGAGGTTTGTTTGTGTAAAATGGTACTTAATATTGATAGTGGGTGGACAGACAAAGCTGACGCGAAGTCAAGGAGGTGCTAGGATGTTGAGAGACTTCGTGAACAAACCCGATGCGAAATTGCGAAGTCAGTAGGAAGTAGACGCGCAGGCAAACCTGACACGAAGTCAAGGACCTGCTGGGAGGTTGGCTGAGAAACGCAGCCAAGGAGCTGCTGTGAGGTTAGATAAAAGACGAACCTGATGTGAAATCAGGGTACAGCTCCTTGGGATTCTTATTGTATTGTATGTGCAGTGCCGGATTAATACCTTTAGAGGCCCCAAGCACTTGGAAGATTTTGAGGCCCCCTTATACAGAATCACTTCACCGTAATGCAGGGTGGATCTGTACGATTTCTTAGGCGTTCTCAGTAATTTGATTAAAAAGTGCTTTTAACAAAAGGTAATGTTTCGCTCGCTCGCTAGTGATATTCATCTTTCCACTATTCTTTACTTTTTTCCACTCGTACACACATGCACATAAACATTTAGTAATATTATTACTAGACTGCGGATTTTATGCATTTGTGACAAAAATGAATAGAAAAAAAACATGAAATAGTGAAAGCATTAAAAGAATTTATTAAGAAAGGAAATCAATTTTTGTTTTGCTCCAGTTTGTTGCAATAAAGATAGAAATGTTTTATTTTGCATACAAATCCGATAGTAACAATTACCATCTCTATTAATAACAAAAAAATACTCTAAACTTTTAATTTCTAAATTAAAGTTTCACGTCTTGATAATAAAAATATAGAAATATGCAATTTAACATAATATTGACAAATTGCGAAACGCGATGGAAATATTAATTTTAAAAATAGCGAAAACATCGCATTGATATCGTAAAATTGATTTAATTTATACTTTAAAATCTCTGACATAATGTTTAAGGCAATATTTGAAGAAAAAACGACAGTACAGAGTGACAGCCACTTTTTTCGCTACGAGAGCAATATTTGGTATACAATATTTCGTTTCTGGGCTACTCGTTTCAAAGCCTTATTGGTAAACTGCAGATTTTATGCATTTATGAAAAAAATGAATACATAAGATGCACAACTAAAAAAAGTTTAAACAAATCTAAGTATGATATTACGTTATTGTCGACTTATTAAAATGATCAAATGAAGGAATACATTTTAATATATCTTCTGTTCTCTATAATTGAACACTGTCTCTACCTTCTCAGTCAGGAATACGAGCAAATCATGCTTCGCGATAAAGACTAAATAACTGACACGATGTTGACCAAGTAGTGACTGGACAATGACACAAACCCTCACATTTGCTGGTCATTAAGATACTGTCACAGCAATTCTTGGAACACTTAATTATTTTTGTTTCTAGGAATCCATCCTTAGAATCAATCATCTATCACCCCCGACTATCGCAAGCAACAAAACCATTTCTGACATAAATCACTGAAACACTAATATTTATACAGCGTATATATCGTACGCACATTTTCATTCACATAAACTAATTTTAACAGTCGTACAACACAATTCACAACATCATGGAAGGTATATTGGATTTGTAATACTATATTTGCAAAAATGATTTAGATACATACAGTGAGTAATTATAATATTGGTCATTATAGGTACAGTATTTACTTTGTTGTACTGTAACCTTATTTACGTGGAAGAAAAAATATATTTTATTCGCTGTAATAATAAACTAATGGATATAGTTAACGGTAAATACAATATGTCACGTATATTATTTATTTATATTAAGTTAGTTAGCTAGAAAACCAGCAAAAATGAATTAAAACAGTGAATTTGTATTTATTACTACACTGCGTAGCTTTAATCAAACACAACATTTTAAAGTACAGACATGCTAAAGTTTTTAATGCATACTAATCAACTGTCTATTTATTAAATACAATTTGTAAGATTGGCAACGCGCTATAGAACACAAATTCTTTATAGCTCAATGTGTCATTGTAAAAAGAAGTATTCGAAGATGCAGTAATTTTCTCAAAATTGTTGAGATTGACATCATCCTTCATAAGTGTTCTAATACTTACGAATAGGGGTGTATGCATAACTACTCAGGAAAATGCATGCATGTCTCTTTAAATCCTAGCCTCTAAATTATTAAAGCTACCACGTATGTCTCGTAATAACATTTATATAGCTTCGAACGTGCGAAGTAATAAATAACTATGTTACAGTAAAATCTCTCTATAACAAACAGATGAACTAACACAAAATATGTACATACTGGAAAAGTCAGCCTGCTGTAGCTGTGGTACGAGTCTTTGAAGACGTTGGAGCGTTTCGCGAGGTCTCGCAAGCTCAACATTGTTCAAGATTCTCGAATGATCGCTGGCTGGTCGATATCCGTGACCGGTGGTTGGAGATCGAAGAAGATACACGGCTGTTTGCCGTGTGTTCGCGATAGTGTGCTGCGAAATGCATCGCGTTGGTCGATTATTAGCGTGCCGACGGTGCAGTATATCGACATAATACCGGTCGCGTGCCATCCATCTATTTCCGCTTAACGCACCGTCAAAAGGGGGAGTCGAGGGACAAATTTAATCTATTTATCGCAGGTTCCGAGCGTCCCCTCTCTGCAGCCCTCTTCCCCCGTATTCCTTCCTCTCTGTCGGCCGGTATAGTATGTATAGTGTACCTATATCTACGTAATCGAGCCCCGTTACCACCTTTTCCCTTGTCCCTCTTGAACCAGCCGGTCACCAAAGCCTTCCCATCTCCATCCACGAGGTTCCCCATCCTCGTCCTGTTCCTCCTGTCCTCTTCTGTCCTCTTCTGTCCTCTTCTGTCCTCTCCTGTCCTCCACTACAACCCGCCCGTACCATTTTCTGGTTATATCTAAGGGGTACCTAGTGTACGTATACTGCAGGCGGTACAATTAGCGCGCGCCATTAGTCAGCAGCCTTTTCCTCCTACGAACAAAATTGTGCCTCGGCAAAGGCGCCTCTGTGTCTACCGAAGGGAGGAAGGGTAGATAATACGTACATATACGCGCGCGAGGCGCGCAACCCCTTCTTTAAACTCTCCGCGAAGAGACTTTTATGGTAGAAAAGACTCCGGCAAACGTTGTTGGAAGTAGTGCGTTTAGGCGCCTCGTTTTTCAGGGGACTTTGAGGTTGGAGTGCGTGAGATTTTGTATCCACCCGCACACGTCCACCGCTTACCGTTCTTCCCCTGCCTCGAGGAATCCCCCGTCTTTCGTACTCTCTCCTTCGTTGGTCCTACGCTCTCTTTTGTTTCTTTTCGCCACCGCGGGGAGATACACGTTTGTCGCTCTTTTCAGGAGATCCCTTTGTTCTTCGTCGCGGACCGCGTTGGAGGACATTAATGCGGATTTCGTGTTTGTCGCACGCGTTATGTCTGGGAATTCCGAGGTTCCCTCCACGGAGAGTTAAACTTGCGGCCATTACGCTCGAGTGTTCTTTGGGTGTAGCATCGCTGGTGAAAAGAAATCGAGTGGCGTTTCTTTCTTTCTTTTTTTTTTTATCAAGCATTTGGAATCTCGGCCGAGATTCATTTAGGTATACAAAGTCAATACATTAACCCTCGGCCAGGCAACTCGATGGTGTTTGTGTGGTGTGAGTATTTAACTAAGATAAAACGCTGTAAATTGTATAGTTCACATTGCCAAACTATATGGTTAATATCTTGGTAATTATTTACATTAGGGGCATCCTCACCGATTTTGATGACGTTGAAATATGTTGTCAAGGTCATCATTCTGAACAACTTTTTCCTATACATGTTACCGCCGCTCAGCTTTAGTTTCCGAGATATTCGCAAAAAAGTTTCAACATCTCAAAAAGTGATCGGAGTAGGTCTAATATTTATATACTGGGTTATTATATATTTTCTTGATTGTTGCAGATATCCAAGAATTCGTATAGTTTCATGCTTAATACTCTGTATGCTAACACAGCTGACAATGAAATGAGTTCGCGTTCGACACGATTCATTTTACGTTTCAGTTCGTAAACATAAACAGACAAGACAGTGGGTCTGAACTGATTGAAGCCGTTTTAAGTTGTGACCGTGGCCGCGTTATCGGCGACCACAATTTCAAATCTAACCCAGACCTACTCCGATCACTTTTCGAGATGTTGAACCTTTTTTGCAAATATCTCGGAAACTAAAGCTGAGGGGAGGTAACATGTATAGGAAAAAGTTGTTCAGAACGATGACCTTGACATCATATTTCGACGTCATCAAAATCGGCGAGAAAGCCCCTAATGTAAATATTTACCAATATCTTGACTCGGATATCCAACATAACATGCTGGATATTCTGCAAATACCAATACGATGAAGTGAAGCATTTAGATAACAATGGTTGGCTCTACACCGCTTGATGGTTACAATAAAATAACGAGAAAGACTCTTACGAGCAAACAATGGCTTTATAATGTAAAAGAAACTCCGTGCGCCGAGATATGCGTGTCAGTTACGCGAGGAAAAAGCGTCGTTCCTCGAACAATATTATGACGCGCGGTCGTCTCTCCATATTACGTCACAGGACAACAGCTGACCAACTCGCGCTCTAAGGCCAACGTTCGAATTAAGACGTTTTTGAAGAGTCAGTTAGCATTCGCACTTGACCAAACATACTTCGAGTAATAAGGTATATTTTCAACCTTACGTTTCGATCTCTCCTGAGAAAACCCTTCCACTCTACAATAATAATTAAGAAAAAATGTTTCGCCTTTTAAATTCTCTTCATTTTTCAAACTATCTTGTGTCTTCTAACAAAATTGTTCATATAATTCCGTGAAAGGAATTTTTAAGGAATCAGTAGGCGACATTTCAGTAGCTAATTTGGTCATAGTGTCCGCAACTGCATTGCCTCGAAAGAGCGAGATAAAAAAAGAGTTTGACAGACACTGAGCACGGTCGACAGAAGAAGAAGGAAGAGTAACGGTTCGCAGCCGCGTACACCAGGGATGGGCAATTTTGCCTCAACAGAGGCAAAATCGTCCACACCGTAGCGCCCTCTGTCCCCTTCCAGCAAGCGCGGTACAATGGGGCAACGAAGATACGAGACATCAACGTACGCAACGAACGTGCGCGCTGCATGAAAGAGAGGTTGGTGGGAGAAGCAGGCGTTTGAGGGGCTCCACCCGTGCTCACCACTGGCGTACACCGTCGAAACCGGGTGACGTCACTTGTCGCCAGCGATACAGGCGGTTCTGTCACCTGATTTGACCTCTGTTATAAATTAACAGATGGCCTGACCTGTATCGTTAGTATCAACGCGGTCCTGCTTCTCACCACTCGTTTTAGCGAGCGAACATCTACCGGACGCTGCGGCTCGCTCATCCGAACAACGGATGATGAGATTCTAACGAAGTCGTCGGAAAAGGGCAAAGTTGTGAGGCACTTGACCTCAACCAATGGATGTTTGTTAGGGCGACTTCTAAAATTACGCAACGCCCATAAATGTTATAAAATTTGGGGATGAATCGGACAGCGTGAAGCCATCGATGTTGCCGAAAAGACGCTAAACGAAGACGGCACTAGGTCCTCTGCAGACCTTCGGAAACCATAAATTATCGGGTACTCGGGCCCTGGCAGTATGTGTGGGCCTATGCCACGTCAAGTGCCATTGAGAGCGGAAGGCTAGGCTGATTTTCCGAATGGAGTCAGCTGATACTTTCCAGTCGTACCCAAGTCGTAAAATAATAAATTCGTAAAAGAGACACTAATAGACTCTCAAAAATGGCGTCGTCTAAACACGACGCAGCGTAAACCCAAACTACATTACGAGCTGGTCATACAATAGACACGTCTTAACAGATACGTCTTTCACTAGTTGTGAATTTTGCAAATCTAACTAATTTTTCGGAACAAACTATAGATGCAAATTTGGACGTCTTCGATGCAAGTTGACCAAATTATGGGTCCATGCCTTCCCTTTTCTTGATCCACTTTATCCAATAGAAATGTATGTACACAAAAGAATGCATATTAAAAATACGTGTACGATAAATAAAAGTCAATCAGCAACTTGCATTGAAGTAGATAAGCTGAAAAGGAAGAACAAATTTTTATGATTCAGCACTGTATCAAGACCTATCCCAGAAATTCAAATTTAGCCTTTGTGGTAAATGTCTGTACGAAAAGATCTGGGATAAAGCAATAAACTTGAATCATCCATCGAACTACAATTAAGTGTTTTCGTCTATCAACTGCAAATAAAACTTCTGATCGTATGTGTTTAAAATCTTGCTTCAATAAAACTTATTTCCGTTACGTTCTAACATTATCTTCAAGGCAGAAACAATTTCGTTATACCTACTGATTCTTTGCTACACATACAGGAAACGATTGCTGACTGAAGGCGTCTCGCCGTCTATCGCGATTGAAGCTGCAAAGGAATACGTCCGTGCATGCTTTCTTTGATCGTCGTGAAAGGAAACGCTGGCAAAAGAATTGCCTAGGATCGCGGAAATATTATTGAAGGTTGCTCGCTGCCTCCGGTGCTACCACCTCGGATGATCACGTTTTAATGATGTTGTTTATATCGTAACTGTATTACCGCGGAACGAAGTTTTCTAATTTTCCCCCTCGCTGAGCAAGATTGTGACTTACAACATTAACGCTCTTGTGTTTGTTACGCAACTTTTGACCCGGTGTGCTGCCTCCGATCGGTAAAAAGCACGAACGGTACGCGCATTTTCCGCCCTGAAACACGTGGACTTTAATTGCTCGTTACTCTTTCATGTTAATAAGTGCCCACTAGCCACTAGTCTATGCTAATGAAAAAACTAGCTTACTATAAAACCAAGAGAAGTGTTACACGAACTAGGTAACTAAGACCAGCATTATCATTAATTTGGCGTAGTGAGATGAAAAGACGCATTGAGAAAAATTGGCTAAGTAGTTGTTAAAATATATAAAGTATTTTGTAATTTTTGTTGTGGATACTATTTATAATAAAGCAGAATTTCTTTCTTAAAAGTTTAAAAGCAAGAAAATATGAAAAAACTTTGCGAGTCACATTTTTATTTATTTGTTTATTATTTTTTCTTAATTGCTTTAATCCGAATAGTTTATTTAGTCGTGACATGTAGCTTTTATTACATAGGTATTACATAGTTTCTAAATTCTTATCGGACATTGTTCGAGAACGTTATAAATTATTTTCAGGTCTTCTATATCAGGATTAAATAAGCAGGAATTAATACAAAGAGGAAAGCTTTACTTGCCTTTGAGACGTTTTGTTTCTAGTGTATTACGTTCGTTCTTATAATCTGAACATTGCCATGCCATACAACATGGCTCGGGTCTTGAAATTCTACTCCGCACTGACAAGCACTGTTAGCTATAAAATTGACTCTTGGTAATGAAGCATTTTAATTAATACAAAATCTCTGGGAAGTCCAAGTAGTCACATTTTTAGCAGTTCCTGTGTTATTAAGGAAAATTCTTAAAACGTGAATGCCTTATCTGATAGTATAGTATAGATCAGGGAGTTCCCCTCCGAGAACTGCAAGGTCCCCACCATCGGACCTCTTCCCACTACTCCGTACAATCGTGGAGTTAGTGAGTGCTGCGCGGCTCTCGTGGTGGGAGCTGCCCACTACTATATATTATAACGATGAAGTCGAAGAGTGGGGGAAGAACCTAAGCGGGGAAGGTGCCTCGAACAGAGGTACTGGTATAGATAATATAGAGTTTTCGTATTATTTGTTAGTTATTATGTCAATATGGCGTTAAGAGACAAATCAAATTGGAAAAATGGGGATCAATGCAGTTTTGATTTATGTGGTATGTAGCCCCCGTATGAATGCAGAAAATAAAGCTTCACAAACTATAATATTTTTAAATTCGTTCTACTAACAACGCTGTAAGTTGCCCATGCATCAGTTACACCAGGGATGGGCACGGTAGGGGCCCCTCAAACGCCTGCTTCTGCCACCAACCTCTCTTTCATGCGCGAGGCCTGCGTGCTGTTTGCAACGAGCGAAGAACTTCCTTCCTCTATGGTAACGGCGGATGCTGGTGGGAGACAGTGGGCGCTATGGCGCTCAATTGAGACAAAACTGCTCATTTCTGAGTTACACCATTTAACCTTTATTTATTTCAATAAAAGCTGTTCGAATAGAAAAAATTTATTAACGTTATTTCACTTTTAAAAAGACTGAGGGTACTTTAGTTTCTTTACTGTCGACACAGATGAATTTATTATACATCAAATGAATAGTTCTTGTCCCATTTAATTAAACATAATAATAAAGGTTTTGAAAAATGCAGCCTGCAGCTCTTTATTTGGTACCGATTGTACATAACTTGACTTTACATATAATTTTTGATAGCTAGAGCTACAGCTAAAAATTATTCTACGTGCAAAATTAGATTAAAAACATAAACAGATTGTTTGGTTCATAATGCTTTGCTCCCGAAATATCCAATTTCAAACATTCATTGAACACATATAGTTCAGTATTTATGAGCAGTTGGAGTTGTAAATCATAATCGGACATGTTAACCAATATTTCTACTGAGTTTTTAAAAATTTGTTTATTTAAAGTCGCATCAGCGTTTATGCTATTAGCGACCACTGATGTACTACATGGTTTTACATATGTATCGTATATGTACATAGTTATGGCGATTGTTACTCATTTCGTAGTGCTTAATCCTAAGGATAGGTCAATATATTATGGAAAAGGTTACTTATTTGCGGCACTGTTTTGTCTGTTTGGAGGTGCACATCCTACATTCTAGGTAGGAGATTACATATTTTTCATTGTTTAAACATTCTTTGATTTGCAAGGGGATTTTGACTTTTTTCTTAGTTCCATGGATATCGGGCAGTCTTGTATTATATGAATGTTTTATGGATAAGCTAGTAGCGCATGTTAGTAAATATTGATGGAAATATTTAGTGTGACTCATTGGCAAGCTTGATATAATTCTTTGGGTCTTCCTAGGTTCGAGGAGTGCAGGATTGGGAGAATAGATATTGTCCTGTATTTCGTGGAATTTAATCTGTGTGCTGGTGGTCCAATCGTGATTACATTTGTCAAGGATAATTTTCTTCAGAAATTTCTTTACATTTTCAAGAGGAATTTCCTGATTAGGCAAATCATTGTATTCAGTTCTATCATTATCCTTTAGAGGAATGTTATCGTTGCTTTTCTCGTATAACTTTATATTGTTGCATACATAGAGTTCATATTGGAGATTTTTTATTATGGAGTCTTTACAGTACGAATTTGAGATTTTTCTGAGTAATTTTATGGCAGCTCTACATACATTGTATTTTGGGTTGTAATTTAAATTTTTGTTATTGCGATTAAGATGATATACGAGTAGTACGTTTTCTCTGTAATTATCTTTGGAAGCTGTATGTGGTTGTTAACTTCTCGTTTATTACTTCTCGTTTAATAGTATTATCATTATCGACTTTTATGAATGTGTAAATTTGTGAAAGATGAGACTTCTTGTTGTTAATATTATTTGATAGTTTCGTAATGATGTGTAGAGGAGGTTAGGGTGGCATAACTATAATGTTAGGGAGAGTAACGTTTAATTCCTCCCAGATGTTATCTATTCAAATTATAATTGGAGTGTGTTAGCCTTTTGTTTTGTTATAGATGTCTCTAAACTTATTATTGAGTATAAGTTTGCGTACATGTTAGTTTTTGTTTCTTCGTACGTTAAAAGACAAGATATTAGATACTGCTGAAAGACTTGAAATTGGACTGGCACGGAATACGAAGGCCTGTGTTTAGAACATTTCTCACATATTGCACTTTTCGACGTGCTTTATCTGGGAACGCAATTCTATTTTGGAAAAGCATGGAAGATTTTTCAATTTTTATTTCAATCAGAAGTATGCAACACTTTTAGAACACATTGTACAAGTTACACACGCGTGTATATCCAGATACTTTATCGTATTTGTCCATACCGAGATTTGTGTAAAGATTCGAAGTCTACTAGTGTATGGAGTCAAGATATCCTGGAAGGTTGCTAACAACATTTCATTCAGTTTTACGTTGCGCTTCTGTTTGCATAATAATAATAGATAGCAGCTTAGTTAGATACGTACGCAAACGTACACACGTATGTGTGCTTTGTGCACCTCTATATTGGGAATTTTCGAACAAATGTCTTTCTCGGCGTGGCATAAACTCTTTTCCTCTGTGTCGCGACTTTACGAGCGACGCGGAGAATATCTAAGCTTATCGGTAGGAAAAGTTTATCGGGGCTTTATACTCGTGAATTTTTCCGAGATCAACGCATCCTTGGTGTATATTTGAGCCGAGGAGAATGGGTTATGTTCGCCCGCCGCGCCGCCGCCAGAAATGGGAATGTTTGCACGTGGTGGAAAATACGTTTCGTCGTGCATGCAAATATAACCGGTGTTCTTGACTTTTGTATCGATAACTTACTACTACTACCGCAAATTTTCATCAAGTCCGCACGATTATGATTTCGATTCATGAATTTTGATACCGCTAACTTTTTTCACAACGAAATTGCATACTTAATAAATAGATAGAAAAGAATTGTTGAAAACAATGAAAATTATACAAAACAAATTTATACTTCTATCAATTTTCTTATTAAGAAGTATACGTATAGAAATAAATATAAATACTTGATTTACGATTTCTCTGTGATGTAATAATTAGAAAAAAAGGAACTAGAATTTATTAAAAAGTTTTAAGTTAGAAGATTGTTCTAGTTTTGTTAAGCATTCTTACGTTGTTTAAAAGCATCTTTAACAATTACAAAGTTTTATTTTTTCAAGTTGTATTTTTGCATTCTCTTCAGAATTTGCTTATTAATTTTTCTGGCATTTATGTCTATTTGTTTAATTGAAAGTACTTGCTTATGTTCAAACAAGATTAAAATTTTAGGTTGAAAGTTGCAGATTTTCGTTCTTCTCAGACAATTTTGCCTTTATGTTATCACCTTTAAATGTTTGTAACTCATAACAATGTTAACCGATTTTGATGAAACTTTGTACATGTGCATAAATTTTTATTACAGGCACAGCTAAAAAGGTTAAAAATTGTGATCGATACTACTTTCGTCGCAATTCTGATCAGAGTAATTTTTAGAAAAAAAATTATTTACACGCTTCCTAGTAAACTTATGCTCCTGATATCTCAAAATAATTGAAGTCGTTTGATCCCATTTTAAAAAAGTTATTGGATTTTTAAAGCTGTACGAATACTTTGTACACCCACCGTATGTAGGAAGTAGAATTGGTTGATCATGGTCAGACGCGTCAGATGATTCCTATCTAACACCACGCGTTCGCTGCATTTTCAAACTCGATTTTCTCGGAAACGAGGCGTCAAATGAAAAATAATTGATTCCGTATTTTCGACTTATTTTTTGACGTAGAATCACCCCCTATCCAGTTATACCACCAGTTACATGACACCCTGTATAATAATGTATGAATATACAGGGTGAGTCAATAAAAATTACCACCTGAAATAAATCATTGTTTGTCGACTTTATCAAAACATGTTTCAAATTAAATTTATTGTATCCGAGGTGGCTCATTAGAAAAACATAGTTCGATTCTTTAAGCCTTTATATTTTCTGAGATATCAAGATGGCCTTAAGTATTTTAAATGGCACCGTATATATTTTTTGTTATTACATTGTTGTCCTTAGGCAGACGAATTTAACGACCTATAACGAAGTACCTTCAATTAATTTTGCACCTCAAAACGAAGCGAAAATGTGATACAACGTTTCCATTCAAAGTAGCCGTTACAGTCAATCGTAAACAAACACGCTACGTTCGTGTGAAACGATAACAAGCAAATACTTCAGTAACTCTCAAATTGTACTAGCAAACAGGACAATCCGATGCAAAAAAAGCAGAAGCTTGCTGAGGAGGAATTTCCTAATCGCAAACATTCGAATTATTATTTGAAAAGTTGAAAAGGTTGGGTAGCTTTGCACGTACAGGTTGTATAAAAATTACATGTCACGACTTCCATAGCAGGATTCTACACCCCTAGATCTGTTATAAAAATGGTCTGCAAATTTGTCATTGACCCTTCTTTTCAAGGTCAAATTTCATTGTATTGCATCGTATAGTACTCGTCGCAAGGAACAAAAGTCTCGAAGACACCATGGGTCTCAAGTTAACTATTCTCTTAAAAAACGACTTTAAAGTTTCGTAAACTATTTTATTTCACATATCTACATGGTGTCCAAAGATGGTATAAATGTGGAGGGGATGATTTTCTACATGAGAAAATAACTCTACATTATAGAATAATTACTTTTCATTTGACACCACGTTTTCGAGAAATTAGAGTTTGAAAATCCGTCAGGTTCGCGCTCCCGTATACATGAGCGAAGGAAACGTGCAACAAATAAAGCAGTAGCAACTGCAGTTTTAGTATGTGTTGCTTATAATCCTCACGTGAGTTTTCGACAAACACAACACAGCAATACATTTTCGTTTCGTTTTGAGATTTAAGGTCAATTGATGATACTTTGTTATAGGTATTCGTCTCTGGAAGGAATACAATGTTCTAACAAAAAAAGATATACGGTATATAATAAATACATTTATTAGTACCAATAGACAGTTTAAAATCGTATGTTTACTCTCTTTAAAATCTTACGTAAATACACAGGTTGACAGTAAGTGTGCACATTTGAAGGGCTTACGTTACACTGTGACATGTATATCAAATATTTGTACACTTCACGGTATAAGATTCACCGTTTATGCTCTCAGTGGTGCTTGGTACGTAGTTAGAAGTTAAATCCTTATTTTATATTTATCAAGTTCCCGGTAGCCTATGGGTGAAAACGTAAATTGTAATAAAATTTTCTACGGGTAAAGTAACCGTTTAGTGGGCTGGCATTCAGACTATCATTTTAACATTCAGCGTTGAATGCTATAGTATTAAAGTTTGCGCTATAAATTTGGCGCAGCGACGCTCATGTATACAAAATAGAAATAGTTCTGTGAACTTATAGTTCACTGACCAAAATCCCTGTAATTATATTGTATGCGAATAGCTCTGGCCTTCGTATTAACGCCACTAACACTTGCAATGAATACGTGCGGGAGGATGTTTATTAAAATCAGATATAGCATGTATATAATATTACACATGCTATTTGCACACGGTATAGAACCAAAGTCCAATTCTCCATTTACGTACCTTTTAGAAAATGTCTTTCAATTTAATTCGAGAGAAATATTGGCTCGAATGCGTTTTGGAGAACTCCGTGTTCTTAACTTCTTTGAACTTTTTTTTACGTGATCCTGTAGATATCGATGAAGACATTCCGAAAATGTGTGCATGGTTGTTAGGAATTCACTGGTTTATAAGGTATACGCGTGTAAAGATGAGCAGTTTTAAGCGTCGCCATATTGGATATTCCTTGAGTGGTAGAGGTAGGTATGTCTGTTCGGCGCATGCGCTGTATAGATCATGAGTGTTCAGCGCATGTGTTAGATAGTATGCTATATCTGCGAGATCGGCTAAATAGTACTGAACGTATGCGCTAGATAGCAATTCAGTGGTTACACATACTTTGTGAACATAAGCAATTTCAAGTGTTTTTCACAAATTAATTATTAATAAGTTTATTGTTGATTTTGAAATGGCTAGTTCAAGTATTAGAAATTTTAACTTTAGAGACATGCCAAGTAGTAAAGAAGAAGCAATTACTGGGGCTCAGGATTGTGGATTGAAAAATTGAAATGAAAATTTATAATAATAATCATGGAATCGGTCGTTTTCGGTGCCCAGTAATTAAAATATACAGAATCACATAAAGGATTTCAAAACGAAGGTACAGTCCAAGATGGTTTGGGGTTAGGTCGTCGTGGGAGCGGAGAAGGCCGGCCTGACCATGGTATAATGTTTTGCATTTTGATTTAGTAAATATGTATTACGTACGTGTTTGTACTGCCATCTAACGGATTTGTTCGGAAGTATTTAGCCTATTTTGTGTGTATTATCTAGCAAATATATCAATATGGCGGCGCTGTAACCTGTCAAAAAGGCTCGAATGTGTTCAACTTTATATGCGTATAAGTTTTTAATTAATGAATTCCGCGCATTAAGATTTCCATTTCGGTGTTTTCTCGTCGAAATCTATAAGATTGTATAAAAAAAACTTGAAAAAAAGAGTTCCCCAAAACGCAGTTAAACCGAAATACTTCTTTCGATCACATTATACGGGAGTCATTCATTACTTTTATACTAAAATTTCCAAAATAAAAACATCACTATCTGTTTAGTCGTGCACTTTCTCAAATTGAATTGAGCAGCGCAGCGTGTGCAAGCGATACTCTTGTGCGCATCTACTTGTACTTTCGGTACTGACGTTATCAGAACCGAAGGATATGTAAAAAACACTTGTATTTATGGAAAACTGAACTACTAACGGTTGGTCGCTCGGAGGTTGACTCATTGAACTAGTTTATAATGTTGTGTACTGAGTGGTGAACTTGAGCAGAATGACTTTCGTCGCTTGTGTCTCTTCGCAGCTAGCCTCGCTGTGGGTGGGATTAAAGAATCTCTGTCTTATATTTTATCTTTCATTGGTTATTTAGAATAATTTGCGACGCCCACCTTTGCGAAAGAGAGGGTAACCTTGTGCGCGCCTCCCCGAGCAGTCTCACCCCCTTGGGTGTGGGGGAAAGTCCGAGATGGACGCTTGGTACCCTCACTCGATGGGGGCGGTAAGGTGTTGTAAACCTGGGCCCGGTAAGGTGTTGTAAACCTTGGCCTGGGCCGCTACATTAATTGATATTGAAATTGGAAAAGTGGCAGGCTAAGGGCACTAAAGTCTGCCATGCAGATGTTTGCTTGTAGCGAAACATCTGTTTCGTCTTAGGACGGAACACTATCTAAAGTGTACAAGTTTGTCTGCTTTATGTAGAATTCTTCTTTGAAACCAATATTTTTCTTTGCATTGATTTTCGCTCGGACTTTTCGGAAACCGACTATGTACTCTGTTAACACAGCATTAAGTTTGTTATAACATTCTAGTGCAGTACAAACATCTGTATTGATAGAGAGTTAATTGAAAGTTTATAAATATAGCAATTGTAAGATATAATACTTGAGATTGACATGAAGAAAGATAGGTTTAACTAATGTTCAGCCGACAAGAACCGACTGAATTGTTTAGATAGTTAAGCCTCACTCTCTTTTCATCCGTCACGTACGATAGCCAGTTCATTCAGCAAAAACTCCTTGCAGTAAAACAGTTACCGTAAAACGTTATAACAGCTAATAAATCCAAGAAGCCATATTGCCATTAAGACCTTAAGTTTATGAATATTGTCGCATCTGCCCAGCAGATTAACTTCCAATACCGAATTCTTTAGTTTCCGCTTGCCATTGTTAAAAGTCAAGGGGCTTCTCAGGTTTATTACCTGTTACGGTCAAGCCCTCGAGACTCGAGACCCGCGAACGCAAGGCGACGCGAAGGCTAACCGTAACGCACCCGAACATGCTACCCCTACTTGTGACCGATCAACGAGGGCGGTCTTCGAGGGCGGCCACTTTCACCATTTCCATAGATTTCACATAACCAATTAGAAAACTACTTCATTTCCCATTACCATCTTCATTGAAAATATCACCCACCAATCAGTACACTTTCAACATAGCACACGCCCACGCCGACACTTTAAAAACACACGACACACAGCTCTCAGCGTCATTTTTTCGCAAACAACAGCCTCTTTTAACACAGTCTCATCGTTTCATTTTAACACCATCTATTTTGATTAATTATTGTTAAAATATATTAAAGTTTACTCGTGTTACAAAATCAGTGTTTACTACCTTACTATCCCTATAACTAGACCAGGTCGTAGGGAATTCGTTTCAATACGCGTTGTCAGGAAAACCTGAGCCGAGGATTTACGACCTTCGGCGACGTCGAATCTTGAACGGCATCACAGCGCGATACAAACGAACAACTAAAAATTGTTAATTAGAAACTAAAGAAAATGATCTGGTTAGTTCTATCTGTACAAAAATGTGACGAATGATAACACCTTTATATAACGTTATTAGCAGTTCCCGCTCGTGGTGTCAGTTCACAAATCCCCTAAATGGAACCTTATGATATTACTGGTATGACATGTGTACCAACGAACTGGAAGGAGTTAACTCTCACGTTCTCTTCACATAATAGCTTCATTCGCATCCTTTGTACGAAACTGTGTCAAAATTAAGTTGCGTTAAAAAAATTAAGATGCATTAGAATATGTAAAGGGTTGAATATAATTTTAAAACGTTCTGTGACTCAAAGAAATGCTAAAAATTAAGTATTCGTTCCGTGTCAGATCGATCCAAATAATGCACAAGGGTTGAGAGAGGAAAAGTTCCCAAGGAATTTTTCTTCGAAAGCACCCCTTAACTGATTTCGATAATTTGAATTCATCAACCGGATTTCATAGAATCCCAGTCAATTAGTATTGATAAAATTGATCGCGTGACGACGTGCAGCTTTTCGGAAATATACCTTAAATCGGCATCACCTGTCGGACCGAAGTTTGCAGCTATTTTCTAGTTCATCGTCAGCGAAGTGCTAACAAGTAGCTAAGTTACGTATAGCGCTGTCCAGCGAATTCCACCAGGAAGTAGAATCCGTCAGTTTTCGCTGGACCTCCTGCAGGTTGATTAGCACGGACGCCGTCACTGTTAATTCCTTTGCAGTTGTGATACGCATATGCGACCAATTTCCACAGTCATCATCAGGGCTTGAAGGAAAATGTTAAAAATTTTCAATTTGTTCTGATGTAACAGTTATTTTTTGACTTATAACTTTTCTGTTCTAAGAAAATAGTTATAAATCTACTGAAACTTTTACTCCATATATTTATGCATAAATAGAACATTTTTACTTTTTCGGAAATGGGAAAAAAGCTCTAATTGGATAGTAACAGTTATTCTGCGCTGAAAAATTTAAGGTACTTTCAAACAAATTTACTGTTTATTATTGCATAGATTTGAGGTTGAAACCTTGAATCACTCTATACAGTTCTAGTTATATATAAACATTCTAAAACTAAATGCTGCAAATTGAACGTATACTATGTACATAAGAGTACGTAAGAATAGAATAAAATAATTACATGAAAATCAGGACTTGCTTACTCATCTATATTTAACCCGTTTTCAATTCCTTAAATTATGCAAAGTAAGTGAAAAATAGTTTAAGGTTTTATATTTTACTTTAAAATATCTGTTAAGAAATAAATGTTCCTTCAACACTTTTATTAAACTAATATAAAGTAACTGTTACCATTGAACTTTTCTAACAGAATTAAAGTGTTAATGTACAAAGTTAACTTAAAACAGAATAGCAATCATTTAATAGTTTAAAATTTACAAAATAACTTTTATTTATAAAAGTTTACAGTTTCAGTCAAGCCCTGGTCATTATCATCAATGCATAATCGTCTTCTTATTATCGCATATGTATGTATTCTGCACAATTTTTCATGTCATTTCCAAGTGATTTTGTATACATTGTGAACATTTAAAATACTTTCAAGCAATACAAACCTGTTCGATTGCAGTATTCTTTGTTATCATCATGTATGTATGTATTATACGTATTTGTTCACTTTAATTATTCACAAATCACTCAAATATTAATATCTCCTCGCTTATTTATATATAATATATGTTTAATATGATATAATATATTTCATATGCTGTCATTCAATTTGTTGGGGTTAAATGATAATGAATTGAAATAGCGATAATTTATTTAATATGATTAATCGGTAGCCTGTTGATTTCACTAGTTGCATTACCTACAATTAGACGGTTTACGGCAAATTCTTTCGTCGCGATTTTTAATTTTTATGCGACAAGATTCTTTACTTGAAACTTGAAACTATGTCATTTCATCTTCGAACGGCGCATCATTATTATAATTACATACATAACTGATAATGTTTAGGACCATTCACTGCTTAATTGTTAAAAACATTTTTTGAAGGTACAGTATTTCATCGATAATCGTCGCCACCGCGGGTCCGGCCGAAGACGATTAATGTTCAGATAATACTATTCTTTGACTTGTGCCGAACGTAGACAAGGACAGCGAAGCTCGAGAGGCATGGGTCGCCGAGAAGTGTAACATAATACGGGTCGATTATGTCGGTATGGAAACAACACCTAACCCAGGCAAAACTTCTTTATTTTTTATCATTTTTTGATGGAACTTTCACCAACAAATTCTTTGTATTTGTATTTAATATTATTTTGTATAGTATTTGGTATTATTTTAATCAGAGAAATGCTACAAAAAAAGAAGTTTTCTCGATTAGTAGTGGTCTCACCGATATACTCGACCCGTACTATGTTACACTTCTCGGCGACCGAGGCCTCACGGGGTATACCCCGCGGAAGGAGGGATTGTTTTGCGACGATTATTGTTCAGAATTTCACGACAATTAACGATGAAATATTTTACTTCTTCTAAACACGTTAATCTATCTACTGTTTTTAATGCAGCTGCTATTCGTCAGAAATTCATTAATTGAATGACGATTTTGATATTCTAGGTCAAAATAGACCCGGTCTCTGCTGTTAGAAGGTTAAAAATTAATCCGTTCCTCTTGCCTCTAGTTTCAAAAATATTGAATGAAAATTACATTGTATTTTCCCCATGATGCAACTTGAATAACCACGCGACCTAAATTGCACTCGTAAGCGAAACAATGAAATAAGAACTCTTGAACATTTTCCGGCTTTCTTCCCTTTTCTAAGCGTACCACAAAACAATTAATACCACTATTTATGTCATTAATAGTTTATCATTTATTTATTGCATCATATTCTTTTTAATGAAGTATTAATAAAATTTCAGGAAAAAATCATAACTTCTCTTAACACTAAAACTACCGGATGCATCCGAGCTTGTTTAGGATTTTTTTTGCAATTATTGAAACTATAAAAATGTTTCTATGAGAAATTTCTCAATATACTTCTTTATTCAAGTAGATACTAGAATAAGAATGAATTATTAAAGAAATTTAGAAAGAAAATTACAAAGGAATATGTATCATTCGCATTTAGAGAACTTGCTTGACATTAGCTTCTTACATACCGAACACAAACTCAATAAGATTATTAAATATTTTTATTTTTCTTCCTGTGAATTACTCTTCTATTTAATAATTTGATGAACTGCATTTTCAATCAAGTGAGTCATTTAATGCAAAATGGTGTAAGTTAAAACGGTTAATCATTGGATAATGAGGAATTAAGTAA
Organism: Sphecodes monilicornis; assembly: GCA_913789915.3. NCBI lineage: Eukaryota > Metazoa > Arthropoda > Insecta > Hymenoptera > Halictidae > Sphecodes > Sphecodes monilicornis. The sequence goes on along the minus strand of OU565295.1, from coordinate 1,644,819 downwards.
AAGTTCTATGGGGACTTGGCAAGAGGGCGCGCTGTGTGAATGTTGGGTAATGTATGAGGAAAGAATTCATAGGGAAATAAAGGTAATAGAAGTAAATAATTAAGTATATTAAAAAATTGGATCTGGTGAAATATGAGGAGATCATGAAATTGATTTACAAAAGGGATGAACTCTTGAAACGTTGTGTTAAACCAAATAAGCAAATCTTGATTGATATCAGTTTTGCATTATACTATTCACTTAACAGATTTTGAGGCTCCCTTATACAGGATTACTTGAACGCAATGTAGAGTGGACCTGTACGATTTTTTAGGCATTTCGATAATTTTACTGAAAAGTGTTTCTAACAATAGTTAGCGTTTCGCTCGCTCACTACTGACTTTCATCTTTCCACTATTTTTTTGTTATTTCTACTTGCACACACATGCTCATAAACACTTAGCAAAATCATTACTATGTAGAAGATGTAAAATTCCAAAAATTTCTATGGAGACTCCTTCTCCTAATTCCCTAAGCCCTAAGCACGTGCTTACTTTGCTTATTGGTTTAATCCAGCACTGATAAACTATAGATTGATTATTTACAATCTAAACCAGCTAGACTTCCTATCTTTAATTAGACTTTCAGTACCCGTTAATCGCTAGCAAAATAGTATACTTATCTCGAGGCAGGCAATCCTTAGCCAAATGAACGTTGTTCGTAGAATTCAGTTTGTAATTTTTTTACTCGGTGAAGCGAGGAGTATCGTTTTCATTTAATCCGAGAAAGGAATTAAACGATATGCAAAGTAATACTTAAAAAAACTTGTGAAGGAGCACGGAGATCCTCTTAATTATTTAACTGTTTAGAAACTTCGTAATGTGTTTCGTTCTTTTCTGCCTTGATTTCCGCGGGAATTTTCTCGCGGCCCGTGTTTCTCCGCATTTTGAAGACGGTCCGCCACGCCGGAGCCGGCACCGGAACCGGAGCCAGAGCCGTTTCGCGTTGTGCAGGTTTTTCTTAGTTTAAACGTTAGAGAGGCGTCGACCGCACCGTGGCACGAACACCGGCACGGCGCGGCGTCTACTTGACGAACACAGACCGGCAAGGTGCGTCGCGACGCCTCCGTCTTCCCTCGTGTCGCGGACTCACAATCAAAGGTGTGTCGGTCCCGTTTCTCGCGTGCGGGCAACAGTTGCATCGCGAAGTAACGAGTCTGGAGTTGAGCACTCGGACCGTCACTACAAAGTACACTCGAAACGACGAAAACACCTGGAACGTTGTTTCCTTCGCCATTTATGCCAACTCGCTCGTCTATTTACCTTAAACAACCCTTGTCCTTAGGTCCTCCGCTTTCCCGTACCCTCGCGACGAATACGCTTATAAAAATCATACGTCTCGCGTTCATCCTAATTCCGGATACGGTTTAACACACTGCACAGTGTGAAATTTTAACAATCTAACGGATCGTATATCTTACAGCTAACTTAACTTTATTTTTCTTTGTATTAAATGCTATTTTCTATAGAGTTAATCATTTTCAACATAATTTTACTGGTCTTTTGCGGATATTTCCCTATGTTATTTGCATTAACACTCCATGAAACAAATTATAACTGTCATCGCCACAGGCCAAATTAAGAGATCAAAAACAAATGATTTTTGTACGAGGGGATGAAAGGGAATGCAAGTCAACATTTTGCTTAACAAAATTTCTTTAATGTAAAAAATAACAAAATAGTATATAAAGGTCAAGTTGTGAAGGAAAACAGCGGACAAAATAATATTTTGAAACTGGAAGTTTATTCAGAATCAATAGTATCAAGTGATGTAGGTTGTTCTTTTAATAAATTCAAAACTTCCGGCTGAATTTCATTGTGGTTGGCTTTAGGAGCAGCTCGAAGACTTGTGATATATGGATCTGAGGTGATGAGTAAACGATAGCGTAAATCCGTATTTGCGTCTACCCTAGAGGCTATTAATCCTTTAAAGTACTATCCTTTTAGACAGTATCAGTGCGAAACGTTGGGAAAATAATTTTAAAAGGACATGGTTTACACCCGAATGCCTCAACAGCCAGATGTGTTTTGATGTTGATTAAAATAGCTTAGTAGTTTACCTTTAAAATTATTCTGGTGACAAAGTTCGACAAAACTAAAAAGCTATTTAAAATGTAAACTCAATTTTAATATTTCCTTTAAATGTTACCAATTATAGACTATTACTAATTATATTGTCAGAGGTACACAGTTTATAATCACATAAAAAAGCTGATAATACCAGATATTTACTGTGCAATAACGGAATATCTGTCAGTTACATGAAAGGGGAAGTTGAGTCATATCCAATTAGTCTGTGATAAGATTCGTTATCTCTGCATTAGAAAATAATTTGGTTCGTTATATTGCATCCTGCTTCCTGAAACTTTATTTTTCAAGGTGCCTTCTTTCCTTGAACAGTGTAGCTATCAAATATGAAATTAAAAGTAATTGGCATTTGTTGCGTTATATTGTACCCATCATAAATTTGTTCGGTTACGAATATGAATATGTTCCATTACATGTATAAATAAATTCATAGTCCCTTCTTCATTAATTAATTGATTACTCTTAAACAGTCAATTACAGCCTCGAAGATAATTGTCCTCAGGGTCTATGCATTTGATCAATTTTACAAGTAGTAAACAAATCTCTGATATAGGGGATAAAGGATTGGAATTTAAAATAAAATCACGATTATTAATTGATTGTGAGGGCCTCGAATGAATTTGTATACCTAATAATTTTAACGGTTTAGTTGTAACTCATTGCAAATGTAGATAACTGTGATTAAACAACTTATAATAAACAATTTTATAATTTTTTCATCTTTACACTCTACTTTGTTAATAAATGGGAAGATATTGAAAATAATCGAACGAATTTGTTTTAGGTCCTAATAAAAATGACAAAATTAAATTTATTTCGATTTTGCCCGATTTTTATCATGGCATATGGTTGGATTTTTATAATTTCAATAAACGTAGGATTAAATAAACATATAAAAGTGATCATTTGATCGATGATGCAGGTTAAGTGTTAAATTTTGTTTTCCAATTTGTAAATCTCGAATAACCGGAAGGATTAATGGATTATTAAAAAATGAATCGGTAATAAGAATTGAAATTTATGGGTGTCAGAGTTTATCTTTAAGAATGAAATGAGTTTTAAAATTCGTTTAACGTGGTTGTTTACGATTCACTGTTTGCGTTCCTTGAAAGTGTATATCTATGCAAACTTAACAAGTTGACAAGAAGCCTCACATTTTCATGAGGAATTCCCTCGATTTGGATTAGGTCACTATTGTAAAAATACGTTGTATAAAAAACAGAATTGTTAGTGCTGCTTAAATTTTTGATTGTTCAAATCGTATAGTTTAGTATTCGTGTATTTAAATTTCAACACCAAATTCGAGTTATAATAAAGTAGTCATATATTAGAATCGCAAGGATCCTAGGAAAAAATATTCGACCATTTTATGGAAATGTCATCTGTAACGTTTAACACTGCGACGAAAGTCGTGAGAACCGTTCTCTTGTAAAGTTGCCCCTTGATATCAAATTAACAGACTGGAAAAAATTCATATGATGGCAACATAAATAATCAGTTTTGTGATTCCTATTTTAAAAACGACAATCTACGGTACAATGAGAACATTGACATCGTTCACAGGTAATGAGACGATGTACGGTACATATTATGTATTTATTCAGTATAAAACTGGAAAACTGTGTCAAATTGACATGAGAGAGGTATGAAGATTGACAATCGTATTTCGCTAACTTTACACTCATCTGCTTACCTCAACATATAATAGAGCTTTGGTTTCATTTATCTCACACACCATTGTTCCTCCTTCCTTGGTATCAAAATAATGTCCACTGCGTACAATTCAGTCCATTAATACCTTACAAATTCAATGTACCAAATGTACAGTTACATTGCAAATTCAGTAAGTGTACTAAAGTGTCTCCGCGTGGTCTTTGCTAGTTTTGCATAATGCAACGCAGCAATAAGTATAGTAGTAGCTAACACAAATGATGGTTGATGGCTCAGAGGACCAAAAATTTTTAACTTTTGTAATTGTAATATTATACAAATCTACAAAAAATGATAGAACTTTAAATTCTAGTGCTAAGAATCCAAGTTTCAGAACACGGAGTTCACTCGTTCAAAAGTTATACCCGACTAAATTTGCTCGATTTTAAGCGGGTTTGTCAGGTTAGAACGCTGCTACATATAACCACAACTCACACTATTCATATAATCTGTGCATTGTAGCTGTCATCCATAATTTGATCTAGTAATGGAAAAATCGGCTCGACTGCGTTTTGGAGAACTCCGTGTTCTTAACTTTTTTGAACTTTTTTTTATGTGATCCTGTAAATATCGATAAAGACATTCCGAAAATGTGTGTATGGTTGTTAGGAATTCACTGGTTTATAAGTTATACGCGTGTAAAGATGAGCAGTTTTAAGCGTTTTTGACAGGTTAGAGCGTCGCCATATTGGATATTCGTTGAGTGGTACAGGTAAGTAGGTCTGTTCGGCGCATGCGCTGTATAGATCGTGATTGTTCAGCGCATGTGCTAGATAGTATGGTATATTTGCGGGATCGGCTAAATAGTAATGAGCGTATGCGCTAGATGGCAATTCAGTGGTCACACATACTTTGTGAACATAAGCAATTTCAAGTGTTTTTCACAAATTAATTATTAATAAGTTTATTGTTGATTTTTAAATGGTTAGATCAAGTATTAGAAATTTTAATTTTAGAGACATGCCAAGTTTAAAAAATGTCGTACTTATCGGTGCGAAATGAAAATTTATAACAACAATCATGGAATCGGTCGTTTTCGGTGTCCAGTAATTAAAGTATACAGAATCACATACAGGATTTCAAAAAGAAGGTACAGTCCAAGATAGTTTGGGGTTAAGGTCGTCGTGGGAGCGGAGAAGGCCGGCCCGACCATGGTATAATGTTTCGCATTTTGATTTACTAAATGTGTTATTATGTATTATTATGTAATAGAATGAATTGTGGTTAGGTCGTGGAGGGGGCGAAGAGGGCCGGCCGTCAGGAAAATCCAAGAGGGAAAATTCAATAGAGTATTAGCAATAGCTTTCTGTGAATATATCGAAAACTAAAAGCGACTCCCCTATATTGAAAAAGGAAAAAGTTGTTCAAAATGTGTTGCTGCATAACATATTTAAATTTCGTCAAAATCGGAGTATAATGGCCCTTTCGCAATAATTACCAAGATATAAATTCCTATTGTATTGGAAGTGGCTTAAAACTTTTGCATAGTACTGTATTTTTAAATGATTTTACACGTACAATGCTCTCCAGTAATCTATCAGTCGTGCAGTCAGGACATTACCAGTTCGGTCCATCTTAGGATCCTCCTAATTGCCAATAATACGGAACGTGCCTGGACGAGAATATACAATCCGCGGAATAATTAAACAGCTACTCCATTGCATAATAGGAGTGGGTTATCGGGGCTAACGAAGCCGAGTGACCGTACCCGCGAGTCGAGATTGCCGATTAGAAGAAAAATTGCGGTACACGCCCTTCGATCGCGTGTCATTGCGAAAGGCACAAGCGTGACCGTGCAATCGGGATATTCGTTCCGATTGATGATTTCTCGTGACCCTCCCCGTATATCTCGGCCGACACTTAAATGCAGATTAAATTAAAACGAGGAAGAATTCCTTTGAACCCCGAGAAATCGTGTGTATTCGAATCGTATGTAGGATAGAAGCCGGTAGCCTGATCGCATATGTATTATACGATTGATCGATTCCTCTCTATGGCGAAACGTGTCAGTGATAGATTGCCAATTACGTTCGAAGATTGTAATTCGTAATACTCAAAGGAATAGCTTTTTATCCGACAGCATATATGTACCAGTAATGTAACATCCTTTGTGATAGTTTGTCAAAAGCCTGATATCGGTCAACCGATCGCATAGCTTTTTGATTTTGTTATTGTTTGGTGTTTTTCCACTATATGAATTATTAAAAGGACTGACACTTATTTCTTTACACTCAAGATTTCTTGAATTCAGAAGCAAAATGTAAAATTTAGTCATTTCTGCCGTAATTTAGCATCATACTGCTTATATAGGTATCATCTGTAATTAAAAAACTTCCAGAAACGATCTACTTTTATTTTTTACCCTAATTTTAACAACTATTGAGGACATTTCGAAAGGACATTTCAAAATGAAATGGTAAACAAAATCGAATTAAAAGTTTTACACATTTTTAAATTTTCAGCATCAATATTATCAATTTTTATTTTTATGCAACGTTTAATGCAATTTCACATTATATTTTGGCACAGCTGATGCTAGGTCGCTTTTGACTCGTTTTTAATGACTGCTTATGTATCTACAGGTGAATCGTAGATTTTATATCGTGTTATTTGCTACATTCTTCCGACCGTGAATAAAAACGAATTATGTCATTTTTCCATCATCTGGACATAAAAAAAAACTTCAGCAGTAAGTGGTTCCCAAATATTGTTGTTAGTTAAACACCATTTGAAAACATTCTTTTATTATTTTATTTTTATTCTTCTTATATTCAATATTTTTGTGAATATATCATCCGTATCCACTTTTATAATTAAGGGACTATGCTTATTTAGAATTGTCCAGAGATTTTAAATTTTAAGGATTGAGATCTGGGAAGAGGGGTGGGCACTCGAGCTTTTAAATTCCTTTTCCTCAAAAAATTGGATGCCACCTTTGAAGTTTGCTTGAGGTCGATGTTTTGCTAAAAGATACATGATTCCGAATCAATTCTATTATTCTTATTCATCTGTGTAATTAAGGATGCAAAAAGACAAATGTTAATAGGTATTATTACAATGCAAAGGACTTTAAACTTTCATTCATTCCGCCGCAAGTGTCGAACAGAATGGATTGTTAACGCATTATGTGAAAACAGACGAATAAGCAAAAAAAGTTCGATGTCTTATAGTGTGGCGAGGATATCCCAGATTAGATGAATCTTATCCATATTTGAAAAACTATCTGATGCTAAAGTGGCTAATACTCATATACAGAAATTACAATTTTGAACTTTCTTTTGCTCGCCGCTGTACGTGTGTACGTGCCAACACAGCAGATCGAGTGTACAAACACGGATCGTACATTCAGCAACAAAGCGGTCGAACGTTTCCATATCGTTATTCTTGTGTTTGTCGCTTTTCTTCTCGCCTCGCTACTTTTCGCCGGAATTAAGAAAGTTTCTGGGTGAAACTGTAAGGCGAAAGTTTCGCACACGGAAAAAGTTTGCCAACGGAGCCGTGATGACCATCGCTAGTTTCAGCCGAAGGGTTAAAGCCAGCTGTCGCACACCGGAGAAATTGAAAAATGCTGTGCGGCTTTTTACCACCAAATGGAAAAATCAGGCTGCGGCTTATGACATCTTTATTAGGCCGGCGATGATACCGCCACAGCACGGCGCCGTCAGCTGCGCCATCTTTCATGGCTAATTGTATCACGAGGGCGAGCTATCGCTAATTGGTATAGCGATTAAATGCAAATTTGTCAGACTCTTTTAGAGAACGGGGAGAGCAATTGATCGCTCGTACTCTTAACGATTAATTGCTTGTTTAATTTGTCTTCTTTTTAGTAAGTTAATGTCGAATTTTCCTTGAAAATTTTTCATCGTTTTCATCTTTCCTGTTTCAAATGATGAATGAAAACTTCATCTTTAATTGATGCATTCTAAAGATGTTACAATGAATACAATAGCGCGATAAAAAACATTCCATTTGGCGCCGCGCATTTCAATTAGTGTCCCTACTGCGTTGAAAAGTAATGTGGCTCCTTCTGCGGATAATCGATTATGTGAAACGTCAACATTTTCACTATAATGAATAATTTTGGATTCGATATTTTATGCAAAATGCGTAGTTAAAAAATGTAGAGGTCAATGTTTTCTTCTTTTCTTGACATTTAACCACCAAAAACTTTACAGAATTATGTGGCCGAAGTTCTTTCTTATTGTCTCTTTATTAAACCAAATGAGCGCCGTAGCGTGGTTTAAATACTTCACAAGGCAGGGGGGCGGGTACAAACGCAGGTCTTTGATAAATACTGTCCCCTTTATCCGTCTGGACTTTTCGTCTTATTAAAAATACGAATCTCCATTGTGTAATCTACAGAAGTTCGTTCAGAGAATCGTTTCCCCGTCAGTTCAATCAGATTTTAAAACACGCGTAAGAATAAATTGAACTGAAATTACCCGCGGGACTAATAATGGGAGGAACATGAATATTAATACCGTCGGAGCACCGTGGAAACTTTTAGTCTGACTTGAGAACGCCAACTGTCTGTAAATGGTGAAAAATAAACGAAGGGTAAAAGAGTTCTTGTTCGCGAGGGATGATGGGGGATGTCGGTCGTTCATCAGAAGTTGTCGAGTGTGTAAAAACTAGAGGACCACCTACTTCACGTGTATTTAAATACGCGTGCATTAACTTATTAGTATTTCAACTTCATCATACTTTAATAAATACTAAATGTTCAAGTACATTTCACCGTATAATTTACGAAAACAAAATAGAGTTTCATATATTTCCAGGTTGTGCTTGACAATAAACATAAATAAAGCTATATTTTGCTTGCACATATTGCTTTGGGTACTTTTCAATTTGAGGGTATTTGTTAAATTTTGAATTTTTTCAGGAACGTAATAAGGCAACATAAAATATGGTTTTACAATATATTTTAAAAACAATTTAATGCAGCAACATATTTCCATGCAGCAAGCAGAAATTTGTCCTAAACATCTTTAAAAAGTACGAGAAGATTTTTTCATTAACCCAATATTAAAAATCAAACGAATTTTACGCTTCATTCAAAGAAGATATCTTGTTTCTGCTCATAACTACCACAGTCAATGTTCTACCTGTATGTTTCATATCATTCACTGAATATTCCTCGTTTTAATTTCCAGCTTCACGAATATAATTTACAAGCAATATTTTTTAACAGAAAATAGATTTACTCACTTTTCGAAACATACAACGATTTATAGGAATAAATTTCCATAATTGTTCAACAATTTTTTCTAAATCCTAGATACTTTTCTATTTTTATTGTTGCACACAATTCGATATTAACACCAATTCATAGCATTTTCATAGACATTACATTCATTAACTGAGCAAATCATTTTCTAGAAGTTTTAACTTTAATCTTGTTCTTATTATCATATGAAAATACATCATATGAAAGACAAAGAAATATGAACACGGGGATTGGGTTTTACGTCTACTCTACAGAGGAGGATTTCAGCAAAATTAAAGTTAAAATATTTCTTAAACTAATAATTTCTCGACGATGTATCGAGTAAATAAGAGATCACTACTTTCTTGTAGAGAATAAAGACCTGCAGTAACTAGTGCATAAAAAAATATGATACGGAATAGAATTTCAGAAAATTTTACTGCCGCATTATACAGTATTTTATCGACAAATGGGTCCGGTCAGGGACAATTACAGGCCAGGGATACTATTCTTTGACTTTTCCCGAACGTAGAAAAGGACAGCGATGATCATGAGGCGTCGGTCGCCGAGAAGTGTAACATAATACGGGTCCGGTATATCGGTGTGAGACCACTTCTAACCCAATGACAAAACTTCTTTATTTTTTGTTATTTTTTTATGGAACTTTCACAAACATATTCGTGGCATTTTTCTAATGAAAATGATAACAAATATAATATAATATTGATCTTTTTTTCTTTTGTAATGAACAATGAAAGTTTCGGACGCAACAAAAGACAACGTATAGAAAAGAAAGAGACGCGGGTGTCACGGATAGTCGCGGCCGCCGCACAGTGGTTCCGATCCAGAAATATGGGGACATTTTGCCAAAAAATCAACTATCTCGCATAGATGTCTGTTGAATATGTTTTGCTTTCTCAATTTCCAGCAATCTCGGAAATGAAAAAAGTAATAAACTGCAATAAAAATTGTTACTGTTATCGACAGTTAAAGTTGGATGTTTTGAAGATAGCATTTTTCATGGAAGAAATTGGTTCCTTTCTTTAACATGTCCTGACGACTCTTTTCAATATTTTTCCACCACTTTTTTTAAAATGAAAAGTATATCTTTAAATTACAAATTATCACTGACAATTAAGCATTACTGTTTGTTATTTAAAACAAATTTAATGCTGACTCCATTGGGGAAAATCCTAAAAATTCTTAGTAATTCACATGGAATATCTTTTGACTCTCGAATATTCCCAGAATTTTACAAAGTGGACTATTCTCAGCATATTTTCTTTTATATAATCCTGCAATAATCGGAATCACCTTCTTCCATTTTTACAAATTATCATTGTTTAAAGCTGCGCGCTTGGCTGTGCGTATAAGTGCTATGGGCGCATTCATCGTCGAGACTATGCTACACTAAAATTCCTTTGGCCACACGAAGTGAGGTTTTCAGGACATAGAGCGACATCATAGGGAATTCTTCAAAAGATACACACTTTCAAATGTTTATGCTATAATATATATAAACCTTCAACAATGGTATTCACTGCCATTCTGCATTCAGTTGATACAAAACCATACGAGAGTGAATCGTGCAACTGTTTGAGCGTTACATTGTAATTTGAATGCAATTATAAATAAATTCTATGCATAAAAGAGAAATGTTATCAGCAGAGAAAGCTCTTTGTACGTTTATAACAGCAGACCTGTCCAAATTTCAGTATACGTCCATTAGAAATGACGCTATACTGTACAAAACCAATCAATGGCCGTCGTATGCGGCATTATTAAAAGAAAAAAAAATTGTTATCCACCAAAGGAAGCTATAGATGTAACCGAAAAACATGCAAAAGTTGAGTTACAAAGTTTGCTAGATGACGCGGCTAAAAGAATTTTAAAAAGCGTAGGTGATTTACAAAATAAGTCAATTGTCTGAAGAGGCCTTAGAGAGGAGACATAAAGATTTTAAAAATTATAGAAGTAATAGAAGCCGAAAATTTTTACGCACTGCTACAAATGAAGATATATTTCATAGATTATTACTAACTTCTGATCCATATATATCTTCCTTGCGTATAAAGTCCAACAATAATAAACCTAAAACCCTGGACTCAGAGGCTGAGGAACTAATAATTAAATAAAAACTTTTAACAGAGAAGGTAAGAATAATTAATTTAATTCTGTGTCACATAATTCTCAACTGATCACGAATTCAACTTATTGTATTTATTATTGCTTATATTTTAATTTGTGCTTTATACAGTTACCATAGACTTTGTGAATTTTAAAAACTTACCTGGAGATTCTGGAAAATACAGAAACAAGTTTACTCAACTAGCGATTCGTTAAACAAGTAGAAGAGTATTATTAACTAATTAATTATTTTGGATCTGTTTATTTAAAAAAAAAAGCGCTAAAATTTGTTATACTTGTACACATATTTAAAAATTGCAAGAAAGGCTATTAAATAAACATAAAGTATATTACATTTTACAGTATTAAAAATGAATTCTTGTTAATATTCTTCACTCCAAATTTCACTTCGTTATCTTTAATAGTTTAAAAGTTATACCAAAATGTCCCCGTATTTCTCGTTCGGGACCACTGTGCGCCGGCACAGTTCAAAGGCTCGCGAGTCTTTGCGTCCGAAACTTTTATCGTTCCGTTACACAAGTAAATATTATCAGAATTATATCATATTTGGTATCATTAGAAAAATGCCACGAATATGTTGGTGAAAATTCCATAAAAAATAATAAAAAATAAAGAAGTTTTGTCATTGGGTTAATATTGTTCTCACCGACATACTTGACCCGTATTATGTTACACTTTACGACGACCGAGGCCTCTCGAGCTTTTGGGCCCTCACAGGGTATACTCCGCGGTAGTGGGATAGTTCTGGGACAATTATGGGCCAGACACTTGGGACATTTATCGATAAAATACTGTAATCCTCTTTTAAGGAAATAAACTTTACTGGGCCACCTTGTATAATTTTTATTATAGTTTTCGCTAGCTTGTCATGTCACACGGCATTCGTTATCGGAACAAAATCAATGAAGCTTACTTTCATCGATGAACGTAATTTCGGACATTGTTCCGACAGTCATTAAATATACGTTTATTTAAATTGAGATCTAGCGCATCGATCCTTTTTAAATGCTATTATACCAGTTATCAATTATTCAATAGAACAGTTTTTACTTCGTACCGTTATCTAGTCAATTACAGTTCTAAAAACTTGATATTCGGTGGAATACATGCTATTGCAATTATTTTTAATAATTAATTTTTAATTTTTAGCTGTGTTCTTTGGCAGAAATGAGCAAAACATTAGTAACGGAATCTATTCTCTACGCGTTCCATATTGAGCGTGTTCAATTAAGTGGATGAAATAATTGAGGATGCGGATTCCACGTCATCTCACATCCTCTTCATACGTAGAGATTATTGTATTTCTAACACGACTAGTTAACCGAAGCGCGTTACTTCGCTAATCCAGCAAATATTGAAAATTTACTCAAGTAAAGAATGAAAGCTACAGGTACAGCCGCGGACAATAGTTTAAGACGAAAAGGAAAAGAGAAAGTATTTATTTATTTTATATGAAAAACATGAACGGTGTATTTATATTTTCGTAGTAGCAGTCTAATAATTTGCGTATGTATTAATAACACAGGTTTACATTATGTTTCTGAATGTATTAGATATAATATACAAAATTTTAATTTTGGTTTAATATTTTGTTCAATATTTATTATTTATTATAACGAGCACATTTTCTCGGCACTGAATCTATTAATTCTTTACAATTACAACAGGAATGTTAATCCAAGCCGTTTCTATTACAGAGTAGACATCATTCAGATTTTTTTGGTTTATCATCTTTTACACTTTTCTCTGACATACTCGACAAGTTTTCAATGGGGTTTAGATCTGGTGACTGCGGTGACCGTATTAGCAGATTAATATTTTCTGATTGGAAACTATTTTTACAACTAGGCTGTATGTTTTAGACCATTGTCTTTTTTGAATATGTAGTGGCTCAGAATCGGCAAAACATGGCCAAAAATTGAATAAATACTCCAATTCTCTTCACTGATTATAAATCTGATATCAAAATTACAAAAAACAACATGGCCGATTTAATATGGCAGATGTATGACTCAAAACATTGTCGGATTGCCTTGAAAATTAGTGTTTCCATATTTTTAATTTTTAATTGATTATAATTATTAATTTTAACATCAGATGCATATCAAGCGACCCGACAAATATGGGAATACTATTTTTCAAGAAAATCCTTCAATTGTTTTAAATTTTTGAAATCAAATTCATAATCAGCAACCCGAAAACTCCCGAAGTATTAATTTTTAGCTACATTGTGTCCTTGTGTTTTGGCTATGTTTTGTCGATTTGGGTCGTTACCGACGCGTTGGCTATTTATTGTTGTAACTATTAAGATTGTAAGTATCACCAAGTAATTTTGATGCAGTCGTCTTAAGTAGCATCACTCATGACGACCGCTTTGTAATCGTCATTAAACAAAAAAAGACGGGAAAATAGGTTTTTCGGAAGAGACAATTTTCGATGTGTTTAAATGTGTATATACCCTTAAATGCTACACATACACATAGTTGAAAGAACGCTTTTTAAGGCTATATAGTTAACTTTGATAAAATTATTACCCATAAAAGAGTATGATGAGGCAAACAACATTAATTTTAGGAAAAATTTTTCAAACTACTGTCAAAAACAATGGGTTACTTATAGCAACTTGTGTTTGTGAGAAAACTTTTGGCCACGTTTTAGCGATAGAGTTTCCTCGAGGTATGATCAGATCGTTCGAAGTTTGATGAGGTTTGTACCTAGTGATGGGTTTGATACCAGTACTATCGGTAATACTTCATACAAAACCGAAACCAAAGTACTCGGTAGGAAGTATCGATACGTATCGAAATTTCAGGTGCTTGGTATAAAACTATCGATACAGATCTTTTTTCATTCGATAGCAATCCAATACTGTACCAAAATCAAAACGAAAACATGGATATGTGTTTTTATACGTACATGAATACCCGTTTGAAATCCACGCAAATATCGATACCTATTTGATGTCTATCTATACATCGATACAGTAGTGTATCGCATACAGTTAACGAAATTGTCGACACCAGTTTGATACCTATTTCATACCTAAAACAGCACCTAGTATTTACCACGAAAATATTAATACGCAATGAGTTGTTGTAGAGTATTATCAATTTATTATCGTGATGCAATATTAAAATATATTATTGTAAATATAAAAACATTGGATATACGTGGAAAAGTATATTGTTATATCATACAAATCTTTTGCTCGATCATATAAACTGTAGAACAGTTATGGCGGCTGTTGAATTATGAAAAGATGGAAAAAGGAGAAGGAAGCGTTTCGTCCTAGACCCGCTAGAGGACTCGTCAGTAAAAGGCTAACTAGCGAACCCGTGCCTTAGACGCGGGATCTCGTAAGCACAGTTTAGGGCGGTATATACAGGGTGTCCCACATAAATGGGAACACCTAAATATCTGTCGTAGTTACAGTCCTATCAGAAAACTTCAGAGGACAAACTGACACTATTGCAGGGGGGCAAATATAATGGTAAAATTTTAAAAAATTTTATGTCGTGTTTTTTAATGAATTTTCAAGGTCACCGATGTTTTTTTAAATGGAATAGTATATTTTTTTACGATAGCATGATAGACAATAAAAACTTAATTTAGTGGATACCACCTTTTTGACCTTGAAATGACCTTGAGCAAGAATAATCATGTTGGAGCGGATAAAATGTATAAGTTTAAAACTTACGTGTTTCAGCAAAGATTACGCGTTGTTTACGGCGGGTTGACCTTTACATATCATAATAAATGTTCGAAGTGTTGACCATCCTCATTTATGCAATATTGCAATCTTGCATTAAATGATCTGTAGGCATTGTCGATTTCCTGAGACGTAATTGAAGCACATGCTGCAGTAATTATTACGATTTTTAGAACTTACACTACCGGTATTTTTAAATTGTTTTACCACAACGGAAAATGCGTGTAACGAAGGACAAATACGATTCACAAATTTTTCACGATACAAATGTACTGCTTGCCTCAAAGATTGGTGGCTTTCCCCATAAGTGAAAACCATATCGATTCGTTCCTGTCCAGTATAACGCATTGTTATCACTTTCACGTTTCGAATTCGAATACTGCAGAAGGAACAACGTACTTATTCTAACCGATTAACCTTCTGTTAACGATCTCAATGATACATACTCTAACATAAACATACGCTGTTTATTATGAAAAATATTTCAAACATTTATTGTGGTTTGTAAAGGTCAACCCGACGTAAACAACGCGTAATCCCTGCTGAAACACGTAAATTTTAAACTTCCACATTTTATCCGCTCCAACATGATTATTCTTGTTCAAGGTCATTTCAAGGTCAAAAAGGTGGTATGCACTAAATTCAGCTTTTTATTGTCTATTATGCTATCGTAAATAAAATATACTATTCCATTTAAAAAAAACATCGGTGACCTTGAGATTTCATTAAAAAACACGACATAAAAAATTTTTTTCTTTACCATTATATTTGCCCCCTGCAATAGTGTCACTTTGTCCTCCGAAGTTTTCTGATAGGACTGTAACTACGACAGATATTTAGGTGTTCCCATTTATGTGGGACACCCTGTATACAAACAGAGGAAGATTCAGCTAGTAGCGGGAAAGGTGTTGTCGTAATGTCCCTCCGTTGACGAGCATAGGAAGTAGCCGCCACATTACCCCCTTGCCAGTGGTCAACGATACCTGGACTTTAGGTGCGAAAACGTTAAACCATATAATGCTGCGAAAATGACGTCAGAAGCGCATAGTAGGGAGAAGTCCGCGCTGTTGATCGGGCAGTAGTTGAGGCAAGTCAGTGACAGAGTAGTAGTAACCTTCCAGGCCTCCCGATGTTGTCCGTGGTTTGTTGATGTTGTCGTCTCCTCTGCTCAGAAGGTAGCGTTGTTCTTCGTTTGTCGGGGTCACCAATTATGGCGGCTGTTGAATTATGAAAACATGGAAAAAGGAGAAGGAAGCGTTTCGTGCTAGACCAGCTAGAGAACTCGTCAGTAAAAGGCTATCTAGCGGATCCGTGCCTGAGACGCGGGATGTCGTAGGGACAGTTTAGGATAGTATATATACAAACAGAGGAAGATTCAGGTATTGTCCGCGCAACGAGAGTTGGCACAAAATCTCGTCAGTGGGGTGCAGGGGGGAACGGCGAGTCCTCACTCTTGACGCAAGGCTGCGGATCCCACCACTGATCAGTGGATCTCACTCTTACGCTTACGTTTTGGCGGGAACGGTCGACATAGGCGCTCAGCGTTACCACCACCTTACTTCATGGTCACCACATCTCACTGTTACAGTCATACTCAATACGCTCGTTCGCTGTCTTCCTCAAGCGATTCGGCCAATCGCGGAACACGTGTAGCGTGTAGTGGGAGCATCACGTGGTAGCCACAAGTTTCTCTGTGCCAACTCTCGTTGCGCGGACTATAGTAGCGGGAATGTAGTTGTCGTAATGTCCCTCTGTTGACGAGCATAGGAAGTAGCCACGACACATCTATGGGCCTTGTTCACGTCCAGATGTCTCCGCCGCGAAATTTGTTTGTTTTAAGAATTTGTTCTAGTGGATATCAAACAAGTATCGATACTAGTTTTGATTTCGGTACGGTATTGGATTGGTATCGATTCAAGTATTTGAGAAACTTATAGAATAGTATCGATAACATCGATACGGTATCGGTCCCATCAGTATTTGTACCCTTTGGGAAACTCTGGGCTTATGGCACATCTGTTTACTATTGAGGGTTGGGGAGGTCAAGAAGTCAACGAAATTAGCAAACAATTAATATATATGGTCGAAAACATCCTCAAAGACAGCAGTCCTCAAGCGGGCTACAAATCCAGGCAGTAACGGCGTTAACAGTGATATTTCTATAGCACGAGAAGTATTGAAATTGTAATTGATCGTCTTAAACTTTAGTCCGGTACTGTATGTTTGTTATACGAAATAAACTATACACGGCAGACATTACGGTAGACATCAACGTAAAGCAAATCCAGAAAAACGAATGTATAATTCCTTAAACAAAGCGGTTTACCTATCTTTCTATCTCTGTTCTTCTCCCGTTTGGTCTTCCTTTGCTCCTGCCCGTGCCGCCCGCGACTGCGTGGACTTTTTAAATTAATTACTTTATGTAACGAATATGCATGAGGACGGAGCTTAGGCAAAAGTCTTTTAAAATTAGTTATGCATAACACCGATAATTTCAAACTTCATTTGTACTCAAGTTTCTACGGCGAAGCAATGGGCTACGAGTTGCGCGCATATTTCACGTTTTCCGCTGAATTTATTTGAGGCGGGGAGTATCGACCGATGGGAAATTGAAAAATGCAGATCGCTTTCCCTCAGCCTCGTGACGGGCAAGCAAATGCAGAGTGCCGGAGGTATCTTTGTTCATTGTACCAACGGTGTTTTGCATTGCGAATACGTAATGGTTTCAGCGAACGTTACGTGCTAGAACCGTGAATACTGTTGTGTCACGTAACAGGCACAAAAAAGGTGGAATATGTAATACCGTATTTTTAATTAAACGTAAACGGAAGACGCTGAATGATTGTCGTGTGGCTGCGCTTCCATCAAATCGTAATCAATCAATTAATACGAATTCTTGATATTTGCTCTGTCGTTCGCAGGCACATGGACTGTATCTTTTAACGTTTGCTGCAGATATTTGCACAAACAATGTTAGACTAAACAATATACATGGAGTTGGTAATCATACTTTACAACATTAAGATTTTCAACAACTTCTGAACATCATTTTATATTTTACTTCTTATTGTACGTATATTGTTCATTATCATCGTTGTACTGTACAATATTCAGGTACATTAAGATCTTTTTCAATCGTTCATGTATAATGACCATTATAATCACAATGGTTATAAATTTCCGCGTTTTGGTTCAGTTGTTTGTTTGCTATCGATGTACCTAAATAATCAACTTTGTTATCGAGTGGTAACATACCTCTTACGGCACATATAAATAAAAGAAAATTAAATTAAACACTGAAACTTCTGCATACACCTAATGTATTACATACTATGTGTATATTGAAAATATATTCTGGCTGAAATTGCTAATAACCAAAGATGCTGAAAGGATTCTTTAATTATAATAAAAAATTGAAATAAATAACAAAAAAATCACTGATAAAATAGTGGAATATATGATATGGTTTATTTATTGTGACATACAAACCATTAAAATTACTAGGATGTCTTACTAATTCGAATAATCAAGTTTACCAATAAATATTTGATGTACAAATTAATTTGTAACACATTCCTTTTAAATTTGTTGGTTATTCACAAACAACTAAAATATATTCTTCTCTCCAAAATAATCTCCACCATTTTCATTGTATTCACTACATCTTACAAGTAAGAAATGAATATCCAATGTTGTGGGGAAAAGATTTGAATTTAAATTTACAATTGACTAATTGTAGAGAGATCCATGAATTAATTTGTACACCTAATAAGTTACTATTTTTCGAACACAATTAAAATTTTGAATACCTTCTCAATCATTCACTTGTGGAAGCAATGTAAAACGTTATTAAATCTCCCTGAAAGCGAATGTTAATATTGCTTAAAATATTTTATTAGTACATCTAATATACGTCACACTCACTGTAAACAGTATAGTAGAGTAATTCGCAAAGCCTGGTGTACCTGCACATTTGAATAAGAACAGCTTCAGTGTTAATTGCACTCTATATTTTATTATGTTTCGCATATTCGTATTGCATATGCATTCGTAAACATCCACAGACTAGTGGTTAGGGGTAGATGTACGTGCCCGAGAAACGCGTTAAAACTACACTGTGTTCAACATGTAAGCAAGACAGAGAGTTCACCTATTGCCGGACGGCGCCTAATTCCGTACAGTAGTCATATCTCTAACATTTAAAATTTTTACGAGTTGTTGTATCGTGTAAGCTGTAGAAGAACAAAAACAAATAGCGATCATGTTTTATCACGTTCCTGTTGTGTGTGCACAGCTAAGAAGATCAGTTGATTGTTTCGGCTGACAAGAATCCGGTGCATCGTACAAATTATAAACTGTTATACATACAGGGTGTCCCGCAACTCATGGTCAACCGATTAAGGTAATTCTACATGTACAAAACGGGCGAAAAGAAAGAATAAAATTTTTTCATTTGAAGCTTTGTTTTCGAGTAGATAAATCGAGTTTGAAAATTCAGCGAATACGCGTACCATTAGATTGGAATCGGCTGTTGCGTCTGATCATGACCAACCAATTCTACTCTGTGCATATGTATAATAATACACGCGAACCCGACGAACCTTTAAACTCGATTTTCTCGAAAACGATACTTCAAATGAAAAAATTTTATTCTGTCTTTTCGACTCATTTTTACATACAGAATCATCTTCTAATCGGTTGACCATGAGTCGCGGGACATCCTGTATATATAGGGTATTTCGTCTAAAACAGGACACCTAAATATCTCATCTACCTCTAAAAATACAAAAAATGTTTCCAACGTAATCTAAATGGTTTCAAAACACGACTCAGGTGGAAGAATCGTTTTTTATAAATTGTAATTTTTTAATCGTTTTTTCAAAGTCACTCGTGTTTTTCTACATATATACACACATTTTTTGTTGTTGTATGCTATAGCAAACATTATTGTGCATTTATCCATGTTTAATAGCACGGCCTTGAAATGACCGTGAACTCTAAAATTTGCTAATTAATGCAGAACTTACTTTCTTACGAACTTACGATTAAAAACTTACAATTTATAAAACATGATTCTTCCATCTGATTCGACTTTTGAAGCCATTTAGATTACGTTAGAAACATTTTTTGTATTTCCAGAGGTAGAGGAGATATTTAGGTGTCCTGTTTTAGACGAAACACCCTGTATTACTTTACGAACATACATACATACTGTGGCGTGCAAAAGTATCCGGACACCTTTTAAAAACAAATAACTTTTTGAAAATTAGTTCAAACGGCTTGAGTTTTTTTGTGATGCTCGAAGGATTAGTTTACTAGGTAACGTGTAAATAATTATTTAAAAAATTGCTAATGGTATAAATTGTGAAGAAAAAAGGGTCACGACTTTTGACTTTTTTATCTGTGCCTGTAATGAAAATTTAAAATATATCTTCTGTAGATCTTCATAGGCTACATACATGCGCAAAGTTTCATCGAAGTCGGTTAATGTTGCTATGAGCAGATGAGCTATGACCATTGCAAGATGAGAGCTTTAGAGTGAAAGTCCCAGATTTTCTGCATTTTCAGGGAATTTCGCCCTTATGTGATCAGCTTTAAATGTTCGTAGCTCATAACAACTTTAACCGAGTTCGATGAAACTTTGTACATATCCATAACTTACCTAGTACGACAAAAGGCGTCTTTCAAATTTTCATTACAGGTACAAATAAAAAAGTTAAAAATTGTGATCTTTATTTTCTTCGCCGCAATTCCGACCAATAGCAATTTTTGGAGAAAATTATTTACACGCTACCTAGTAAACTAATCCTTCTGACATCTCAAAAAAACTCAAGCCGTTTGAACTAATATTGAAAAAGTTATTCTTTTGCACGCCACTGTAGATCAATAACCGACTATATCCAGGCATGTCATCTTCTTTTGAATTTTTTCAAGCAATGCAATTTAAAGATTCAAAGTTATGTACTTAATGCGTTCTATTCTGCTGTACCTACACTACTAATGTATAACTGTAAGAAGTTATATTATCCAATTGTATATCAGACCTCATGTTAATCCTAACGTATAGTTTTATAACGTATAGCTTTTATATAAGCTTTCAATAAAAAAAAGAAAAAAATATAACCATGGACTTATAATATTATAAAACATTCGCCGGTAGGTAATATGTTAAGGTTTATTAGTAAAAAGTGAACGAGTAGAAAACGAGAGTAAACGTTGAGCTTGCGCCATCTCATACAAATTCTCGGAAAAGAATGAGAGAACAGTGACTGTGTGAAACGCGATGCACGATGCGACGTGACGTCCGATTTGTTTCTCGGTGGCGTATCGTAAACTGTGAAACTTGCGAAGTTGGTCGAAGTTCCAAGGATAATTAGACGGCGCTGGGCGTTGCATAAAAATTGAAATTTCATCCGCGAGACCATAACAGTTCTAATTATAATAGCCGGGGGCCGGTGTTCTCCTCCAGTCCTCGCATTCTCGAACACGGTCCCCGTCCCGTTTAACGAGAACGGAACGACGTACGTGACATTAAACGGACACAGAGGGCCGTTTTCCTTTTCCCGGATCGCTTGATTAACTGCTAATTCGTGCCCGGTGTACGCGAGTAGACGTGACCCGGTATATTCTTGTGTACACGCGGCAACCGCTTATAGGTTAATCCGCGGGTTCAAGCAAAGCCGCCACCGCCCGGAGAGAAATTGAAAAGACGGCTTTCTGGATCCCCTGTTTCCATCTTCCGGCGAAATTAAACTACGCTCTGCCAGCGAATGTGTGATCTCGACAAACATATTTCGCCATTGTGTGAAAGCTACCCCCGTATTTCGGATTTATTCGAAATTGTACTCGGCTGTCACACTATTCGTTGAGAAAAAGATATGCGTGAAATGGTCAGCTATTTGAAGCAATGGATATTTAAGAGTATACCTTTGACTAAAAAACACCAAAAATGCAAATAACGTGTTGTTAGATCTCAACTATGAGGATTAGTCAATAAGTTAAGTAATCATATTATATAGCATGATATAGAAATCATAGATCGTCGTACAATAAATGCAGTTGGTCCAAAAAGTATTTGAATACTAAATTTCCGATTCTGGAAAAATTCTGGAAAAATTCTAGATATTTAACCTATGGTACTGTCGTAAAAACCTATAGCACACAAATAAATTTAAACTCATTTTCAAGCTTAAAGCTCTTCCTTTGAAAGAACATGATCATTTTCTTCTACGTTATTTTCGCATAATGTAGCGAGTGGGAAACTGAAGACACATTTTTCCTAAAGAAATCCACCACGAATTAGAAGATTAAAGTCTCCCATTTGCAACGGTCCCTTTGTGTGGCGTTTTTAACATCATTATTTTTCCACCCGTTATATCGTCTAGACCTGTCTTCGGTAAAAATGAACGAATATTTTTGTGGGTCCATTACATGCTTAAGGTCGAAATTCGTCTCCCTTCGTGGTATTCTCCAGTAGATCGCAGATTTTTTGCTTTTATGTAAAAAATGAGTTGATACCTACAACTATTATTGAAAAACGTCAGGAGAATTTAACAATACTCTTACACTATTTTGAACTAATCAAAATTGTTAAAAGAAGAAATGCTTTATGCATCTCTAGCTTAGAATGATCTTCTGCACATAACAACCTTGTAATAGAATGAATTTGGAATTTAGAAAATCGAGCAGAAATTTATAATAAATCAACATTAATGGTGCTTCCATATGTATAGCTACCTACCCGGTAGTTCAAGCAATTTTTTGCGGAATTTATACATTTTTAGCAACTTGACCGGAATTCGGTATTCTGGAATGTTTAATAAAATTTTAATGGTTTTTAGTTTATTTAAAATTTTATAAAATGTTTAAAAGAATGAACTAATTTTCGTCTTATTTTAGTTTCTGTGACTTTAATCCAAAAACTTAATGTTTGCATAATATTAGCTCCTGAGAATTAATATTTGCATATATATTTGTAGACTTTGTATTATAAATAAAATTGTATATATACTGCCCTTTATATTAAGCATTATTCTGAATAATTATTAATAAATGTTGGAAAAATTTCAATTATCATATAAAAAAATACAAGTATTCTTATACTGAATCCGTGTTGTTGTAATTAAAAATAACCAAGTTATTGTTTTCTGGAATCAATGCTTTCAATTATTGGCCCTACGCCAAGCATGTGCCATATTTTGGGTATGTACGACACTATTTGCATCGATGAAATTCACGTTATGGTTTACAATTAAATAAGTATTTATATCCTTCATCATTTGCACAGCAAAGTTTAAAAACTAAAATTTGGCTATTGTATATATAGCCAACGTAATATTTTTTACGGAATCCATAGCCAAACTCAAATTAACTGTAGCTCATACTTAACCCAGACGTAATCTAGACCTTTGTGTTACCGTGAATTACCTTTTCCTTGATTTCCATAATTTTTTTCTAACCGCAGAACACATATCTCGATTTTTGCTAATAACTAATATTATAGGCCTCAACTAGGCCTGGGTTAGATAACTACGATGAAAGACTTTGAATAGAAAATACCTCGTTTACACCTTTTAAGATAACGTCGAGCAGCGATCACATTTGCAAGTAGAGTTACTCAAGACATTAACATTAACAATAAATTTCAATGTCATAAAAGTCAGTAATTCGTCCTTTAAAGTAAATAATTATCATAAAATTTTCATGATAATATTTATTTAATCCTCCACTGCTAAGATAATATTTCGAAGGCTGCATGGAGGCTTTTCAATCAATGATAATTGCATTATATTAATTACAAATAAAATTTGAATATCACTTGCCTTAACATACAATTTAATTTGGCTTGAATACCTTGTACTATAGAAAATGTGACAACTTTATTATTTAAACAGAGAAGATTGATAAATGCAGATCTTTCGATCCAACATTAATTTAACATGTTGATTGCCAAGTTACAAGATCGAAAAATTCCACAACACTATTATAGTCTATTATAATATGTATGTGACCTATGCTACGTAGCAGTCAGCGTGTTAAAAGAAGGTTGCAGAAAACATTACAAGGTGTCAGGTTTGTGATATTATGATAACTTCTTAGTCTTGCTGGATTTACTACCTCGCTACAGTGGTACAGTAACCCCGCGATCTAAGTCCAACGGAACATTGCGATCTATGTCCCTTGGCCTACTCCTTCCACTGCGGGGTATCCCCGGAAGGGCCGTGAAGCTCGAATTGCCGCCGAGCAATGTAAACATGCCGCATAATCGGATCCTGGGTCGGGTATATCGGTGTGAATCACTACTAATCCAATTACAAAACTTCTTTATTTTTTATTATTTTGTCATGGAACTTTCACCAACATATTCGTGGCATTTTTCTAATGAAAATGATACCAAATATGATATAATTTCGATGATATTTACTTCTGTAATGAACGATGGAAGCTTTTTATTGGCATTACACTGTACGGACACGCGGGCCTTTGAACTGTGCCGGCGGCCGCGACTCTTGTCGTCTCTTTCTTTTCTATACGCTGTCCTTCTTTACGTCCAAAATTTTCATCGTTTATTAGACAAGTAAATATCATCGGAATTATTTCATGTTTGGTATCATTTTCATTAGAATAATGCCACGAATATATTAGTAAAATTTCATTTAAAATAAGTAAACAATAAAGAAGTTTTATTATTGAACTAATATTACCTCATCAATAAGCTATTTTTTGTGCCTTCGGCCGCGCGGTCCGTTTTTGCATGCTGTCCTTTTCTACGTTCGACGCGGTCCAGTGATGCCAGAGACACCCAAAACTGGGTTGATTTTCCTCTCCTCCTTTTCCCCTTCCACTATCCCATTCCACTACCTGAGCACACTCCGACGTCCCCCACTAAGACCGTAGACGTCATCAGAGATGTGGTAAACTGTATTCCCCTCGATTTAACCGATCTCGCATCACTGACGCGGTCACAAAAGAATAGTGTCCCTTCTCGATCTAAGTCCCGGCAGAGAACCGAAAAAGGGCTCAGATCGCGGAGTTACTGTAGTAGCTTGTTTGTGTTAATTTTTGCCGATGGGGCTCCGCGTTTGACTGACACCCAATGTTTCTCACTGTAACTCACAACCTGCTCAGATACGAGATAGTCGAAGAAAAAGAATGGTGCTTCATTCCCGAAAATCCTTCTTCCTAATAGTCGTGTAGCGATAAGGTCTCCAAGCTGCAGCAGCAACTTTGATAGAAAGTTGTATAAGCTCTTACAAGAATATTTTACGTATACACTTTTCTCATCGTATCGGCCATCATTTATACTGAAGAGGTGGGAATAGCTCTCAAAGTTGAGGGGTGCGGAACATCTTCGAATATCATGTAAACTACTGAAGTTGTAAGAACTTTGCAAATGGCAAAAGTTACATCGAAATTGGCAGCTGTCACTTTGGTGTGTTTCCTTGTAAGCGCAACCCAGTGCCGTGCATAAATATTCAAAGACGTTTAAATATTCAAAAGTCAGAATATTGCGTTTAAAATATACAAGCATGTCGCATAGCAAGTTTATAAATTAACCTGCAATTAAGTACTATAGTTACAAACTTCTTTATAAAATCACATTTAAGCGGCGCTTGTAAACTTTTGTTTTGAAATAAATTTAGTTTATCGGGCAAAATAGTTTTAGTTCTTTGTAAGAAATACAGTTATTAACTGAAACAATAAATAGTATTGCATATAGATCGCCATAGGTTGAACTATTTACATCTGAAGCATGTTAGGAGGCTAAAGACTTAAGACATCGTAGTACATACAGACGTTGTTTTACTATCTAACTTATTTCATAGAATTTTAGTAGAAATAAGATCTGATAATTAGTATACAGGGTGGGGCACTATAAACAGGTCACCTGAATAAATCGCTTGCTTTTGAAGATAGAAGAAAATGCATCAGACCAAACTTACTTGATATCGAGACACACGTAATCTGATGTCATTAATTTTTTTATAGGTGGAGACGTCAGGGAGATATGAAGGTCAACTCTGTTTTTTTAAATAGAACGGTATGGTTTTTTCAAAGTTTCCGTGTTCAAGGTCGTCATTTTGAACACTTGAAGTAGCAGTGAATACGTAAATAACATGTTTCATGTAAATCGTCGTAGTGTTCGAAGAGTACTTTGAGACACTTTATTTTCTATTGCGTGACCTTGAGCGACCTTCATAATAGATCATTGTATTCTTCTTGAAACACACTATCAGAATGTAAATAAAAAAACCATACCGTTCCATTTAAAAAAACAGAGTTGGCCTTCATATCTCCTTGACGTCTCCACCTATAAAAAAATTAATGACATCAGATTACGAGCGCCTCGATATCAAGTATGTTTGATCTCATGCATTTTCTTCTATCTTCAAAAGCAAACATTGTATGATTATAGTGGGTGGACCACGAAGCGTGATCAGCTTAGATTAATCTGCTGTTGACGATTCGACCGGAAGTTCTTCTTCATCTATTCTACAGAAATAACAAAAAAATGTTATTTACCTTAATTGAATCGATACCCAAAATGATGTCCATTACCAGCAATACACTCGCGTAAACGGTTACGAAACGACAGCTTAGTTCTTTCTATGACGTCTGCATTGATGGTTAAGCATGCATCTGCACTAGGGTGGACCTTATTTTTTGACCAATGAATTTTTTTCACCTCACCCCTCACAATCGTTCCTTTAGGTGAGAAAAAAATTTGTGCAAACTTTGAGATCGATCGAATAAAATATATTCTGTAGAATATATTCGTTTTCAACTGTTCATATCTTATTTTACTTATACAGGATAATACATATATGTCCTACCATTAGTCAAAATATGCTACATTTTAATGTAGTTATTCAAATATCTCTGTTATTTGTGGTTATACGAAAATATGTCTGAGGAGAAAATTGCCCTGTTCAATAAGGTAAATATATATAATGGCAAAATAAAAACATATTTTGAAAATCATTTTCGAAATTTCAAGGTCATCGTTATTTTTATTTAAAACATATAATTTTTCCATATTCCAATTTAGAAAAAAAAGGCAAATCCAACGATATGCCATGTTCTATAGTTAAGGTGAATTTCGAAATTTTAAAAATTTTCAATTTAAATGCGACACGTGATCCTTTTATCCGATCGATCTCAAACTTTGCACAAATTTTTTTCTCACTTAAAGGAACAATCCTGGAGGATGAGATGTATTGGATCTGGATAAAGATTTTTCTCCAAGTATATAGCTTAGGTCCACCCTAATCTACACCCACCTGCAGTCTGCGTAGATCAGGAGCATCTGCATGTTTTCGTCGGTATTGTAAATCATCATAGAATGCAGTGTATGTGCACACGATCACGTAAATGTCATTAAATGTGTTTCGAGGTACAGAACGAAATTTTTACAAACAGTACGCAAGAGATCAAGTCAATAATGTCTAACACCAATCTGCCAACAACTCTGGAAAGTGTACAGCAGTGTGGGTTGCTATTCTTCTTTAATAGAATATTGACAAATTCTTCAAACTAAGAGTTTTCTTCAGTCTTTTCGGATTCAGAAAGAAATATTTGTTATGATGCTTGCCGAATTTGTCGTAGTATCTCTTTAATGATGGATGTAAACAAATTGTAGCTTTACCTATGTAAAACTGAAGGTGACCATGATAACTCTGGAAGAAAAGGGTTGACAAAAAATTTGGCACAGTTATCTTAAAGCTCACCTTGAACCGTGTTATTTTAGCTTAAAAAACTTCCGATCGAACCGCTAACAGCGGAATAATCTAAGCTGATCACACTTCGTGGCCCACCCTCTATAAATGTGAAAGACTTTACTAGACAGTTGTGAATGGAAACATTGTCATAAGATATTTGCACCTATTCGAATGTAAATTAAGGTGTGAAGTCTTCATTACTTGAATAGTTATGAGTGTTCCTACAAAAGCTTAAATACAGATCAGAATGAGAATAAATACTTTGCTTCGTGCTCGGCATTAAGTACGTTTTCCTGCAATTATAGTAGTGTAAGCAGTCCTATCGTGTGCATGAATCTTTGAGATTTATATTAGTTCTGTAGATTTTAAACGAGAGTCTACATTGCCAGTATTGTCGGAAAACAGCTGTAAATAAATTATGTGAGGTACTGTTTCATTCTGAGGTTGAGGACCTCTGATCATCTCAATTATTTAAACAGGACTGCTGTTGCCAGTATTATCGAAAACAGCTGTAAATAAATTATGTGAGGTACAGATTTATTCTGGGTTTGCGGACCTCTGATCATCTCAATTATTTAAACAAGACTGCTTTATCTAACAGAAGTTATTTTTTTTAACCAGAGTTTCAGTTTGTATATTCTGGCAATCCCATGTAAATGTAAATGTGAATTATCTAAAATTATTATCTAAAAACTCAGTTGCATACCTTTTCTTCCCATATTCAACAAGATTAAAATCATCCATCTGTTCAGTGGACTACAAATTACAGACCTATTTTCTAATGCTATATTAAAATACAAAGAACGTCGTATTACTTAAGTCAAGCTTCGTATTATTAGTTGTTTTCAAGAATGATAATAGAAAAACAAATTTTTAGTATAACAACAATCCTTACTGTACCTTATTTTTTAGAATATCTCATTTTAGATGATCACGATTATTAATACACGAGTCCATTTTCAAAATCTTTTCCTGTCTGTGATGAAGGAACTAATGCAAAAGAAACTGTTTCATTTTGGAAACAAATAATGCTTCGAAATTTTATTAAGACCTTTAAATCTCGCAAGTAGTACTACTTTTAGGTGAAAGGAACTTCGGAAATCTAATAATATTAAGTTGTTGTATATGAGATATCCGAGATTAAACCAGCACAACTGTTTTCTAAATAGAACTTATTGATCCAAACAAGACTGGGACACACAAACCTCACCCACTCATATTTAATTAGAAACCAGGATAAACCTAAATGTAATAGATGCTACACAATAAACACCATGGAACACATAGTTACGGCGCGCGTTATCTGTCATCAAGAAACAAGAAGATACAAAATTCCAGGAAACATCAAAGATGCCACCGACTCAAAGGAATCTTGCGAAAAACTAATAAAATTCTTAAAGTACACAAAATTATTCAACCGAATCTAAATTATAAATGACCACCTAATAGTAAGCTTGTCGTTGCTAATAACCCTTGTGAGGTTAACGCAACTTAAAAAGAAAAAAAAGGCACCATTATAATTGGCATATTCTGTCAATAAATTACAAATTTCTTGATTGTACAGTATTCTTTCCGTGTTGCAAAGGTCTATGTCGTGAATGTCGAAGTTTTCTCCCCACTACTGGAGGGACCCCTCTTGGAATCAGTCAAGCGGTAAACACGCTAGACGACCGAGCAAGCGAGGGGCCGAGTATCAGTAAGACTCATACTAATTAGGAGTGTGCAGACTGTCTTATGTATCGGACGTCCGAGTGTTCGGGTCGGGTCCTTCGAACTCGGGCGGTCTCGGCCCTGGCGTCCGTTACAAACGAACGCTCGGACAGTCCGAGACAGTCGGACGGTCCGAGACAGCCGGGCAGTTCGATACAATTGCGATTTCGGACCCAGACCAACAATTTCGACAGTTTAACCTCTTCGAGCAGTCCGACTAATGCAAGCAGCTCATCGTGTATACAAAATTTATATCATAATTGATTTTTAATATAAATTTAAATTTAATTAATTGTTTGTATAGTATTACCAAGCGTTTAGTACTATAAATAATGTAAATGCGTAAGAGAAACTAATTTCTATGCACAAAGAGAGAAACAAAAAGTTTTAAATATAGTTATATATTATATATTTTATTCGCATGTAAAAAAATTAACTCCTGCACATTTTCGGGCAACAATCTCGTACGAGTTGCAGTTACTATATATCCAGAGAGCGAAAACAATCGCTCTCTTGTTACCTGGGTTGCAGGTATTGCGAGATAATATTTTACAACTTTACTCAGTATTGGATATCTTGGTGCGTTATTCCTCCACCAATCTAAAATATTAATTTTGCGTGATAACACGCCTTCCGAAAAATAACTCTGTATTTCCTGATTGTTGCGTGTTTCAAAATTGGACGTTTCAATTTCCGGGTTGCCCAACGTCTTATTAAAAAAGTCTAGTGAACTAGATTTTTTACAAACAAAAAAATTACACCAAAAATCCAAAATCTTAATATAATCATTATAAATGAATAATTATTTATCCCAAATCCTATCGTAATAAATATTAACTTAATAAAATAATATAATTTAAATAATAATTTAACACTTCTCACTATTAACAAACAACAAATAAAATTTTTTAATAATCTTAAATTTTCTTCTTATTAAAAAAGTCTAGTAAACTATATTTTTTACTTCCATCTATAAGTAATACAATGGTAATTTCAATGAAAAAAAAATTTCAAATTATATTTTATTTTTTACAGATTACCAGACTTTTTTAATAAAACGTTGGGCAACGCGGAAATTGAAACGTGCAATTTTGATACGAAATCAAAAATCGAGAAATACAGAGCTATTTTTCGGAAGATGTATTATCACGAAAAATTAATATTTTAATTGCAAAATATTATCTGGCAACACCTATAACCCAGGTAACAAGTAAACGATTGTTTTCGCTCTCTGGAAATATAGTAACTGCAACTCGTACGAGATTGTTGCCTGAAACTGTGCAGGAGTTGTGTTTTTTACATGCGAATAAAATATACAATATATAACTATATTTAAAACTTTTTGTTTCTCTTTTTGTGCATAGAAATTAGTTTCCCTTACGCATTTACATTATTTATAGTACTAAACACTTGGTAATACTATACAAACAATTAATTAAATTTAAATTTATATTAAAAATCAATTATGATATAAATTTTGTATACACGATGAGCCGCATGCATTAGTCGGACTGCTTGAAGAGGTTAAACTGTCGAAATAGTTAGTCTGGGTCCGAAATCGCAATTGTATCGAACTGCCCGACTGTCTCGGACCGTGCGAGTGTCTCGTACCGTCCGAGCGTTCGTTTGTAACGGATGCCCACCCGAGTCCGATATCTCGAACGTCCGCACACCTCTAATACTAATGCAAGGAAAGCAAAAGATTGCAATTTTTCTAATTTTTTATTTTTTTTTAGATAAATCTCATACCATCGTATTCGTCTCATTTTTCTATTTCAAATGACCCCAAACACGCTATAGTTACGATCATAATTACTTGTGAAACGAACGATTA
The DNA here is from genome assembly GCA_913789915.3 of Sphecodes monilicornis. Taxonomy (NCBI): domain Eukaryota; kingdom Metazoa; phylum Arthropoda; class Insecta; order Hymenoptera; family Halictidae; genus Sphecodes; species Sphecodes monilicornis. Next base: position 1,613,654 of record OU565295.1, on the reverse strand, counting down.
AAGTTTCTAACTTGACATTCATGGTAAAGACACCAATTCTGTAAATGTGAAATCCGAAACTTTAACCATTTGCTACACAATTAATTTTGATCGTAAATTATATCGTGTTTGGTGTCTCTTTAATCAGAAAAAAGAGACGAATACGATTAGAAATGTCATTAACGAAAATCCAAAAATAAGGAATTCTGATTTCTTAATTTAAAGGACTGAGCTGGTACGAGTCCTTTGATGTTTGCCAAACGCCCGAACCTCAGTCTCTCTTCGTTTTTTGAACGCTGTCCTTCTTTATGTATGTAGTCCCTATTCAATGAATGTCACGCGTTAGACCCGAAGTTACGACTCTTACGGAGAGAATAATGTAGTATGGTAGAAATTGAATTTTTTGATAGATCATATTCATCATTTATAAGACTACTACCTCTGTATTTAAGTTTTTTCTAGTATCGATAAATAGTATGTCCATTTACCATCACATATTGATTAAAGATCACGTAATGCTATCGTAAATATGTTTACTTTTCCACTCTATACTTTTGCACTTTATACTTAAAATTATATATCTAGATAAAAACGGTACCTTAAACTCGTATATAATGATTGCATTGCGGATCTTCATGCAAAATAAAAATTTCCTGCGTTGCTTGCAAGAAACTGGAGCCAAATAGATATTTTATTTTGAATTCTAAAATCGAACATTCATATGCTCCAACTCAATAATAATTTTATTTTGAATTCTAAAATCGAACATTTCATATGCACCAACTCAATAATAATAATAGTAATAATAATAACAATAATCTGTCCACAGATTAAAGAGTTTGAGGTATTCTGAAGTACCACGCGTTGAAGTATTTATCAGTAAACAGTTACTTCTCGAGTGATTTCTGTCATTTTAAGCTGACGTTCGCGTGTTCAGAAATCATTTTCACAGAAGCACGTTTAATAACGTGACCGTTCGAAAACAAACTTTCTACTCGGATGGAATGATCGCACGAAATTGGAACAACAAGAAACAGAAGTAACGTTTTTTGGACCACCACGTATGAAATAATATGCATGATCGACAGTGTTCGTGGGAAGTGGGCGTAAAATTGTACAACGCTGCAGGAAGAAGCTACGAGCGCGTCTGTACATTTTAAATTCGAAATTATTTAATATCTTTTTACGCATGTTAACTCGGCGAGGATTGTTAATTTTCGCCCGCCGGTCGCAGAATATTCTGCGTTTCCAAATAAATTCTATGCGACTTCCAGAGTCGTCGGAAATTCTGCGGTGGACAATATTACGCCGGAAACCGGAGCTGTTTGTAAATGTGCCGAACAAAAATGTTCGCTCTGCGTCGCGTACAGTAGATATTGTTCTCGGTCTGCACGCGGTTTCGAGCGTGAAACTGACTGAAACAGTGGCCACGCGTTACCAACTTCGGGACAAAAGTGACCGGATTCTTTCTAACCTATTCTGCGAAATTTTTCAAGCTTTTTCTGTCGTAATTGTATTACACACTTCAAGAGTCTAATTTATGGTCCACAATTTTATTGAAAGTCGCTAGGGACGTGCAACATTCACCCTGATATCCTTCCGCGTGCGAGCAATACTCATTGAATGTGTTACTAAAACGAGTTGAATAAGACGGAAATGACATCTTGCAATATTTTAAATATTTATAGGAGCTATACAGGGTGTTTCGTCTAAAACAGGACACCTAAATATCTCCTCTACCTCTGAAAATACAAAAAATGTTTGTAACGTAATCTAAATGGTTTCAAAAGACGAATCAGATGGAAGAATCGTTTTTTATAAATTGTAATTTTTTAATCGTTTTTTCAAAGTCACTCGTGTTTTTTTACATATATATATACATTTTTTGTTGTTGCATGTTATAGCAAACATTATTGTGCATTCATCCATGTTTAATAGCACGACCTTGAAATGACCGCGAACTTTCAGATTTCAACGGTAACAGAAATTCGACCATGAACTTGAACTTGTAAATAATCACATTTATTACTGCAATAAATGTTCGAAATGATGTCCTTCCGTTGTGATACATTTCGTGAGGAGAAAAACGACAGATTGTACAGCTCTTTCGAAAACCCCATTGAGAAAAGTGTACGCGGTCTTCAAAGTCTCTCCCATGGAGCTCTTGGTGAAGAGATAAATGGAAAGGATGAAATTTTTGTGAATGAAGAATCCGGAATATGCTTGTCACACTAATACCGGTTTCACGTCCAAGTTGCCTTATACTAACATGCGAGTTTTGATTGACTTCAGCGATGATATTGTTCACATTTGCTTCATGAGTAACAGTCTTACGTCTCACACGAATGTTTCTGTTGACACTGTCAGTCTCACAAAATGTTTTAACAATACTTGAGTATGCAGAACGTGATGGACAAGAACGTTCTGGAAATTCGTCTTTGTAAATTCGTATTGCTTCTCTTAGACACTCTCGAGCTTCACCGTAAATTAAAACCATTTTAACTTTCTCCTGTTCTGAATAACGCATTATGGATCGCTTGTCGATACACTGAGAAATCTAGCAGTAAGCAAACTCTTATATACATATCTCTCTCACTCTCTATGTACACGGAGGAATGATACAATGTGTTTATTTACAAATTCAAGTTCATGGTCGAATTTCTGTTACCGTTGAAATCTGAAATGTCGCTGAAAGTAAGTTCTGCATTAATTAGCAAATTTTAGAGTTCACGGTCATTCAAGGTCGTGCTATTAAACGGATGAATGCACAATAATGTTTGCTATAGCATACAACAACAAAAAATGTGTGTGTATATATGTAAAAAAACACAAGCGACCTTGAAAAAGCGATTAAAAAATTACAATTTATAAAAAACGATTCTTCCATCTGATTCGTCTTTTGAAACCATTTAGATTACTTTACAAACATCTTTTGTATTTTCAGAGGTAGAGGAGATATTGAGGTGTCCTGTTTTAGACGAAACACCCTGTATAGACATTATTTCATTTCTTAATGACTTTATAAAGTTACAAAAAATACAACATTATTTTCAAAATCTTTAAATGTTTTTACTGTTCTGTATTCGATTTACTCACTTTGCTTAACCATCTTTTAAAACATATTTTTGAAGATACTTCCTGTAGACACGTTAATCTTCAAGCTAATCTGGCATTGCCCCTAATTCAGCAGCTGTTCATTTTACTAATTCGCCAGAAACTCAATAATCGAATAACGATTTTAATACTCTTGGTCAAAATAGACCCTGACTCCGCTATCGGGGGGTTAATATTGTGAACCATCAACTCTTAACCAGCTAACTGTGTAGCTCGACTTTGTATGTGGCTATTTAAAATTTTTGAAAACTTTATTTATCACATATTGAGCTCTCGTCAATTTCTTTGTTTCGTTTCTTTACTTCGTCTTTGACTCGAAAAATTCTAAAATGTCGACAAATTAATAATGCGCTTTAATTTTCACTACAAATTTTAACATATGTAGCAAGCAATTCATTTTATTCCATGACGAGTATACTCGGCAAAAACAGCTAACTGGATAAAAGTTATTATTGATGATAATTTTGTTTTAACACTATTAAGTAATGAAACGGCTGATGACTAAACTGTGGATCTTTCTGCAAAATAAAAAAGTTTTGCATCAGTTGCAAGAAACAAGAGTCATTTAGGAACTTACATATTTCTTCATTTAATAATTTTAGTCTATCGATAGTCATATATACAAACGCCAATTTTGTAAATCCCTCCACAGTTCCCAATTACAGCTACACATTTCTGACGTTTCTGTATGATTCTGCAGTTTACTAATGACACTAATTCTTCTAGATACTTATTATGTTCTTCAATAGTGCAACATTGTGCATAAAACAGGTTATTTTGTGCATATATTTTGTTATGAGACAAGTTATATTAACAAACAAGTTACAAATTAGTTTGTGGTAATGTTTCATGATAGCTACGGATTAAAGAATACATAATTATTAAATACGATTTCTATGAAACCGCTTCGTATTTTTTGGAATTTTTCTACGATTTTGTGCATCTTTGCCCAGGTTGCGAAACATTGATTTTTCAAAACTATTAAAGTCGCAGTGCTAATTTTCGTAAAATATGGCTATAAATGTTCGTGAAATATGAACATTAAAGTAAACTTTTGTGGAAGTAGATTTCACTTATTAAGTTATTGTTTAATTATTATAATGTAAATATTATTATACTATATTGTATAGACCAGAATTAGGAACAAATTTAATGCACCAAGTAGAAAGTTATGATAAAAATAAAGTAAAGATATCATTAACGTTTGTTATTATACATGTTTTAAAAATGTTCTTATGTTTTAAAAATGTGTAAATATGTACTAAGATTCGCAGTCCAGTTATAACGTTTTACTGAATGTAACGTATTCTTTTAAGAAATAAAGCAATACTGAAGAAGAATTATAAATTCTCTGAATATGATGTTATAATTTTCAGCAACGGCATGTATGAAATTAATTTAATTCTCTTTAAGGAAAATATAAAACTGTGTTCGCCACAAATACGTGACCCTTGTACAAATGGAGTATAAGTTTAGATTAATTATTATTTGAATTATGTTGCTTTCGGTGCACCACTGTGGGCCAATAAATCTTGGTCTCCTTTTCTCGTCGCTCTGCATATAAAAGACCAAGGACTCAGGACGAGAGAGATGAACGGAATAATTGAATCTCATTTTTATTCATTATAAATAGCAGGCTGATCCGTCAGCCAAGAAAGCCACCGTGAAAACTGACTTATTACCCACACCACTGAGCCCGAAAAAGGATTAAACTAAAGCCGTCCAGGACTCGGAACAAGAACTTTCAACTTCCAGTTTCACGCGAGGAAGCGAAAAAGGAACGAAAGAAAGAAGATATCTCTTCTTGTCGGTCGGTCGTTAGCTGAAGCTCGCTCTGCTGGATCGCGAGGGAAGCTCGAGTGGTCCGGTTGTCCTTTTCGCGGGCAGAAGTTCAAACAGAACCGCTAACTTTTTCGATCGGTGCGCCTAGCTCTCTCTCTCCCTCTCTCGGCATGGGGATCGTTACCCTTTCAAATACGGGAAACGTATTCGTACGATCTCAGAGTCGTCCGCGTCAAAGTAAAGTCGAAATCGGGAGGGAATGTTTGCAACGCGGGCCAGAAGAGGGTACATACGGGGGGAAAAAAAGTTTTTCGCTCACCGAACGTGACGACGGGAATCAGAGCGATGTCCTCGGCCGAATTTATCCATGGGTTAGCTCGTAAAACCGGCCGGAACCTCGAAAGTGTGAAATCGTATTACCCGATGAATATGCAGTGCGATTTTGCGGTCGAAAGTTTTCGGTTTGGTTGTAACTCGCCGCCGGTCGTCGTCGGTCGCTGGTAGCGTCGACGGAACCTGGAACCCGGAACCTAGAACCGGGTACCAGGATCTGCAGACGTATTCTAATTAGTACAAAAACCCGGGTCGGCGCGGCGTGCCGCTTGAGAATTGTCGGGAGCCAAGATCGAGCGTGTACACGTGCACATGCACATGCACATGCCCACTGAAGGAGAAAGACGGAACGTCCAGGGTTGTTCCTAAATCACACTCGACCGAAATCTGCGTTCGGCGGCTTAATTGGTTTTCTCCGCGCCCGGTACCCGCGAGAAAGCGCGGCAAGAAATCACCACGCGGACCCGGGAATTAATTAGGGATCGATTACGGATAACGTGTAAATCAAATTTAATTGGACAATTCCATTTGCAAATTGGGCAGTTTTCAATCCGCCTTTAGCGAACAGCGTCGTCTGCCGCGGAATAATTGGTCTTGAACCCGAAGGAGCCGACAGGTTCACGCTCTTCTGTCATCCGCACGACAGCTTTTTGATGTTCCCTTCTCTCCTTCTACTTGTTCCTCTCTTTCAGTTCGTGACCGTTGGATCCATTTTCCGCGATAAACTGAACGGGAAAATACATCATAAACGCCCGATCTTGTTTGAACGACTACTAAAATTTGGTCGAGTTATTTGATGGCGGAATTGTAGATTAGGCAATTTTAGTTGGTTTACTGGTTCGCAGGGAGGTCGTGGTGATCTGCGTACTTCACAAAATCATGAGATTCCTATTTTGCCATATATCTTCAGTCATATACATAGCATGCACAGTTCCTCATTGACAATTTTCACCAGTTCTTAGGAGCTGATTGTATTAAAAGTTTGCTTCTGTTCTTTTAAAGCACTATGTATGCGTACTACGTATAAACGTTTCTAAGAATTCTGATCAAAATATCTCCTAAAACAATCATTTTTTTTTATATAAACAACTCAATACTATTTTGTAGAGAATATTGAGCTGTATTAATTAGAACATTAAAAAATATACATTTATAAATATGTATATCTATATGTAACCTCTACAATTCCGCGTATGAAGAAATTATTTACACCAGATTGTGGCTCCCTTAAAACCATTCACTTCTTAACGAAACTATTTTTTTTTATAATAACTCTAACGGATGAAGGAGTTACGGATTAAGCGATTAACACACGATCTAGATTAATACTTTATCAAATGGCTAGGTGTAGACAGTGTATATGGATCGACTCGATGTGTCGTCTGACTCGGATGAATGACTATATGTTTTTTCGCTTACTTTCACTGGTATTTACACAAATTCTCGGAAGAAGGTTACGCCTTCACCGAAAACACGCGGGTGGAGCTTGCTCACCTAAAGACGTGAGTTTCCTTTTCCCTAAAACACCGCCCTATTTGGCGGGGAAATGGAACTCCCTGTCGCAGATTTAGGTGGTTCCAAGTTTTTGTACTTTTTTTAATTGCGCTGGCCGCGTGGCCGAGTAATCCCATAACGGTACACAATTTAACAATTAAAACCGGTCACCCTGTATAAATCTGGAATAGTTTCTGGATAAACTTACGAAAAGACCATACATCCAATTTTTTTTGTACTCTGGATTCTTACGTATTTTGACGTGCTGATTACGAATATGATAATGAAAATTGGCGCAAATGTTATTTTCATAGCGGAAACCACGAAAAAACCATAAAAATCATAGTTTTTCCATTTATTTGCGTAAATAATGGTAATTTTGAAAAATACTTCAAATAAAAGTTGTAGGTCTCATCGAAATACACATTTTACATCGTATTAATTTTTGTCATAAAGATAATACTTTCTGAGAAAAATGATAGGTAATTATTGACTTATACGGAGCCACACTTGATTTCAATGTCCTTTACATATGTTATCGAAGTATGAAAAATATCAACGTAGAATAGAACACACACACGCACACGGTGGGTTAGGCTTGGTTAGGTCTGGTATATTTTTCATACTTCGATAACATATGTAAAGGACATTTAAATCGAGAGTGGCTCCGTATAAGTCAATAATTACCTAACAGTTTTCTCAGAAAGTATTATCTTTATGACAAAAAAATCAATATGACAGAAAATGTGTATTTTGATGAGTTCTACAACTTTTATCTGAAGTATTTTTCAAAATTCCCATTATTTGCGGAAATAAATGGAAAAAACTATGATTTTTATGGTTTTTTCGTGGTTTCTGCTATGAAAATAACATTTGCGCTAATTTGCACTATCATATTCGAAATCAGCAAGTCAAATTTACGTATGAATCCAGAGTATAAAAGAATCGGAGGTATGGTCTTTTCGGAAGTACACCCTAGTTTAATAACCTGTTAACTGTTTTGTTTCATTTTAAGAACGTCCACTTGTGTGCTTAATTAATTTTAAGAAGCATTATTTTAGTACTTTCTTCATGCTACACCGCGCACTCTCTTAAATTTTATTCAATAGCAAATGCTATTTTGATTCCTACATAACGATTATACTCGTCGTTAGACAGAAAAATGTCATCTGTTCATAACGAGTATACTCAGCATCACCAGTTAACAGGTCAAAACAGCAAGTTAACAGTGGTTAAGTAGGAGAAAGCTTAGGAAACAATAAAATATGAATCAACAGATGATGGCGTTGTTTAAGAATGCTCGTGTTGTTTAACAATATAAAGAGTACCTATTGCGAAAGAAACTTTTGAGACAACTTAATGTTTGAATGGTTTGATAAAATTATGGGTGTTCTAACTCCAAATGTCAAACAGTATCCATAAATTGACTGTGAGCGTTGAAGTTGAATATTCACAATTTTTCAAATACAATAATTGGCTCTCTTGGTTATAAACACATATCTGTATTATACATACCGCTCAATGATAGCATTCAAAATTATCTAATAACATTTCATAATAAAAATTGTTCAATTTCTGATATACAAACTATGAAATTGTTAACAAAAGCATAAAGATATATAAAAAACTAAAATATATAATGTAAAATATCAAATAAACTAAAACTATTCATCATGTGTATGTATAGTTGACATAGAGCTACAAAACGCATTATTGATTAAAGTTTCATTACAGGCTGAGATAAAAAACGTGACAAAACTGACTCTTAATTTTTACTTCGCAATTCTGACCAATAACAAGTTGTTCAAAATTTTGTTTACCCGTTATTTAATAAGCTAGTGCTTCTAAGATGTCAAAAAAACTCAACTCGTTTGGATCAATTTTAGAATAGGTACTAGTTTTTGAATGGTGTTCACTTAAATTTGTCCACGATTGTATCCGATTAATACACACGGATCCATCTTTGAATGGTGGGTTTTGTGTTCATCTTAACCAAGAATTACAAATCCATCTAAATTACAGTTTCATCTAAATTCTAATTATTGAGTACCTAGTCCAAATTATTCGTTACTTATGTTATGTCCAATAAGAAGATCAACGTTGATCTGAAAGAAATGGGTTCAAAAATATGTAAAACAAGTTGAGGCGTTAGGATTTGAACGGATCTAGCCATGCTTAATATGAAATCATCAAAAGGATTCGTTTTGCGAGGGTTAACACGTTGACTGCCACACCAATGCCATTAAAAATCACACAAAATCGAAACAACTTATATTATTCGAAACTGTGGATCTTTATGCAAAATAAAAATGTCGTGCATCCATTCCAAAAAACAAGAACTGCATCCTTTATTTATGTATAAAAAGCTATAATGTTAAAATTATGTGCGCAATAACATGTTATATTGTCGACAGTGAAGATGTACTTTATAATAGCTAGACTGCGGATGAACCCCGTATTTTAAAATGACATCTCAGAGACGTCATTGATTTCGGACGCCAAACTTGATTACCTTTTTACTTTCCATCATAGTAATTCCATTCCTTGCCATCATTAATTGACATATGCATTAGCAACGTAATTATTTTACATTGATTTTGGATCAATACAAATTATTTTAGTTTCTATCGATGCATATTCAGAGCGTCAGCCGAAGTGATACACATAGATAATCTGAAATCTTCTTTTAATCTGAAATCTTGGAATTAACTTGTAGAGCAACGAGTTAAAAAGAATTTCTGCTTGGTTCCTGTTTCTTGGAATTGATGTAGAAACCTTGGTATTTTGTATAAAGATCCGTGGTCTAATACTAGCATTTGCTATTTCAAAAAATTAAACCATCAACATTTAGAAGACGCAATCATAGTTACTAATGTATATACCAATGAATATAAAGTGACTGCAATTCACAAGATAGACTTACTCAACCTGTCTTGAACAATTTTGCAAACCAAGCTCTAGACGTCGCGTGCTAGTGGAGTCACACTCTGAAAGTGGCTCTTGTTAGAGTAATCTGTGAGTGGGATTACGAATACTCTTGCCGGTGAAAGCCCTACTTCGGTAGAGTTGGTGTATATTATGACTCCCGGGTGCTCAGTAATGAAAATTGAGGAGTATCGAGGCATGAGGCCGCAGGAATCTCTGCGGACAGCTTCGTATTCGGAGGTCCTTTGGTCAAAGTCTCTTTGAGACAAGGCCCCTAGCTAGTCAGCCAACTTGAATGAAGAGGCGTTTGTGGCGTTGGGCTGGTCTAGACTATAGAACCTATAGAACCCAGGTGTGCAGGTATGAAAAAGTGGAAGTCGTAAAGTTGAAGAGCTGCTGAAACTGAGAGCACCAAGTAGCGTAGCACTGAAGATGTTCTTCGGCCAAAATCTCCTCGGGACAAGGTTTCCAGTGAGGCAACCAATGCAAAGGTTACTATAATATTCGTTCTGTCTTCATAAAATACCTCCTGTACGATAGAACATGAATTCATAATGCTGATGAATCTCTAGGTAAAATCATTAACAATGCGAATTTATATTTCATTGTGCAATAAGAGCTATGTCTGTTAAACCTCTCACTGTCCAATTTCTACGCTCTTTGAACAATCTGATCATCTCTACGAACTTCTCTCACACCACACCACTGTCCCCATTCTTTTATAGGTTTAGTTCTTTGCGTCACTGGCTGTCTAACTTGCAAACCTCGAAGAGAACTGTAGTCGCAAAAGCTCTACCTGCATAGTCGAGCAAATACCAGCGTTTGTTCTCAACCGATTCTCTTCTAATTTCTCTTTCGTTTCTCATTTATCTGCCTGTATTATTACACGCATTCAATTGAATGGCGAAAGATATGAATTAATTGCCGAAGTATCGATACACTTTAACATCGGGAATAAAATGTCGATATCAATATTTACTATTAAAGAATGAGAATTCGTAAGTAACTATTCGTTCACGTAAATTGATTATTTTAATAATATTTATTTAACTATAATATACTTAATGTAATCAATGAATTAAGTATACAATAAGCATAAAATTCAAAATGGCTGTTATTTCTTGCCTCCACTCAAGCAGATATTTAATACGTTGATCGCCCACTTCATAATCACAAAAATTACACCGATTAAAAGCAATTTATTTAACTAAACAAAAACTGAGACGTTTAGTTTTTTATATTAATTACTGTTTCGAACCTCTTCGATTTTGCAGATCATAAGCAAATTTTGTACACTCAATCTGCTAACGTAAAAATTAATTTTTAATTCTGCATAAATAATTCCATCACCCAGATATGGATGACATGGCGATCGAAGTGTCAATAAAACGAGTTCTCATGTGACAGTTTGGAAAAGAAATCGACCAATGGAAAACTTTATGGGAAGCTCGAGATTGGTTCGTTTCCCTTGTGATTACGTTACAGCTTACAGCAAATGCAATTATGGTATCGAAACTTAGATATTTATAGATTAAGTATCGATACTAGGATATATCATCACATTAAATATCGATATTTGGATTAAAAAGTTAACTTTTCAAAATATTTGAAAAAAGCAAGTATTATATATTCAACGTACTTGAATCAATTCTCATTAGACTGCGGCTTTTATGTAAAACAAAAATTGCGCAAATCAATTTTTTAATTATTAAGCATTTGAAGTCTCGTGCAAGACTTATTTCTGCTATACAAAAATATTTGTTATAGCGATATAGGTTATATATACATAACTTCGATTACGCAATAGTTCGATTAGACTTATACCTACTTTTTGGTCGTTGTTCTAAATTTTAAGTTTACAATTTTTTAAAAAGCTATTGTGGGGAACAGAAATTAAATGAAAATGCATTCCCCTTTTTCACAGATTGAATACATCGAAAACAATGTAACACTGTTTTTAAATTCTTTTAATGTCTTCACGATTTTGAATTTCTCGTAATTTGTTTTGGTCATAAATTTGTCATGAAATTATACTCTAAAAGTTTCAATATAATAATTTTTTTGCGCACATTTTCATCAAATTTACGGATAATTTAATTAACTTAACCTCATATAAGTAAGAAAACCAAAAATCTGCTTAGGTTAAAGACGAATGCAACTAACGAATATGTATACTCGTCATTCCTATTTTACAGCTTAAAGACTTTAAAAATTTTCAAAAAGTGTAACCAAATTCTAGTTTCAACGTTGTATTAACGTGATTAATAATTGTAACTAAGTCCAAATTATATTGTATGGATTCATAATTTATTGTAATATTTTTTCCAGCAATTAAATCGAGCAATCAAACCGTGGAAGTTGATTTAAAAATTTACACATTTTATTTCAATTTGATTCTTTAATTAACGCACCACTTTCTTCGAAACGTAAAGGATTCAAGAAATTCTAAAAAAAAAATAGAAACACCTGTTACAATTTTGAAATATAAATTTAAATTTGAACTTTTGTCTGAAGTCTTCTGGCTAGTGAGTAATATTTTATCAATTGATCGACATAGAACGGAGAAAAGAGAATGAGGGAGAATACTTCGAAAGTTAAGTAGAAAATTTGATTTATTTCCTATATTTTGCGATATACAACAGAATCGTGAAACTGATGGGGCAAAATTAGATTTCACGGTAGACAAAATTTCTGGGTCACAGATAGGTATCGGAATAAACTTTAAGTAATTTATTGAAACATTACTGAGAAGTTGCAGTATAGAAGGTTAAACCGGTGGGAAATAACAGTGATTAATACAGCAATATATTGAGATCGGGGGAAATGTGCAACGTATACAAGACACTGCGCAAAAGGAATACGATGGAAGTTGCAGTATTGAGAAAAAACTATTCATGCTGTTCTGAATTGTGTCTCCAATTGTTAATCTATTAAGACCTATCAACTCTAACGAGATTAGCACTATGTAAAAACGAAGAAGGAATGCTTTTCACTGGTTACTTCAGATTGTAAATCAGTCATTCGCTGTGATCACATGAAACAGTTCTATGGAAAGGTCAGCATCTTATTCAGCAATAATTACATGGCCAGTCACTCAACAGTGTAATTTATGCTTGGACTGCGAGTTTCGCGTGTTTATGGTATACTTAAACATATAAAATCTAATTACACTTCAATAAAAGATAATGAAGTGTTTACACCAGTTTTACATTACCAAATCTTTTCATCGGCTCGCATTGCGAATTTATTCTTGGCTGTATGTAAATTCTGGTTTCGTTACACATCTACTAAAACTAATGTACGAGAATTGATGTTTGCATAGAGATTTGTAGTCTATTTATAATTAAACGCTACTTTAAACAGCGTGTTTAGTGCGCTAGCACGTACAGTTTGCCATTTTCCATTTTACAACGTAGGAGTTCGGACCATGAGTTTCTGTTTTATTTAAGGGGCACATAGTCAGCGGTCGTGACAGATTGCAAACACGCATATGGGTACGGCTAGGCGTGTACGGCGAATATGAATAGAAGCGATTTCACGCGACTGTTAGAATAATTGTGAATATCATAGAATTTGTTCCAGGTGTATAATTTCAGTGGAAACATTGGAACATTTTATAAATCACTGATAGTGTAAAAAAACGGTTTGCTACGCAGAAGGGGATTACGTGATGTAAATACAGGTAACCCTCCTGTAATACGGTAGATAGGTTCCTAGAAAATGCCGTGTTGTGTAAAACCATGTTATATGAGACCCAGAGCCAGTACAAAAAGGGGGGGTTAGGTTCCGAAAACCCATTAAAAACAAACCTCCTTTCTTTAATTCCATATAAGCAACGTAATTCTTATTAAACATGTTTTTAAAGTGCATTGTAACATCGGAATAGAGTTATAAATGAGTAAATTATAATTTATTTATATATTTTCATGTAAAGGCAACTATATAGTTCATTATTTTAAGGTAATTTAGTTTTTAAATTTGTTAAACAAAAATCATGTTATCCGGTGCTGTAGGAGTACAGTGTTGTACAAAGGTTTTGGAAATTTTCTTATCGTGTTAGAGCGAAACAGTGTTATAGGTTGCAGTGCTATACGAGGGTTTCCGTAATTTATCCTACGGTGTTAGAGCGAAACCGTGTTATAGTATGCCGTGTTGTATGAGGGCTACCTGTAATTGTTTTTCGAAAAGTAAAATTGTAGAGATCTCAAGAGTAACTGAATTTTGGAATGTACTGCAGGGAAAACATTTATATGTTTACATAATTTTTAATAAAGAACGATATATTTTCTGATTTCTCTTTCTGTAACGATTTGAAAATTTCAAGTTATAACTTCAAGTTATAACTTCATTTAACAATTACATATGATCAAAATTATGTGGACACCTAGACACCCTTCGAAAACTAATAAGTTTTTTTTAAATTTTACTGAACGACTTGAGTTTCTCTGAACTGTTAGAAGGATTAGTTTACTACAAGAAAGTGAAGGCCGCGATTTTTAAATGTTTTATTTCGGCTCCTCACGAAAATTTAGAACACGTGTTTCGTAAACCTAAGTGAGTTATTTCACACAGTCTCGTCGAAATCAGTTAATGTTGCTATGGGCTATAAACATTTCAAGATGGGAGCTTAAGGGTGAAAGTCGTAGATTTTAAGCCTTGTGAGGCAATTTCACAAATCGAAAACTTTTATTTATTTCTTCGCAATTCCGACTAACAGCAATTTTTCAAAATTTTGTTTACCCGTTATTTTACATCTTTGAATGCTGCGACTTGTGTTCACCTTAACCAAGAATTACAAATCCATCTAAATTCTAATTCTTCACTAGCTAGTTGAAATTATTAGTTAATTATATTAGCTCCAATAAGAAAATCAACATTGATATCTAAAAGAAGTGGGTTCAAAAATATATAAAATAAGTTGAGGATTAAATTAATTATGCAAAATAAAAATGTCGTGCCTCGATTGCAAGAAACAAGAACTGCATAGACTTGTATTTCTTCTTTTAATTATTTCAATAAGTTACAATTAATATAATCGTATCAATAAAATCATCTGATATCTTTCCTATTTGGTTTTTCACCTACCTATTTTCAAACTGATTTTCAGGTTTATTTACAGAATTCATGTGGATTATATACGATCGGCGTGTCACCTAAAGTGTTAACACAAGTAATCATCGATCCACGTTATTAAACACTGAATAGTTAGTTAATTAACGAGGGCTGAAAACGTATTTATACCGGAACACCTGCTAACAATTCGACTTTCGGTGTAGCTCAGGCTAAGGAAAACCTTATTTTTCCGTGCGCTGCACCACGAAAACTAATAATACCAATTCGAGGGAAGGTATAGAGCAGTGTATAAATACTTTTTCCTGTCGCTGTGTGCAGGGGACGGTCCAGGAAGGCATGTTGGTTACGGGTAGAAAATACGATTTTAGATAATGCACCGTAACAAGATCATCTAGCTACCGCCGTTCTTTCAACGGAAAGAAGTAGCAGCTGATAAGATTTAGCTTCTGTAGCTGGGAGCCCCTACTACGACCATCCGAAATTATCAAAGGAGAGGAAATTTCTGGGTCGGCCATGAGAAGCCATAAAAAGATAGCGCGAACTACTCGATTACTTACGGGCATGGGAGCTGGACGAAGAAGGGGGTGTGTGGGTCTTGTGCGCAGCGTGTTCAAGGATTTCTACTCTAGAATATGCAGCTGCTGCTGCAGCTCCTCTTGTAAGACCCCACCACCCCTTCTTTCATGATTCCCAGACCCCCCTCTTTTACCTTGCGTCTCGTTGTTTCATATACTCACATACTGGATCTTTCTACGCTCGCCTCAAGCGATTGTCGGTTCGCGCAAGGAAATCCGGAATTTCCAGTCAGGGTGAGCAACGTTTGATTTTTGACCGAACACCTCGCTAAAAGAATTTTACAATTATGCTCGAAGTTATGTTCGTCGATGGCGAACGGAATGGCAGTCTCCGAACACGATGGCAGCTCGGTTATGCGAGCTTCTTGGGACACGTACACTGTGCACGCTATAATTAAAAATTGCTTGAACAGATTTCAAGAGACACCGCTTGACGAAAATTTTATTATCCTTCGTAAAATTATGTTTCGATAAACTGCGCATTCTCTATGCATTTATAGCCTAATGAGTTTTGAAACAAAAACAGGATTGGAATATTAACACTTGGCACACGGAACCATTTTAAGCCAAAAGCCAAACATTTCTTCCGACCTAGAATATTTTCATTTTAACGAAAATGATGCAATTTACCCATACAATACTTAAATGTTTGTTAATTTATTACCTACGAACAAATTTAATAATGTAAAAAATGTTTTGATTAATGGTAATTTTGAATGGCGTTTTACAGTGGCCATTCCAGTACTAAGGGTTGAAATTATTCATAAAGAAAATAAAGTTCTATTTTTCCCAGGTTATGTATGCAAATTGCAGAGTGCAATTTATAGTATAAACCTCCAGATTCTGCATATTATATATTTACCTACGTCCTTATTATTTGAAACAATTTATTGATTCTTACATTACAATTTTGGCATAATAATTGAATTCGTTATTGTTGCTTGAAACTGTTTATCGGATAAGTAAGCCTGTAATTTACTGAAATTTCTCTCTTCGAATGTCTGTTTTTCTTTAATTTTTTGTTAACATGCTATCTGATATAATGAATGGGAATTTCAAAAACTGCGCCCGATCTTCCCACACTGAAATTTCGTAATTAAATTATTCGTGTGCGCGAAATATCGAAGATTCTGCGGATAATTCTGGAATTATTTTACGTATCCTGCCGACGAATCTCGAGTCACGTATGACGTATATTTTTTCGGAGCACCCGAAATTCTTTTTAAATCACAAACAAGTTTAGTACATTTTTTGTACTCGTATAAATAACTCGTTTCTTCCAATATACCAATTTCTGCTGCTAGATTTTACGAATAACTGGAATGGTTCTGCGCACGCTAATTCCTGTGTCGAGCATGAGTTCAATTTTTTGAGTTTATCTTAAATGTTCTATCGAGGACAGCGAAATGCAACGTCATTCATTCAACTTGTACGCTTTAAATCATGTTTTAATTAAGAGTGGACACCGTAATAACATTATTTCTCGCTCAAGAATTAAGTGTTCAAGTATTTATTTCATTCGAGATTGCGTGCTTTCCTAGTTGCGGCGCGTGTATTTTTATTTAACGCATTCATTAGCACAGTGTGCATTCGGGAAAGAAATATTATTAATGCGTTCGTTATCGCCAGGATATTTTTTCCGTTGTTCGTGTAGGCCTTGCGTTGTTTTTCGACGTACTCGAATAATGCAATGAATACATTTTCAAAAGACGGTATAAACATTTTCTTTAAAATAATAGGAATTAATATGTTTGATAGAAGGGTTTGCGTAGTTTCGTCTTCAATTATGCCAATCTTTTTAGGCATAGCATAACTATGACAAAACTTCTGCTATCAGTATTTATGCATTGTCAACGGTACTATATTTACAGTTTATGTTTAGCTATATATATATATATATATATATATATATATATATATATATATATATATATATATATATACTAGCCAGCGTTTTTCTTGCAAACAATAAATATCAGAAAAAAATGATAGAGGATAAAGTAATACTGTTTTTGGTAAGTAACATAATGGCCTGTGTAATTTTCTTGTGTTTGCACTATTTTCTTAGAAATGAAGTTGACCTTCAATTTTTCAAATGAAATGTTATATATTTTTTTATATCATATGAAAGCGTGTGTCAAGACAAATTTATTCGTATACAATGCAATGACGTTCAAGGTCATACAAGGTCAGAAATGGCAGCAAAATTTTGAATATTTCGTAATATTTCGTAAAGATATTCACGATACACAACGCCAAGAAAGGTAAACGAGTTGTAAAGGAAACTAACGCAATCATGTGCATTAATATTTCGGCAACGTCAGAAGAAGCTAACAAGAATGTAATTAATAGAGCCGAAATATGTTGTCGTTCACAAGGAAGTTATATTGAACATTTACTATAGCCTCGTCAATAAAGTATATTTGTAAACGCATTAGTACGATATGTTCAAAATGTTTCTTCCATTTCTGACCTTGTATGAAGTCTTGAAGTCTTGAAGGTCATTGTGTCGTATACGAATGAATTTGTCTTGGCACACGCTTTCATATGGTATGAAAAAATATGTATATAGCATTCCATTTACAAAAATTGGAGGTCATCGACATTTTCATGAAAATAGTGCAAATACAAAAAAATTACATACGCCATTACGGTGCTTGCAAAAGACAGTATTACTTTTTCCTCTTTCATTTTTGTCTAACATTTAATATTTGCAAGAAAAACGCTGGCTAGTAATAGCGTGAACACTCCGTATATATGCGTGTGTGTGTGTATTATGGTTAAGCTTAATCACTAATCTGGATTATATTACAAAAACAATAAAAATGGGCCTATTAATATGAAACACTAATATGAAATGAATATTAAACAAGCAGAAAAGAATATACGGATCGTCTTACAAAATTAATTATCCTTTAGTTGTTTTTTCATAGATGTAGCTATTCATATACATATTACGAATTCTGTTTATTTAGTTTCGATTCATTTTAAAGATCTATCGTACACGTTCTTTTTAAATATATATTCACATCAAACTTATTGGATTTTATAATATCTTTTTGTAAAATTAGCGTTGCGACAATACATTAGTACCATTTATGTGTATTATCTAAAATTACTGTAAAATAAATTGTTAATACTGATAGCAATGATACCACGCCAGTGATTCGGAATAATAAGGCGAGCACTCACGCGAGCGTGGAATGCAGAGCAAACTGGAAGCGTTTTACTAAATTTTTAAGCTAGAATTTTTATTTCAATTTTTTTTAAAACTTCTGTTTATCTACATTCATCTGGGTCGCCTCCGAACTAATACGTAAACGAGTACTGTCTGCTAATTAAGGATCATCCTAAATTTCCTTCGAGTAAGAAATTTTCGAAATCTTGTTTTCGTAGTACGGGGGCGTGTTCGCACCGGCATTAGTTGAACCCGCGTACCGCATTCTAGAAATTAGATTTCAAAGTAATGGTCGTCTGATCTTGTTTGTTGCAGAGGTTGCAGTGGTCCAGCAGTGGGGCGCATCGCGAACTTTGTTACTTGAAGGGGCGTAGCGAGGACGAGTGTCAGAATTACGTGCGCGTATTCGGCAGACAAGGGCCTGATCGATTTCTCGTTTGTGGAACGAACGCGTACAAGCCGATGTGCAGGCAGTTCACCATCAAGGTAAGCACTTTAGATTCTTTTTAAACGGACCTGGCTGGGCTGCGCGAAGGCCGTTCCATAAGTAGTCTTTTGTTTCACGCCAAGTGGTTACAGTCGTTTCAACCCTCCGTTGGTGAGACTTGGGTCTATTTTGACCCAGCGTTACAAACGTTCCATCTAAATTTTAATTTTCCAGTAAAGGTCCATCAAAATCTGCCGCCTAGATATTAGAACTGTATAATGTTTACACGGCATGTCTTTTTAAATGACGTAAACCGTTTTGTCGTAGCAATATGCACTACAATTGTAACCACAGATCGGTATACATTTCACTAACGCATTTACATTACTTTAAACGTATTATGAATATGCTATATGTCACACAACTTGAAGAAAACATTCAGTTTTTGCCATCGAAATTCCGTCAACGTTTACTGCGTTTAATAAGATTTCACGAAATGCAGATTTCAATTGGCCTACAAAGTCATACGATTTAATACCATTTGATTTATTGTGGGGTTTTTTTAACAGTCGAGTCCATGCTAACAAGCCACATACAATTAATAACATAAACATCATTCCAGGTGCAAATAACTCCAGCAATTGCTATGAAATTGTCAAAAGCATTCGCGTTGCGATAATTAATACATATTTGGATATTGCCTTTGGCCCGTGGTTTGACCGTTTTAAATAGTGTTACGTGTACCAATTAGTAATTATTTTCTTTTTGTCGAACAATTTTAGCAAACCGAGAATATATATGCAAAATAATATACAAAAAAGTAATGCATAACTTGGTTTTTATAATTATTACTTCGCGTGTATTATGAGATTTTTCTATACTTTATGTCTCATCAACTGCAAGATTATTATTGATATTTTGAAAATTGTATTAAAAGTAATTACATTTGATTATACACTACGATATATTAGGTTATTAATTGAAGTGGTTTCGTTTCTGGTTTCCTGACCGTCAAGAATTTTGTATCTCCAAGAGGTTATCTGAAAATATGTAGAGATACGGAAAGTAAGTGGAGGTAAAAATTATTACATTTGTTAAATAAATTTAATATACTTGTACAATTTACGATCTCTCGCATAACTGATTATATCTACTTTCAGTATTGAATACCGTATTTTTTCATGGTGTATCTCACACCCACTGTACGACAGATAATTGATATTCTGAATATTATACAGGGTGTTTCGTCTAAAACGGGACACCTAAATATCTCCTCTACCTCTGAGAATACAAAAAATGTTTCTGACGTAATCTAAATGGTTTCAAAAGACGAATCAGATGGAAGAATCGTTTTTTATAAATTGTAATTTTTTAATCGTTTTTTCAAGGTCACTCGTGCTTTTTTACATATATACACACATTCTTTGTTGTATATTATAGCAAACATTATTGTGCATTCATCCATGTTTAATAGCACGACCTTGAAATGACCGTGAACGCTAAAATTTGCTAATTAATGCAGAACTTACTTTCAGCGACATTTCAGATTTCAACGGTAACAGAAATTCAACCATGAACTTGAACTTGTAAATAAACACATTGTATCATTCCTCTGTGTACATAGAGAGTAAGAAAGATATATATTTAAGAGTTTGCTCACTGCTAGATTTCTCAGTGTATCGACAAGCGATCCATAATGCGTTATTCGGAAGAGGAGAAAATTCAAATGGTTTTAATTTACGTCTAACAGAAGCAATACGAATTTACAAAGACGGATTTCCAGAACGTTCTTGTCCATCACGTTCTGCCTACTCAAGTATTGTTAAACCATTTTGTGAGACTGGTAGTGTCAACAGAAACATTCGTGTGAGACGTAAGACTGTTGCTCATGAAGCAAATGTGAACAATATCATCGCTAAAGTTAATCAAAACTCGCATGTTAGTATAAGGCAACTTGGTCGTGGAACCGGTATTAGTGTGACAAGCATATTCCGGATTTTTCATTCACAAAAATTTCATCCTTTCCATTTATCTCTTCACCAAGAGCTCCGTGGAAGAGACTTTGAAAACCGCGTACACTTTTCTCAATGGAGTTTTCGAAAGCGCTGTACAATCTGTCGTTTTTCGCCTCAGGAAATGTATCACAACGGAAGGACATCATTTCGAACATTTATTGCAGTAATAAATGTGATTATTTACAAGTTCAAGTTCATGGTCGAATTTCTGTTACCGTTGAAATCTGAAATGTCGCTAAAGTAAGTTCTGCATTTATTAGCAAATTTTAGGGTTCACGGTCATTTCAAGGTCATGCTATTAAACATAGATGAGTGCACATTAATGTTTGCTATAACATACAACAACAAAAAATGTATGTATGGATGTAAAAAAACACGAGTGACTTTGAAAAAACGATTAAAAAATTACAATTTATAAAAAACGATTCTTCCATCTGATTCGTTTTTTGAAACCATTTAGATTACGTCAGAAACATTTTTTGTATTTTCAGAGGTAGAGGAGATATTTAGGTGTCCCGTTTTAGACGAAACACCCTGTATATCGATTTTCTGCTATATTCTCAGATCAATAACCAGGGTAGCTGAGATATTAACAAGAAATTGATTTTATATATTTAGTATATGTGATGAGAAGTTAATAAAACATTTATAAGTGTTGTATTGCTATTATATAAACAAACTTAATCTCGTAGAGTGGGCTTCATCATATTGTGAAAATATATTAAACATATATAATGAACTTCATTTTTATCCATTCTAGTTCTTTTTATTTTTCTAAACATATATCTTGCTACACCTGATAATTTATTATGGTCATTGAACTATCGAAATATTTGGGACAAATCCATATTTTATTATGTTATTTGAATGATTTTCCATTCGTTATTGAAGTCAATCCTGCGACATGTCATTTGCATGAAAATAGCTGACAAGTGATCGAAAAATTTGATTGTTTTAAGATATTAAACGGGAATAGGTCTGGTCGTAACAAGTTTTTATTTTCACACATTTCTCATTGGATAAATTAAAAGATTTCAAAAAAGTCGTTAACTCTTTCTAAAAATTATGCACAAAAGAGGTGAAGTTTCACTGATATATTACAATTTTACGAGTCTTCTCAGTGACCAAATTACAAATATCATTAAAATTTTATATAAAAATATCTTATACGATTTTATTTTCCATTTAATAGTCAGAATATTTACCAGAATTATATGCGATGGTCTAATAACTTTGACGACCTTGAATATTTTCGTTATTTGCAATAATATGAAAAAATTATGTGCATACAAAGCTTGGATGGCATAGAGGGGGAAATATTGTGATATAAATATTTTTTATATGGGTGAAGGCGTTTCGGAGATTTCAAGGTCACCTTGATTTCTTTAAATGGCATGACCCACCTTGTGTATTGCGAATATCAGAGTATTATATTCTGCATAAAAATGTATTGATCTTCATACGTCCTAAGCCCAACAGTTCACGAGATATTATTGGAATAAGTAGGTGTTCGAACTGATGTCCATCAATGGTAATTATTGAGAAAGGCTCGCTATACTTCGATTTTGATGAAATTTAAATATGATATGCAGCAACACATTTTGAACAACTTTTTCCTTTTCCAATATAGGGGGGTCGCTTTTAGTTTTCTAGATATTCGCAAAAAACTATTGCTAATACTGTATTGAATTTTCTCTCTTGGATTTTCCTGACGGCTGGACCTCTTCGCTCTCTCCTCGACCTAACCACAACTCATTCTGTTCACATGATTTTTCCATTACTAGATTAAGCAAATAACAAAGATTATGCGAATAGAATGAGTTGTGATTAGATCGCGGAGGGGCGGAATTAAAACGTATATTAGCAAACCAAGTGTCCTTATAAACACTAATTTTGAAATTACATTGTGTTTTTATACGTCTTTTGTTTCGATTTCTAATGTAACTAGTATTATGGCATCTAAAAATTAAGTTTTCGCGATCAAGTAGCATATTTTCGTTGCACTTGATACAATTCATCGTGCCATGAATCACTTTACTGTTAACTAAAAAATCTATTATCTTTTCTTGATTGTTGCAGTTAAGTTGTTAAGTTATGACCGTGGCCGCGTTATCGGCGACCACAATTTCAAATCTAACCCAGACCTACTCCGATCACTTTTCGAGATGTTGAAATTTTTTTGCGAATATCTCGGAAAATAAAGCTGAGCAGCGGTAACATGTATAGGAAAAAGTTGTTCGGAATGATGACCTTGACAACATATTTCAACGTCATCAAAATCGGTGAGGAAGCCGCTAATGTAAATAATTACCGGGTAGGGTAGTCTTTCAAAATTGAGAACTCACTCTATATAGAGTCAAACCCTGTTTTTTCTCTCATCCCCACAATTTGTTTACAAAAAAAGTAAACAGGCGCCATACCGGAGCAGCCTTACGTTGCCACGGAGCTTGCAACGATACGGAAAATTCAATACAGTATTAGCAATAGTTTTTTGCGAATATCTCGAAAACCACAAGCGACCCTCCTATATTGGAAAAGGAAACAGTTGTTAAAAATATCGAAATCTGTAACATATTAAATTTCGTATAGTGACCCTTTCGCAATAAATACCTTTTCATATTATTACAAATAATAGAAATATTCAAGATGATCAACGTTATTGTGCCACTCTATCGATCAAACTATCAATTATGGGAAACAACTGCACAATACAGTTATAACGTTCCTACACGACCTGATATCTGAATTTTGTTGTCATAGTACATACCATTACCGTGTACCGATAGCATACGCTGGGTCTCAAATGTTAATCGGTTTACATTGGCAAGTTGCAGTTAGCAAAACAGGGTCACGTACTCGGGGTTCGAAAATCTTTTGCCGTCGCATGAGTACTTAATGAGCACACGTTTAACAAAGCAGCTGGGAATTTGACTTTGGGCTACTGTTTCGCTCATTTATTTAACAACCACGCGCCGTGCTGTGTGTGCACGTGCACGTCAGAGGAAAGGATGCCGTTTTAGGAACAATAATTGTTACAAAGGGCGAACTCAATGTACAACATTAGGAAACGTAGACTTTGTGGCTGATCTATCGCTCGATCCTAAATATTGACGAGACAAACAGAACGTGTATGTAATGCGATTAAACGGCAACGGTAATAAGCGAGTCCGTGTACGAGAACTGTAATCAGATTCTCGTCAGTTACATCTGATGCCATTGCAGATTATTTTATCGTTATTTGTGGACTGCGGATCTTTATACACAATAAAGATTTTCTCACGGTGTACCTTATATTATTGTAAATTTAGCAGTACACCGTTACCTCAAAGCTTAATAAAACATGAAACATACCCCAAAAAATCGGATATGAAGTTTTTTTATGTCGTCGCAAAGCAGAGGCTTGAATATTCAATTGATTGCATTTTTTAGGAGAAATATCTCTTCAGTTTTCCATCCGTTACATCCTCAAAAATTTTCTTAAGTAAAAACGAAGGAAAGCTTGTGAAAGTAGAGGTCTCAAGCTTTAAAATGAGATCAAGTTCATAGTTGTACTATTTTTTTTAACGAATTTATCACAGTTTTAATATCAAAAATTTGTTGTAAATCTTAAATTTAGTGATAAAATGCTCTTTGGATCGTCTGTAATTATATTTCTAGCTTTAATTAATTCATGATATGACGTAAAATTGTACAAAAATGAAATTGCAACTTTATGACCTGAAAGCAGAATGTTGGTAATGGTAATATTTCTGGGAATGTCCGTTCCGGTTCAGCTCATTTCCGGATAACATCACTCATTTGGTCGAGTAGCAGTAGTTAGACTGTGCGATGTATTAATCCCTCCCCCCCCCCCCCCCACCCCAAAGCGTGTCCAAGCCCAACCATTATATTCATAAATGTATGAGTTTGAATATAAATTTTAAACTGAAACCCGATTTTCTGTTCTTACATGTAACTCCCGCAAATGGGACCCGATAATCGTCGTAAAATCAACGGTCCCGAAGTACATGCTCTACTCTTCATAAAGGGTTCCCATAAGTTGTGAGTTTTATAACTTCTGGAACCGTTGTTACAGTCCCATAAGAGATTGCATTGGAAGACTATTTTCGTCAGGTGTTATCGTAGAGGAGCACAGGGAGCGAGAGGGTGCACAGCTGCGTTCTAAATTGAGTACTATTTTCAACAATTTCGTGATTGACTGACCACTCAAATTTTAGTGCAGTGGAGCCCAGTGATGCCAGAAATGTCAGCTTTTCGCGCATGCGTATTCGCGCGTGGCATCAGTGCTGTACTAATTTCAAATTTTTGGAAGTTCTTTAAGGTCCTGTTTTAAAAATAATGTTTTTCATTCAACATTCACATACTTTCTTTACCTAAAAAAGTTCGGATTATACAGGGTAATAAGGTGAAGTTTGGAAACAAGTAAACATAGATTTAACATAATATAAAATTTTATTTCATTTGGCAGAATCTGTAAAGAATACCAACTTTTATTGCAAGAGAAAAGAAAACTGCCAAAAACGTTTCCAGTATCAAAAATAACAAAAATATATTTTCTATTTATATAAATAAATAAAAAATGTCCGTTACCTTCAAGTTCGTCGAGGGCAGTGCTAGTCCCGTCACGCCACCGAGATGTTTCTTTTTTTTTGGCGCGTATAAGTTACTGAAATCCGCACGCGCCGCCGTACGCATTCGCAAAAAGCTGACGTTTCTGGCATCACTGAGTGAAGCATGACGAATGTCTTGAATGACTTCAATACATACTATTTAAACAAGCAGGCGATGATGTGGGTGGAGTGAGTTGGCGATCTGAATTCGGCGATCTCTATGCAAATTTAATTTTTTTAATATTATTTTCACTATTTGCATCAATTGGATGCAGTATAGAGATATACCAGATAATTGGTAACTGATGGTAAACCTGAAAACGGGATGATTCTACATAAAAATATAAGTAAAAAATGTAGAATCAAATTTTTTTCGTACGAGACTGTGTTTTTGAAAATAGAGAACACACGCTTCAGACTATTGCAATTCATGCAGACGTATTCGCCGAAATTTCAAACTCGATTTTCTCGAAAACAAAGCCTTATATGAAAAAATTTTATTCTACATTTTCGACTTATTCTTTTATGTAGACTCGACCCCTTTTCGGTTATGCAATCAGTTACTGATGACTCTGTATAATTGAGCGTAATCCACAATATTAAAACGGTTATGGTATATTAATAATTTAAACTGAATATCAAACAATTTTTAATTTCATTTTTAAATATTCTAAACTTGATTAAGTAACAAAAAAATAAGTATTAATTAAGAAAGAAATTTTATTCTTGTCAATTTGATATAGGTACTCCCGAGAAAAAGATTAAATGCTCCGTATTTACACAATGAAGAAATGAATATTTCCTAAGTGATTGTGTGCGCAGGACAACAATAGTCTTTATCCGCATGGCTTGTGACGGTAGATGATAATTTTAAAATAAAGAGACCTCCTTCCATTCTATTTGTAACTATGTAGGGCAAAACGGCGGGAGTCACATTTTTAAAGAACTGGAGGTTTTAATTCAGGTATAAAGGTGAATGTTACGGTATGATAGAAGGAAAGTACATTAAAAAGATTGATTCTTCTTGAAACAACAATATAGGTTGGTTCACACAAACTTAAGATGATTCGTAAACTATTATGATAAAATATGACACGAACTTTGCAGTTTATTAATGGAGACATACCTACATTAGAATAGGTTTTTTTCACTTGTAAAAAATAAAATGTTATTCAACGAATATCCGCACTTCATCTATTATTATATTTTATCGATTTACTATCGATATTATGTATGAATACT
This sequence comes from Sphecodes monilicornis, assembly GCA_913789915.3. Lineage (NCBI taxonomy): Eukaryota > Metazoa > Arthropoda > Insecta > Hymenoptera > Halictidae > Sphecodes > Sphecodes monilicornis. Next base: position 1,586,907 of record OU565295.1, on the reverse strand, counting down.
CAGGGGTTGAAAACAGTTATGATATCGACTCAGGTTCTTGAAATAGTTATGGAGAACCGAATAAGTCTCATAACTGTTACAAGGTATACCGGTTCTGACTTACATCGGTTACGGTTCCGGCTCTTCAGATCCGAAACTATATCGGTTCATAACTGTTATTGATTATACACATAAAATATTGATTATACACAAAGATGTTTCAGATGAAAGTTGTTCAGTACCGAGGGGGGCATCATGTGGTGGGACTTTTATTTTCTCCGGTTGACACTCCAAGGTGAGGTGAAGGTCAACTTTCTTTTTTTAAATGGAATGATATGTTTTTTTTATCTACAATCAAATAGTGCGTTTTAAGATGAGTTCAATTACCTATGACTCAAGGTCATTCAAGGTCAAACTTGCAAGAAAATGCAGAAAAAGTGTGATCGTTTTATTTGTACTTCAATTTAGTATGTGTTCAAAATGATTACCTGTTACTTCAATACACTTAACAATTCTTTGTTTAAATGATTCTCTAACATTGCTCAACATTTCAACATCTTATCTTAGCATAATCTTCGCATATTATAATGTGTATAATCAATATTTTTGGAGATATTCGTCTGTAACGCTTTATAATTTCCACCCTGTATATCGGTTCCGATTGACTGACCTAACCCAGAATCGAAAACTAAGAGTTAAGAACCGATATAATATCGGATCTGAAGAACCGGAACCGTAACCGATAAACGTCAGAACCGATATACCTTGTAACCGTTATGAGTAGACTGCGGATTTTTATGCAAACTAAAAACTGTTTGCCTTCATTGAAAGCCACAAGAATCAAATGAAAAGGTTGTTGTTCTTATAATTACATTATTAAGCTGAAACTAATATGCTGCGGTCCTTAAATCTTTTTAATATATCCACTTCTTTAAATTGTACGTATCAATTTTTGATAAATAACTGTTTGAAACAGTTCTATTTCACTAGTTCTGTAATATACGTAAAAAGTATAAAATGTTCTATGAACATAAATAAACGAAAGATTTTCAATGTTCTGTTTAAATACTGTAGGTAAAAATTATTTATTTACTGTAGTCCGTATTTTCCTTGAAAGAATGCAGGTATTACTTTGTATACATTTTGAACAGCCAACAATCTATGGTTATTTTCCTGTCAAGTTAGAATTACTACGTATAAAAACACCAAACTTAACAGCCGTCAATAGATACCTCAAAGTTTATTATTATTAGATAATGTATTATATGTACTTGTGAAAATGAATTCTTCAACTAAAATGGTTACATTTACACGCCTAATATCGTTAAAGTTAAAGAGATGTATTGCAGAAATTTAAGCATGTATTAAATGATGCTTTTTCTATTTAATTGTCAACTAAATCTTTTTAATGTGTGATTTAAAGGTTTCATAAACTTTTGTTACAAAATGAATAACATCAGAAATATTTATCCCTCATCCTCGTCTTATTAGTACGTTTCTAATGCCTTGTCAAGAAGTGTAATTTAAAATATTTATGTTAATTACACGTGTTACTGAATATAACGACCAACCTTATTAAGGTGAATTAAAAGCCTTAAGTGTTTATTTGCAGGTTTTAATACCATCAACGGGGCAACTGGTCGGTAGTAACAACGTGGTCACGAATAGGGCCATTTATCTTAATTATTATTATTAAGCTTCGTTGAAATTCATACGTGCGGCGTGGTCTTCGTGAATACCATATTTTTTCTCTTATTTTTAATTAAAACCATGCGGTCGCGCATCACAGATCACAGTGCATTTTCACTTTAATATTATTGGTTGCATCGAGTTCTCGTTCGACTGCACCCAAGTTATCCGTTAAGACCAAAGTCTCTTTGGATTTTCAAAAGAACTTTTGAAACACGGAACGGCCCCGAAGGAGCACAGAGAACGCTTTCGGAAAAAGCCTGCTTCAGCGTTGTAATACACCTTTCTGCTCGCGTTTAAGCCGGCGAATCGTTTCGCTCCCCTTTTTCTCTCTTTGTGCCTGGCTCTTCACGAGCTGCAGTTTCGCCGCTCCGAGGCACTATTTTTAATCAGGCATACAAAATAAAAGAAGAATGTTGATACGCCGATGGGCGTAACAACTTGTAGCTAAGTGTCTTGTGCCTGCCTTGCTTCCCTTTAAATCTATCGGACGTATCTGCGTACGTTCCTTTTTATGCTCTAAAAATCTTGGATATATACCTTGCAAACATGGTGCTGGAAAATGCGACATTTTCTCTACTAACAACCAATGAATTAGAAGATGAATAACATTATTCCCTAAAGAACAACTATTTATTGAATATTGTCTTTTATACAATACAAAGGAGAAATAGAAATAAGACTATGTTTTTGCTTCGTCATTGATTATTTAACCTTCAGACGGTGGCCATTCTCATGACTAGACTGCGGATTTCATGTATGTATTTATGCGAAAACTGAATAGGTGAAACACAGAATAGGAGAAACATTTTTGTTTTATTTATTAAGCATTTGAAGTATCATGCAAGACTTATTTCTGCTATACAAAAATGTTCGGTACCGTGATGTGGATTATATATACATAACTTACATTACGCCATACATCGTTTACACTTATATCTAGTTTTTGGTTGTTGTTCTAAATTTTAAGCTTACACTTTTTAAGCTGGTATGTTAGGTTCGGTGATTAGCATGTCTGTACTTAAAGGAAGATGTAATTTGATTTTCTGCAGTTGTCTTATTAGTTTCAATTGCTGTGGGTTGTACAGGTCGCACTGCCATATGATATGATTGGCGTCTTGTTTTGCGTTTCCACATTCGCATTTCGTATCACGAGTAATTGGTGTCGTCAGATCAACCCAAAACTGGGTTGGTTTCCTCTCCTCCTTTTTGCCTTCTACTATCCCATTCCACTACATGAGCACACTCCAACGTCCCCCACTAAGACCGTAGACTAGTCACGTGACGTGCCGCGCAACGTGTTACATATTACTCTGGTCATCAGAGAGGTGGTAAACTGTATTCCCCTCGATTTAACCGATCTGGCGACACTGCGAGTAATGCCTATGCGTGATGCCGCTAGAACTGTAGTGATCCGCCCAGCAGCGGTTTATGGTAACAATAAGTTCGCGAGAAAGCCCTTTATGGGCATATCATGGGACCGAGTTGTCGCGGTAGAAATTTTGGAAGTAATTTTTTCCTTTAGAAAGACCTTCTTGTTTTATGATTTTAGTGGTTTCCGAACTCGCTGCTTTTCGGAAATCTTCAAATAAGTCCGTGTAAGGGATGGTCCTTATTTCATCGCTGAGAGTTTCAGTGGCCATTTTAGTTAAGTAGTCGACGGTTTCGTTGCCTTGAATTCCGATGTGTGACGGGATCCAGAAAAACTTTACACTTCCATTGGAATTTTTTGTAAGAGTGTGTTGTATCGTTTTTTAATTTCTAGGATAATGACGTTTGTTTTACTGTCTACTTTCGTACTCTCTATGATTTTTAATGCACTTAGGGAGTCGGTGAAAATACAAATGTTCTTGTTGGTGTGCTTCGAGGAGATTTCCAGAGCATCGTTTAATGCCATACATTGTGAAGACGGAGGCTCTACTATTGATACTTCTTGTCAGTACAATGCCTAGCTCTGGGGATTTGCAAGCTGATCCCACGTACATATTATCAAAGTCTTTCAGTCATTAGCAGATTTGGATTTTTGGCCTTTTTTCACAACTTTTCCTAAGTCGGTGTCGATTGGGATAGTGAGTACAGTTATACATATATCCGTGGTCATAAATATTGTACTGTTTTTGGATATTTATCGTGTTGCAAATTTCTATAGTATTTTCTATACATTGCTTCAATATTCGATTTTTTCTGTACTTTTTTGAGAATTTTTTATAATAATTGTGTATCGTTTTGTTTAGAGAGAGATTCGTGTTTGATAATACTTTACTCTAATAGCAGTTACATAAAAATTTTATTCGTTCTTGGACTATTGGTTATTCAGATTCCGCTAGTAAGATATTAGTGGGTATACTGTTCCTGTATCCTAACGCGATCCTTATTGCTGAATACTGTAGTGATTCTACTTTTTTTTATCAAATCTATACGCGTAGGGAGATACGCAAAGCATCCATAGTCCATAATTGAGCGAACAAAACTTTTGTACAGAATGACCAATGTTTCGGGGTCGGAGCCAAAATGCTACATAAAAATTTTATAATATTTAGTGCCTTTCTACATTTATTACTTATTTCATTTACTTGCGAGTTGAATGTCATTTTGTAATCAAAGATAATACCTAGAAAACGTGCTGATTGGCTAGATTTTACAATGCACTCGTTGATTTTAATTTTGGTTTCACAAATTTAATATTACTGGTACATTATATACAACCTATTGAAATTATTAAGAGAATACTTCTTGTAGATACGTTAATCTTTCTATTAGTTATAATGCAGCAGCTGTTCATTTAATTAATTCACCAGAAACTGATTGAATGAAAACTGAATAATTAACATTTTTATCGTTATCACTACTTTTTATCATATGTGTTATAAGAAAATGAAACAGATAATAATTTGAACAAGAATTTTTGATAATCAAGTACCTATGTACTACTTCAAAAATTGACTTCATCCTGACAAGTGAGAGGATCATTATGAAACAAATACGGGAATGTTTTTTACCTTTATTTAAATAAAGAAAAATATTATATTACCAAAAATTGAAAAACCATGAAGTCAAAATAAATGCTTAGTATATTAATCGTTAATGTCGGTCATACCTATGGTAAATTTGAGGTCACACTCTAGCAAGTGGTGATAGGGTTATTTCATTTTTGCATACAAGCAGCAAATTCTCTTGGGATCTTGCCATTGCTTCGCAAACCCAATAGGAGCTATGGTAAAACTCGGCAACGTTGATAAGTGCCAATAAACACATTGTTTATAATCCCATCGATAACCGAACGTTCAACTTACGCTAATGCTTGTTGTTGTCGGTTGTAAAGTATGATTCATTAAATTGCTGGAACGGTCGATTTTTATTGTAGCGAGAAGTTATACTCCGTAGTTACGCCATCGTTTAATTGAATGCCCGGTACTTATAGCAATTCCGCATTTGCTTTACGTTTCTTCGCATTACGTTTGATGTTATATATTCTTCTTCATGATCTTGATCAAACTTTAAGTAATATTTCGAACATGGTGGAAATGGTAATTTGAACAATCGCCAGTTTAATAAATATGATCAATAAAATCAAATTTAAATTTGTCAAGTTTATTACATTGCACGACTCATTGTAATAATTATCGCGATTGTAATCAAAAGTTAATAGATTTTAATAAAAACGAATGAAATTTCGGAGTTTTAGTTTACGTCACTTTTTTTTAAATATCTGCAAGATATATCCAGTTAAACATTTATCACTTTCCTCACAATTTTCCCTTTTTGTTAAAAAAAGTATTAGCATTTAATACTTGACATTGTTTTGTGATTACATCCAATAAAAAACGTTTGGTTTTTGGCACAGTTGTCTTTCTTACATGATTTCCATTGGAAACACAAAATTATTTTCCAACAATCGAAAAATATAGCGTACTTATACTTTCTAAGAGATTGTGATTACCACTGCGACAATTATAAAAACAATTATTAATTATAATAATAGGTCACCCGAGTGTTATAAGCATTGAAAGAATTAATGTAATATTGTTTACTTACGTTTATTATTGCGTGTTCATCTTTAAAAAAAATGCAATTAAAAAGATCAAGTCTTATACATTAAATTTGTGTAAACGCATTTTGGTACACACATGAAGAAAATATCCTACATTTGGTCAGCGACAATCTTCTCCTTTATAAAGTATTTTCAATTATAGTACGAAACTTACTAAACAAACGTGTAGCATAAATTGTGTTTACGAATCACAACATTTTCTGTGGGAACTGTGGGAATTTATTCTAATTACTGTTTATTTTACAGTATCCGAATATCTTTATGATCTACCTGAATTTACTGTACATACTAAGCATATATCTTGTTTAATTATTTTATGTCACTAAGACGTATCCTTGACTAGATCCACCATTGTTTTGATTTTTCTGTATGATCGACAATGTACGATGTTGCAAATGTTACCATAATCATTTCAATATTCTGATAGGCTGAACTTCAGCTTAGGGAATCAAAAATTTTCAAATTTTTTGAATGTGATACTATGTATACATGTTGACGTGGAAATGATGGAACTGTAAGATTTAGTTCACTGAGTTCATTGTTTTAAAAGTTATACACGAATAAAGTTGCTCGATTTCAAGTACGTTTGACAGGTTAGAGCGCCGCCATAATTTAATATTTTCCACAACTATCTTCAGATTCTAGAAAGCACACAATAAAAGTGTACCGCCCCTAACAATCTAACTTTGTGTAAGCAATTTCGAAATACTCGTTAGAGTCAGTACAGCGCGCAGACGTTGGTTGGACGTCTACGAAGGGTTAGCGCAGACGTATCACTCGTTAAATGTTAGGAACGCCAAGCGATCCAGTACTTTGGCAACTGTGCGAAACAGCGTCTGAAAAAGTATCGATAAAAATTTAGCACGCAAGCTCGTTGCAAGTTCCGATACTTCCGCTTTCCTCGTGCTCGCTCCAAAACAAACTTGCCTGTTTTCATCGACCGCTTCGAGAAACGTAAATCCCACGTAAACTTTGCTGTCAATAAATCGCAACGCCCAAGATAACTTCTTTATGCGATCGTTGAACGCGCGACAACGGGCAAAGGGTGGCTCGGTGACTCTAAAGCGACGAGAGAAAGAAAGAAAGAAAGGAAGAAAGAGAGAGAGAGAGAGAGAGAGAGAGAGAGAGAGAGAGAGAGAGAGAGAACGAGAGAGAATATGAGTCTTAGGGTGGGTGCGGAGGCGGGGGTGGCCGGGCGGGGATGAAGCGTTGCGGCGCCCAGCGTCTTAATAATGGCACGTCGTAGAAACGCGCCGTCATGCCGGCAAGGGTGAAGAATAGCGGGGCAAAAGGAGAAGACGAAAAGTGGCGCATGAACTCGTGATTTATCAGCTGCCGTGTCCCCCAGTCCTCTTTCTCTTGATCTCGAGCAAATAACGACGATTCTTATCCGCGTTCGAGCGTGTATTCGTCTACATTTCGCCGCGTGTACACGCCGGACCAGGAAGAGCCGACTAATTGACATTTTAAAAGGGAAAAGAGACGACAGCGTGTGAAACCGCTTTGATGCATGCTACCCGGCCATTATAGAGAGCTATAATTTCGCACCCAAAGACTCGAGAATAGAGACGCCGTCCTCGAATTTTCTACCGCAGGCTCGGCTTGTATGCTCGAACGTGACGAAAGCGAAAATTCGGCGAAACAGCGTCGTTAACAAAACCTTCAGAGGTTTCATCCCTCGATATAACGTTTGATTTTCATGTCGCTTATAAATTACATTGTATATCTTTTACGTCAATGCTATATTAATTAATAAATAAATAAAGCACGTGCTAGAGCACCAGCAAAAGGGGGGCATCATAGGGATTTTCTGAATTTTACATCGTTTACATAGTAATAATATTACTAAGTGTTTATGTACATATGTGTGCGAGTGGAAAAATGAAAATCAGTAGCGCGTAAGCAATCCCGTAACTATTGCTAAAAATACTTTTTAGTCAAATGATGAAAATGGCCAAGAAATCGTACAGGTCTACCTTACATTATGTTGAAGTGATCCTCTGTAAGAGAGCCACAAAATCTTTTGAATGCTTAAGGTCCCTAAAAGTCTTAATCCGGCACTGATTTACATGTAAAGACGCTACGATCATCGAAGTTCGAATATAATTCGTATCGTTTAATTAAACTTCGAATTAAGTTCTCCCATTTGAAATAATGCTACATTTGTACTAGAAATACATGAAGATTCACAGTTCAGTGATGGAGAACGAATGAAACACTGCAAAAGTTTAGATTCATCTACATTAAACATGTCCACAGTTAGCACAGCGCAGTATTTCAAAATAAAACATTAAAAATAACTCTGTGAATCGTAAGAAACGGGGAAATGTTGCTCAAACAAATATATTTAGGTTTTTTCATTATTTTCATTTATATAGATTTAGAATGTATTGCGAGGAATAATTTGATTATGAAGCGTTACACAATTTATTTAGGCAATACTATCGGATATAAGTATGTAAAACCATTTTAAAAGCGCCATTGCATCTTGTATGCCCATTCTAGTCCTTCCTCCGGAAAAAATGAAAATTCATGATTCAGTTACATTTGGAAAATGCACACCCCTTAATGAAGCAGTTATGTAGACAAGCACTATAAGATTTGCAAAAAGTTTTAAAAGTGTAGACATAATCAAAAATAAAAGTGCCAAGACACTTGAATTACTGATTTAATTTATAATTTACGACGTACAAGCGTAACTAAAGAATTGGAAAATATAGCATTCCCTTTCCATACATTTCCAGTATGCTAATCGGAACTGGTACATATAAATTGTAATCTCAATTTGTGAAAACAGAATTTCCTGTCTATAGTCTGAAAACAGAATTTCCTGTCTATAGATTTCTGGTTTGCTAATCTGGATTGGTGACACGATTATAAAGAACATGCGGCTGACTCTGCCATTTCATTTAAATCGTTTCTCTCATTCATAATTGTCTTTCTCTTTTATCAACGAGGATACCTTGCAGCGTGTGTCACTAGCTCCTAGCGCCACATTATAGTCGGAAGGGTGATCTGTTTGTAAGAAGATTAACATAACGCGATTATACCGTCTTGATGTATCACTTTAGTCTATCGCATTCGGTATATCACTGGAACGCGTTTTGACTTCCGGACGGCAGACCACGATGATAACACGTATTCTACCAATCACAAGTTATGGGAGAGCTAAGCACCAAAGGTTGAAAGCTGTTATGATATCGGTTGCGGTTCTAGAAGCAGCTTCGAACAACCGTTATTTTCTATTACAGTTATGCTGGATTCCGATGTTTAGTGTTTTAATAAAAACAATTGGTGTGTGCTTAGACCACATGGCTGAAGTGAAACTTCTTTCATTAATTTTTTTTCGAATCTTTATTAACATTTTATGACATTTAATTTTCTATGATTCTATTATTGAAACAATTGGCTTGTGCTAGCCAAAATATCATATAAATATTCTTTATTCAATTTTGTCTAAATGTCTTGCAAATACTGCATCGAGAGTTGTTCCTGATCTTTTGTCGCTTCATCAGGATTATTTACCATTTCCAATCTTAATTTACTTCTAAAAAATGCTATTAATAATTTTTATTGTTCCGATGCAAAGTTCACGTTGAAATCTCCACTTAGCATCATTGAAATTTTATCATAATCTTTATTAAGCAATGCCGAACCCTCAACCGTACATGCTAATATTATAGAATTCGGTGGAAGTTGGTTAGGTACAAACTGTGACGCACCATAAAATGACAGTAAGGCTTTCGTGCTATCTCTCTCTCTCTCTCTTTCCCTCTCTCTCTTTCTCTTAGTTAGACTACGAACCCTACGCATACACTCGCACTCGCCCCACTTCGTTCGAGCGGCAGAAAGAATGGGGAGTCAGAACGCTAGCTCGGCTGACCATCCCCACCGCTTCCGTTACGCTTCATTTTCGGTTCACCGTTTCATCATTTCCGTTTCATCGCCAGATCGGTTTTGCGCCTACCGCGCCTAAAGAAGTTTCACTTCAAAAATAATGTTATTCTACTAAACTTTTGTACACGAAATCTTACAAATTTTAAAGAACACTTAGACTATAGTTTCTAGAACTGTTGCAATATTTTCTATGTGTTTGTCTCGGGATCTTAGACAAGAGTGTTTTTAAATTCTTAGCGCATCCTTAAGTAATAGTCGGAGAACTGATTTAAGATGTAGTCGTGATTGGAGAAGTCCCAATAGGAGTTCATGAACATTGCTAAAGGTTGATGAGTAAGAGGCCAAGTGGCATGAGTTCGGGATTGGTGGGCAAGAGGCTAAGGGGCATGATTTCGAGATTGGTGAAAAAGAGGTTCAAGCGTATGTCTCGGGGTCGGTGAGTAACAGATTGAAGGGTCGTATGCGTACAGAAATAGAAAGAAAATTTGAAGCTACCTATCTTAACTAAATGATAAATATGAAAGTATTTGCCTAACTTAGAGCGATATCCAACAGTTATAAAGAACCGAAGTTAGCGAAGATATCGATTCTGGTTACACTTTCACAGTCTGTTCTTTTTTCGGCTGTGCATCGTGGTTGCATGCACCGCGGTTGTATGTCAATTCTTTCCTAGTTCTTTATCGGTTTTGCGTTGATATCAGTTCTTACTGTTCTTACAGTTGTGCCTCGTTTTCAATCTGCTCGTCGATCGTCGTTCGTTACGATTTTATTACAATCCGTATCGACCAATACGGTTTGGTTATTATTTAATCGTGCAAGCGCCAGTCTACGAATCGACTCTAAATTTCGCATATTGGTAGGCTATAGCTCGAATTAACGCATAGGCCATCAAGCATCTCGAATTTCAACCGTGTTCCAGAGTTCCATGTTAATTACTATTTTGATAGTAAGTAAGATGTTTTGGCACGAGTACGATTTCCGTGGCACCTCGTTTGAATCCGCCCTCTACACGACCTAACTACAACTCACTCTATTCACATGATTTTTCCATTACTAGTTCAGATTCTGGATGACAGCTACAATGCAAAGATTATGCGAATAAAATTTCATTTTCTACAAAAAAGGTCTCTTGATATTTTGCCACATTTCGCATAGTTACCGAGATATTTGCAAATTTATAAAAAACAGAAAATCTACTTTGCCGGCTAAACCAGACCAATTTGACACCATGTTATATATACATTTTTTTCTTGAAATAACCCTATTAACACAAATACAACCTCAAAACGAGGGGCCACGGAAATCGTAATCTCCCGATGTTTTCGACAGTGAATTTCATCCGGCCAGTACCCTTAGTCACACAAAAATCAGTGCTATGACACATCGTTGTAGTCATCTACACTCCCTCCCCCTTTATGGGATTGCTATTTAAGTTCATGAAAAAGACCGAAACCAGAGATATAGATTTAAACCTCAGCAGAGCTAAGATTTTCGAATTCCTGTCTATCACAATTGTCAGTGTTAAGGACTTGTTTAATGTTTAATCGAGATCCTTTGAGTATTGCACTTGGTGTCGACTAGAATTCGAACACTGGCTTATTTTGTTATATATTCGCAACCTAACTGTTACGATTAATGAATATCTGTTACTGTGACTCTGACGGATGGTACGCTTCTGACTGTCTGATCGTTTCCGATCGTTTTTAACTGTATGCTTGCTAGTGAATTTCTAAACTGTTTGATGTCTTCTGTATTTCTAACTTTTGCTCGCAGTTTTTCGGTCGTTGTCACCTTCGGGGGTCGCCCCTTTTTCCTCTTTTTTTTCCCGTGTACTCAGGGTAGGGACTTAGGGTCTCTGCACACCCATCCGGGACGGGCCCCGGAGAGGTCTTTTTACATAGCTTTGGTATAGGGAGGGCTCTCCGGGATTTTTGATCCGGTGTGGTTCCGATTCTTTCCTCGCGCGACCGAAGGGCCATAATTCTTGCCTTTTCGAGCGTGCGTTGACAATTCCCTCTGTGCATGACACAAAAAAATGTTTTCAGGGGCTCCACAGCTCCTTAAAGTAAACTATCTAAACTAACTAGCTAAATTCCGGTCCGGCCCGGCCCGGATGGGCGTGCAGAGACCCTTACAGGGCGGTTCCCGACTTTCCAAAAAGTCGGACTGCCCCCTCCAATGCGCCCGAAGCGTGCTGTCCTTTGGCGGGGGTGACCGGACCGCTCGCGCTCGCGGATGGACGGCTGTTCGGCAACGGTGGGAAATTCCGGCTAGCCTGACTCGCTGGTGCCGATATTGTCCGCGCAACGAGAGTTGGCACAAAATCTCGTCAGTGGGGTGCAGGGAGGGCGGCGAGTCCCCACTCTTGACGCAAGGCTGCGGATCCCACCACTGATCAGTGGATCCCACTCTTACGCTCACGTTTTGGCGGGAACGGTCGACATAGACGCTCAGCGTCACCATATCTCTCTGTTACAGTCACACTCAATACGCTCGTTTGCTGTCTTCGTCAAGCGATTCGGCCAATCGCGGAAGACGTGAAGCGCGTAGTGGGAGCATCACGTGTACCCACAAGTTTCTCTGTGCCAAGTCTCGTTGCGCGGGCAATACCTGAGGGCTGACTCCCTGTTCCTTCAGCCTTGGGACTTTATGATACGGTTCCTTGGACCTAATGTGAAAACGTGAACTTTATAACTTGCTGAATATCCTTATTTCTACGTGCCGCATGTTGGCTGCAGACCGGTCTGTTAAAGAAATTACAATAGCTCGAAGCTAGGAAGAAATTGCTAACAAACTCGCAGATGATCGAGCGTACCATAAAGTCATTCCTAAGGTCCTTGCCTTAACAGTCAGACTTTTGATGAATTATTCGTTGTTACGCACTTCTCTCACTTTGTGACCGGAATTATGATTGGGCAGTTTGATTAATAAACTAGTGTTTTATTTCTCTTAAACCTACAACGTTTATTGATGCCTCATCCGGAATACGGCACCGTTAACTATTATCCATCGTTTTTAATCCTCGCCCGATGGATTCCGGGTCTATTTTGATTAATCGAACAAAAAATGGACAAACATGGCAGCGCAATATTCAGTGAAATTTTTTATATTAGAACGTACAACTACGAAATTCAGAGTTGTGTGAAAGGTAGAGAAGGTAGAAATAGTAGAAAAGCGTAAGAATCGATATTTTAAATAACCCGGTAAGAGAGTTTGTGTATCAGAATTCATTATTCGCAGCTATTACAGAGGATTATACCCTCGTAATGATGGGGTAAGCTGATAAAGGTATTTAAGGCAATTTTTCCATTATAGACTGATATATGACAAATAACGACGGATTACAAGGATGTACAGTGGCTCACGAAAGTATTCGAACGCCCTTTAAATCAGAATAATTTATTAAAAAATTGCACCTAAGGACTTGTCTTTTTTTAGCAATTGGAAGCATTGGTTTACTAAATGGTATGCAAGAAAGATTTTGAAAAAATTCCAATTGGTAAAAAATAACAAAGGCACTTTTTAAAACTTTTTTATTTCAGCCCGTACTGAAATTTTAAAATATGCATCGTGCAGAACTATGTTAGTTATACACGTGCTGAAAATTTCATCGAGACCGATGAACGTACGCACGAGCTACAAGCCGTTGAAAGTGATAAACGACGCAGTTTTTCACGAGTTTTGATCAACTTTTGCTTAAAATCCACAGATTTTTGCATCTTTCGATGCGTGTCGTTTTTTTCTCCATCAACTGATGTAGATGAAATTTTCAGCATGTGTATAACTATCATAAAAGTACAAGACGTGTATTTTACATTTTCATTACGAGCACAAATAAAAAAGTTTTAAAAATTGCCATCCTCATTTTTTCATGTAATTATTATCAATTGCAATTTTTTCAAAATCTTTTTTGCACATCATTTAGTAAATCAATGCTTCTAATTACTCAAATAAAGAAAAAGTAATTTGGTGCAATTTTAAACAAATTATTCTGATTTAAAGGGCGCTCGAATACTTTCGTGAGCCACTGTACATGATGTGCAGAAGATTTATCTATTTTATTAGGTTTATAAGTTTTTAATTTACATACGATCCTTTCAAGTATATTGTTGCGTATAATGCGGTATATAGGATAATCTGTGTCTATGGCTTTTCTGAATTTGGATAACAATGGCCTCTACAGTGACTCGCAAAAAGAAAAGACGATAACTTTTTTAATATTGGACACTACGACTTAGATTTTTATTGTGATGTTAAAATAATTAGCTTACTACATGACCTGAAAAAAGAAGTTGAAATAATTGTAATTGTTCAGAATTGAGATAATACTAAATGTTGTAGTTTACAACTTTTTTATGTGGGCGTACATTGAAAGTTTAAAAAATATGTTTTGTAGATCTATGTCAATTGTATACATTTTAAAAATTTCAGGCAGGCATTGAAAGATGTAAGTACGTAAGTACGTATGTAAGAAAAACTGCAATTTTTATCATCTTTAAACGTTTGTAGCTGATTGCAACGTTGTTCGATTTTAATGAAATTTTCAGAATATGTATTACTGACACAGATCTACAAAACGAATTTTTTAAATTTCCTACATTGGATCACCTAAAACAGTTGTAAAATATAACTTTTAGTATTTTCTCTGTAATTTCGACCAATGGCAATTATTTCATCTTCTTTTTTCACGACATCTAGTAAATAAATTGTTCTAACTTCTCAAAAAAAATCCATGTCATAAGGTCCCATATTAAAAAGTTATCATGTTTTTAAGAATTTTCGAATATTAATAGGTGTCACTGTATGTAGAATTTTTCCTATGACTCTAGACCTGTGATGGGCACGGTAGGGGGCCCTCAAACGCCTGCTTCTCCCACCTCTCTTTCACCCGTGAGGCCTGCTCACTGTTCGCGACGGGCGAAGCACTTCCTTTCTCCATGGAAAACGGCGGATACTGGTGGGGGATAGTGGGCGCTATGGTGGGGACGGTTTTGTCTCAATTGAGACAAAAATGCTCACCCCTGCTCTAGACTCTAGATATTAAAGCTTGAATGCAAATAAAGACAATGGCTGTTTTAGTATCAATGGTAAAATATGTTCGTACAAGTAGATAGTTCTATGGTATACGGCAAGTTTTAATACAGGTTTAAAGATACTTTTTATTCAAGTACTTGTTGTTTTCAGTTACGTGTGACTTAGTAATTTTTTGTTTGAAATTATCGTAATTCATAGACAATTCATGGGATTGTGGACATATGCATAGAAAAATGTTTTATTGTATGGCCATATGCACCATCACTCATCTCTTAACATCAATCAATAGACCATCTCGTAGCTACTCTAAAACATTTCTGTCTGATGTGTAATCTGATTGTGAGATTAAATTACATTTACTAAGGATGGATGTCGAAATTTATTAAAGTTATATAAAATGAAAATATTATTAGTTAAGTATTTTGGATCAATAGATGTTCTGATAATAGACGCCGAAATTATTTTAAACTGTGGCAGATGTGCTGGATCATTCATATACATAATCGACTCATAATTTAGCTTGAACTGCGTCTATTTAGTTGTTAAATGACAAATTTTCCAGCAAAGAATTCCTAATTTAACGCTTGAAAAAATGAAGTTTATATTTTAACAGCTTACAAATTCGCATCTTTAAAATGTAATCTTGAAATATTATAATCAAATGTGGAAAATTGACAATGCTACAGGCGTCCAAATAAAATGGTTCTCGTACTATTCAAAACAGTACGTGAGACTTTAAATGCTTTTTTCAAAGCGATGTTCGTTTAATTGGCACACACGAAATCCTATTAATTCAGTATTTCTAAAATTTGATCTCTGCCTACTAAAAAGCAGGCCAATTTTATGACGAAAATCACGTTTTTCCAAAGCCACTTATTATGTTTCGCCGTTATTGGTTTATTCTTCTCTGAACGCACTTATTCATTGCATTTATGTTTTTCTTTTTTGAAGCAGAAATCTACGTAAACGTTTGATTTTACGGTTACCATGTAAAATGAATCGTGCTGCTAGAATTGATGTAGTATTCTTTGTACATTTTTATGCAGTATAGCTACTAAATGTGCATAAAGAAATTGACAGTATTTATAATTTATATGTTCATATTTAGCTGGAAGAAGGAATTAGAATTTAGATTTTTATATACCATGACATCCAGTTTAAAGATCAATGTTTCAAAAACCAACTCATTCCAAACTTCACATACTGTTATAATTATTCTGCAGATCTTTATGCAAAATAAAAATTATCTACATCAACTGTAAGAAACAGAAGTTAAATTAAAATGTAGATCTTCTTTCAATAGTTTTAATAAATTCCAAAGAATTTAACAATATTCTTAATTTCTTCTAACGTGTCCATAATTTAGTGTTTCAACTAGTCAATTTTATCATAAATGCATGAAATCCACAGTGAAAGTAGTTACATCATGTTAGATTCCGGGTGACGGAATAATACAACACTTTAAAAAATTTTAATAAGAAGTTTTTATTCGTAACGGCGCACTGAGCGCAAGTCTGACTGAACAACAAGAATTCAGAATTGAGAATCAGAATCAGAATGAATATGATTATGAGAATGAACAGCAGCTCTTTGTTTTAAGGAGTCTTGTACATATGTTCTGACTGCTGTAGTAGGGGAAAGGTTACATTGGCAATTCGTTACCTAAGGCTAAGGCTAAGGGTGACTCAGTTAGCCTCCTCCAGGATTTTGGACTTTAAGGAGAGATTGAAAGCGTGATTTTTTTCTGGAAGCAGCCGTTCGATTGTTTTTTTTTATTTGTTTACTTATAAAGGTCGCGTCAACTGTTAGGTAATTAGCAACCACGGCAGAGTAGAGAAAATTTACATCAGTGGGTTATATACATATGTGGTGTAGTGTGAAGACTTGATTTTCCTATTTATCGGTTGGCATGAGTGCAAGTAAGGTTAGATTTTCTTATTTAGATTGGTAGCTTTTACGAAGTTAAGAACACAGGTAATGTTTTTTTCGTCATTGAGACATTCACTTAGCCTACTGAGTAAGTTGAAGGTTGATCTATGTGATTGAAAAATTGGACATTCAAATAGTATATGTTTGGTGGATAATGGGACATTGCAAGATTCACAAACTGTTAGGGGTTCTTTTAGAATTTTATAAATGCGTGTAATGTGTGAGTGACCTATGCGGAGGCGAGTGTTTACAACTTGATCTTTTCTATTTTTGAGTGGTGAACAATTGTTTTTGTAAATATCTTGTATAATTTTGAATATTTTATTGGGAGGGGTGTTAATCCATTTCGCATTCCAAGCAGCCATGATCCTTCTTTTAACTTCTTTAATTAGATCTCTATAGGATACTGGGTGACTTTGAATAGCTCCTGCATAGTTTCTTTGGCAGCTGTGCCGGCTTCCTCATTTCCTTGTATTCGAATGTGAGAAGGAACCCATGCAATGATTATGTTTTTATTTTTTTTACGTGCGCTATAGATTGAATTGAATATGTTTTGGATTATAGGCTCTTTGTTGTCAGTGTTTGCTAGGCATGATATTACGCTAATGGAGTCGGAAAAAATTATGAATTTTAAATCCTTAGCCGTTCGATTGAGTTTATCTGTTAGGGTGTTTTGATGATTCAGGAGGTTGGTCATCCAACAATCATAATAATATTGGATTACTTCATAAGTTCTTTTCACGTTGTATATTATTGCATTATTATCGAGAATAGTAAAAGGAATATATTGACGAGTTCAAAATTGACTCGACGTTCCAAGGAACCTTATTCTAAATAAGGGTAGCAGAAGGACTGCCGGATGTGTCGGTCTTGGGAACACTCTCGACACAGGTGATAAACTAAACAGTTCCTAGAGTTAAGTGGGCCCCAGGGTTCCTTTGGGTGTCCAAGGTAATCCCTTGTAGAAATCAATACAGTGAAGACGTTCTTTCCGAGCCGTTAAATAAAGACGTATTATTATAATATTTTCACTATGTTCACACGACAGTTTATTTAATCATTCCATATTCCAATATATATACTTAATATTACTAGGCAATATGATCATACAATAACACGGCAAAATGGCTTCATCATCTTCTTATTGATGTTTTATTATCTTGTAACCTTCCACTTATTTAATACGACATTTGCTTGTCTAAAAAAGTGTTAAGATTTTGTATCGTGCACATTACTCGAGAATGAAACGAATTCTTCAGACAACGTAATAAATTGCAGGTATTTTACATCATAGTCTCTTATTGCCAATTTCCCGAATTTGTCTACAATAATGATCCACTGCATTCGTAAAATATAAAGCCGTAAGAAAATTAAAAGAAAATTCTTTGAGGGTATGAAAGTAGCGAAACCTCTTAAGTTAAAACCGCAAGTTCTGAAAATATGCACCGTTTTCGGATGTCCCTTGTACCTACACCGAGCACGGATAATAGCACAAAGAATCGTTTCACAGAGGACCGTTTACCAACCCCAATAGCACGAGGAAAGAAAAGGCTCGATTCAGTAACACGGTGAAAGAGAGGGCTCGAGGGTGTAACTATCGTATTGCACAATTACGGTCAGCAGAGCGGACTTGTCGGCATGCGAGAAGCGATCGCACGTGAACCGATATCCGCGCGCGCAAGCGAGAGAGAAAGGCAGGGGAGGGGGGGGGGGGGTAGAGAAAGAGAAAGTGAGAGGGTAGAGAAAGAGAAAGAGAAAGAGAGAGGAAGAGTGAGAGCATGGACCGGGCCGATCGAAGGGACCGAATGAAACGCCTCATTCTCATGTGAGCGTCAAAGTGTCACGTATCGGTCGTTCCGTAGAACGTCTTGGGGAAGTTCCTGTGTAATCAATCGAGGCCGCCGCCTCTTCGTCGTGTTCCTCCGGAGTCCTCGGCGAAGTCTTATCGGAAGTCTTCCGACGAAGCAGACGGTGTCCCCTTTCAACATACAGATACCCTATCATCGTTGACTACCCTCTGCTCCTTGCTACCTACCGGTAAATCGATCTTCTACGCACAAGACTTCGCGGTCGTGTTATCAGAAAACTCGAGAGTCAAGACTTTATCCCATTGGGAATTCGATACCGGCGCGGCCTCAGCGTCCCTCGATCGTGTTCGAGCGAAACTCTTCAATTTTATTTCCGAACGACCACCGCATCGTTAGAGTCTCATCTATTGCCGAAGAAGAGGAATCAACCGAAGAGCGCCGGTGGCTCTCCATAAAATCGATTAATTAGATCAATACCGGCCCGACATAATGGAAGATCGGTCCAGGAGATTGGCGGAAGGATAAAGAAATTATTAAACGAGAGGCGATTGAAAAAAAAGAGGTTCTCCGGGAGAATGAATTATATTCGACCACGGACAATATCGACAACCCCGGACAGGACGGATCGAGTGCTCGGATAAAACGACTCCAAAATTTACATTATGTTTAATCTGATCGACTTCCGCCTTTTCACCGCGGCTCATCACTTTTCTCGGTTCATGTTTCTGTTGTTTGGCATGTTTTCTAATAAATTATGAATTTATCTTTCAGTAACGTTCCTGGAATATTTTGATTCATTTTGATTCAGAGACTTTGAAAATTATAACAAGAAAAAAATCAATTTTTTGAAGTATCAATATACCGCTGTTTTCTTGAATTGGAAAAGTGAGAAGATGCAAAAGTTGCAAAATTTTTAAATTTCCTCGTGTTTTTCCAGAAGGTTGAAACTTCTATTCAAGTGTCTATTAGCTTAAAAGGAAACTGCGTTTTGAAAGAAGTTCAAACAAATACTTGAACGAATTTCCAACTGTATTCCTTCGAATACGAAGTGAATTACTATAAAATTTTCGAATTTATCTAACACTGCAAGAAATTGGTATATTTATGCGACTACTTTATTTGTTTTCTTCCAACAAAATGTATACGATTATTTCGCAACTCTGAATTTCCAAGACCTTGTGTATGTTACAATAAATATGTTAATTTTGTAAATGTATGCACATACTAATTTGGTAAGTAAATGTATTCAATGCGACGGGATTTAAACTTTTGCTAGTAGAACGACTGGATTTAATAAAGGTACGCGCAAACAGCAATGCGAGTTTGTATCTATATCTTTATTTATTACTACATTTACATATTACTATATCTATCAAAGAATCAATTTTCTCATATCAATAAGTAAACTAGTATGACTTATAGTCATGCTGATATTATTATATTTTTCTAGAGGAAGGTGCCTATTTCGTTGGAAAATATTTCAATTTTAATCACGTATTTATTTCACTTTATTTAACTGAATGTCTGTTAACTTAGTAAATATAGTGTTATTCAATTTTCATTTTCAATTTTAAGATGTAAATCATGGGCTGAACTTTCGCTTAGGGAACCAAAAATGTTTAACTTTTCCGAATGTGATATTATACAATTCGACGAAAAAAATCACGGAATTTCAAATTCTTTGGCTAGGAACCCAAGTTTCAGTACGCGAAGTTCACTCGTTCAAAAGTTATACCCGAGTAAAGTAGGTCGATTTCAAACGCGTTTGACAGGTAAGTACGCTGCCATATTGGTTTTCGGATATAGGAGCAGGTATGATGTAAGCGGATCCGCTAGGTGGCACCACAAACACATAGGCGTGGTAATTTTTTAATAATACAGTGAATTCTTGATAATTGTCCAAAACATGGGGCCGGCCAGGGACAATTATCGTGCGAAAGACACTATTATTTGACCTCTGCCGAACGTAAGGACGGACAGTGAAGCTCGAGAGTCTTCGGTCGTCGAGAAGTGTAACATAATATAGGTCGCGTATGTTGGTGTGAAATCATTACTAATCCAATAACAAAACTTCTTTACTATTCATTATTTTTTATGGGACTTGCTTCAGCATACTCGTGACATGTTTCTAAAAAAAATGAAACCAAATACGACATAAGTCCGATGATATTTACTTGTGTAGTGAACGATAAAAGCTTTGGACGCAAAGAGTCACGGGCCTTTGGACTGTGCCAGCGGCCGCGACTATCCGCGTCTCTTTCTTTTCCATACGCTATCTTTCTTTGCGTTCGAAATATTCGTCGTTCATTCACAAGTAAATATTATCAGAATTATTTTATATTTGGTATCGTTTTCAGAAGAAAAATGCCATGAATATGTTGGTGAAAGTTCCATAAAAAAAGAATGAAAAATAAAGAAATTTTGTTATTGGATTACTCGTGGTCTTCTGGTCACACACCGACAGACCTGACCCGTATTATGCTACACATCTCGGCAACCGAGGCCTCTTGGCTCCTCACTGGGTATATTCTGCCAGATCTTTCGGACAATTATTGCGAATTCACTGTAATTTGACTTTCTAATATTTGGGTTTCGGCATTCGGAAATGCAATTATAGTTCAGGTAAAAGATACTGTGTTGGTCTGGGTTAGTTTTTGGTTTTTCTGTTAGTCTGGCGGAGCCCCTCAGTCACGCAAGCGACTAACAATTGCCAGTGATACGTGCTCGTGAGCTTAATAAATTGAAGGTTTTTCTGAAATTAAGTATCAGAAATCCGGTAAAACGGCTGCTTGTGATATGACGTAGTATAGTGGTGGGCACGGGTGGAGCCCCTCAAACGCCTGCTTCTCCCACCAACCTCTCTTTCATGCAGCACGCACGTTCGTTGAGTAGGCTAATATCTCGTGTCTTCGTTGCCCCATAGTACCGCGCTTGCTGAAAGGGGACAGAGGGCGCTACGGTTTTGCCTCAATTGAGGCAAAATTGCTCATCCCTGATGTAGTAGCTCAGCTGATTGGATAACGGGTAACCACAAATCATAACTTTTGAACCATTAATCGTTCAATTTACCTTCAATTGAATTCCGGGTACTGAAACTTGGATTACTAGTACTAGAATTTAAAGTTCTATCTTCTTTTCGTCGATTTGTATAATTTTACATTTGGAAAAGTTAAAAATTTGTGGTCCCCTTAGCGAAAGATTAACCAAATCATCTACTTTTGCTAATGTATTGCAGTAAATTATACATTTGAATAAATGAATCCATTTATTAGGAATAGTAAATATGTTTGTATTTATTTGATATTATTAATATTAAATCTAAAAATAACGTAAACATGTAAGGGAGATTATTCGGGGTGTTGAATTTGTTCACAAGCTGTGGATGTAGATATATTATATTACAAATGTTAAAATAATATAAAACAACATGAAGCATAACAAAAATTTTATATTCAATGTTGAACTTTCAAAATTGGTTTTCATTACTGGATATTGTATTAACCAGTGTGAGATTTTAATTTATAGTTAATCGACCTCTTGCCTGAGAGTATTAAAAGGAAAATGTTTCTTTGCGAATCGTCCAACGAAAATTCATATGATTGAAATATTCATTTACTTCGGACAGGAGAGCAAAACGTACGAAACCGTTGAAATTATTCAACAGCGGTGGGCAAACCAACCGATTCCGGTAGGTAGAATCGCGGAAAGGAATCGAAAAGTTTCGTTATATCGTTTTACGTACCCGCGGTGTACCGTGAATTGTTGGCCAATTTAATATTAGATATTCCCGAAGGAATAGATGTAGTCCAATTCTCGACACGGTGCTATTTTGTTGTTTAGAAACGGCAGATCTCTTTCGCCTGAAATTACAAGAATCAGAGTTGTTGCCCCGAATACTTTTCAATTTACCTTGGAAAGTCTAATCTCTAGGTCTTACAATACGATGAAAGCGCCATAACTTTCTCGTTAACCACGTCTCCGACAAACTTATCACTCAATTAAACAGTTGTTCTTCCACTTTATTTATCATTTTGGTTCTCTTTTTCTTTGACACAATATGTGTTCGCGAGTGAAATATGAAATGTTAATTAACGATGTTATACTGATTTATAGTGGATCCAAAAAATATTGATATTTAAACGGTGGCAATTTCGTAAAAAAAAGCTTGAAGCTTTTTTTCAAAGAACATTGCTCATTTTCTTCTATAATATTTTTGCACAATGTAGCGAGTGGGAAAATTAAGACCCATTTCTCCTCAAAATGCTGTGAATTGAAACCTCTGTAAAAACATTGGAAAATTGGTTCCGTGGCTGAATCCCCCACGGGTTTGAAGATTGAAAACTTGTTATACGATTTTTTCACTGTCTTATGAAACAAAAATAGAACGAGCTCAGCCGTGTAAAGCCTTCATGGTGTACCGTACATTATTGTAAATTTGGCTCTTCATTCAGAACTTAATAAAACAGCCGGGGAGAATCATACTTAAAGTTTTTTTCCGTAATTGCTAAGAGGAGACTTCAATCTTCAAAACTATCATTGATTCGTCTACGAAAAAAATTTGTAATATCTGTAGAGACGCTTTAATTGGTAGCATTTTGGAGGGGAAAATGTTGGACTTTAAAAAGCATCATGTATTTTTGCATTTAAAAACATAAACATCAAACGGTTTTTTAATCCATTGTGCATACATACGCAAAGGATATCAGTTATAAGTGCTCATCATAGTTGACTGATATATTCAAAAAGTAAGACATACTTATTAAGGTGATTCGGGTTTCTATCCTTTTCTAGTCTTTTAAAATTGATTTTAATTTATGAAACTTTGTTTATTTACTTCCTCCTTATGAAATTTTTAGGAAGGTAGATTTTAAGAAACATTTGTGACTTATGTTACTTGCCACCGAATATTAATTGAATCTCTCCTGATATAAATTGATGGACTCTATTTTTTCTGTTGCAGGTATGATTTCAGTTTCTTTGTTATCTTGCGTAACGGGTGTGTAAGTACTAATCTGGGTTTAAAATAATTCGTAGTGCTCTATTCTATTAACATTTAATTTCCTTTTCATATTTAAATTCCGTGCAATACACAGTAGACTACACAAATATCATTCGATTCGTTTCAAGATTATTTTATTGAGTAACATTTTATTTGTATAGTGTTATTTTTTACTGATGAACCACTATAAGTTCTTGTATTTCTTATTCAGTTGTTATTTTTTCGTTTACATATATGTTTTCACCGAAATGGCTAACCGGATAATCGTTTTAATTTACTAAATCGTTTTGCATTTAGTACAGATATTATTAGTCATTATGAAAGTGGCATATTTCCTGTTTCATGATATTTAGTATTATTTAAGCCTGTTCAAAAATGTATTTCACTATGTAGTTTATACAGTTTAAACATCGGCGATTTTTCGCAATTCGGAAATTTAGTGTTCAAATACTTTTTGGACCCACAGTAAGCGAATGAAACGTTACAATTTTAAGAAATTAAGTAACAATATACACAACTGTTATTGTAACTACAATCAATTGATTATTGCGTGGCTTACAATAATGAATGACCCACTTGACATCGTTGTATGAATTTTGAAAAATCGGTCCATAATAATATAAAGATTGGAAAATGAATATGAGATAATTTTTTATTAAACATGATCATTTTAAAAAACTACTTTCTGGATTACAACATAAAATTGGATTTCATTTAAAAAAGTTCTCAGTTAAATAATTTTGCGTTCTTTCAGACTTATAGTAAGATGATTGTTGAGTATTTACTTTATTCTTAAGAAACTTTGACACTAATTTTCTTAAGAAAATTGAATGTTTTCATTGAAATAATTGTTTTAGGTTAGTTTGATTGAAATTCTATACAAGCCGGTTTTGAATTTTACTCTTTCTCTCTAAATCTTACACAAATCTCTTTACGTTTCCACTAACAATGAGAGATCTAAACCCTTGAAGAACTTCGAGACTTCTGAAAACTTCATGACAATATAAAGTACTCAAGATTCCTAAGATTCTGAGATAAAGGAACTACAAAACTTCTACAAATATCTCAAGCCTGCAGACTCATTATCCGTTTAAAGCAATCTTCCACCTAATTACCAAGCGCGACCCTTTTATTGAATCCTTAATTGCAATAAACTCTTAAAATATAATAATTAGCATACATAATCGAAAACAAATTGTATAATAACAAAAAGTGATTAATTCAACTGGAAAAAATAGTGAAAGTGTTAACTAAAATATTTTTTAATGTGATTGCCAAAGGCTATAGCCGGGTTTGGGGGTCAAATTCGTAGTTATAGAGGAAAATCGAAAAACCAGTTTTTGGCCCATTTCCCCATTTAATGACAATTAAAAATTCTGAAAAAAATCTGACACATTTCGAATACCAAGCCACATATTACATATCGTTTTCAAATTTTTCCGTTGCAAATTCTGGTTTTAAGACATGAAAAACATGAAAAAAATCGAAAAAATGCAGATTTCATATAGAAGATGAAAAATCACACCTGCAGATTTAATTTAACAATAAGATATCAACATAAGTAATACTCCCAATTTTTTTCAAATTCCTGAGAGAGGGACGTCATATTCAAAAAAAAATAAAAACCAATTTTTTCGGTGTTTTTCCCGTGAAAAACTAAGTTATACCTATCTTTTCTGAGTGTTAAGAGTATATTATGTAATATTAAACATTTCTACGTTCAGAAAAAAATTATTCCGACTTTAAAACTTGCGTAATATAAAAAACGAAATTTATACTGAGCACAGTATATTCCAATATTTCGAACTTAACTTCAACGGCGTCGGTTGGTGTAGCGGCTATGGTCTCCGTTTGTGGAACCGCTGGATCCTTGTTGGACCAGGTTCGAATCCCGTCCAAGTCAATTTCTTTTTTGTTCATCAAATGTCTTTCGATTTATAACCATCTAATTGTTATTGCACCATTGTAAAAAGATTAGTTATTACACCGTTACGAAGTTATTACACCGCTGAAGTTAAGTTCGAAATATTGGAATATCAGAATTAGAAATGTGTCAGATTTTTTTCAGAATTTTTAATTGTCATTAAATCGGGAAAATGGGTCAAAAACTGGTTTTTCGATTTTCCTCTATAACTACCCTTACAGATGAGATATCGGGCTGAATCTTGGCAGAAAAGTTTCTTTTTTAGTAGGCTATCGGCTGGTTCAAAATCGTTAAATTCGAGGCCGGGGGCGAATTTGACCCCCAAACCCGGCTATAGCCTTTGATCACTTTATTGTAGTGGTTGTGGCAAACTGTTAGAACATGATATTCGCCACGTGCATCCATTCGTAATAAAAATCAGTTTATAAATGTTAAAACATAATACCATTCTAAGCAATAAGAATTAATTAGAACAAACACATCCATTCAGTCCAAATACAAATCTAAAAGATAAATGCCATGATAAGCGCGTCAAATCAAAGTACATTATGTAATATTTATAAAAAAGTTTATAAACATTATAAAAAAAGTCATTTAAAAAGAGAATTACATATAACAGTTAATTCATATTGAAAAAATTTGTAAATGTCATCGTTGGTCTCGTCAGCGTGTCTCACAATTATTAGAGAACTTTGGAATATCTTCTTTGGCAGCGTAGGTAATTTCAAGATGTCTGCCACTGTCCGACAAAACTAATTAAGTTGCATGTTTTCTTTAGGCAAAACCAACGGGAAACGCTTGAATTGTTAACCCATTAGATGTATGAAGGCAACATTTAAACGTATTGAATTATTCAGCCAATTAACTGGAAGTCCGATGAGATCGTCCAAGTTCCGCGGAAGTCTCGGGATTTATTTAAAAAGGAGAGCAGTGCATGTGCGGCAAAGTTTCCGTAATTAGCGAGTGAAATAACCGAGACGTGCCGCGTCCCAGCGAACAAAAGAATTCGAGGCGAGCTCTTCGATTGCGGAGACGGTGTGGGAGAGGCGGCCAGGATTTCTGTCGGCGACAAGATTAATCGGAATTTTTCAAATAGTCGATGATTTAGTGTGGGAATCGTTTTGTTGGAGTTTATCGGGAATATTTCACGAATTGAAAATTGAAAACGTGCGATAGTTTCGCTGCAATACGAGCGCATCCGGACTGGGAACCGGCAGAGCATCAAGTACTTATCGGGCCTGTCTTTCGACGCTTTATCGGGAGCCTAATTCTCACGTCCAGACGAAAGAAAATTCGAGCAGGTACCTTTATTCGGATCACGTGGCCTGATATGGCTCACGAATGCGAACTCGCACCTTTGGTCCATCTTCTTCGCCCTCTTCTTCCTCTTCTTTTTCTGCGTCTCTCCTCCCCCTGTTCACCTCGTCACTAGCTTTCTTTCAACTCCTCTCTTCCTCCCCCTTCTTGCCTCATTTTCGGTAGACTTCTTTACGAAAGACTCGACTACTCATGGAACACGGATTCACGTACCTCCCCCTACTTTCCCGCTACTTCCTTCCTTCCTCGAGTGCTCTAGTTGGTCCAATGCTCTTTCTTACCTAGCCAGCTTCCTTCTCCGAAATTCCCCCTTGTTCGTGAAAGGACACACCATCGGCACCTTTAATTCGCCACTCTCAAATAACCCATTACCATAGAAGCACCATGGACACTGCGAACCACTTTCTCTTTGATAGTTTTCTACCGCTTTTCTTCCGGTTAACGCTCGACCACTCCATTTTCGAGTCCTCCTCGCGCTCGGCTTTCGTTCCATCTTCATTATAGCAATCTCTGTTTCTTCGTTTCTTGCTTTCGGTTATCCACGTGCGTTTTTCTCCTTATATTCGCACTCTGCCGCAATTTCCTGAAGTAATTTTCTAGCACCGTTTCACGGCGACGGATTGAACTTCCTCGATGTTCCATTTCATATTTCTCCGGCTGGAAGTTCGTATCTTGTCCGTTCGCCGAGAATATTTGACGTGTTCCACGTACAGCTTTCGCCGAATCCATTTTCGCGAAAATCGTTTAACTCGACTCCCGTTATCGCACGGTCCATTTTCCCTTGCTTGTTTACCGGCTTGATGATGGTTTTCTAGCCGGTTGCTCATTTTCGACCGACGCCTTTTCAATTTCAGACTCCGACGGATAAGTACTCTTCCCTTGAAACGAAGTTCCGAGGAACTTTTTCCTAACGGTGGCCATCTTTTACTAATGGAAAACGCATCTATGAAATAAGATACGATTCGAAAGCATTATATTGCAATCGGAGAACTGATACATCATTCTTTCGTTCCATATTACACATTTGGTTAATTTATATAAAATTGAGAAATTTTACTACAAACAATGGTTCAAGAAAATATTTGAACACTGAATTTATAATTTTCGGAACGTTTCTATGTTTAAAGGCTCACAATTTCGTAAAGAAGAAACATACAATGATAAACCTGGACTCGTTTTAAATCTCGAAGTCTCTGCTTTTGCTACCTGTCGTTCATTTTCTTATAAGACGATTTTTCATGATGTAGAGGGTGGAAAATAGAAGGCATAGTTTAAGACGTCTTGCAATTTAAGACGTCTAAGAACATTGACAAATTTTTCTCATGACTGAATTCACTAAAGACTTGTAGATTGAAGCTTCTGTTTAGAACGATCCCCCAAAACTTGATGTACCATTTTTGTGGTTGATTTATTGAGCTTTGAGCGAAAGATGTACTGTCAACTTTATAATAATGTAAGGTACACAGGGGTTTTGCAGTGAAAAAAACCGTAGATCAAGTTTTAACGGTTCGTTGTGAAGAGAAAGTTTCCATCTTCAAATCTATGATGGATTCATTCACGAATCAAATTTTTTAATGTTTTCAGAAACGTTTCAAGTTGTCTTCAGTTTCCCACTCGCTATACCACGCAAAAAAATCTTACATAAAAATGAACGATGAATTGCGAATGTAGAGGCTTCCATATTTTAAACGTGCCCAGGTGCATTGTTTTACTACTTTTTTATGACATAATCATAATTTAAATATCAACAATTTGTCGACAATCGGAAATATAGTGTTTAAATACTCTTTGGACTTGCTGTATATTTAGAGTTCATAAAAAATTGATATAAAAGAAATTTGTTATACAAAGAAACTGAATTAATCATGCGATGGTATGTTATTTTTTTAGACTCTGAAATGGGATGTTGTGAATTTCTGTAGAAATTAATGTAAATATTTCCAAGTATCCAGATTTGAGTTACACAATTGTAGTGTTTAAAGAATGTTAAGAATTCTTCACAGTTCTGCACATGTGAAAGAGTACTTAATTAATAAAATGGACAGGACCAAATATGAATCTATCACAAAATATGAATAAAGTTGGACACTTTATAATATGTATAAAGCTTGAATCAATTTTGAATGACTTGTATTTCTTTAGGGAATATAAATATCACAAACTTTCAATATATTTTATATCAGGCATGGGCACGGGTGGAGCCTCTCAAACGCCTGCTTCTCCCACCAACCTCTCTTTCATGCTCGAGGTCTGCGCACTGTTCGCGACGGGCGAAGCACTTCTTTCCTCTATGGTAATGCTGGTGCGGATGCTGGTGGGGTACAGTGGGTGCTATGGTGGGAACGATTTTATCTCAATCGAGACAAAAATGCCCATCCTTGTTGTATACGATTGAAACATCATATATATAGATACGAATTTATATTTCAATTTGTTATTTAAAAGCGTTATTCTTCTAAAAATTACAATGGAAATACATAATCATTAAATTCGATAATAATATTTATTTTTTCGTGATATTTATTTTCTTTTTAGTTTCACTAAGATGTAACTATATATCTATATAACTTATCTAAAATATCAATTTTTTAATCTAGCATTTTACTATCATTTAGTATTTTTTTCATCTCAGATTGTCAAATTAAAATCTTGTACACTTTTTAAAATTATTAGAACCATTGGTAATGTAACTATACATGTTATTGTACGACCTACTGTGATTTTATAGAAGATCGAGGCGCGTTATTGAATGTAGGAAATAGGATTTAGGGATACAATATGAGAAATAATATTAATAGAGTTTTCTTTCTACTTTATAAGGTGCGACAAAAAATAAATAAATAGAAGAAAGGTATGTAAATCTAAGCCTGCAAATTGAAATATGCCTTATGAACAAGTACGAATTGTCTATGAATCCAGAGAAGATCCAGAAACGCTGTAAGAAATCCTCGCATTCGACACCTCTTTTGCCGTTTCAGCTCGGAGGTTCTCCAACGAACTTCGCCTCTGTTTCGCGGACTATTCCTATAAAAGAGAGCGGATACATTCATTAGTTCTTTATTTGATACGCAGTTTTGAAGCAAACCCCTTGGATGCCCTCTGATTTCTCATATCTCGTTTCCTTTCATTGTTTCTGCCATGCCGGCTTCTTGCTCGCGCAGCCACCATCCTCTGGCTAGTCTTTTCCCTTGTTTACCCAACGTTCCTCTTTTATGTGGTTATGAGCTCCAACTTATTTTTCCCTGTTACTTCTGCTGCTCCTCTCCTAGAGTATCTTGGAAAGTTCAGCAACGGTTTCCCACTGCGGGAACAATCTTCCGCTTCAGAATTACAGCTTCATTTCATCGGCTCTTTCGTTTTACATATTTCGCTGGTCCCCAGTTTCTTCTTCTTCTTCAATTCAATATCTTCCCTCTTGACTCTCCCGGTGTATACTTTAGTAAAAAATAATGTGCAGAAATGACGATGCAAACTAAAAGCGCATCATGAGCTACCGTATGTAACTCAGTTATGTACATTATGAAAATGGTTTTATTTGCGTTTTGGATCCCGTCAACCTCTAACTCTCCCCTCTTCCTTTCTCTCGAAACGTTTAACATCCTTTAGTTTACTGGTGCACGTGCTATAAAAATAACATTGGGAAATTATAATTGTTCAGCAGACTTGATATATTTGTAGCATTGCTCAACATGAAATAAATCCAAATGCTGCATGCATTTTAGTAAATTTCTAATTTACTCAAGACCTAATAGAATTATTTACAGAGTATTTCTAACAGTCAAACTTCGTTTTGATATTAGTCTTATTAATGTATATGTATAAAACAATGAATAGGCACAAATAACAGTAATATACCATGATTTTATTTCCTATCCTAAATTATTTTGAGGATGGAAAGTGGTTGATTAATTTCTTCTTACAATTAGCCTCCAATTCACGATGTTCAATAGACTCAACGTCTGTTTTCTCATTTCTCAGGGATTGTGGTCCGTAAAGGTTTGACTGTATTTTTACCTGATTACCAATGCTACATTATTTTTTTATTCGATATAATATGGTTATAGTTACAGTTTTTTATTTCAGTTTACTTTTTCCTGCAGAACGATCCTTTAACACTAAACCTACCACGGTCAAAATGACCAGTTTTCTATTTGACAATTATTGAAATTAGAAAGACGATTTCATAGGAAATGACTGAATTGACTTCTTTATTTAAGCACATATTGTAATGGAAACGGTTTAAGCATATTCAATCTTCTCACTTATTTAAGGCGTTTTACTTTCATATGTTTTGTGCTTGGTAGGTTTAGTGTTAATATAATCCATCATATTACACGAGAATGAATCGTGAATACTAATTATGCAAAGTGATAAAGTTGTGCACAAACCAGTGATACAAGCAACAAGAAGTGGGAGAAAAAGGTGAAATAATATATGAATTGCATATTATACTAATTATTTAAATTAGCTATAAGTGAACGCTTAAATGCTAACAAAGTTTCACTAAAGAAATCAATTTTATTGTAAAATGAGTTCAGAAAATAAATGAGCTGTAGTTGCTGTTGCGCAAAAATTAATAATCTGCAAAGGAAGAATACAGGATGACAATCGTGGCAATAAGCTAACACAGGTGGTTCAATATGTTAAAAATCTACACTAGAACTTACACTGCACTAGAATATAATGACCAGATTGTGGATTTTAAACGGTTTTAAAAATATCTGTACAATTGACAAAAGAAATTTTTGTTTTGCCTAATGAGACCAAACCATGGAGCAATACTCAAGGTAACGAGGACGTCCTAACCAATTATAGTTACGTTCTAATCAACAATCAGAATATTTTTTACATTTCAAAAATTATTTCAAAATGTTATTAAATTCTTTGCTATAGGAACGGATCATAAATATTATATTCAAAAAATTATCTATAGAATTATTATATTACATAATCTACAGAAAAATATTATTTAAAGTCAAGCGAAAGCTTTATTTGTTACTAAATGTAGTAAGTACTCATTAACGCTTGCAGTATGTAATGTAATTTGTATGTCTCTGCAAATATTGTACTTATTATATCTTTCGAGCAAATTCGTTTACTTTCTAAAGTGATACGCATAGCATTTTGCATTCGCAAAGGAATGCTTACTGCGTACAGTGCTCCATCCCCATAATCGCACTACTCAGTACTGGAATGCGATTACAGGAAGCAGAATTCTGTGATCGTTTCATTAGCTGTCGACCTTCTCTCTCCTTCTCCCTCTCCCTCTCTCTCCCTCTCTCTCTCTCTCTCTCTCTCTCTCTCTCTCTCTCTTTCTCTCTCTCTCTTATACAAACTAAACACAATGATGTCTTTGAGAAACAGTCTACGAATCGTGTTACATTAAGTTACATCAAGTACTTAACTTATACAATTATGCGGAAAATTATCCACTAATATTTGATTCAAAGAATAACATTTGTACGCATTATGGTGATGGAATTTCATGTTCTTGTAGATGATTAATTCGTGTGCTTTGAATTATAATGCCAATTTTACCCACCAATATGGTTAACATTTTGAATTTCATTATTATATAATTCGGGATCATTAACAATATACGAGCAAGCGGTGCATTTAAATAGTAATAATTTGCTTTGGAACGACTAATGACAGTAGCAAACTCGTGCGAATTATCTTCATAACCACACCATGCCTTTGATTATGTTAAGTGGTGTAACATCATGATTATGGAAACGGAAATTATTTTACTGAGTACGACGGGAATTATGAAAAGATAAATTGAAAGCAGGAAATGTTTTCGTTTTTTACTTTCAGCTCACTTTCTAGAATCTAGAATATCAAGAGAACTTAACTTTGAGAGACGTAGCTTTCAAGAAAATCGAATTTTAATGTCTCTGTTAGTGAACTTGGCCAATTTTGAACTATATGTAAATAGTGCAATCGATACAGTATGTAAACACACAAAAATAAGTAAACAAATATCAACGAAACATTTTTCTCCAAGCTTTTATTTCTAAAAATATCCAGTTTGAATTTCAGTAAAATTTAGACAAATGCAATTATTGCATTCCAGGAATATCAAATCGAATTTTCTCGAAAATGAAATTTCAAACGCAAAAGTTTTATTCCACGCTTTTCACTTATTTTCTTGTGTAGAAACCATACTGACAATTTTGCCATGTGTACTCAGTACGAAAGTGGATAGAGCACATATACTAGATCAAATTTCAAATTTGATTTTCTCGAAAATAAGTCTTAACATGACATATTTTATTGCATGTTTCTGACTTCATATTGGATGACTAAAAAAGTACATTATTTATTTAGAAATAAGATATAAGCGTATTAATGCATTAATTGTATTTATCGATTATTACAAGCATGTTGTACAATTGTTTCCCAATGTATTACAAACTGATGAATTCCTTTTTCACAGAAACTGCGTGGGTTTCTTCTGGCAAAAGGTTTTTGGTCTTTAAAAATCGGATACGTGCTTCTCCAATCATTTAATATAAAACGACCTGTTTTATGGCGAACATCACGATTTTCGATACTTTTATATTTGTGTAATATTGATAACTTTTCCAAATCTGTGATTCCAGAGTTAGGCAGTAATCGATTATTTTGCGATTAATTTCGTAATCGATTACGAAACATAATTATGATAATTTATTCGTCTTTATCCGCGGAATAAATGTTTAGTTTATTTTTTACTAAAATTAACGTTACATGTAATTATAATATACATATATACAATATTGCTTTATCATCTTTTCTTAGAATTAAGTGGGGAAGGGAAAGCGAACGATAATAATTGTTTAGAATTATTGTAAGTCTCATAATACCAAATTTTTCAGTTAATCATAATTAAAAAATGTAACCTCGTGATTCGCTCATCATTAATGAGGACCAATGATTACATTTGCTTCTATTACTTAAGAGGAATTTTTTATTAAACCATTTAAAATGAAGATGATATTTAGAAAGCTTTTTGTTAAAATATACAAATTCTTGCGGCATTATTTTCGATATTGTATTGACTATTCCATGAACCAAAATTATGAATTATAGAACACGCAATTTTTTATTATTCATATTTTTATACGTAAAATTGACCGTTTTTTTACCCGCATCAATTAAACAAGCATTAAACATCGCCATTTTAATTTTTTTGTCTCAAAGTGATGACACCATAGTCATTGATATAAAGTTTATGAATTTCTATCGTTTTTTCATTTCCGAAGATCTTACAATGAATTATGATGACCACCGTTTTCACCCCATATTTTGTAAGCAGTGCAATGATCGCCGTCTATGAATGACACCACATCACGAAAATTAATCATGAAAATGATTTCACGTTAATTATAATCGTTAATTATTAATTAGATTACTTTTTCAATTGTGTAATTTTCGGGACCCTTCTATGTCTGTGGTTCTCCATTTCACCGTCGATTTTCACCAGCGATTCACTGTAATCTACTCTTTTTCCCCCGATTCGTAATTCAACACTGCATCCGTACACCAACAATACGCGACACCGAAACCGACTCCTCATTCAACCCTTTCGATCTTCATTCTCGCGCTTAGTCTGATCTCATATTCCTGGAGGAGTTGTCAGCCGGCGTACACACCATTGTAACGTGCATGCACCCGCGAGCAGACATATAACACTGTGCGCACCACAATCGTATGTACAGTCCGCGAAATTACCATAGTTTCATGCGTAATTTCTTCGTAATTTTAATTCAGTTTTTTAAAACAAATAAGATTTAATTAACTGGGTCATATTAGGTTGACAACTGTTAGAGAATATAGATCTATAGGTACTATGTACAGGATGTTAAAAAAACCATTTAATATTTATGTGGTATATAAGACACACTGTACTGAGTAAAAAGCCTTATTGAACATAGGTCGAAAGGTCAACCGTTTCTGAGATATGTATCTGCCATTTCTTCATTCGAGTAATACGCTGACATTTTCTAAATCTGTACAGTCGAAATGTACTGTCGGCGCTTGAACGGGAACATTCAGAACGCGATTTATAAACACTGAAGTAAACATCGCATGTGATGGACGCAAGACAATCATGATATTAGCAAATAAGAATGTTTATATCTCAGAAACGGTTGACCTTTCGACCTATGTTTACCAAGGACATTTCGACCTATTTTTACTCAGTACAGCACGGCCTATGCACCATGTAAATATTGAATAGTCTTTTTGAACACCCTGTATAGGCCCCTACTTATCGACCCGTGGTCGGTCAATAGTTATGCATTGGTGGCGTATCAGTTGACCAGAGCGTATTTTGTTTTTGTGTTGTGTTCGTTATGTCGTGGAGTTCTCCTCCACACGTCCATGCGATAGACACGTACTTACTTATTTATTCTTTATCCAACATAGTTAGGATTTTGTAATCTCCAATGCATGCTGTTGTCGGGTGTTTGACGCGCTCCATCTACCGGGAGTGGGTCTGGTGCGCCCCTTCTTGTTCTTCTGTGTTGTTCGTTCTTATTCCAAAGCCACACGTATACTGTTTCCAGTTTAATATATAAAATTATAATTATTGAGTAAAACGTGAGTTGTTTAGTTTATTCCAGAATCTGTGTGGCCAGTTTTTATTCTTTCTTTAATAATAGTTAAATATAGGTATATACTGTAATAATAATACATATTGTGTTATTATTCGTACCTCCTGACAACTACAAACATATCTGAATAGTTTC
Organism: Sphecodes monilicornis; assembly: GCA_913789915.3. Lineage (NCBI taxonomy): Eukaryota > Metazoa > Arthropoda > Insecta > Hymenoptera > Halictidae > Sphecodes > Sphecodes monilicornis. The sequence continues at coordinate 1,551,545 of OU565295.1, read as the reverse complement.
AAAATAAAACATTTTTTCTTTTAAGCGATTAATTTAAGAAATATTTATTTCTAATAAAGGAATGTGCGAAATTGCTATAGTTACAGTTAGTAAATACTACTTCGTTTACTGTATAAAATCAAGATATTAATGATTATATACATCTTTACATTCCGGTGTTGTTGCAAATAGTTTTCCACGTGCATATATCTGGACAGGCGAGCCAAAGAATTAACACAGTAAACACTTTGCTCTTGATTTGCTATGACTTTGGCGTCTTTGACGTCAAATACGGGGCCATCTGTTTCCGCATTAGGCTCGGTATATGTTGACAAGTTTTGGTGGAAAATTCATAGCAAACATGGACCAAATTATGTTTCAACATTTTGTGATGATCTTTAAGATAATACACATTCTAATTTTTATATAATTTGCTAGACTGTGGATTTTTATGCAAAATGACGATTTTTGAAATAAATTACATGAAACCCGACATTTATTCCTTCTCGTAATCATTTTTCTAGATCAAAGACAATATAACCATATTCTTAATATTGTTTGCTATTTTTACTATTTCGTGTTTCACCACCTCATTTTTATCATAAATGCATAAAATCTGGAGTATAGTAATTATTTTCAACATGGGTATATTGAGTTCATGTCATTTATAAGCAAGAAAAAACATATGATACACCTGCAAATCTTGGTATGGTATAAAAAAATTTTGTGGTAAAAGGCACAAAAAATCTTGTTTTGTAACATATCAGTCTGCAAAATTACTAACTTTCTTCCATAAAGGGGGCCCTAATTAATTAATTATTTATTCGTTAAAAGTTCAACAAAGGTGGCAAAAGCTAACTGATTTTATTTGTTACTTATTTCCAAACAAAATTACCAATCTTGGAACAACTTTTCAGGACGAATGTTTACATACCCACGTTGTAGGTTTATATTCTTCCATACATTCATAAGTTAGAATAAAATTATCAACAAAAAATAACGTCTAATGAAGATCAATGATCACGAAATAGAAACTATCATTATTAGCAGATCTTTATGAAAAATAAGAACTGTCCAAGTCAATTGTAAAAACCAGAAGTTAAATGAAAACGTATTTGTAATGTAACAACATCATTTAATTTTTCTGTCGGCTTTACAGTTTTGTATTTGACCAATGTATGTTTGTCATAAATGTATAAAATGCAGAGTCTAATCACTACTGAACACAGATTTGATTCCAGTCTATTTCTTAAAGATCAATCGGTATCCAATTATTGCAAAGAACGTCATCTATTACTTTGAAGTATCAATTTTTCGCAAGTCACGATACAATCGAAAATTGGCTGTCTATCCCTGCACAGAAGCAAACAGCCGCAGATTTTCCCATCTGTCATTGAGTTCATGGAGAATGCATTGGTCGAGTTTCTTGACTTTATCAATTGATTTGAGACGACGGGAAACCGTTGCAGCACTTACATCCAATTCTGCTGCAAGTTCGCGCACAGTTTGACATGGATTTGCTTCAACCGATGCCTTCAATGCTTCCTCGTTTACGGTCAATTTTGGTCTTCATTTACGGGACTTTCATCTCCGCCTTCGGATTTCTCGTATTTTGAGCAAGCACGGCATTAACGTTTCGAGCAGCTGCTGCGTTGTGTCCACTTTTCCACTCGTACTAGAGAAGTACACGAAATATACTACGATTCATGTCGAAATGAACTCTGTTTGAAACTCTATTTAGGAACGTTAGATAGAGAAATAAGGCATTCACGATAGAATCTCATTGAACAAATTCCAGTCTTAAAAATGATATATCATGCCACCACGTTCATGAAAGTATTTTTTGACAAACACGCTTCATATTCATGTTTCATATGCAACATATCATATTTCATATGCACCAATCTACTCCTCATACCATATTTCATATGCAACAATTTACCACACAATACGGAAGTCGAATCAACTACCATAAATATTTTCTTCTGAAACTGTCAGAATCAGTTTAAATATCCTGATGAATGCTTTACGACTCAATTTCATTTAGTTTTTCAGTTAATCCTCTTTCCAGTCAATGTTACACACATATGTATAAAATAGGGGTCCTTTTATGTTGTGAACTAGAATTATGCAGCAAAATTTGTTAACCCTCGTGTAGCCAAACAGAATGTTCACTGTTGTTGGACAAGCGCGGGGTACGCGGGTATATACCCCCAAGCGTCCTATCGCGAGATATGAGATATGTAACGACAATTTCATTGTTATTCATTATTGATACTATTAACCACTTGCCCTATGATTTAAGTTCCAACAGCGTGGGCCCGAAATGAAAACAAGACCGCCCAGCCTCCGAGACATTCCACGTGATGTTTACATTGGCCCAACCGACGTACCACGGGCCAGGTCTGTGATAATCAGTTTCGGCCCGAATACCTGACCAGGAGTCTCACACGTGGCTGTAGGGCAAAGGGTTAATTATCCCTTTCTATAATATACCAAATATTGTTTTAAATGATTTTGGCGAAAAATTATTTGAAATTACAATATACAGTATTTCACCAATAAAAGTCCCCAACACGGATCTGCGCAGGGTCGTTTATACGCGAGGAATATCATTGTTTGAGGTTTGTCGAACGTAGAGAAGGACAGCCGAGCTCGAGAGGCCTCGGTCACCGAGAAATGTAAACATAACTAATCCAAATTTCCAACTTCTTTATTTTTCATTATTTTTTTATGGGACTTCGATGACCATATTTGTGGCATTTTTTTAATAAAAATCATACCAAATATGATATAATTCCGATGATACGTACTTGAGTAATGGACGATGAAAGTTTCGGGCGCGAGGAAGGATAGCGTGTGGGAAAGAAAGAGACGCGTAGAGTCGCAGTCGGCGCCACAGTTCAAAGGCTCGCGCGTCCTCGCAATGTATTACCAAGGAATAACTTTTTTATTATTACTTATTTTTTTATGAGACTTTTGCTAATAGATTTGTGACATTGTTCTGATTAAAATGATACGAAACACGATATAATTCGGATCATATATAGGTGTATGGTCATTATGTATAGGTCAGGTACACAACATCGGTGAGGAAACAGTAATGCAATGACGACCATTTTTCATTTTTAATTAATCTTTTATGAGACTTTTACCATCATATTTGTAATATTTCTCTAATCAAAATTTTTGTGATTATACATACATATCTATTCTTTTAATTGACGATGGAATAAGTTTCGGTAACATTTGCTGAATTAAAATTGCACAGTACGAAGAGGGCAGTATAATAGTTTTTTTCAGGTGCAGGTACTTCGTACTACGTAAGGTGTTAATAGTTATTGCCCCACCCTGTATATATTGTGGGAATCATGAAATAGTTTAAATAATAATAAAGATAATTGCATAAAAATTACACTATATTGTCTTGAATATATACATAGTCAAATATGTATCTTAAATTTTAAAACAATTGCCCTGTAATAACCTAACTATTTTTTGTCTCATATGTTGTCTAACACCAAACCTACCATTGCCGGTCAAATATACCGGTCTAAAATTTTTCATTTTACAATTATTGAAACTACAAAGATGCACTCATAGATAATAATTATATAAATTTCCTTACTAGTCCCTTTTAATGCTTGGTAGGTTTAGTGCAATAATTATATAGCCCCCTTAAATATCGATAGTTTCTGGAGAATGGGAAATTTAGTGTTGAAATAGTTTTTGGATACACTGTACGTTAATTATCCCATACAGTATCGTGTAATTTCTTACTAATTGTAAGTACGGAGTTCGAAAATCGCCGAAGGGGGGAAAGCTACTTAATAATGGATAATATATTCATTTTTCAAGTTTCATTACATCAAGTGAAGATTATTTCGCGGTGTCGGAGTATGGGATTGAAAAGAGGATTGCGATTGTCGGCGGTGAAATGAAAAAGAACGTATTGAATCCCTCGAACGTAAAGCGAATAGAGGTCTGAAGAATGATCACAGTTCCCGGTGTATTGTTGCTGGTTGGAATCCCGTTCCGCTGCTCCGCATCGAGTTGTTGATCGAATAAATCCGTTTCCCTTGATATGGCGGCGGCGGTACCCTAACCTATCCTCTAGGTCATCGTTGCCCCTATACTTGCTACGTATTGTCCCTTATTTCATTCGATTGCAGAGCAGAGGATGTCCCCGCCGTGCCAGGCCACCACGCCAGCTAGTGCAGCGGCTCGTTCTAGTTTCGTTTCCCTGATTTTCATTTTCAATCTCGGCTTTTTGCAATTCAAAGTCGTCGGGCCAGACGACGACAGGCAATAACTTACGATTCTGGAGCCAGCCGTTTGACCTTTATTCGGATCTATTTTCAATCTTGCTGCTCTCGAGCCAGTTGTCCGACAAGCAACATCCTCCTTTCCGGGTGTATTTACGGAGGCTATCTGATCGGGGAAGTTGATGCATGAACAGGAGGGCGAACGTATGATCCGAATCCAGATTCTCGGGTATTCAAGTATCAAAGGTAATACCCAAGCCGCCGTTTCAACTTTCAAGGGGATACGAAAACTGATGGACGCAATCGCGGTGTTTGGCGTCGACGTCGAACGTCGACGCAACCTTTGTCTGTTTGCCCCTTATCGATTCGCCCGAAGAAATTGCCTGCGAAAAGTTTGAGCAACGCGCATTCTTTGTATCCGTTCCGTTTCATTCCGCTTTATCTCTCTGTGACCTGTATTTTTGTTTTCCGAAAGCCAGTGTACCCGTAGACTGCTGTACATATTGGTCCAATGAATAAGATTGACCGGGTTTACTGAAACTGTTTTCGCGATACTTCCCGAATATTGATAAATATTTTCCTTTTTCTACGTTTGCTCGCTACTCGAAGAAACCCCGCGGACGAGTATTATTCTGTTTCAAGAAGAGCATCTTATACGAGTATGACAAGGCCAATGATTTTTTAATGAATGCGTCTTTGAGATGTTATGACGATTTGGGCTTACTTAACCGTTTGAGTCCCAGGGGGTATTGAAAAAACACTGTCGAAGAATCCCAAACAGCGCAACCGCGCTTTCTCCAAATGTCTACGAAAAGACCCAAGCAGCGCGATAGCGCTTCTTTTATTTTATTTTGTAATGTATTATTGCATTATTATAGTATTATTCTACCTATTGTAAAATGTACTATTTACATTAAAAGGAGCTGTGCGATGTACTTGCGTCAGTAAATCTGAGCGCGCGACTTCGACAATCGGTAACGCACCGTCAGTTGTCCACAATGCTCGAAATGTGCTGGGTTTTCTCGACATAAAATCTCAACAACGCGATCGCGCTGCTTGGGACTCAAACGGTTAAGTAAAACTATCCTATTCTTCTTAACGGTATACATATATCTGTGGTTGCAAGGAAAAACGACAGATGTCACAATTTCAAAAAATTTGGGTTTATGCATTAATTGAGCTTTATAATGTAGGATTTATATATTTACCAGAAAAAAAGTCACGAAAACAAATTCGAAAGGCTCAAAAAAATAATGCAATTTAACCGACATCCTATATCAAAGCATTAGTGATCAAATCTTTAAACGGCAATATCTCCAAAGTGAAAGTATGTGACATGCGGCGTTCTTCCTGACAACCACAGATATGACCTACTATGAAACGAGTTTGTCTTACTAGTTCGTGTAGATTTTCCAGGATTAGTCAAGCTTATGCGTTCACCCTGTATATCATTTGGTGCGTCCACAGGATGACAATATGTTTTAACTGATTTATAATACAATTTTACTAATTTATTAATGACATGTTCGAAGCTATTGATTATCCGATTCAAGTTATATCGAATAATTCTTCTTTTACCTGGTTCATATGGAAATGTGCAGAAATTGAAGTATTTATAGCACTGTGATACCCCAATTTTGTATTAACTCATAGAGATCTTTGTTACGTAACTCTCTCATTTGATGTCTAGGATTTTATTGTAATTTTTCATACTTCGCCAAAATAATATAATAGGTCAAAAATACACGGTCGGATTCTGTACATCATGATAGCACTAGAAAGAACCGTTTGTACGAGTGTTGTGTGAAGTCAGTTTATGTTTATGTAGCGCCGGAAATGTGTGCACTTAAGAACCAACGCAACAACACGTAAGACCTGAAATTATATATTTTTCTTAACATGTCCGAAAACTATTTTATATCATTCATATTTTTCGAGATACACGTTTCCAGATAAACCACATACACACACTGTCTGTATAGTTACTGGTTAATATCATCCATAACATTAAAGGGTACTTTGTCTAAACAGTAAATAAATTAAATGCAATTAAACCAAATTATGAATCATTTATTGATACACCTTATTGAGCTACAATTAAAGGGGATGCTTATTAGCTAACAGAAAAGTAGAAACAGTGGCCTGGAAGTGTCAATTGCTATAAAAAAATGTGCTATCAATCTAGGTGCTTGGATGTATTTTTAGTCATATTTTCTTGGGATAATCGCGTTTCTACAGTCCGACAGTGAAATTAATGCCTGTAGCAAGTGTCATTCGCTAACTAGTTTCACCCATTCATTCTCATGGTCTCTCAACAATGCTACACCGTCATTATTCCAGCTCCGCCGTTTTCGTCTTTCTCTTTTGCACATCCCGTCTTCCTTGTTGCCTCCGCGCCGCCGTTCCTACAAGACTACCAAGAGAATAGTGAAGCGCAGCGCCGTGTAGCAGAGGTTACACACGTACCATTGTTCTGGCGTATCAACGCACGTCAATGGAGTCTTCCTAATATTTTTCTCCCATTTCCTTGCTCGAACGTCGGGGAATCCTATCGAATATTCGTTTGAAGTTAACCAGTTTCCATTGTTCCAATTCAAGGCTCAAAGGAGCCCTCCACCTCCCGTACGGGCTCACCCCCATTCCACTCGCGTGTCTCTTCCCTTCCACCCTTGTTTCGACTTGTAGTGCAGTTCTCCCGAGGGAGTTGTCGGCTCGAATACTGCTTGTTCCGCCTCCACCCCCGAGTATACACGCACGATAAATCGCGCGGCGAAGATTCTTCATACTGCTGTGTCGCGTTTCCACAGATACGTCCAGGGAATATTGCTCTCTTCCGCGGTGCGTCGCACAACGCAATTATTCCCCTGACTTTCTTGTTCCGAGGCGAGCTAGCCCATACAGATGGAATCAAATTAGTGGTAACCTCGAATTCTGGATTTATAGCGCAGATCTGCTTCGCTGGCATTATTGGCGATTAATCTTCCAGTGGGTGCAATGTCGTAAAATTTACAAGGCAAATGGCCTTTTATGCGCTATGCTTTTCTGTGAACATCAATAGTAGCAAGACAAGCTCTTCAAGTGCTCAATTTTCTTTAAAAAATATAAAGTTATACATGTCTTTTAGATTTTTTCTTTGCATTAAATTGCATTATGAATGTTAACCTTTCGACTAAGAGACTTTTTAATTATGAACGCTTATAAAGATACAACGAAAGACTAGAAGTGAAATGACAAAAAGTTGACTACAATAAACACAAATACAGTTAGTCGTGTTATTCGTTGAATTATGAAGAATTTAAAGAATTCTGGAAGGTAATGGCGAATATGAATGACAAATTAATTTGAATGGTTGTGATCGATTAAATAAAAAATAATCAGAAAAAATATATTTATTCAACATAATCAAGTAATCAATTAAAGAAACAAATAGTGTTACCCAACGTCGTATACATTCAAAATATATCAGATTTTTTAAAAATATATCTGATTGTTCGAAATTATATTATTGTTTAGAGTCTCTCACACGGTCGCACGTTCGACACCGTCACGGAGCGACTCGCGCCAGCTCCAAAATACGCGAACCTCCGCCGTGACAACACGGGTCTCGAGACACATACATACAGACAGACAGAGACACGACCGAGCCACCGCGTGGAAGTGTACCGCGGCTAAAAAGAGGAGATAAAGTCACTAATCTACAATCAGTCACTCGCAGTGCAGTGCCTATTGCACTAATTGGTTAACAGTGTACAACTTTCGTTATTGTGACTGCCGTGGTCGGGAAGCCACCAGCTGCCGGAAGTCAACTGCGTTACTTTCCTGCACGCTGATCATCCGAACATTTTGGGATATCTAAAACAAGTTCATAATCCCACTCTTAGAAACTCGAAAATTGAGTATAATTTGTTAATTTGCTCTTATGAACCGTATGCTTTTCACGAGTTAAAGCTTTTTGTTGTATGGGCCGATTATTTTGAAAGTGATGTAAGTCCATTTTTTCTTCTATCGAGAATTGTTTATAAATAAAAAGTTCACTCTAAATTATTTGCTTATTTTGTGATTTCTTAATTTTTTCCAAAAATGGATTTACATCACTTGCAACATAAACGATTTAATTATTAAACAAAATAAATGATTTAATTATTATCCAATTAATAAAATGCTTGTGCCCGACATTAAGTACTGCTCGGCGTTAGGTGACATTGCCCTATAACCCATTTCTCTTACATGAAAAAAGTCCAGTCATAATACTCGTAAGATGAGACAAGTGCGAGCAAATAGGCTCAAAATAGAATATAAACTCTTACTTTGTAACGAAACAAAACGCAAAACTTTGCGACCGCTGCAACATTAATATCGCATTGGAAATAAAGTAAGAAAAAATTGTTTTTCACGATTTTCGACTTACAACTGTAATTTTTTTCACATTTAATCGTTTACAACTCATAAACCAATTAACCAATATTGATGAAATTTCCAGCATGTAGATACATGTAGTTTATAGTAATTTATTTGAGTCTATACGATACATTTTTTAAACTTTCAATACAGGTCCAGATGAAAAAGTTGTAAAAATCAACTTTTACTATTTTTTTGCTATTCCGACTAATTGCAATTTTTTCATAAGTTTTTTTACACATCATCTAATAAACCAATCGTTATAACTTCTCAAGAACACTCAAGTCATTTGGTCCAATTTTAAAATAGTTATGCTGTTTCAAATGGTGTTGATACACTTTTGCTCTTCGTTGTATATACGTAGTTCGACAAATAAATAATAGTTATACTAAGAAGGAAATAAATATAACGATAAATGAATACTCAAAAACAAACATGTTTCATACGTTCACGGCGGGGCTGTTTTTTCTTCAGTTTGCTCCATCAGTTGGCGCCGTATTCATAATTTTATTTAGCAAAACTTCAGGCTCAGCAGGACAATTTACTATAATTATGCGTTTCTTAAAGAAACATTTTATATTGTGGCCTATTGATTTTACGGCATAATTGCTGAAATATTACGGTGTTCCATATTAAGTGCAGTTATCCTATACATATGTATATTGTCATACATATATACGTATTTTCAGAACTAATGACAGGGGAGAAACACATATTTATTGACGCGTCCATTGAAAAGTATGTTGAAAAAAATTGATGTCTTCAAGAAAATTGATGTATTGCTAGCAACGAAATAGAATTTTATGTCGTTTCAAAGGAAGTTAATAACAGACATGTATATATATATATATATATATATATATATATATATATATATATGAAATTATAGTGTATAGTTTGACACGATATTGTAATGCAAGAGATTAAAGCAATACTAGTGTCCAACTTATGTAAACAAATTGTCAGACATAAGAAGAACCACAGACTCTCACTGATGATAAAAAAAACATGCATGTTTTCCGACAGTTAAGGATGCACTTGACATTTTTATTTTAATGGTTTCCAGCAGGAACAGTTCCATAAATCAGGTCCTTGACCAGAAACCTTGTGGAGTACATTTTGAAGAGGATACGAACTTTCTTGGAGCCTGCTCCAGAAAATCTAATTGGTAACATTGTTTTCCGCTACGGTTTTATCTTCTTCGAGAAGAAGTTAGAAATAGAAGTTTAACTTCACATTCTTAAAAACCTCCCGGTCAAGACTGCAGTTCCGAATCAGTTCCCAGGATCAACACTTTATTTTACTAGTCACTCATTAGTTTGAACACGGTGTCAATCAGGATACCCCTGTCTGCACCAGCGTAGTTACGCTGAAGTAAAGGAGCATTGTATCTGTCATCCAAAGGTTAGCGATAAATAAACACGTTTGTAACCTACTTTCCCAAGACATTAATTGGGTAGTCGTGCAATATTCGAAAGCCGAGCCTAAAATTTAGTTTGCTCCGTATCTTGTAATTGTATTTGTTAGTAGTTTCAAAAAATAATAAGAAATAAAGAAGTTTTGTCACTGGGTTAATTGTTGTATTATGTTACACTTCTCGGCGACCGAGGCCTCACGAGCTTCGCTGTCCCTTTCTACGTTCGGCACAAGTCAAAGAATAGTATTATCTGAACTTTAATCGTCGCCGGCCGGACCCGTGGTCGCGACGATTATCAATGAAATACTGTACTTACTTTTTTTATATCGACAAACGTCTATGTTGAAGAGATGACAATGGTCCTTTCTGAGCTTGATCAATTTTAGTGAATATCTCAAAAATTTCGAAACGCAGTTTGTACGTTTTTCAATGAATGTTTTTCAATGAACTTTCATTTTACATAATTACATTTTTGAAAAAATGATTTGTTTAATGTTACAAATTAACGATGCAGTCAAACTTTAAGTGTTGTTCTTGTCCCTCCAACAAGAGCGTTCGCCGATCAGATATTTTTGTAAGCTCTACACCATAATAAAATGCTCCTTGTGGGTACACGTCGAACCTAGATGGGGTGGATGCAAATTTTTTGTAAATAGAAGCGGCGCTCATTTAGTGGTCGCAAGTTCGGGAGCTTATCACGCTATCCGAGGAACTAAAGTTTCTGAAATTACCGGCTTTTCTCTTTTACTAGCTCGGTCGAGTCTGAATGGCTTGGGAGATAGAGTGAAAAACATTGAGCACGAGTAAGATGTACAGAAAGCTTATTTAGAAAGATAAGGAGCAGTTTAAGAGCTGGTGGGCGTAGAACATGACCACTAACTGGGCAAAAGCGCGACCACTAGACGCGTACCGTCGTACTTTAAGAAACGTTAGCCGTACTTTCAAGTATAATTGCCGCGTGACCAAGTGAACATTCAGAATTTTATCAGTATTACTCAATTTAAATTTAAATTCAAATTCTATATTGATCTTCGTCCAAGATTATTTTTAACTACATTATTTTAGACAATATTCTCATCTAACATTAAGTTATATTTATTTAAACGTACTGTTTTGAGTTACTTTATTTGGAAAATATACAAAATATTGTTAATTTGCATGGTTATTTGGAAACACTATCAGTATACAGGGTATTTCGTCTAAAACAGGACACCTAAATATCTCCTCTACCTCTGAAAATACAAAAAATGTTTCTAACGTAATTTAAATATCTAGGCCTATCTAAGCCTATCTTTTCATTAAAGAATAGAACGATTGAGAAGCCACAACTTTTTTTATTATTGATAAAGGAAGAAGAATTATTTTTTTTAAAACCATGTGCCTTCTCTATGCGGTTTACGTTATAGTGGTACAATGTTAAACAGTTTCTATGCGATATCGATAAATTGAATCAATTATTGTAATTAAGTCCACAATGTATTTATGCACATGCTGAAAATTTCATCGAAATCGGTTGTCGCCGAAAAGAACGACACGTATCGAAAGGTGTAAGAATCTGTAGATCTTAAGTCGAAACTGACCAAAAGACGTGAAAAACTGCGATTTTTACCATTTTCAATCGCTTGTAACTCGTGTGTAAGTACGTCAATCGATTTCGATGAAATTTTCAAAATGTGTATAACTAACATAGGTCTACAATACGTATTTTTGAAATTTCCATTACCGGCTGATATAAAAAAGTTTTACGAGGTGTCTTTTTTATTTCGTTATGTGATTCTAACCAACTGCAATTTTTTCCAAATCTTTCTGGCACTCCGTTTAGTAAATCAATGCTTCTAATTGATAAAAAAAGTCAAGTCGTTTGGTGTGATTTTAAACAAATTATTATGATTTAAAGGACGTTTAAATACTTTCGTAAGCCACTGTACGTGCAAACAGTTTCATCGAAATGGGATGGCACATTAAAAGTTAAAAAATTTAAATCGTAGTTTCGTACGATTTTTGTCATGTTTAACCATTTACAGCTCGTAACAACGTTAATCGATTTCTATGAAACTTTGTGCATGTACATAATTTACTTAGGTTGACAAAAAGCATATTTGAAATGTTTATTATAGGCACAGATGAAAAAGTAATAAATCAATACCTTTATTTGTTTCATTACAATTTCGGTCAATTACAGTTTTTACATAATTTCTTTACACATTATCTAGTAAACTAATCCTTCTGGCATCTCAAAAAAAAGTCGTTTGGTCCAATTTTTAACAAATTTTTCCTTTTTAAAGGTTGTGCCAATACTTATTACTAACAATACTCGGTACTGTATTTTATCCATTATAGTAATAATTGAGTCGTTCGTTTGAAGTTCTTTCAATTTATGATGTATTCAGTAGTATTAAATCTAAATATTAAGGTAATTTATTCTAAATATAAAAGGTTGAAGGTAGTTAAGAAGCTTCAATCAAATGCTGTGACAATTACATGTTAGAAATAACTAAAATTTCTTTCGATTTTGTTTTTGAGCGGTTCAATTACAATAAGGTGTACTCTCATTTTAAATCTCCTCAACAGGTACTTACTATCTTTTTTCTACTGTGGTACAAAAAGGAGACTGCTCCAATATTTAAATTGTACTATTGCGTATTTAATGGAAAGCTTTATTAACACGACGAGTAGCCGATTATCAATTTGTAGTATGTTTGAAACCGTACTTGATTTCTAATTGCTTTTTTGGTCTATTCGAATCAGCAGAAAGGAGGGCTGCTTTAATGCCGATCGAAGAATAAAACTTGAGCGAAAACTGCAGAGTGAAAATGATATTGAAGAAGTCTATAAGTTATAATAAGATATTTATTCTAATATTATTTGGAACCTATAAATTAGAATAGAACAATCGCTTCTCGCACGTGCAACCCAGAACGTAATATGCTTGACGAACGGAAGAATAGTGGAATCGTTTTGACCGTGTGAATGTCAGTGACGAGCACAGTTTTCACGCGAAAGTCCGGTTGTTTCGTAAAGTTCCAGCACAATGTTATTCGCGTGTTCCTCCCGGTCTTGTAACATCGATTTTTCCAAGTTGCCGGAGCCTCGTTACGGTGATATTATTCGCGGCCATTCGCACGCGAACTTTTTAATAATTTTATCAAGTATTTTCCCAGGGCTTACGTAACACGAATTTCCCCGGTTTACTTTTATTACGGGTGTACGCGCAATTTCCCATGCATCTTGCCCGGTTCCCTGCCCTCTGCCCACCTCTCCGTGTCTCGCATTCCTGCGGGAATTATCGTGCGAACACCACACCTCTTTCTCGTTCCCGTGAAACGTATATGCGAGAAACCCTCCCTTAGCGGTTGTTCAGCCGCGTTCATTGTTGCCGGCGCACTTACGACCGGCCCGCTTTTTCCCTGGCAGGAATTTTACTTTCTTTAATTCTGCATTAAAAACTCCATCAAACATTCGTACATTCTCGGCTTTTATTCCTGGCCGGGCTTTTTTCCCCTCTCCTTTTCACCGCACGCTTCGCCTCCCTTGATTCCCTTAATCTTCGCTTCTCTGTATCCCCGCGAGAACGCCGCCCTTCCGCCTTTCTTCCGGAGAGAGAAACGGAGAGACAGACCGAGAAAGAGAGAGAGAGAGAGAGAGAGAGAGAGAAAGAGAGAGGGAGAGGGAGAACTATATGCACGACCCCAACGTCTATCAATGTTCCTTTCATTTCTGTGCCGACCACGAATCACGCGATTGCGACTGCTGCTCTCTTGCTTCTTTAGCGCTGCGCGAGGCATGGAATCGCTGAATAGTACAACATAAAACGTGTCTCATCGCGCTTCTGTTTTGACGATAGCTATTTTTTCTTAGCGCTCGGAACTCTTTGTCTTCAAAATTATGTCGACAGTTGAGAAACGAAGGCTCGTGGATAATTCCACTTTCGTTTGTCAAGCAAGCAGTCGGATTTTAAGGTGGAATGACGTTTTGCAAACTTCTGTGTGCTAGATTTCATTTCAAATTTTATGCGTCTCCTATTGTTTCATATCATATGTTGAAAATGTTGTAATATCGATTTCTGATCCCAAAACAGTTTCAAAGAACCGTTATTTTCATTTGTAAATTCATTTCGGTTCCATTTCCGTTCGATGTCGATTCTATTTCCATTCCATTTCAGTTCCATTTCGGTTCTACTTTGGATCAATTTCGGTTCTATTTCGCTTCCATTTTAGTTGTGTGCCGGTTACGGTTTGTTTCAGTTCTGTAAAGGTTACGGACACAATTAGAATGATATTCATGCGAATATCAGTTCCATGTCGATTCTACGCATTATAATGGTTCTATAAGGTTAAAATTTGATATTGTAAGCAATCTTTGTCATTTATAGTTGAATTTATAGTATTTCATCGATAATTGTCCACAACACGGATCTGCACAAGGACATTTATACGCGAGGGATATCATTGTTTCAGGTTTGCCGAACGTAGAGGACAGCCGAGCTCGAGAGGCCTCGGTCACCGAGAAATGTAAACATAACTAATCTGAATTTCCAACTTCTTTATTATTCATTATTTTTTTATGGGACTTTGATGGCCATATCTGTGGCATTTTTCTAATAAAAATCATACGAAATATGATATAATTCCGATGATATTTACTTGTGTAATAGACAATTAAAGTTTCGGGTGCGAGGAAGGATAGCGTATGGGAAAGAAAAAGACGCGGAGAGTCGCAGTCGGCGGCACAGTTCACAGGCTCGCGCGGCCTCGCAATGTATTACCAAGGAATAACTTTTTTATTATTACTTATTTTTTTATGAGATTTTTGCTAATAGATTTGTGACATTGTTCTGATTAAAATGATACCAAACACGATATAATTCGGATCATATACAGGTGTATGGTCATTATGTATAGGTCAGGTACACAAAATCGGTGAGGAAACAGTAATGCAATGACGACCTTTTTTCATTTTTAATTAATCTTTCATGAGACTTTTACCATCATATTTGTAATATTTCTCTAATCAAAATGTTTATGATTATACATACATATCTATTTTTTTAATTGACGATGGAGTAAATTTCGGTTACAGACAAAGAGAGTAAATAGTAAAGAAAGGGACACTGCAAGTCGCATCGTCTCATTGAAAATATATTGGATAATATGAACAATTGCAAAATATGTCCGGTCCTATAAAAGGGACAATTATGTGCGAGACATTTGAGACATTTGCCGATGAAATACTGTATATTGCAAATTGACTTTTCCATATTGTGGAAAAATCATGAAAACGTAAAGCGATTTGTATGGCTCGACTTTCGGTTTGGTTCTACGCTACGGTCGATTTTTGACAGTGCCATTTTTTAAGAGTCTTCCTAGTGTCTGACAAATTTATTATTTTATGACTCGGCTACGGCTGGAAAGTAGTGATGCCAGAAACACCCAAAACTGGGTGGATTTTCCTCTCCTCCTTTTCCCCTTCCACTATCCCATTCCACTATTTGAGCACACTCCAAAGTCCCCCACTAAGACCGTAGACTGGTCACGTGACGTGCTCCGCAACGTATCGCATATTACTCTGGTCACTAGAGAGGTGGTAAATTCTATTCCCATTGATTTAACCGATCTGGCATCACTGCTGGAAAGTATCAGCTGACTCTTGGAAAAATCAGCCTAGCCGTATCGCTCTCAATGGCACTTGCCCTAGCTTAGGCCCACACATAACGCCAGGGGCCTGTGGTCCTAAACCTGATTTATTACTTTAAAAAAAAATACAAGGAACCGAGTGTCGTCACTGTTTGGCAATATTCATGGTTTCAACGTATTTCGTCTACGGGCGTTGCCCTTCTTTTAGAGCTCATTTGTAACCTCCCAAAAATTGTATCATTGGCTAAGGCCCCATTATTTTGTATTTTTTGAAGGGAATTTTCAACCCCACAAGGTTTCTTTATTTTTATGCCTTCGTTGCAAGATCAGTCGCAAAACAGAGTCGAAGTCGGAACACGTCGAATTTTATATAAATAGTCAACCTCTACTTTATATTCTGTTTTATACTGTTCTTCACACCCATTTTATTAAAGTTGTACAGTTATCCGGAAAACCCGATTATTTTCTTTACATTATTTATTACCTCTCTTCGAGGTGGGTATCTCAGCGATTCACTAATTGCAGTTTGAGCACTGACACGACACAACACGATTAAATTTAAATAAACTTTTTAATCCTTGCTCTATACACAATATTGTAAAGCTTTACCTCAGAAATATTATAAAAGAAATAACAGAAATTAAACAGCATTTATACTTTTAAATTAATTCGTATCATTTTAATATCAAAATGTGTTACGATAATCAAAATACATTTAAAAGTTATTTTAATAATATGCGTTCGGTGATATTTTTAATTGTACAGTATAATATTAATGACGAAAAATAAAATAATACAAAATTAATTATTGTACTGTAAAGCGCGTTTGACATTATGAATATATTTTAAAACTCTTTTTCATGTAACGAACAATTTAAATATAATTTTAGATAGTAGAATTTGGTGACTCAACCTGTACACATAGTTAATGTATTATTATTACAATTATATAAAAATCCGTATACATTAGATATATTAGATACAATTATACTAAAATAAAATAAAAAATACAATAAGTGTATGGACATATTTTAAGTATTTTCAACCGTCCAATGTATAATAACTTATAATTACAGTGTATAATCTTCCACCTTACTGTACAATTGTTTGTACAGTATTGATATGTTATCTAGTAACATTATCAACTAGTAACATACCTCGTATATCGTGCATAACTAAAAGAAAAAAGAAAGACTAGTTAAAATAATTATTTGCATAATTTTTTAATGTTCAAACTATTGGAAATGGGTTATGAATAACTATAAGAGATTCGTAACTTTGAAAACTCTACTTTATTACAAGCTTGGAAGGACGTATTAGCGCTTCGAAAGTCGTATAAGAAGTGAAGAGAAAATACAGGGGTACAGAGAAAACTCTGTTCCCACTTAACAGGAAAAGACCAGGGCTGCATTTTGACTCTACCCCGAAAGCCCAGCTATAAACAGTCACAGGCCTATGGGCCTGATGACATCTCTGGTCTATTGTATCACTCTAGCTAAGCGCAGTGATTCTCAAATATAACGAGATTCATTTTTGCATCTTAGCAGACATATTAATACAAATAATCCAACACAAACACCCATGAACTGTAATTCATAATATTTGTTTTTCAAATTATTGAAAGTATTTAAAAAAGCATAAAAGTTGACTGTAGATTTTCATGCAAATAAAAAATTTGTTTAGTGTATTTCAATGGCAATATAGAAATGATCTCAAAAGTAAAATTGTTCCTTTTATCATATGTTTAAAGACGTTATAAGCGCATAATATGCATAATGTATTAACGAGTGGAAATAAAATGAACTAAGAAAGTTTACAGGGTCAAGACATGCAATACAAAATACAAAATACAAAAATCATTAGAGAATATAGGGACGCAAAATTAAGACAATGGAAATGTTAACCATGTTCAAAAGTCATGGAAACATAATAGAGTTTCCTAACAAGTCTAATAAATGAGATTTGAAAAATCAAAGTTAATAACCTAATAACCATGCTAATAACCACGAGTATTTGACGAGATATTAAACTTACAAAAAAAAGTATTCGTATTTCCTTGTCATCGCTTCTCTACCAGATCTCTCGTTCGTATATTCCCCGAGGATGTTGCGCGGCAGCTGCCCTTACTACCTTCATAAAACACATATAAAGAGAAGCGCTCCTGTTATCGTAGGCGTTATACAGCCCATTGTTGCGTTGTGCGTTCTGAATTTTACATCTACGACCCCGGGATTCGCATTGAACCCTTTGCATCGTTTGGTAATTGTATTTTGATTTCTCCCCAGCACTCTTGATTTGTTTTTCTCGGGTTTTACGAAGCTCATATTTCCTTTTGATATCACCCGCGACGTTTTTACAGAGGTTGAGCGTTCACTCTACTTTCAGCGAAGGAACGTTCCAGTCAAGATTTTCTTTTACGACTTTACTATTTTTTTAATGCTATCGCTGCGGACTGTGTACGTATAATTTTTTTTACAGAGCTCAAGTCTCAAATTTTCTCGTTGTTATTTTTCAATAAAAAGTTCGCTGTTAGATACGAAGCGGCGAATTTCACAATCCAATATATCTACTAGCTTATGATTTTGCGAATGAAAGTCGTAAACAGTAACTACTTGTTTCGCAGTCGTTTGAATTTCGAATATATCCTTCGCTTAATGACTTAATATTCAGAGGTCTGTTATTATATTGTAGATAGAGTATCTCACCGTATCAGGAAGCTTCGCCCAATAAATTTCAATCGTAACAATTGAATACAAATTGCACTTGCAAATTAGTTAGAAAGAGTACGGATATTTATAGAATTACGTGTATTGAAAAATTCATTTAATGTAACAGCTGAAACGATACGAATCTTCCAAATATTTTAACTAATTGTCAGCTTTTATAATCTCTGATTAAATTAAGGAAATTCATCGTCTATTACTGAAGCAAATACCATCGGAATTATATCTTATTTGGTATTATTTTCATCAGAAAAATGCCACGAATAAGTTAGTGAAAGTTCCAGTAAAAAACAATAAAAAATAAAGAAGTTTTGTCACTGGGTTAGGTGTTATTTTCACACAGCATACTCGACTCGTATTATGTTACACTTCGAGGCCTCTCGAGCCTCGCTGTCCTTTTCTATGTCAAGGAATAGTATTATCTGAACTTTAATCGTCGCCGACCGGACCAGTAGTGGCGACGATTATCGATGAAATACTGTATATGTATTTCCAAGTGATGGAATATTTTGAACAAATGAAAACTTGAATTATTCTTAATCATCATGTCTGTGAATAAATCGAGTCTTAGATTCTCGATAAAAAATTGCAAATATTGTTCATTATCTTTAGAGAAATTTTCTCTTGTTTATTTAATACGTTTGAGTACGCGCATACGCGTGCACAATTTGCTAAAGTATCTTTGAAAATTTGGTTGGTTTATACGTCTGCATGTAGCACGGCTAGGTGGTTAATTTACAAAAGGCAGATTATATTCGCGGCTGCGGATGAGAAAGGGCGCAAGTGCAGCACATACAAATATTGGGCTTACACTTAAAAGCAACGTACATGTATATAAAAACTTAGTAGTGTAGAAGAATAACTGAATTTCCAGTTACTACCTCGCCGTTTGTATTCGCTTGCAAGTCAACCTTTCACAAATAACACGGTTAACCGAATCGTGTGGCGGAAATTTTTCTCAAAGAATAAATTAGCATGCTTGCTGTTTCAAATCTCATCCAGAAATAAAGAAATGTAAAAGTCAAAAACCCTGTGTACCGCTAATTCTGTGGAATTTATAATTTTCCCTTGCTCTTTTAAACAATTTGTAAACCTTTTACTGCGTAATATACTAGTAACTTGATGTCCAAAACGGTAATTTATTAAATACTTGCAGATATTTTATATTAGCAAACTATAAACAGGTAAAACTTAATACATCGCGGACCAGAAGTTTTATTAGTACTCATTTAGAGTAGTCAGTTATTTTTGTATGGCATATTTTCCGAATTAGTTAGGATTTATTAATAGTTCAAAATCATTGTCTTGCTCAACATTTCTCTCTTGAGCATGTTTTTCACATTTATTAGTACATTTATTAGATTATTAGATTAATCAATTACATGTTCCACAAAATTCTGAAACACTATTATCACTAGACTGCGGATTCATGCGTTTATGACAAAAATGGCCAGGTACAATTTAAAACAGTAGAAAGATTGAAAGAATTCAAGCATGTCCCTATACTATTTTCAATATGTTAAAATTATTAATGAGGAAAATGTATTTTGCTTCTGTAGCCTGCAATTGATGCATAAACAAATTATTTTGAATAAGGATCTGCAGTCTAATTATTACAAATATACATATAAATTTGTATATGCAATGTAATACTTTACGAATTTACTTTAAGGTTGTAGAAATTATCGATTAATTATGCAGCTATCTGGTTTCGTAAATTTTCCATGTTAAATTGCATGTTTGTTGGAATATTACCTCCACATGTCAATATTTATATAATATATCATAATTATCACTTTGACTGCCACATTAGTCATGTATAAGTGACGCAACGTATTGGCTAGATACCAACGGCAATATGGTATCTGTTTAGAACAGGCATGGAGAAGTTGCTCGATCGGAGGCGATTTTCAAGCGTTATCCCCACTCCGTTTTGGACGTGTATTGAGAATAAACGTATTCACGTGTTCACGTGTACTAACATGTGTATATCCGTATTTTAATCCGTGTAGTTCTTTATACAGGGATACACGGGTACTGAAGCAAACGTGTACACGTGTATCGAAATACACAGATAAGACACGGGTACAAGTGCATCGAAATACACGGATAACACACGGATATTACACAGGTATCCATTATTTTCTTGAATACACGGGCATAAGAGTATCGAAATACACGGATAATACACGTGTACCCGTATATTCAAGTTTACAGTTGTACGCGTATTATCCGTATATTTAGATACACGTGAGCACGTGTATTTCAGTACACGTGTATCCGTGTATTAAATAGTATCCGGACTTCTACACGGATATATTAATTACACGTGTATATACACATGTATTTTCAATACACATGAAATGGGTATCTCTAGTTCATACGGTACGGGCCTGAGGTGGCTCGAGAACTAGGACCATCACGAGAAGCGACGAAAATCACCTCCGATTGAGCAACTTCTGTCCATGCCTCGTTTAGAGTAAACTAAAATTTAGTTAGGATCTACGAAGCACAAGAAAGTTAAATTACCAATGACTATAACAAGTCTTCACTGTTTAGTTACAGCTTAAATAAAAAATGTATTAGATATCTTGTGAAATTAGGATAGAAAATGATGCTCAAGTTTGCTTTGCTAATAGAATCCTTTCATGAAGACCCAAATGTTGATCTTCCGTGATATTTTGAGTATCCTTTTAGGTGGAACATTTTAAAGTGATAAGTTAAAAGAGAAATAATGATGGAAACGATGGAAATGATGGTACATTTCTATTCGAAGTAGTTCGGAGATTCATTTGCTGTCGAGTCAATTGTCATCGAAGCGGTGTCGAATCAGATTCCTTCTATGGATGCACGAAGTAGGGAGATAGGTTCCTCTTATATAGAATTGCACATTACGGTTGGGTCAGTTTGCTCGCAGCTGGTGTCAAGTTTCAACGGTACGCGCTCCATAGGTGCATAGGTGAAACTGCTAGTGATCTCCCAATGCAATTCCATGCAGGTTATACGGCTAATGCGAAATGGCAAGTGGCAGGCCTGCGCCGAAACTGCGCCACAGGCGCTCTCTCTCGTAATTATAATCAGACGGCCGCGCGGCTGGGAATTATTGATCTAAATCGGAGTTAACTTTTATCATTTCGAACAATAGATCAACCTGATTTCATTCTTCCATTTATACTATGCGTTTCCGCATTATCCTGAATCTTTCTTAATGAAATTTAGCTAACACGAAACATATCAATCACTAAAAGTGAATGTTGCTTTATAAAAGTGACAAGATTGAATGATGTTGATTCATCTGATCACAAGCATCCACGCCTGACTATAAGACATCAAACTTCTTTTATTTATTCGTCTATTTTCACACGATGCTTTAACAATCCATTTTGCTCAACACTTAGAGCGGGCAAATGTAAGAGAAAAGTCTTTTGCATTGTAATATTATTAACAACTACATACTACGCATTTGTCAATATTTCTCTTCATTTCTGTGAATACATTGACTTTAACTACCATATGCATCCTTAATTACACAGATGAGCAAAAATAATAGAATTGATTGAAGTTGTTTATCTTTCAACAAGATATCGACCTCAAGTACACTTCAAAGGTGACATCCAATCTTTTTTAGGATAAAGAATTTTAAAACTCGAGTGCCCACCACAATCCCCAGATCTCAATCCCATTGAAAATCTTGGACAATTTTAGATGAGCATATTCCTTAAGTGATCATCAAATAAATTATTATTTTGGGAACAATTCAGTACACTTTAAACAAAATCTACTAGATATGAATGCTATGGATCTCTTTTAAAATGAAAGAGAATTCTATTCTTTTGTAACTAATAGTTAAACACTGCAATAAATGTAGACATACAATAAATATAAATTTTCTTCCCTCTTCTGTGAAATTATTACAAACAAAGAAGTTATAATTATTGTAACCATGAAGGTAATCGCACGGCAAGAGGTTAATTGCAAGTATATCAACTAGGCCATAAGCTATAATAGGTAGCAACGGAGGTCCTACATTGTAATGAAACTATTCAAATGTTTGAATATCAAAATTGTAATTAAAAAATGTAGATTTAGCCAGTTTCTTCACATGTTTCATTGTTTTAAATAAACTAATCATTTTCTATCCCCTTTGTAATTTTCTTCCATTGAATAATGGAAGTGATCCATTAAATAACATTATAAGATGTAGGTATTTATAAAAAATTGATGACTGCTTTAAAATGAAATTTCAGTTTGTACAAATTGTAATAGTTACCGTATAGATTACTATTTACACTTTCTTTTGTCCGCCATTGTAGATAGTTGAAAAAGAAAAATTAATTCATCATTCTCCATGAATGTATATTCATAGTTTCAATAATTGTCAACTACTGAACCGATCATTTGACCGTGATAAGTTCAATTACGGGAGTAATTAATTTGAAGGTCTGTATCTTTTAACAAATTTTGAAGATAACAAAATAAAGGCTTAAACCTTCCCCATTTTCACTTAACCTACAGCATATTTCAATTTCGACAAAATCCGAGATATCGTCCCAAAAAAGTCATCGCTTTCACATGGAATGACCCGTACTGTAATTATTATTACAAAGATAAATAAAAGAATGATTTTTTGTAGGTTTTGTCCTGATCTCCAAAACAACTTTTTATTTCCGCCTGTTTGTAATCCTTGCTTTCAATTTTCCTCGAGAACAGAAACGTCCAACCGACAAGAACTTGTCGTACTCGGAGCGCAACCGCGTAATCGCGTTTCACGGCTGTATAAACGCTCCAAAAACGATTTAATGAGTGGCTGCGACTAAATCGCGCGTTCGAAAACTTTCCCATCGCAACTCGCCGACTTCGAAATAAACAACCGGTCTCTGTTCATTAGCATATTGTGAAAATTCCCTGAGAATTCTGTGGACCCGCATTTGTAAGGAACAGAAGCGATTCACGGTATGTTTACGCTGACTCATCTACAGTGGATGAGTTTCCTCGAGATGTGTTAATTTAATTGAAAACTAACACAGCGAACATCTTGAAGATGGTTCTGATCCTGATTTACAACGCTCCAATTATTTTTTAGATGTCAAGTCGTTAAGCAACAACGCAGTTTTAGAAACTTTGGTAGTGTTCCCGAAAGGAAGTATTCGATCAAATAATCTCTGCGTCTATTATGTTAATCATTCGCGAATTGAACATGGAAAGCATTTTTATTAGTGGTAGAATCAAATAAAATAATAATGATTGTCGAACAAAAATATATTAATTTGAAATCTAATATTTCTTTTTCTTTGCAAACTATATAATAGTTGAATAACAGTTCGGGAAAGTACTTAATCGTCTATAAGTATTTACCCTTAGCGGATGGGAATTGTTATTAGTATACTTCTCGGTGGGTCAAATATATTTTTCTTGTGATACAAAATTGAGTGCTGAGATGTTAAGTGTATGAGTAAAACGAAGGGAAAAGTGTTGTATTCTGTTTAAAATTTGATATTTTTTGAGAGTAATAATTTCTTTGCAAATTATTAACAGTCGCAGAACGGTAAAATTGCATGGACAGCTATTTGCCGACACTCGTTCGCAAAGGGTTAAATAATTTAATAAGTTAGACGTGTAATTAGTGGACAATATATGCAAAAAATGTGTAAATTATAAACAAAATTTATTGAAAATAGTACATTATAATAGAGTAGAACACAATATTACAAGATATATACAAAATGGTTCTCTAATATTTCTCGCTATTTGTAATTTGCATTGCAATATGTAACAATAGCATTTTCTATGTTTTTAACTATCACTTAAAACAGTCTGAAAATCTTGGGCGAATCTTGCAAAAAAATCGATTCTTGAATCGATTCTGAATCGCAGCGACAAATATCAATTCAATAGAAAATCGAATCTTGAAAGATCGATTTAAAAAGAAATCTATCAAAATACTATTTATATTCATATGCATTCTGTATGGCCTTTTGCTATATCGCGGAATCCGAATATGTAAATGGGACCTAAAATGCAATGCTTTAATTCTTATGGCACTTTAAAAGCGATTTACAAAATCAAGTTGTTCAATATAAAAGTAACTCAATTTGAAGTGTGCAACTTTTATAGTACTTTTATAGCATCCGATGATGAAATACTGTATATAAACTTTTAAATTAGTTTGATATATTTATTTATTTATTTTGGACTTGAAAAAAGGAAGAATTAACAATAATTTAAGTATTCATTAATCATCATTTATTAACCATTCATTTAAAGTCAATGAATTTAGGAAAATGGCCTGGTGATATACGATTCCGTTCTTCAACCATAATGTCCCAGAGTTTTGAGAATAATTTCTTTGATGGAACAGATGTTCCTACAACGGCTAAATATTGTGCACGACACTCAGTGATGGATAAATTAACTTATGCCTCCCCTTGAATCGAAGATCGATCTATAACTAAATAAGTCGATTTATTTCAAAATTGAATATCCAAGAATTGATTAAAAAAATTGAAAATCGCTTCGAAAAAATCGATTTAGAATCGCCCAACCCTACTATTAATTGATGCCATTTATTAGACAAAATTAGTTTTTACGCTAAAAATGTTTCAACAACACAATGTGTGACGGGAGCATATTTATACTTTTTTATCCACTGTCAGTCCCCTCATGTTAACGCATTTGTTGCTAATCTGGTAGTAGTATAATGGGAACAGTAGAATAATTAGCTCAAATAAATGCTAAATTATCGTTACAAGCCCCATTTTTTATCATTTTTTAGGCTTACATTAACTTTTTACAGTTTATATAGCATGTGACAATATGAATAACCGTTTCTTAGCGCGATAGATATTAATTAGAAATTATTACATTTTTTATTATTAATATATGAGATAAATACCAAAAATATGCACAAAGTAAAAGAATATGCATTATTCAAGATATATGTAGTATGCAAAATATAAAAATAAAAAATAGATTTTGGAATTCTAATCCTGACCTAAGATTCTGTCCAGATCCTATTAATATATACACATTCTATAAAAATATGCATTTGCAAAAATATCTGCAGTTTAGTCATTCGACAATTTTGTGACTATTCTCTCTCGGTCTTTTGTATTATTATATGAACAAAATTTTCAATAAAATCGCTGGTATTAATAGGCTTTCGATAAGTAAAGTGAGAGAGTAAAAACGAAATTTATTTTCGTGATAATGAAGACTTTGAAAATCTATTTGACACTCGTGGAATTGAATAGAACTATTGGTTGACTAGTCTACTGACGATTTACCGTTTCTACTTCTTATATACATTCCATCTTTATTACCAACTACAGAACACATTGTATACGCATAGCATTTGTTGACATTAATAGTATCAGAAATAACAGAGTGATCTTCAGATCAGTGATGGTATATGGTCTCGGTTTTTTCGCACATGCGCGACTAAATGCAGGAACGTATCTACGTCTTATGTTTGTGGGGAAAGTAGGGGAGAACTGTTATTGGCAAATAACAGAAAGGTGCAGAAGGGTGCAAGATATATTTATATATTATATGTACATACACATAAAATTTTAATATAACTTACGCATGTTAAACATTCATACCTGAAAATCGAAATAAAATTTGCGAAACTATGCGGGGTGACCAAGGTAACCCATTTTAACCCAACATTGTACTTTACTGACGCTAAAATCGTCGCGCATGCGCGAAAAAACTGAGGCCATATGCAATCACTGCTTCAGATTTTTTATTTTGCATTTACTGATGGTATAAGGACGCTCTCATTGGAAATTTGTTCAATAGACCCATTTCGTGCACAGATTACGATAGAAGAGGAAAGTCTTTTATTGCTAGTATATTTTCCTGGTCTTTAGGGGCGAAAGAGTAATTTAGATTTCCTGAGAACACTTTCCGTTGCCCCATTTTCAACGGCAATTAATGTATCGTGAGACCTCACGCAACAGGAGGACTTTCAGAAGGATTTACCGGTTTGTTTTTCCTCGAACTAAGTATCCGTAGGCGCTGCAGTCTCTGGAAAGACGTCGACACCTTTCTATCGGGTTTTGCATACTCCTCACTTAATTGCACTTTTCTCTAAAAGGCGTATGATAAGAGGATCCCAGTTCAAGCAAGCTAATTTCCTTTCTAGACATCATCAAATTTGAAACATCGAATTTAAAGTTATGAGAACATGTCTACATGAATATTACTATGTATATTTACAGTGGTGACCAGCTACTTAAGTACACCCTTTAAAAACGAATAACTTTTTTAAAATTGCTATTGATCGGAGTTATGAAGGAAAAAGTGAAGGTCACGGTTTTTAACTTTTTTTGTCTGTACCTATAACGAACATTTAAAACATGCCGTTTGCAAACCTAAGTAAATTAACAGGGTGTTTTAACTCAAAATGATGAAATATGTTTTAGAGCAGCGATGTCTAAACTCGGCTCCGGGAGCTGAACGCCGTCCCCACCACCGTTCGCCGTTTGCATAGCGCCGTGACACGGCGAACCGATTACCAATATGCTCGCTTGCCGCGTTAAAAGGATGATCGTCGATTGTTTTATGACACGCGGATTGGTTACTCGATTTCTTGGTCGGCGGGGTGAGAACACACTGCGCCTGTGCAAACTGACAGTAGGAAGGGGAAGCAGGCGCGTGAGGGACCGTACGCTGGACACCGCTGTTTTAGAGGAATGATGCTTCGAAAAAAATGTTCTTACAAAATTTGTTTGACATAGAGGGGGATATTATGTGGCATAAATATTCTTTCTGTAAGTGAAGTAATGTAGGAGATCTGAAGGCCATGTTAAGTTTTTCAAATGTAATATTAGTTTCTTTTTACTCATATTATGATAGTATTATAATATTCATATTATAATGGTATTTGTTTAAAAAAATCCAACGATATGCAATACTATGTCATTTTATTTCATAGAATATCATAAATCTTCTAAAACCAGGAGTTAGATTGTCACACTATTCCTCGCTTTTACCATACTTTCATCATACTTTTATTTACTTGACCGTACTGTTGCAGGTTTAAAAAGTTAAAAACCATGACCTTCACTTATTCCTTCACAACTCCGACTAATAGCAATTTTAAAATAGTTTTTTTTACACATTACCTAGTAAACTAATCCTTCTGATATCTCAAACAAAAACAAGTCATTTGGACCAATTTTAAAAAAGTTATTCATTTTTAAAGGATGTGCTTAAAGACCGTATATTCATGTCGATATACACGCCGCAATAAGAGAAAAGTATTGCTTGGGAAAATTAATAACGAGCCAAGAAGGACAGTGCCCAATAGACTACGATACGATAAACATGTAGATCTTGTCATCCTGATGATTATTTGTAATAAACTTTCCTGTTACACCTTTCCTGTTAGTACGACATTACATGATTTATGTTTCGAAAAAAAGTATTGTCTAGTTAAAAGATCAGCATCTAACAGCCGAGGAATTCCAACAGCGCGCAGCGTTTAGATTTTAGATGATGTTTTGAAACACTATGGGGGACAAGGTGTTTTTACACGTAGAACCGTTGCAAAACGATTCGAACGATTCTTAGAGTGATAATTGTTAATAAAGCGTGAGATAACATCTGTTAAAAACGGTTTCTGTCTTTTAGTGCTACCACCGTCAACCTTTCTAAAGAGGTCGCGCTGGTGGGGAACTAAAACGCGTGACAAGCACCACCACCGACAGCGCTGACATAAGAATTCGGTATATTACATTCGCGGCACGCGGTACAACCGGGAACAACCGAAAGACAGAGATTGACAGACCATTTTACAGTCTCGTTACCACGCGGCCGAAACTTTCTCGCGAGTACTCGAGCGTCATTATAATCGGGACGTTTCGCCGAATGGCCGCGCGGAATATCGACCGTCGCGCACAGTCGGCACCGGCAACTTAATCAACTCCGAGGCTCTTCCTTTTCATCGTTGAATAAAGTTACCCTTTGTCGTGTAATAAGTAGATTCAAGCCGGGCCAGACCACCCCCTCCTCCAACCCCATAGTCTCCTCTCTCGCCGCCCCTCGGCGAACTAACATTTCACCCCGCGCACGCGGACGCTTTTAAATGATTTTATTACCGGCCACGTAATTGGCCCGATATGATTTCTTCACCGGAGGGATTTTATTACCATTATAATATTAGGTTGCTTGCATAAGTTCTGCCCGCTCGGGAACGTTTCCTGAAAATTTGATAGCCACTTATACATATCTCGCGTGTTATTTTTAGACCTGCAATTATGATAGACGAAAGTGTGAAGTATATTATAAAATTAATATCGCTAGACTCTTATTACTAGATAGTTTATTTTGAGATTTTATATCAAAAACCTTCAATTTTGCAATCACAATACTCTTATTTTATCGTCCGCTTCTGAAAACGTTTGATAAATGAAAATAATTATGTATTTCATTCACATTTCTATGAAATAATGTAACATAAAAACATTCTTTTGTTTAATAGAAACGATCATTGATTTATTTTTTTTAATTCATTAAAATGATTAAGAAATGAAATAAATGTCTATGTAAATGCATAGAAATTGCATAAAAATCTGCAGTCTGCTAATAACAATTGTTAGTATTATTTTGAGTAATAATAAATTGATATTCACTGGCATTACATTTTGAAGTAATTCAATAGTGCCGGTCAACTGTCACCTCCGTGAGACTTAACGTATTAAGTCACAAAAACTTAATGAACTGAAACAAAAGTTTCGTTTTCTAACAATGATTTCAATGTTTGTCATATTGTCACATGGACGCGATGATATAGTTTAAAGATGTACATGTATGTATACAGAGTATATTTAAATTCTACACTACAGTATTAACGGTAAAAAGGAACAAAAACTTTGTGAAAGGTACATGTAAAAATGTTTTAGGAAGAAATTTAGATTTTTAGAAGAAATATAAATACTTATTTATGATGAAGTCAAATATTTATATAAAATAATCTAGCATGTATTTGTGCGAATTAACACGATCACCACAGCTTTCGCATTAATATAACAACAATATTCTATATATTTGTATTAAGACAAGAATTATTTTTCAATTTTACGTTTTATCGAAGTTCTTACATTCCTATACTTACAACAGCCTTCCATTTCACACGGAAGTTGTGTTATGATTTTTCTGTTAGAATGTCCGAGTTTACCATTAAAAAGAAAACTTACTGCACTTTTCACCTCGGAATTATTGAAGTTTCCCCTATCTAAACTCTTTTGTCCTGATCGAAAGAGGTGAGAATCTGCTGGTGCCATATCCAAGAAATATGATTCACGGGGAAAGTTCCCATTGCAGTTCCGATATTTTCGTTTATAGCTATCACCGCGTATGGTGCTCACGTTATCGTGAAGGTGCAGTATACCCTATCAATTCAGAGGGAATAGTCCTTTAATTTTTAGTTTGTCCTACATCCTTTCAATCTTTTCACGATAGAAATCAATTTTGACATTTATATTAACATTTGTTAACTCGCTGAAAATTGTTTATATACTGAACAAAATAAAGATATTTCGTCGTGGTTATTAAAAAACAATTTGGTTCCCTCCGCAAACCTCATTTTCGACCACTTTTCTCCGTGAGTACTTGTCACATCGGAATTTCATTCAACTGACATTTCGTGTTTCGTTGAAAAGTAATTAGTAGATTGCTACATGATAATAACATTTCGACATTATTTGTACGATGTTACTCTGATTTCTATGAAACAACCTATGGAATTTGAAATTTGCACAATAATTCATTGTATTAATTGGATTACATTTCTGCAAATACCATTACACTAGTAATTAATGATATATTCAACTGTTTTAGTTTATTCTGTAGCTTTCATATCTTATTAATAAAATAAAAGATGTAGGTGCTGTAAGAAGAACAAAAGAAAATTATATACATAAAAGCTGTAGAATACGAAATTTGACAAATCCTTTATTTGTCTTTACTTATTGTCGTTGAAATGATTTGTTAACTAAAAACGTAGTATTTAACATACCTTTGTTCGAATGAAAAAGAAACAGTAACACCGGTATGTGTGTACTTTTGTTTAATTCTACAACTTTATACCGAGCTTATTGTTGCAAACATTGCAAGGAATGGATCAAATATTTTTACATTTAATGGTTTTGAATGTTGTTTGTGTACTTGGTTTATTTCAGGGCAGCATAATTACGTGCTCGTAGTTACTATTTAATACACAGGGTGACCCAAAAGACGTTTGCACACTTTAAATTTCAAAGGAATGAAAATTGTGTGTTATCTGCTATTAAATTGTATATACATATTTTTGGAGCATGTAATGCATTTGGAGTATTATAATATAAACATTTAAACCTTTGCACTCGGAGCTATTTCAACGAAAAAACCAAACATTTCTTCTAACCTAGAATATTTCCATTGTACATAATTTTTTTTTCATTATATGCGTACTTTATTACATTTAAACAAATTTAATCATGTAAACAATATTCTGAATAATGGTGTAGCAATTTGTAGCGGCGCCTTAGAGTCGCCATTCGAGTGCTAAGGATTAATATTGAGTATGAAAGAATTTACTAATGGACTTATTTAATCGGTAACAAAATTCTTTTGAATACTTTTACTTAATTTCGACTTTATCGGTTATTTCTTCTAATGACTTAATATAATCAAAAAACAATTATGTGTAAGGACGTACTTACAATTAAATTAGTATTATACGTACACTATAATAGATTGCAACTTCAGAAACCTCTGATTGTTAATAAATTGCGCATTTTGTTCGTTTATAGCACAATGAAAATATAAGAAATAGTAACACAAAAACTATAGTGGGTATTAATATTATGTGCGCAAATAAAATGTTGAATGTTTAGAAGAGCATGGTCATAATACACTATTAAAAATATTTAACCACTTGTTTAGTAAATAATTACCTACTTTTTTCTAATAGAAAAGATGTTTCAGCTTCTGCATTTTTACGGTCAGTACATGCAACTGAATAAAAATAACAAACTAACAATCATAAAAGAAAATACCGTGATAACATTTCTCCTCTTTCCTCTCTAAATTGACGTTACCGTAAACAATCGAATATTTTTCAAAGGCATCGTATATCTATTCCATTTACGTTTCCGTGAAGTAAGCGAGTTTGCATAAAAGCCCGCAGCCTGATTATTAGTACATATGTATATAAATGTATTGAAAACTGAAAGCGAAAAATTGAAAGGGCATTCACAAACCGGTACGAAAACAGAAAATTCAAAGGACTTTTTGAAACAATTACGGCGTAGAAACTGATTGATTTGTACCACGAGTTCATCGACGGTGTACCTCCAATTAATGGTAAAATAATGAACGTTGTTTGTACAGTGATTTCATCACGTATTGATTGACACAGCGATGGAGAAAACGATGGAACGGAAGCTCGGTTGTCTCCACGGAAGCGCCAGTACAAAATGTTGCGCCGTTCTCGTGGAACAACCCTAAAGCGCAAGGGTTAATTCCGGCTTGCTCTTGAATGTTAGACGGAACGCGGGGGAAAACTTTGTGGCGGGTAGTAGACCGTGCATGATTCTAAACAGACATTTGCTCGAACAGTCATGCGAGATATCGATCGCCATTACCACGAACTTAATGAACCCCGTAGCCGTTACACCTTAACCGACGGATACAGACTCTGCTCAGCAATAAATAGATATCTGGCATATTCGAACGATATCAAATCGTCTATCGAGCGGTTCCAAGCAATGGCGATTCGAGTCTATTACAACCTGCGAACTTTGTACATATTGTAACTGGATAATCTGATTTGCGAGTTACTTTTCTGTTGATCAAAATCATGTTTTCCGTCTATTTGTGTAAACAAACAAATTGATTTGAAAAAGCTCAGCAATTTCCCAATGAAATCCTTTTATCCCCAAAGAAGGTTCCCGAAGTATGAACAGTATTTTATTGATGATACTAGGTTGTAACATAAATTTGTTTCCTTTATAAATCGTTTATAAAATGAATTATTTCAAATTGTGCCCAAAGGTTTAATTAACAACATATTGGCCATCTTCATTTATGACTTCTTCCTGTTTTTCTAGTAACTGGAATATTCCTATCTTATAGAATTCCACGGTCTTTGAAAAAGCACCTTCCGTAAATTCGCGAAACCACTTTCTATACTGAACAGTCATTGCCATCGGTGCCGTATACAGCCCAAATTTTCTGACATAAAAATGGTCTTTAATTTCAGACATTTTGGACGCTTTACAAAAAGTGTAATGGTTCCCCGATTACAGAAAACTTATAATAATATTATCAGTATAATCTAATCTTTCAACAGCATGTGACACCTCACACCGTGAAGTTGGCAACTGGCTAATATGTATAATGAAGTTACGCTACCAAGCGGAAAAACGAGACGAATTTATGTATGTTACAATCTAATATATGCACATCATGCGGTAACTCGGTAAATCAGATTACAATTAGCGCAAAGCTATTCGCGATAGAAACATTGTTTATGTATGTATTCATACGATTGAAAATTTTAAATTAAAAGGAGATCGCTCTTGCTCTTTCGAGGTTTGGATAATGCATTTCACACTGCATAGCCAGATCCTCTAGGAACAACATCTTTATTCTCAAAGAAAGTAATATCGGCTTGCTTGCCATTATAAACATCTATGTGGCAACTGATAGCTGGATTATCTAATGCGCTCAGATGCCACCACCAGACGCCGCGCCGGCACGGCGACACTTCCGTTTGGTCTCAAGCGTTCTCATTTAAAATTTTGTCATAAAATCCTTCGTAAGCTTTATAATTTCAGAGTAATTATATTGTATTAAATACAAAAAATAGTATTTTGGCGAATGAATCTTACATGTTATAGAAACAAAAATGAGCATACAAAAAACTATATTTACTGTTATCTTTGGCTGATAATTAAAAACTAATTTGCAAGAAAATTAGTCATCCTAGCCGACTATTGGATAAGATTGTTCATACACTGTAGTAAGATGATTTATTGATTTAATGAATACAATCCTTGCATATAAATGAGCCAATCCTTCAGTATAAGGTCTGGGTTAGGTCCTATTCAGTGTTTCTCGTTAAAGTAGTACGTGAATTAGTGTATTTTGAAACATTGGCACATACTTTCCCTTTCTATAGTCCTTTAATGCAGCTAATAAAGCGTTTTGTAACTAAACTCGTCTGTTTGAATATTTAATGTAATTTTGTTGCATTGTAAAGTTACACTAGAAATGAACAATAAAATACATGAGTTATGAAGCAGATGAATCGTTATATAGTAAGATAATAAGTACACTATCCTGACCCGTGTAGGTGATGTGGATAAATAATATCAAAATAAGATTCGATACATTTGTTTTAAAGCTCTATGTAATAGTTTGTTTCTGCAGTGGTATAAACGGTCAAATTAATTTCCCAGAAAAACTGACCTTTATTTAATCTTCTATTTATTAAATAATGTCAAATTATTGTTAGTTACATGCATCGCATGATTTCATTAGAACTTTCTATTGTATCGTTTTTTGTGTATTTTATCATTAAAAAATATCGGTCTATACTATCAACAAAAACAAAGTGTGCACTGGTCATCTTAGGTTACTTATATTAATGTATAAATACTAATAATTGGACAGCAAATTTCATGCATTTATAACAAAAATGAGTGGCTGTAATTTAATATAACAAAAACATTAGAAGAATTTAAAAATACTATTATATTATTTTCAATCTATTAAACACATTAGCAAAGAAAATAAACTTCTATTTCATTCCAGTCTGTTGCGATTCAGATAGAAAACTTTTATATAACTTTATAACACAATCACTCCGAATAACACTAGTAACGAAACAGGCGATGAGGATGACAATAAAATTTATTATTAACTTATAATTTCACTAAAACCTGAATACAAAGAAGTGCACGGGACTACTTGGTAAAATATAATAAAAACCGATTATTCTTTAGAGGTATTCACTGAACTGTGGTATTATTGATATTAAAGGAAACTACTTCAATGAAACTTTCAGAAATGTCGTTCTCCTAAACATCTGAATCGATTTTGCATTTTGTAAGTAGCAGAATGTTTACTCGTTTACATATTCTAAACCAATCGATCTTAAAATAATCCAATTTACATCTGAGAGGCTTCAAAGATAGTGTCAGATAATTAAATCGGTATACAATATCAACACTTAACCCTACGACGGCAGGGTCCGAAACTATTCTGATCCGGAGAATCAAAATTATCATTATGAACTACAGA
Source organism: Sphecodes monilicornis (assembly GCA_913789915.3). Lineage (NCBI taxonomy): Eukaryota > Metazoa > Arthropoda > Insecta > Hymenoptera > Halictidae > Sphecodes > Sphecodes monilicornis. Next base: position 1,516,837 of record OU565295.1, on the reverse strand, counting down.
AAGGTTAAGGTACCTAAAAGAAGTACCTTCAAGAATATGGTTTTAAAAATTGATAAATAAAAGGACCGCCATCCTAGGGTAAAATAATGAGCAATTTTATTTATAGTAATATATCTAGTATCAAATTATTAGATCGAATAGAAATTGTTTCTTCAGTTTTTAACCATCATGCTGTAATCAGACAGATCAATATGATCCAAAGAAGACATTTAACTCTTCGTTTTTTATACGAAAGTTAAAGTTTTTGAATTGATATTGATGAATTGTGATCTTTATGCATAAAACCGGCAGGTCCATTTTTCAATAAAATTGAACTCGTTGAAGTTCTAAATATTTTTATATATTGCTGACTGTTTAAAGTAAGAATTAAACAATTTTAAACATCTGGGCTTAACCGATTCTTGCTCCAAAATCTTCCATAGTAGATTAATCAAACTAGGAATCGTCATTTATTTCGGATCCAGTTTCACAGAAGCAACGTAAATATAGTAAACTCTCAATTGGTAATTGCTCATTTCATTCAGTAGTCTCTTGGTCCCAGACCTAATCCGAACCATTTCGACTACACCTCACAAGTCGTGTACTCGATAATTTCGGTATCGAGTATCTAACCGATGATACGATTCGCGGCAGATAGGGCCGAGCAGATCGCCGAAGTTCGTCTAATCGCGAGCAATCTGCATGAGTCGCCATGCCAGACCCGGTTAATTGCCGGGATACGTTCGACTATTGACGTTGAACTGCTTTTAAAGCAATTAATGATGCAGAAGGGAAACAGGATGTAACGGAATCGGTTGCAAATTTAATGAATCCATTGAAAAGTTAGCTGCTTTATTCGTTACAAACTCGACCCTGGCTAAGAAAGTAATTGCTCGCTCACCAGAGACGCAAACTTTTGTCCGTCCGTCCCGCTTTCCTTCTTTCTTCGTAGAAGTTGCTTTCATTCTCTTATCGTTGCCTGAGATCAATCTTCGATCCTTCCTCGACCAAATTATCATCCTCGTTAATGTCTGATTTGTAGTTCTCGATTCGATTCCGAAGTAGCTCGCGGAAATCAATGAAATGCTGCGCTGCGCTGCACCGCGCCGCGCCGCGCCGCGCCGTTCCTCTGGGTATCCGTCTCTGGCTGTGTTGTGTTGTGATTAGTATTCGACGTTGCACGATTTTAAACATAATTTACTGCGACAAACGGGCCATTCCCGTGGCGTATCCGCGTCCGCGTCGAGATATCGGTGCTTCGAAGTAATTAACTCGGTGTACTAGTTCATCAGCGTCCGGGCTGAATAGACATCGAACGGTAAATTCGGTTGCGTAAATTCGTTCGAATTGTTATCGGAGCGTGGACTCCATTCGTAATGAACGGAGACCACCATGAACATACCGTCTTCCGTCTGTTACGCCTGTTTTACGATGTTCTGCTCTCCCATACAGTACCGTTTATAATTATGTCAGCGATTTCAAACTTTTGAAAGAATGTTAGACTTAAAAAGTAAATAAATTGATGAATGTATTGTGGTTAAATCTAAAAATTTGTATGGAACGTCATCTTTGTATTTATACATTTCCAATAATCTTTCCTCCGTATTTTAATATCATAATAACATATTAATATATTAATCTCCATGCTGTATTTCTTACAATACAATATCCCCTGGTGTGCATATGTATATTTCTGAAGACTATTTTATACAGGGTGGACCACTTAAAGGTAGCCACGTGAACTATCTTTCAGTTGTAATGGTATACAAATATTTTGTATGCAGTTTGAATGATATCGATGGATGAATACGTTACGGAGAATATTTTTATACCAAGATTATTTTCCGACCATTTTTACACACAGATTTATTTTTCAGTATACACTGAATGGACAAACAATTAGAGACAACTGCATAAATTGACTTTACATTGAAACAATCAATTTCTAAATGAAAATCTAGCTACGTTGAATTCTTATTATCTTTAGGAAGTATAGATATTTGCAAATTGCAAATGTATGGTTAGCAATACACTATAGGCAACATTTTCCGTCACATAGACAATAAATATATTTTTTGTACAGTGGCGCTAATCATTGATTTATCGACTGTAAGTGTATATTTTCTCTGACTTATAAAACTAGAATTAAATATGAAATTAATTTCTAATGAATTATGTATAATATATTATTTATATCAACGGAATTGAAGGAGACATTTGTGTGGCTACATTCAAGTGGACCACCCTATATATCTAGTTTACTTGCACTGCCTCTATTTCTTTACATTTTATCCACCCAAACAACTCTACTCCATATAATATAATGCTCGTAACCATTACGTAAAACAAACGATCCTGGTCTTGAAATTATCTTTGAGTCGCCTTTCTCGTAATACTCATATTGCTCTTTGTATTTTATTGACTTTCCTCGCCCCTTCTTATACAGTAGTTTATATATTAGGTGTACAAATTAATTTGTAATCCGTTATTCTTGATTTTATTAATTGTTCACTAATAAGTAAAATGCATCCTACTCTCCAAAATAATCTATATTATTTTGTATGCATTTACTCCATCTTATAAGTAGATAATCAATGTTTATGGTGGTTAAAAGATTTGGATTAAAAAAGCAGCTACAATTGATTCATTGTGAAAGCCACAAATTAGTTTGTACACATAATATTTACTCCGTTATATGTATGTATATATATATATATATAAGTTGTATAATGTGTTTGAATCATTAAAAAAATTAATTTTATTTGCGAACTCTTAACCAAGGTAAATAATTTGTCTACAGCATTGGTATAGTTGAACCAAAATGTGTGTAATAAAGATTTAAATGTAGAAGAAGCTTAATTTTTTGTTTAGTTAAATTAATATTAACTTCTCCCAGATGTTCTGACGAATACGTTGCATCCATTAAGTATTTTGTAAAATTAAAGACCGTTCTCCTATTATTAAAACATTAATATTCAAAGAAAACTGGATAAATTAATAACCATGATTAGAAGCAGTTCTTGGCCAAAATTGCAAGAGGTATATTTCACAAATTTTTTATTATGTAGTTTCTAATTGTCCTTCATAATTATTGTAACGTGAAGAATAGTGTGCTCATGCTCTGCACTGACAATGAATTATGAATGAATCATGTAAAATATGATTAGCACTCATCCTACTTTCATTTGTGCCTTTTCTGGTATTTTATTGTTTCCATTTTGTACCTACCCTTTCATACGTCTTCCATCTTAGTGAGAAATTTTAATTTTATTTTATCATCTAAAGCCCCAAAAATTTTAATAAACCTAAAATCTCATAATTGAGATGATAAAATAAATTCTATTATAACAGCGTACTCCATACGCAATCAATATTCAATTTTATTGAATACCAACAATAAGGTTCTTTTGAACAGATTGCATTCTATGTCTCTGGTTAACTCTGGTATTTAGAATTATTAGGCTGGAAACCAATATGCACAAATAATACGTGCAAATTCGTAAAATACAAAGAAACGTGTACATTATCAAAAATTAATAAAATTTTTATCATATTTTCACCACAAAGAATTTTTCAGTTGCTGAAAGACTTTTTTCTCTTTTTGTGATTTTTCTAAAATAATCTATGAATATTTTACGAATTTCCACAAAGATCTACGGTTTCATAAATGCCACTGCATATAACTAAACGATAATAATGACACCAGTATTATAATTGTTTCTACTCGATGTAAGAAGCAATTCGAGAGATCATTAAAGTGGACGAAGAAACTTATGAGCTCGAATCGAAGTGTATTACAAAGTATTTGATCTATGACCAGCAATGTTTGGAAATTCCGAACATCTTCGAGAACAATCATGAATAATACGAAATACACTGGCGCCGCGCCAGCATGATATAAGAGCAACGTAGACACACCTATCTACTTTCACTACTGAACTTCCACTATGAACAGTAGACACTGTGAAACGGCGACTTTGTAGTTCAAACTTCTTTCAAAGCGAAAGAAAATTATTTATTTTACATGATATTTTAAGAGTAAAGGTCTCGGCACACAGAATCGGGCCGGGGGCCCGGAGAGTTTTTTCTGCATAGCTTTGGTATAGGGAGTGCTGTGTGCACGCTCCGGAGCCAGTGTGGTTCCGATTCTATCCTCGCGCGTCCGAAGGGCCATAATTCTTGCCTTTTCGAGCGTGCTTGACAGTTTCGTGCTGTGCATGGCACAAAAAAAATGTTTTCAGGGAGGCTCCACAGCTCCTTAAGTAAACTATCGGTATCTCTCCTCTACAACATCATGGAAATAGGATACTTTTCTGCCCTTTGGTGGAAAAGCGTCACACATTCTGACATTATACTTACATTGCACATGTGTTGCAAAAACGAAAACCGATTGCACTGTCCAACACCAAATTTGTCCACATCTAAATGGACTTCAAAAAACTTTACCAATATTATTTATTGTTACCGAATTTGAAAATGGAAATTCCTCCATTTGTTCTAACTCTACATAAGGGTTAATAAGATTTATATGTATATACATATACATATATGCATGATGTGCATATGTAAATTAATGTACTTATACATTTATAAATTTTTTAAGTACTTTAATATACATAAGCAACGGAGGTTCCCAAAATTAACCACTCACTTGAGCACGTTAAATTAGAATTTATCAAAATAACGCTAAGTAAACAAGGTTATGCAAATAGTCTAACTGTTTTGCCCGCTTTTACGTCTTTCTGCCAGCAGCCCTTTTAGCTTTTGGTTAATCGTCCTCATTTGACATTATTCCCAACATAAGCGTAAACGCATTTGCAGTAACAAACGTTTCCTTTTGAACAAATGTATATCAAAGAATATAATTTGTCAGTGTTGAAAGTTACAAGTTCTTTAGAAATTTTAAAAATGTTTAGCAAGACGAACATTATTCCAGCGATTTTATATGAATTTGTCTTCATGTATTCATGTTAAATAAGTAATTTAAAGTGAACTCTTTATTTACAGGACTGTCAAGAAGTACACCCAACCTGTAGTAGTGGGACTTTTTCCATAAATACCGTACACATCTCTTGCACATTTATCGATACATTATTACATTGCTAAACGCACCCTTATACATGTTGAACGCTCCTCGCGTAGTTCGCTCGTAGAGCAAGCTATTGTAGATCACCGGGCTGCGGTTGATGTCGAACAACATTTACTCTGCGATTCCCGCGGAATATCAATTACAATTAGCCGGAGCGTGATAAATTCTCTATCGTCGCTGAAACTATGCGTTGGCTGCGCAACAAATGTATGACCACCAGCGGAGTGCCAGGTACACAAATTAATCCCGCGAACACCTAGCAATTTGTACGTAGTAAATCAGCGCGATGGTGCCGCCAGTTCCGGCACCGGAAGTGATTCGCAAGGAAACGCAATCGCAGAGAGCCCAGCCCTTTCAAAAGTTTTTGGTTAGCGTGCGCCCCGAAACTGAGCCCAATTTTAAACATTTCCACCGACTGAATCCGTGTATTATCCATCACGGTTTTCCTATAGACGGCGTCCAGTTCATGAGTCTGCATAACCCGGGCCCCAGCTTTTCAACATCGAAATCTAAATCGCCGGCCCGGCGCGCGGCAGAGCGATAAATAGACGCCCGTACGTCTAAGGTGTACTCTGGCACGACCCTAGCGAATTTGTTTTATCCTAATTTCCTGCGGGCCGCGTTCTACCGTTAAATAGAGAACTTCTAAGAACTCGCTTTTCAAATTCCCTTTCTGTTCAACGGATTACGCGTTTTTCCCTTTGGAACTTTCCCTGGTCTCGATCACGACTCGCTGAACTGAATCCTGAAAATTCATTTCAAATAAAAAGTTCGCAACTGTGGCCGGAGTTAAACTTGCAATTAGAAATAAATGCGATAGTGGCTGAATAGAGGAAGAATAAAGGTTGGGGCGATTTTAACACGGTCACCGTTCAAATAGCAGCCATTGAAGTTCAACAAAATCAAATTTATTTAATGAAACGAAAATCGCAAAAGATAAGATGTACCAACGTGTTTAAGAATGTTTATAGTGATTCGTAGGTTCGCTCCAAAAGGGCTCATTTTGATATTTTATATAATCTCAAATTCGTAAACCCGTTGTAAAGTTTAGTTATTCTTGTAAACTGCATGAATAAATATGCAAGGTTAACGTAAAACTAGTTTAAAAAATGTACAGGGTGTATAAAAATTATATGTCACGACTACCATAGCAGGATACCTCTGGATCGGTAGAGATTTCTTAAAAACATGGTCCGCAAAGTCCTTGACCCTTTTTTCAAGGTAAAAGTTTTTTGTATGGCATCTTATAGTACTCGTCGCAAGGAACAAAAGTCTCAAAGACACTGTGGGTCTCAAGTCAACCATTCTCTTAAAAAACGACTTTAATGTTTCATAAACTATTTTATTCCACCTGTCTACAGGATGTACCAAGATGGTATAAACGTGGAGGAGGTGATTCTACATAAGAAAATAAGCTTAAAATATACAATAATTTTTTTTTATTTGACACCTCATTTTCGAGAAGTTAGAGTTTGAAAATCCATCTAGTTCGCGTTCCTACGTTCCTAGCGTCTGTAAGAAGTAGATCAGGTAGGTCATGAACAGACGCGTCAGACGATTCAGATTCAATACCAAGGGCGACCGCCGAATTTTCAAACTTTAATTTCTCGAAAACGAGCCGTTAAACGAAAAAAATTATTCTATATTTTAAACTTATTTTTTCACGTAGAATCACTCCTTCCATATTTATACAATTTTGGGACACCCTGTAGACATGTGGAATGAAATAGTTTTTGAAACATTAAAGTCGTTTTTCAAAAGAATGGTTGACTTAAGACCCATGGTTTCTTTAAGACTTTTGTTCCCTGTGACGAGTACTATACGATGCAATACAAAAATAATGTTGACCATGGATAAAGGGTGAAGAACAAATTTTCATCCCATTTTTTTAACAGATCTCTATGGTAGTCGTGACATATGATTTTTATACACACTGTACACGACGTGACAGACAGAATACGCATAATTCTCAAAAGTAAATCTGACAATGAATGGGAATACTTTGTTAAGAAAACATTGCAGGACTTTTAATTAAAACTTATTAAGGTCAGCTACAAACTGTGATTATAAAAATCCAAACATTTGTAAAATATTAATAAATATATTAATGATACTATTTTATAGTTAAAGAATAACTGTTTTCACACATAAAATTATTATATCAGTTTTTCTGTGCTTTTTCCATGTGGGTATAATTAATTTTTTTCTTCTGTATATATTTGCTCAACAATTGTGTTTGCAAGATTACATAGTTTTTTTTTACATGGGATTACTTAAATAATGATACAGCACGGTACAGTATTCATATTCCATTTGAATCAAATGCAACTTTTAAATTTTAAATCCAAAACTCGGATACAATCTACCCAACAGGGGCGTACATTTTTTAAAAAGAATCTCTGATATATCTTCTTGTGACTCAAAGCTAATCTTTTTAGATACGATTACTGGAACTATTAGTAAATGGTTAACCAAAACTCTTACTACAAACAAATACAATTTATTGCTGTTACAATAAAATCTTCATTTCTATGAATTGAAAAGTGATTTTACATATTTGGTTGATTGATATTATATTAACGAAATTAAAATTTATTGCTTTACTAGCACAAAATAACCTTGCATTCGTTGTAACAATTCACTTTCATTATAATAATGAATAGTCTACGGACTTTTATGGAAAATAGAAATTGTTTGCATTAATTGCTAGATACAGGAGCTACGTAGACATTTTTTTCTTTCCTTAACAATTTTAATGAATTGACAACAGTAGTTTTATATCCTTTAAATGTTTTTACAAGTTTGTAGCCTGAATCAACACTTTATCGACCAGTAGCCTATTAATATGCTTTTCAATAAATTGTGCTGTTCAAAATAGAAGCTTAAAAATCCTCTTTGCACAATAACCTCCAACGAAATTATTAGATTACGTTGCTGAAGTTGAGTTGTTGGTTGATGACTGAAGTTTCTGTTGCTGCTAGAGGATCTATTAAAAAATTCTCAGCCACGGGCCATTGACTTCAAAAAAATTATGGAATAATCGCCAGAAGATAATGTGTTAATAAAGAATGTTCTAAAATATTACCAAGTAACTCAATCCAATAGGTTCCATATTTTCTGTAAAAATTAAATATTCATATGAGCGTTACAGTTATCTCATGTTAAGATTAGGTGAATACCCAGCAGAGCGACAGGAATGTATTTTGAACATTCTAATACACATTCAATTTGGTGTGATCCCATAGGCATTAACCGCAACAGTTCTGCGGGATATCGATCACCATTGCCACGAATGGAGACCGTCCTCTTCATAGTTGAGTGTAAGCCAGCAACGCGGCTTTAAATAGGTAGAGATCAACCGGCATAAAGAAAACTAATTTATCTAGATTCCAGTGAATTCGCTATTAAATGAAACTTCCGCCGTGACATAGACTTATCGGAAGTCTCGGGCTTTAATCGAGTTACAGTGAATCGATTGATTAATCGACGGAGGATTAATTGTTAGCATCCAAGATGAGAAGAATTCATCTTACTGACTAAGTAATTGCTGGTATTCCCATTCAGAAAAATTATTTGCAACCTAGAATTAAGAGTCATTGATCTTCCTAACGAGACAAATCTGATAGGAAATTTATATCTAAAAAAAAGACAACGAAATAATTAACACCAAATAATTAATATGTATATCAGTATATAAAAAAATCGTTTTGGTGTCGAATGATCCTTTTCTTTATCCGCAGCATGTTTTTTTCAATTCAATTCTTCGAATTTATGTGACAGAATTTATTTATTCAATTATTTAAAATATGTATAAGAAATCACTGTTTAGATATATTAATTTTGCACATTGGTTGAGACAAGGGGTGTACTTCCGAAAAGACCATACCTCCGATTTTTTTATACTCTGGATTCTTACGTATTTTGACGAATATGATAGTGAAAATTGACGCAAATGTTATTTTCATAGCAGAAACCACGAAAAAACCATAAAATCATAGTTTTTTCCATTTATTTCCATAAATAATGGGAATTTTGAAAAATACTTTATATAAAAGTTGTAGACCTCATAAAAATACACATTTTATGTCCTATTAATTTTTGTCATAAAGATAATACTTTCTGAGAAAAATGATAGGTAATTATTGACTTATACGGAGCCACTCTCGATTTCAATGTACATTACATATGTTATCGAAGTATGAAAAATATACATGTAGAATAGAACACACACGGGGGGGAGGGGGGGTGCAAGTGGGGGCCGAAGAGTTTATTTTTTAGTTTATATGATGTTGTTTCATTCCTTCTATAACGAACAGTCGTTTAACTTAATGTTTAAGTTTAGGTTTAAGTTTATGTTAGGTAAGGTTAGGTTATTCCTTTTGGGGATGAAGCTCCCGCAGAGAGTGGATCTCGCTATGCGTGGAAAGTTAAAAATCCAATGATACAGAAAACACGTGGAAGAGGGAGAAGCTTTGCTGTATCCCTTTCTAGTATTAAATAATGAAATTAACAATAAAACTTGATTTGTGTTGGATGACTTATATGGAGTTTTGAACATTTAATATCGTTTTTCTCAAAAACTATTGTGTTTATGACAAAAATCAATAGGACATAAAATGTGTATTTCGATGAGACCTACAACATTTGCGCCAATTTTCACTATCATATTCGTAATCAGCACATCAAAATACAATACGTAAGAATCCAGAGTATAAAAAAAATCGGAGGTATGGTCTTTTCGGAAGTTTATCCGAGACAAGATATGGATCTATGAAGCACTTCGTGTGGAAGCAAAACAATGTGTGAAAAAAAATTTAACATTTGATGAAAGCTTTAATAATTTTGAATAAATATTTTGCAGTTCTTATTTCGAGAGACATCATTTCTAATTGCATCGGAATATAAATTGATACACAATTATGACTATAAATTATACGCAATTTCCAGTTTTAATTTAGAAATTTCCATTGGTCGACATTCAATAGAAAACTATTTTCTTAATGAGAAGTTCCTTATAAATTCGTCATAAATTCGTAAAAATTCGCAATCTAATGATCATTAAAGGCATGAAATTATCTTTCATAAAACTGTATAGGTTGAAAGGAAATTTGAGTTTGGTAAAAACACGTATAGTCGACGAGTGCGTATGGAACATAAAAAGTTTCTCCGTAAAAATAAAAGAACTTAGGAACAACAGTATAGTTCAAGTTTATTTTATTGTCTGTTCGTGGCGGTGAACAGAGAATAATTTAGCAATTTAGAGGAACACTGTTTATGATTAGCAAGAAAATGAATGGTTCCACTTTGAGCATGAACTTTCATAGCGGAGTAATTATGCAGAAAGTTGCGATATAATTCGCATAGGGTCAGGCTATATACCAATTTGTTCAGTGTTTATCGAATGGCCTGGTTTAAGTAATAATTGCGTGGCACCATATTCAATTGGAACGCATATGGATCTTTAATCATAGCGCTTTTTCAATTTTCATTGAAACGTTGCCTGTGTGATTATATTTACTCCACATGCTAAATCAATATCCCGTGCGATCATAGTTTGTTGGGACTTTGAAGTCAGAAGCTTTCAAGCACTTTTATGAAAACTGTAGAATGCATAAAATTAATCTAGAAACGATATAGTAACTAAAAATTTCTAAAGCACCGGCGAATTGACAAACACATACATGTTGTGATAAGTAACTATGAAATCAAATATACGTTTGTTAGGATAACGAAGTATCGTGAACTATAATTCAAAAAGCAAAATGCATGTGCACAATGTTCAGTGGATCCAAAAAGTATTTGAACACTAAATTTCTCTATAATTGGAAATGTACTGTTCAAACACTTCTTGGATCCACTGTACATACGTAAAGGTTATTGGCCATAAAATACTTATCATAGTGAATATATTCATAAAGTGACAAATGCTTAATAATTAATAAGGTGACTCAGTTCTCTAAACTTTTCGATAGTTTTGCAAAATTGATTTTAATGCATCAAATTTTTTTATTCACTTTTTTCGACACTGAATATCAGTTGAATGTTTTACGATATAATTTACTGATGTACTGTATTTTTTCTGTTGCAGGTATGATTCCAGTTTGTTTGTTCTCTTATATGTTGGCTTAGGTATGTAAAAATTAGTCTATGTTTAAAAACCTTCGTAGTGATTTATGCCATCTTTTAATTACATTTTCATATTTAAATTGCGTGCTGTACTCAATAGACTGCAGAAATACGGTTAGATTAGTTTCAACACTATTTTGTAGAGTAAAATTTTATTTGCAGCATTAAATTGATATTTTTTCCGATGATCCACTATAGATTTCTGTGAATTTCATTCAGTTGTTCTCCTTTTATTTAGATATATGTTTTCCATATAAATCGATAGTACAAAATGAACAAATTACGTCAGCAAGTATGTCAGTAATCCTAAAAGTGGTGCATTTCTTGATTCGTGATATTTAGTATTGTTTGAGCGTATTAACACAGTGTTTCACTATCTGACAAAATAATTCACAAAGTTAGCATTACGTGAACCTTTCATATATGAACGGTTGACGTTGCCACGGAGCGTTCAAGAATACGGAAAATTCAATACAGTATTAGCAATAGTTTTTTGCGAATATCTCGAAAACTAAAACCGACCGGCGGTAACATGTGTAGGGAAAAGTTGTTCAGAATGACGGCCTTGACAACATATTTCAAGGTCATCAAAATCGATGAGAAGGACCAACTTGTAAATAATTACCATTTAAATGACGAACTATTGTCAAAATTGATAGTATATCTTAAGGAATATGTTAAAAACATTTTTAAACAAGCATATTAATTTAGACTTTATAATTATAATTGGTATTCATTATTTTAATTTTCACCATTCCTGCTTCATATTTCTTTATTACGTTTTTAGATAAATTAATTACTAACTATACATAACAATTAGACTCATCAAGAATGTTTCAAAGCTTCAAAACATTAGAAATTGAAATGTTAATCATTAATTTGTTTTATTATACAAAAATAATATATATTATAATAAATATTTTTCACTTTCTACAATCACGTTAGCGACACATCTATAAAATCCGTGAAAAATAACGTTTCCGGGACATAGAACGTTGTGTCATGCATGACAATTGATAAATTAGAAAATAACAGTTCCAAGATGGTCCACGGTAGCTCAAACAACTTAATTTTCTTATTTACCTTTCGCGACGTCAATTAATCGCCTCGTGCGCGAATGAATCGTCATAAATCATAAATGGTCCTTCGTCATACGAACGACAGTGCTTTCCACGCTGAGAAAGATGAAGTAACCATTAGCAGTTCGTGTATGTACCCTGTGTAATTGTCCAGTAAATTCAAAAAGTTTGCTGTTTGAACAGACGAAAACGGCGAGCCGACGAGTCACACGATAGTTTCCACTGTGTATGTACAGGACAAGGTATTCTAAACGGTGACCTCCCTTGGCAGTCGTGCGAGATATAGGGCACTATTACCTCAAACTTGCCGAACCCTGAATTCTACCCCTTTATCACCGAACGGGAACGTCCACATCGCAATAAACACGCGAGCCTGCAAATTGACTCTTTATCCGAGTTTCCTTCCGAGTTCAACTATCATGTTCCCGACTAGTATGTATGAATTCCTGATTTTAAATGACATAATTTCCATCGGGGAACGCATGACTCGAATGCATAAATGTTCCGGCTGTTTTCCAAAGTTTTCCATGATATCGAATCTTGAACAATTACCACCACGATAACATATTTTTATATAAAATTGATTGATTTCGTTGGGAGATGTCGAATGGAAATTACAATGTTTGTTAAACTGTCCATCGAAGTTTCACTATCGTTCAATGAACTCTTGTCTCGTAATCGTGTAAATCTACAGAATTTTATATTGCAAAACATTTTCATTTTTATCAATTATGTTTCTATGTAAAAATACTTATGGAATTTCACAGAATTTTTTAAATATCGTTGGTTAATATTTGTATTAACACTCGAACTACGGGACCCGTCGAAACGACGGCTTCCAATTTTTTTAAACTATGGTTACTAAAATTGTAAACGTGTATTCACGAGGAATTTACTCAATAAATTTGTTTCTTCTGGTGTATATTATGCTAAAAATCGTTACACATCAAAATAAATCAATTCTTATCATTTTTATCAATTAGTGTAAAATAGTCACGTTTAACACTCTGTAATGTTAATATTAACAAATTACAAGTATCCCCAGCGGAGTTTTAAAAAATTTACGGTGCAATTATAATAATTGCATATATTTTCGATTTATTGATGCACTAAAAAATTGTAACTGTCCTTTTCTTTTTCGAATATAACCTTGAATTTTTCTGTACATTAATCGATGCAGCTTTTTAAAGATAGGAAGAATTCAAATATTTATGTTTTAAAATTGATAATTCAGAAATTATTTCAATTTAATATTTATTCGATTAATTCTGCGCACATGCGAGTTTGTCTGACATGTCGTAATTATAATATACAACTGTCCGCAATTTATAATGAAAATATGAACCAGGTACTGACATTAACTAATACAATATAAAGAAAAGTTAAACACGGTATGCCAAATCCAATTACACAGAATGAAGGATGTGTAATGCATGTTCTGATGTACATATGTATATATATGTATATCAGAAACAATCCTCAATAATAATACACCTGCTGCGGAAATGTTCAGTTACGCAGAAATAGTGAATGTTTTAAATACAACTTTTGTACTAACAGCTTTAGAGTACTAATACTTTTTAACAGATTTTTATCAAAAATAAAAACTTGCTTCGGTTAATCTATATGAGTGTATAGATTTACATATAACAGCAAATCACAATTACATTTTGTGAGTCACTAATGTACTAAAATCCATAAAATTATTTTTCATTCCATTTCGTATTATAAATTAGATTGCAGAGCATTATGCAAAACAAAAAATGTCTGTATTGATTGTAAGAAACAAAAGGCAAATAGAAATCTTAATCTTTCTTCAACAACTTTAATAAATTAGAAATAATACATCGATGTTCTTAAATGAAATTGCCTTAAATTGTACATACTGACATTTGTTATAAATACATAAAATCAGCGCTATAGTTATAATGTTTTTCATCTGTGACAGATTCAAAGAGACAATCAGTTCAAGTCGCGTGTAACACTCTTCACAAAGTTTATCGTAAAACGAATTTCCGCAGGGAGATTGCAACCAGGCTTTCGCGTCGCAGACTGCACTCATTTACACTATTCCACGGATTAGTGCAGACTCCCTCCGGTGGAATGCTGTTCTCGAGTAGCGCCAATTCGCCGTGCATTCATCCGTGGAACATCGTATTTGAATTTATGATGTGGTACTGACATATTTGAAATTAAGCAAATATCTTGCATTCACCTAGTATTATGTCAATCCACGGACGCGTGACGTCCAGTATCTCTGTAATGAAATCAATTGACTTCTCCGTGACACGTGCGTAATGATCGATGAATCAGTCCGCTGAATGCATACGGAACAGTTTTTCTAACGTCATTCCATGGTTTCGAGGCCAGAGATGAAGCTCCGTAGCTCGCGACCGGTTATACGTGATTCTAAACAGGCATCTCGGACAGTTCGCGAGAATACCAAGCAGTTTTTCATTGCCTGCCGGGATTCTCTAGTACGCGGCCAAGGTGCCTGAAGTTGGGAAACCGATCACGTAAAATAATCCTTCGAATACCTATTAATGTATGGCATCTTCTACGATCCCGTATAAACAGATACTTTGGAATTCATTCAAAGGACACTCCGACTGAATTCCAAACTTGTGTGTAACAGTGATACAGGAATTTAATTCCAGGTTTCGTCGAACGAAGACTCAAACATTTAGTGACTAAACTCATTGATATTTCTGAAACGGATGAAACGGATATATTGCAAGTCCTACAACAAGCGAGAGCTGATTAATGATTATTTTTGAAACCTTGGAACTTGATCAATGAAACTTTTTTATGATTGGACCATACAACTTCAATTTTTTGCAGAAGTTAAAACTGTTAGTTTACTCTGTGAGGCGAAAAATAAATTTTGACAAAATTTCAATTGGACGGAATTGCAGAGAAAATACTAAAAGTTATATTTTAAAACATTCTGATGTGGGTCTATATCGAAAATATAAAAGAAACGTTTTGTAGATCTTTGTCGATTATATACGCCCTAGGAATTTCATCGACATTGATCGAGGTTGCAATGAGCTACAAACAGTAGCTTCTCTACAAAGATGGTAAAAATCGTATTTTTTCACGATTTTTGTCCCCTAGTTGTAATAAATCTGAAGATTCTTGCATCTTTCAATGCTTCTCGTTCTTTTTTATTTTTGGCTTCCACCGATTTCGATGAAACTTCCAGAATATACAGAGTGTCCCATTTAAGTTGAGATTGTAAATAATCTCGAAGACATGTGATTTAAAAAAAACGAACTGACACATGTCCTTTAGTGTTTCGAGTGGGGAGTCAAATGGCGATACTAGTTTTCTAATTCGTGAGCGTTTTCAAAGTTATTTCAAGGTCATTTTGTCTTTTTTATCATAAACCCATATTTATTATTTCGGAATCATATTCTACGTAAAAAAGTGCACAATTTTTGTTTGAAACATTTTTTTGTAAGTTTATAAGAACTTTATTATGTGTTCATGAGTCTTTTATTAAACGAATTACTAAGTGTCTCGAAGCAGAGGGTAAAAATTTTGAGCATTTATTATGATGTTCTTAAACGAAATAAAAAAATCTTTCAGAAGAAAGTAACGTTGGCATTTTATTAGAAAAACGTAATTATCCTTGACATAAACATGAAAAATCAACTAAATATCTTAAGAAATATTGAACTTTAAGTTTAAGAAGTCTATTTAAAAGTGTCCGAATATTATTCTGAGTCACTGTAGTTAGCTTCTATGTACTACGTGTACATATAGGAATCATTTCTTATATAGGAATCAGATGTGTAACTATGTGTTTATTGATAACAAGTACGTAAAGAAGTATCTGGATAATTAAGGATGGCGTGTAAATACTCCAGTTTACAGAGGTTGAAAACATAGCACAAATATTCCACTAATTATGTTGCTTTAGCATTTCCCTAAGTTGTGTTTGTTGGCAATGTTTTCGAACATACAAAAAGTTGTTCGTTGTTGTTTCGTAACCGTATAATTGTTGGTTCGTTTTTCTTTCACAACGTATGTTTGCCTACTCTTTCACAAGAGACAATTCTCATATACGGTACAAATTCTTTCTATAAGAATAAATAATGCTTAAAAAGATTACTATGTCTTAAGTAATATCTAGGCAGTTTTTAGGGCCACTACCGTCGCAAGGTGATTCTACAAATAATAACTGATTTTGTATATGCATTTCTTTTAAAGCGTTACTCCCATTCAACGAGAATAAAATGAAAAAAATTAATTCCTCAAAAATATATGCAGTGACTAACAGTAATATTCGGACACATTTAGAAAGACGATAACTGTTTTATGATAGGACCAAACGACTTGAATTTGTTTGAAAATTTAGAAGGAGTACTTTACTATGTGATAAGAAAAAAAAATTTTGAAAAAATTATAATTGGTCAGAATCGCGGAAAACATTTTTAAAATTATTTTTACAACCTTTTTATGTGGACTTGGATTGAAAATTTAAAAACTACATTTAGTATATCCTGAAAATTTCATCGAAATCGGTCGATACCAAAAACAAAAAGAACAATTCAGGGTCGAATTGATTACAATTAGGAGTCAAGAATCGTGAGAAACTACGATTTCTGCCAGCTTTAACTGTTTGTAGCTTATTGAAACCTTGGCCGATATCGATGAAATTTCCAGGACGTATATAATTGACAGAAATCTACAAAACGAATTTTTTAAATTGTCAACATATTTTCTCTGCAATTTCGATCAATTGCAATATTTTCTGCAAAAAATTTAAGTCGTACGGTCCAAGCTTTAAAAAGTTACCGTCCTTTTAAAATTGTTCAAATATTACGGTGAGTCACTGTATGTATTTTTCTCGAAATTTACTACGCACAAGTAGAATATCTTCAAAACTAGTATTCTAATTTAGGTGATATTTCATATAGTGATTTTTGAATTTTCCGTCAGCCGTGACATACACAAATATTGTTTGTCGATTTTAAAAGAATACTTTTTTTGTTTTATTCGATTGGAAATTGATAGAGATATATCCGGTACCGCAAACGACGTTTCGAAAAACCTGTCAGATACAATCCATTGCATCTCCGCCGTTTCCAGAAATATTTCAATAAAATATTCAGAAAATACTGTTAAAACTGTGTAGTTTTAACTCAGAACAATTACTCGGCACAATATAATTTTATGTGAAACAAAATTGTTCGATTGTACAACTGTGGTATTATAATTGGTAAGTATACAACTACTTAATGCGAACGGAAAGCATATTATTAACAATATCGTAAAGGTAAATTTGCCATAAACTTTTTATGTCGCTTCAGTGTTGGCAATACCTATACGATTCTCATTGATTAACGCGTTAAGTTCTGCGTTTACATGCGGGTACTCGTGGTCATAGGTGCGGGTTCACGTGAGAGGATTTTTTTGATGGACCTTATGGTAATGCATGTTCCGAAATCAGTGAAAATGTAACGAAATAACACCTAATTGCTATCGCCCTAATCACACTAAACACCTAATCACCCCTCGACATAGAAAATACTTATGACGTGGTCTGGAAAGACAGAATTATAAAAATTCTAGCAGACAATGTCATTGATGGAGCGATGTTAAATTGTATAGCAAATTTTTTAACCAATAGATCAATCCATGTTCAAGCAAATGGTTCCCTTTCCCAAAAATTTTAAATTCAAAATGGCATTCCCCAAGGCTCCGTTTTAAGTGTCACCCTCTTCCTTATAGCTATTAACGATGTCGCCTCAATTATCCCCAGACCCATTAAATTTTGTATCTTCGCTGATGATATTACAATCTTATGTAGTCACAAAAGTCTCACCATTACCCAACAAGTACTTCAGGATACGCTTGATAAACTAGAAAGTTGGTCGAACAGAGCTGGCTTCAAATTCTCTGGCACCAAATCTGAATATATCGTACAGGGTGAGTCACCTAACGTTTGCACCTCAAATATCTTTGTTGTTTCTAAAGATACGTAAAATATGGTGAGGACAAAGTTGAATGGTACAATGGAGCTTACACGATGCCAAAAAGAAATGTTGTTTCTATGTCATTTTTTTAGAGATATCAAGGTCACCTTGACTTTTTTGAATGGAACCACCCTTTTTTAAACACCTACAATGATAGTCCCCTTCATTACGAATTTAGTGACTATAATTACTCAAGGTCATTCAAGGTCGCGGACAGAGATAACGTATAAGATTTAACATCGATACATGCCTGTAAACGGGATCTGAAGGAATGTTGAACTCTGTCCGTGACCTTGAATGACCTTGAGTAATTATAGTCACTGAATTCGTAATGAAAGGGACTATCATTGTAGGTGTTTAAAAAAGGATGGTTCCATATAAAAAAGTCAAGGTGACCTTGATATCTCTAAAAAAATAACATAAAAACAAAATTTTTTTATGGCATCGTGTCAGCTCCATTGTACCATTCAACCTTGTCCTCACCATATTTTACGTATCTGTAGAAACAACAAAGATATTTGAGGTGCAAACGTTAGGTGACTCACCCTGTATAGTTTTCTCAAAATCAAATAAACGCTACTTACCCATTAAACTTAACAATTGGAACGTATAATATTGTAAGAACCAATCAGATCAAAATTCTCCGCCTAATTTTTGACAATAAACTCTCATGAAAAGCACATATTAGCTTGCTAAAAAATGAATGTGCTAAGAGAATTAACATCATAAAAGCCATATCGTTCCTAAACTGGGGAGCTGAAAAAAACTATAATCTTAAGAACCTACACTGCCCTAATAAGACCCGAACTTGATTATGGTTTTATAATCTTCAACTCTGCTAATAAAGATATCTTAAATTAAACGTCATTCAATCCAACTTTATTAAAATAGCTCTAGGTGCCTTTCGTATAAGCACTATCTTAAGCCTTCTAGCAGAAGCTAATGAAGAATCTCTAGAATTTAGAAGAAAACTCGCATGACATACGTCGCAAAATTATTCTCTACCCCAGGCATGGGCGACGTTGGCTCAAAAAACACATGGTGCTGCTTTTCTCCTTCGCCTGCTCGGCAAGGCAGTCCCCACCACGTCCACTCCGACTCTCCCTTCAGCACGAGCCCCACGATGCTCCATCGACAGGTAAGTGCAGCCAGTGTTGGGATATGGTGCAAGATTTCACGCGCATGCGCGGCGTTTTCAGCCTCAGTAAAGTAAGATTCTCGATAAAATGGGGTACCTTGAGCACCCAGCAGAATTTAAAAAAATTGGTATGATTTAATTCTGAAAAATGAATGTATAACATGTGTATTTGTGTATATTTTGTAACTCGTAGGACACGTCCTGAAGTCTTTTTGTCCGGAACAGATTGTTTCGATACATTCCCGCCAATATAACTGTATCAGGGCTCCACTACCTCATGATATAGATACGTTACTGTTTTGGCCGCGCATGAGCATGAAATCTTGCACCATATCCCAACACTGGATGCAGCATCGTGGGGACCGTGCTGAAGGGAGAGTCAGAGTGGACGTGGTGGGGATTGCCAAGCCGAGCAGGCGAAGAGGAGAAGCAGTAACATGTGTTTTTTGAGCCAGCGTCGACCATGCTTGCTGTACCCCATCAAATCCTGCCTACGCCAAAATCTCCTATGAGGCTAGACAAATCACCAATATCTTGGATAGTATTACTGCCGTTAAAAAATATTTGACCAAAATTGCGAGTATGATGGTTGGGCGAATTGTATGAGCATATATTCAATGTGATAATAGTGCAGTACGTCTATTAGAAAAGTATGTTATAAGGAGAGACAATATCGTAGAATGATATTAATACAATGGTGAATTGTTCTCCTTTTTACCAAGCAAAAAATAGTAAAATGTCTACCTCTATCAGAAAATTATTAAGAAACTGATATAGCTTAACAAAACAATAGAACATATTTTCATATTTCTAACGATAAAGACGATAATAGATATTGCCACATAAATGTTTTGAATACTTCGTGTTAATTCTATATATTACGAAAGAAACGAGCATATTCATTTATATATTAATATTTGTTTTATATGTGATAAGTTGTATCATTGCATTTACTTTTATCATTTCTCTGAAATTAAAGGTTGTAATAAATTTGTAACATGTAATAATACGCGTAATATACAGTTTTTCGTAGGTTTTTATCATATTCTGTTTTCCACTGGTATCTTCAGTTTTAAAACAGTTTGTAGAAGTCTTCTTCTTGTTGAATATTAAAACAATAAGCTTGTGAGTAAAGCAAGTACTTACTTTCATTAATTCTTCTTACACGTAATTGTTAATACTTGTTGCTTTAATTTCAGCAACAACCAGTTTTTCTTGAGCTAGTATTTTTTCAACCGTTATAATCATGGTAATTTATGTAAATTGCAAGGTTTATGCCTTATAAAGTGAAAAAATATCTTTGAAAATACGAGGTACAGCATACTTTTGAGGAAAATAGCCTTTTTAATAGTGGACCAACTAACTGGGAGTTTTGAGAAAATAAAAAATTTAGTTTACTAGAAGTTGTCCAGAAATAGTTGAACATTGTTAAAAATTCAAATGCTGAAGCCAGTTTCTTACGACTTCGAATCTGTAACTGTAATATTAGGTGTACGTACAAATAAATTTCTGTCCCCGCCACCCCTCCCAATTAATCAATAGTAATTTTATTTTAATTTCAAAATTGTTATTAGCGAAGTTGATGGATTGATTAATTATTTATAAAATGCAGTAAATGCATAGAAATGAACGAAGTAGAAGCATTGTTTGTGAACAGTCAACAAAAGGACTACAAATTAATTTGTGTACCTAATAACAAAACTAAAGATTTTATATATTTTGATACCTATCGTTTATTTCTACATCAACCGATTTTGATGAAATTTTGAGAAAATAATAATAACTGTCACAAATTTACAAATCCAAATTTGACGTCTAGATGTCAACCTTGTATAATGTTTATATGTCATGTCTTTTCAAATCACACGAAACCGTTTTGTTTTAGTAGAATGTAGTACAATTTTAACCATGGCCATACATTGCAGAAACGCATTATTTAAACTCATTATAACAATGCTACATGTCACACAATTCGAGAGAACATTCAGTTTTTACTAACGAAACTTCGTCAACATGAAATTTCACGAAATGCAAATATCAATTGACCTCCGAAGTCATGCAATTTAACACCATTCGATTTTTTTGTCTGGTTTTTTAAAAAGTAAAATCTATGCCAATAAGCCACAGACGATTAATGGCCTAAAGATCAACATTCGAGTTGCAATTCGTGAAATAGTTCCAGCACTACGTCGAAAAATCATTGAAAATTTCGATATTCGAATTGATGCCTGCAGACACAGTTGTGGTGCACATTTGAATGATGGTCTGTCTGTTCCACGTATAATTAGCGATGTTCCGATCCAAGTAAGTCCAAGTAATGTATTCGATACTTTCATCTCGATACCGAGTATTCTTAGTATCGATACTTTTGGTTGCGATACTTACTCGTTATCGGAAAAAAGTACAGTATTTCATCGATAAAAGTCCACAACACGGGTCTGCGCAGGGACGTTTATACGCCAGGGATATCATTGTTTGAGGTTTGCCGAACGTAGAGAAGGACAGCCGAGCTCGAGAGGCCTCGGTCACCGAGAAATGTAAACATAACTAATCCAAATTTCCAACTTCTTTATCATTCATTATTTTTTTATGGAACTTCGATGATCATATTTGTGGCATTTTTCTAATAAAAATTATACTAAATATGATATAATTCCGATGATATTTATTTGTGTAATAGACAATTAAAATTTCGGGTGCGAGGAAGGATAGCGTATTGGAAAGAAAGAGACGCGGAGAGTCGCTCGCGCGTCCTCACAATGTATTACCAAGGAATAACTTTTTTATTATTACTTATTTTTTATGAGACTTTTGCTAATAGATTTGTGACATTGTTCTGATTAAAATGATACCAAACACAATATAATTCTGATCATATACAGGTGTATGGTCATTATGTATAGGTCAGGTACATAATATCGGCGAGGCAACAGTAATGCAATGACGACACTTTTTCATTTTTAATTAATCTTTTATGAGACTTTTACCATCATATTTGTAATATTTCTCTGATCAAAATTTTTCTGATTATACATATATACATATATATTTTTTTAATTGACGATGGAGTAAGTTTGGTAAGAAAATTTCGTGTCTACATAGTTTTACCTCTCTGGATTTACAGAGTAGAGTGCAGTAGATTGTGTGAGTGGTGACATATAATTATCATAACAATAAATAAAGTAAACAACAGAACATGCTTCGATTATTATTTTCCGCACATTCGTCATTTATTTCTATCCATATTGCATATGCAGTTGAAACAAATGACAATTTTATACCCTGTAGCATTCTTATTACGCAGGTAAGTCTATGCAATTTAATTTTGTTAATAAAAAACTTTAATAACTATGTGTTAATACTTAATTTTGATTTGTAATTGCTACTTTCAGTAGGTATCGATACTTTTATATGAATATTGAATAGGTATCGATACTTTATTGGCATTTCACTGTGAAGACACATGGGCCTTTGAACTACGCCGGCGTCCGCGACTCTTCGCGTCTCTTTCTTCCCCTTGCACTGTCCTTCCTTGCGCCCGAACCTTTCATCGTCCATTACTCAAGTAAATACCATCGGAATTATAACTTATTTCGTATCATTTTCATTAGAAAAATGCCACGAATATATTGGTGAAAGTTCCATAAAAAAATAATAAAAAATAAAGAAGTTTTGTCATTGGATTAGTAGTGGCCTCACCGATATACTCGACCTGTATTATGTTACACTTCTCGGCGACAGTGACCTCTCGAGCTTCGCGGCCCCTCACGTGGTATACCCCGCGGAAGGAGGGATTGTTTTGCGACGATTATTATTCAGAATTTCACGACAATTAACGATGAAATACTGTAGCTACCGGGCCCTGCCTTAGGCACAGGGATATCATAAGGACAGCTTAGGACGGTATACATATATGTATATGAATTGGCGATGGATCAGGTATACTAGCGGGAAATGCATTGTCCTGTCTGCCTGTCCATCTGGTGACGAGCGTAGGAGGAAGCCGTCACAATTGTAATAGATCATACTTTCGATAAAAAAGCAGCTTGGAAAATTTACAAACAGTTTGTACTTTGTTAAAAAGCAACCTGTAGATACTTTTTTGTATGACCCTTTACAATAACAATTCGGGACAATGAAACGCAATGTGGTTCGCAATGCTTTAACACGAAGCAGAAGTTTTCTTATAATATTCCACGTTTATTGGTAGCCGGAATTTCATTTTCTTCCACGAAGTTGCCAGAATTGGCCGACAGTCAAGGGAAGATCAAACATTTCAACTGTAAGTGCATTGTCGGATGCTACGCGTGGTGGCGCAGTCGCTCGCGTACGTCTGTGTTTTCTTATCCAATACTCGACACATTGGAACCTGTCACGCTGCCAAGAATTTGCGACAACTTTGTCGGCAAATGAAATCCTAAACAGACTCGTGAAATCTAGCGTGCAGCTCTCTACTGTTCTTTCGTTCGACCGGGATCGAGGAGCACAGATGGCAGACAGACTTCCCGATGTCGACTCTCGGTTTGATAATGAATGAAGATAAGAAAAAGATGCGGGATAACTTCGCCAGTATCAGCTACAGTAATCTAAAGTGGAATTGATACAATTTTAACTTCTTTAAATGCAAAGGTTTCTTCGATTAACCAGTTTCATTGAGATCCAATGGTCGCTTTACCAATCGTGCAAGAATATGATCTTTTTAGAAGAGACATCGTTTATGAAGACTGTTTAGGAATGGTCGAACAATACGACAAAGAGGTGTCGCTCGGTTCTTGCGACATTTCTTGCTTGTGCCTTCGATGATGAGCGGCATAAGAACACTCGCGTTTCGACCGTTTTTATACACCGCAACGAGCTCAGCCGTTCGAGCTCGGCGTCGGAATCAGGGTGAACGAACCCAAATGTAAACCGATTGACGCCGAGTATTGACAAGTTTATATCATACTTGTCGCGTGGGCCATCCGTTCGAACATACACATTTTGAATCCGTTGCCTAATTTCCGTGTTTCCCTAGTTTTTCGTCAGGGTCAGTAATTCCGTCAGGGCGTTGCCCTCGTTCTCTAACGAATGGTCGGGGCTGCGTTGTCCTTGTAATTTTAAAATTCTCACTCCTTACTCCTTCATCAAACGGTGGCCCACCACCGTATAAATACGCACCCGGAAATCGTCGCGCGCCTTTTATCGGTTCCAGCAGTTCGTTGCGAAAGTCGCTTCCGCTATTCATTGTATCCATTTAATCTTTTGTTGTTAGATCGAGTCGCTTCAGAGATGTGAAGGTCACCTTTGTTTTTTAAATAGATTGCTATGTATTGGTACCTGTTCTCTGATATCTGCTATCGAGACGAATTCTAAGAGGTGCAACATTAAGGTCTTTGAAGGTCAGCAAAGATCAGGGGGTGTCGACTCTCGTACTTTTTCGAAGACACTGTTCAGGGCGCCCTCATAGCTAAAGATCGGAAGCGAACTAAAACGTATATGTGTGTGTGATCACACAAACCTGTACTCACACATAGTTAACCTTACATATACGTGTAATCGTATTCTTCGTTTGCCATTGATAGGTATTAACAGGTTTTCTTACGAAAATTAATTTGCTCCATTTATCCAGTGTGTACATATTTATTATAAATTATATGATTTAAAATTACAACGTAAGTGAAATATACGTCTTAAATATAACATTTTCTTCCTCGTAGTTGGTGTCCTTGGTGTTCTTAGTGTCCTTAGTGTCCTTAGTGTCCTTGGTGTCCGTGGTGTCCGTGGTGTCCTTGGTGTTCTTGGTGTACTTGGTGTTCTTGGTGTCCTTCGTTGCTAATTAGTGATCCTCTATTTTGTGGATTTTCCATTTGTTCCAAAAAGTAACTGTAATCATACAAGAATTCTATAAGTTATAAAAATCAATTGAAAATTCGTAAGAATCGTAGGTATTTGTAGGAATTCGAAGCGATGTCCAGCGATGTGGCTGAGCACGAACGCCGGCAAAGAGTTGGGTGGAGTGGGGATACAACTTGTATTCCTACTCTTTAACGCCAGGGCACTACTGTGCTGCCACCATACCTAACGATCGAAAAGCAACTACAATTCGTACCACATTTTAACAAAGGAGTCGACACACCCTGGTAAAGATTATGTATGACAAAAAAAGCGAAATAAACTTGCATTTACAGAAGGTGTTCAAAGTGATTGTCATTGGTGTAAATGCAATGCTGCAATCTTCTTATCACGGAATGAGTAGTATTTCTTTCTGTCATAAATGATCTTTGCTGACCCTCAAAGACCTTAATGCTACACATCGTTGGATAAGAATAAATTAAATTTATGGGGTATAAAAAATATTTATTTATTCTAATTACAATGTATGTATGAAATGCGTGTTTTGTTTATTTCGTGAGTACGGTTTTCATATACGTCACTAATTATTTTTACTGCATGAATAATTGCTGTACCTATGTATATGCGTGTTGCTTCCTCGCTGTTAAAATAAACACTGACCACGAACTGAAATTTCACATCTTTCCGGTGAGCGAATTCGTGTTATCGCTTCATAAGAAGTGAAAGCGGAGCACAGTGGCCCAGAATCATAAAATAGGTGGACAAAATTCATATCTCCCTTAATTATGCAGTATTTATTACAAGGAGGACAGTTTTGGGAGTTCTTTAACTCGTAGAATCTGATTCCGCGTTATTTATTTACTAAAATAAAGAACTACCCTTATAAAGCTACACTTGGGCATGTTTTACTCTATAAAATAATAAAACAATTCGCTTGTTCGTTTGGAATATGATTTTAATTTAATGTCTATATATTTTACGATTAATTATTTAACTCTTGGTCAGTGCTGTTGCCAATTAAATCATTTATTCATGCGTGAAACTTCAGAATATGTGTATGTGCATACATATGTCTGAACATTGTAAAAGAAAGTTTTAATAAGTCAGTTAAAAATTGTAATACTAAAGGGAATATAATCTCAAGAAAGAATAACTGTAATAAACAATATTTACCAATCAAATATTCATACATATTTATGCAATAATAACTTGTTTATAATTAAACATACATAAATATTCATAAAATCATAACACAGTAATATGCAATTAAAACATGGCTGACAGCAATGGCTACATAATACCCGTTCTCTTAATTTGTCATACGGCTACTTTCTATTTATTAGATTGGTCGGAAATTAATGTAGATTTATAAACTTTATCTTGAAAATCATATATTTCGACTCGGAATAAACTTTATTAATCAAAATACAATACATTACAATCTATAAATTTGTGCCAACGGGAAATCAGATTTTGAATTCCATTTGCGTAGAACTCTGGTGTTCTAAAATTTATAAGGACGTCAACGACCATCTTCATCTTCGAGGCTCTCATCTCCGCTTCGAAATTTTTTGAACCACCGTTGCACCGTGCGTTCACTTACATTACAGTATCTTGCCCAAATGCATTGTTAATATTGCGCGTCGCTTCCGCATTCGTATGACCTCATTTGTACTCGTATAAGGAAATTACACGAATTTGCTTTCTGTCTATTTTGAAATCAGTAACCTGAAGTGAGCATAAATTAACAGTAAAAACAAAAGCATATCTACCAGCATATAGACTGACACCTGCACTTCAAAATGATATTATAAGATAACCAGAATAGTATAATGTTATCTCCAAAGTAAGCGTTATAGTGTAACAACTGAAAACCCAACATTAATTTCTGACCAACCCAATATCACAAAATGATTTTCTTGAAAAAAATGCATGATCGTTAGAAGAGCAAGTTGGAGCCGCTGAATCGTGGTTTAATCTCACCAGTACTGTTTGCTGAACATACTAATGCAAACATTTTTACATACCTATACACACCAAAAAATGTATAACATTTTTATCACAACTCTACGCAAAGACTTTTCTAATATTTTCATGTGACAATGCAATGGGAAGTTACGCCTTTAATGGAACGTAAGGAAATCTGAAAAATTTTGAAAATATAGTTAAGTACCTATATTATAAAAATCCATTGTCAACGTGAAACAAAAGTCGCTTCATAATATAACCTACTACTCGAACTCGTAATGAAGCTATGATCGTCTGATGCAATTTTTCAGGCGAGGGTAGACAAAAATATATAGTTAACAATGTGTATTTGCACATGTTCACGTTTCAAACGAGTATAAACTACTTTGTAAACCTAACTTTATGCTATTTCATGACATGAAATTTTGGAGTTTCTGTCCACCTGTTTCATGATTTTGTTCCACTGTGTGGCGTATGCGACACTGACGACAGTGCAAATGCTGTATCCGTCCAGCGAAGATTAAAAGCGGAAAAGATAATTATTAAGAAAAAGAGTGCAGCCGGAATAAATTTAATTTGTATTTATTGTAGCATGCGTTTTTACTTAAGAAAGAAGTAATTCAGAACAACGGATTTTGCACTAAATTTTCAACACAATATAAGAATCATAATTCTGACCTTGCTTGCCGATAGCCCAGGCAGGATTTAACATGTTCAGAATAAGTTCCTACACTCGCATAAGGTAATCAATTGTGTTTTCAGTGTTATTATTAAAGAATATTTTGTTCGAAGTTAGGACAAAACGGTAAAAGAAACTGACCGCAAGGAAAGCCGGAGGGCGTAGTTCTTGATTGAACACATTTCCCGAAGTAGTTATTATAATTTTCTAGACGATAAGATCTACTTAGACAGCTTTCTAGTGGAAATGCGTCTTTGAAGTTCACTCGGTAGCTGCACGTCTTGAGAGTGAGAGAAAGAGAGAGAGAGAGAGAGAGAGAGAGAGAGAGAGAGAGAGCCGATCGTCGGGTCATCATCGAAAATGACCTTTTCAGCCGTCGGCAAATCGGAATACTTAGCCCGACGATGATTTTCCACGGCCATGAAATTGCCCCGAGAGTCGCGGATGCCCTCCAATCGTTCACGTAATTTTGCATATTTACGGGACCGTGCACAAAAGGCAGCCATTTGTGAAATTACACGTATATACACGCCGGCATATATTCACACACAAAGTACGGGGAGCTGTGTATGTATGTTGATTCGTGGCGCGTATGCATTCCGGTGCAGCGGAACAATTCGTCTCCTTGTTCTCGACTCTGGTGCTTTTATTTCAACGAACGATCTATTTTCTCCTCGGTAATCACCTGCTCGTTCGTTTCGTCTGCGGGCTTAATACCGAGAACACGGGAGAGATTTATGACGTTGGTATACCGCAAGAAACGGGATGCTCGCAATATCAAAGTAGCATTAAGGATCAGTTTCTACGCTTTCGGATGAATATTTCGGAATTTTTATGCCGCTAAATGCCTCGCATCCTGGATGCATTATGGCTGACACGATGTACTGGACGACTACGTTAATCAACCACGCAGGATCCGGCTCGCGAAGATATTCTACGATTTCTTCCTCTTCAACGGAGGCTGCTCGTTTCCGTTCGCGAACGATGCGTTTGATTACGCCAGCTAACTTCCGGTGGTTTGATAACCACAATTTCTTTGCCGAGTCTAATGGATTGCTCGATAGCTTAGAAAGTATTGCTTATGCATTCCAGAAGACCCAGACATACAATGACTCATGTAATTGTAATTGTATCAACATTTGCATTTGCTACTTTTAATATGCGAAATATGGTTGTCAAAGATATTTATGTACTGGGTGGTTCACGAATGGATCGCCATTTCTTAGCTGTTTCTAATAGCATAAGAGGGACATTTCTTTTTAGTTTAGTGAAAAATATCAAATTTGTGTAGTTCTTTTAAATGGAAAAGCGTAACACTAGGTAGCTTGAAACTCTGTACAACTGTTTGTCATAATTTGATTAATTGTACACATTTTTTCAATTTGCTTTCCTAACAAATACAGCTTTTATCTCCAGTAAACTTGAATACATTGTGCAATGTCTTCATTGGCGGTTGATATGGCATCTGCCTTTCAGTATATTCAAAGTCAAAGATTCTAACAAGACTCTCTTTTATATATATATATATATATATTTAATTATCATTTAAATTATATTTATGTTTATTAAATCTATATATTCAATTTTACCGATGAAATGGCCGTATTTTTATCATTAAAGCAATCTACATAAACTATCATTCAATGTGAAAATTGACCCTTACACATACGCACCACATATCTGAGACATTTTCTTCAGTTGTCATAAGAGTCAAACGTATAATTGTTAAAATGATACATTGCTACCTGAAGATATTGATATTATAGTACTAACAGACTATACGTATCATTAATTTCTTAATAATCCTGTGTATATATGTTTAAAGACGTATGTCTTGTTATTAGAATTTAAAATTTATAAATTATCCTCTATATTACAATTATTTCGAGAAATATAACCAACACATGTGAAAGATATTTGTGTGAAGAATCTATAATTATATACATACGATTCTTCTTTTCATATTGATGTATTGAACAAAATAGACATGCAAAATAACAGTAAGGATTACAAATAATATCGATATACAGTGGCCCACAAAAGTGTTCGTACGCCTTTTAAATCCGAATAACTTTCTTAAAATTTGATCAAACCACTTGACTTTTTTTTTTAGCAATTAGAAGCATTGATTTAGTAAATCACGTGCAAAAAAGATTTTGAAAAAATTGCAATTAGTAGAAATTACATGAAGAAAAAATGTGCTCTTTTTAAAACTTCTTTATTTTAGCCCACAATGAAAATTCAAATTATGCCTTTTGTAGATCTATGTTAGTTATGCATATGCTAAAAATTTCATCGAAATCGGTTGACGCAGAAAAATACTACGCGCATCGAAAGATGTAAGAAACTATAGATCGAGATCGTCGTGAAAAACTGCAATTATCACCACTTTTAATCGCTTGTAGCTCATGTGTTTGTTAACAGATTTTGATGAAATTTTCAGCATATGTTTAAATAACATAGATCTACAAACCGCATATTTTGAATTTTCATTACGTGCTGAAATAATAAACTTTTAAAAAGTGCCATTTTTATTTTTTATGTAATTCCTACTAATTGCAATTTCTTCAAAATCTTTTTTGCACATTTTAAAAGTAAATCAATGCTTCCAATTGCTTAAAAAAAGTCAAGTGGTTTGGTAAAATTTTAAGAAAGTTATTCTGATTTAAAGGGCGTACGAGCACTTTTGTGGGCCACTGTAGGTCCGATTAAGTTCCGACGCTCGGTTTTTCATTATTTTGCGACCTTTCATGAAATGAAACGACTTCGCGAGAAGTTCGTTGAATTTGTCTAAAATTGCGCTGTCGTATTATATAGACAAAAATGATTTTGAAATCTTCACCATAATAGATACAAAAATAATATTTGTACCGCACAACATCCCCGTCATGTCAAGCAGCTTTTGTTCAAACAGTTTTCTCATAGCATCATCCCCTTAAAAGATATCTCTCTATATTGAGACAAAATAGACACCCCTGTATGTAATCAGAGTTGGGCAGTAATCGATTATTTTGTGAATACTTTTGTAAATTGATTACAATTAATCGTTACTAGAATAAATAAGTAATCATAATTAGATTTGGTAATCTGTAATCACGCAGTGAATTGTAGCGGTCGAAATAATTTAATATTAATTTACTGTATAGATAATATATACTTCTAACGACTGTTCAAAATTATTATAATTACCATAATACCAAATTTTTCAGTTAATTATGATAATGAAAATAATCATTTCGCGATTAAGTATTATTAATGTTAATCATGACCAATGACTGTATTTGCTTTGATTATTTAAGTTATTCATTAATCATGATTACTGGATTGTCTAGTTAATCATTGACCAGATTATTTTTGCCCAACTCTGTTAAATAACTAAATAAGAAAGAAAAAGAACACTGGAAAATTTTTAGCACTTCGGCAACGTCCCCGGACATTTTAAATGCAAGTTCTTGCGAAAAGACGGTACACTGACCTACCTCGCGTATTCTCGGTAAAACCGGAGGAAGCATAATTTGATAAATAATCGCCTTCGTCCTGACAATGGCGATTTATGGTTTTCACACGATGTGGCGAACAGAGACGGGCGCATTGTGCGAATTATAAACACGCATTCATCGTGCCACCGACTGTGATGAACAATGCGGGTGCACGGTAATACTGGCTATAAAATGGCGAGTATGTAATTACGGTGAATTCATTAACGGCTGAGGAAGTTTCCTCGCGATGCCGCATGTTTACGTATGTACGTGTGTACCAAGAGAGTGTGGAGAGCGTACGGGACCGGGAAGCTTAGACAGGTTCGCCGGGCCTGGAGCTTTTCCAGGGATCGTCAGCGCCGATAGCGTGCACGTTCGCGCGCTCGTTCTTTATTCGCTTACAGGCTAAAGAGGATTCAGGCTAAACGTAAAGCAGCTACGGTGGCCGGACGTATCGCAGCGGCTAGGCTAGCCTCTGTTTATTTGTTAAATGCTTTCGCAGTTTCCATTAAAGCCTGTTTGCTAAGTACTTTTCGCCGAGGCAAGTTAATTACGTTTCAGGACGTTAATTAACGTTCTCCGATACTGGTTCCTCCGATCTCGCCCGGTACGTTTTTGCTACCGCTCCTGAGTGAATGCGTATTCAGTACGACACCTTCTTCGGCTTCTTTCTTTTTCTTCGCCGTCTCCTTCTATGTTTTCTTCTTCTGCGTTTGCTTTTACTTCTGCCACGCTGCGCCGCGCCGCTCCTGTGCGATTTCATGGCCGCGTATCGATACTATTATTAGGTGTCTACGGAAAGCAAATAGCTACGGCGGAAGACGCGAATATCCCATTCAATGGCCGGTCTATAGCTGCTTTCTATTTGTGATCGTAACACTTGTAGAAAATACAATGGCTTACAAGAGGATGGCGCATCGTGTATTTTTATCTGTTTTTCGCGACGTGCGAAGTAAGGGGAACGTTTTCGATTGCACGGACTAGATCACTTAACTGTACTATCGAAAGAGTCTAGCAGGATAAGAATGGTCTAGCGGCCCCAAGCCACCATTTTTTTGTGTATTAATATATTGCAATTGGTATTGTGGGGAAAACAATGGTTTTAGGTTAAAAGATAATCCCCCAAAATTTCAAGTAGCTAACCCTTCATATAAGGATAATATGAGGGTAAATACCCTTAACTGTATCATTTTCTTCTCAGTTGTTAATTAAGATATTCAGATGGAATAAAAACGAAAATACTCGATCTTACCTCCTTCATATCATATATTTTTTTCACAATTGTGATCAAATTATTGAGGGTAGAAAAAATCATTTAATTTTTTTGGGGTGGGAGTTGCAAGCACCCCTTCGAGTGATCACTTCTAAAAAATTCAAGAACAATGTTCTGTTACCGATCTAATGTATACAAAAGTTTCAAAATGGTCGGATTTGAGGAACATAGTTAAATATTGAAAAACAAATGAAATCACGCCATTATAATGTAGGAATAATACTATTAGTGGTAGATTTGATTAGTGATTATATGTATTTATTAATGATTCTAAGATACTCTGGCTACGACTCTCACTGTGGCACTCTTAGACTCATTCGGTTTTTTTGCGACTCGCTCTTAAGACTTTTCGATCATTCTGTTGGGTCCACAATTGACAGCAGCAGAAAAAAATTCATCACGCTTTGTAAACAAAATAAGATGGGTTGTTGAAGCCGTCCATGTTGATATCGCACAAAAATATCGTTTATTACACCACAAAATGGATAATAAACTCCTATCTCGTCTTACATCAATGTGTCAAATAGCATCCTTTCTACACAATGAATTTGGTAAAAGATTAGATACCGATCCAGAAATAGTAGGAGCTAATAAATTAAGTCGCCGTAGAAAACCATGTACACCAATGACTGACAACGTCGTAATGGATTTTCCGGAAATAACTGAGAAATATTTGAAAATCTTATTTACAGGTAAATACAAGCTTTAATACTAATTGGAGTCGTAAGAAACACTGCACTGTCTATACATTATACTATTATAAGGCCGTAATTTCATTTGTTTTTCAATATTTAACTATGTTCCTCAAATCCGACCATCTTGAAACTTTCGTATACATTAGATCGGTAACAGAACATTGTTCTTGAATTTTTTGGAAATGGTCACTCGAAGGGGTGCTTGCAACTCCCATCCCAAAAATATTAAATGATTTTTTCTACCCTTAATAATTTGATCACAATTGTGAAAAAAATATATGATATGAAGGAGGTAAGATCGAGTATTTTCGTTTTTATTCCATCTGAATATCTTAATTAACAACTGAGAAAAAAATGATACAGTTGAGGGTATTTACCCTCATATTATCCTTATATGAAGGGTTAGCTACTTGAAATTTTCGGTGATTATCTTTCAACATAAAACCATTGTTTTCCCCACAATACCAACTACAATATATTAATACAAGAAAAATGGTAGCCTGGGGCCGCTAGACCATTCTTATCCTGCTGGTCCCTTTATAGATTACTTGTAGAAGAAAATCTTTCAACTGAAAATTGTTTTGATATTTCGTTATTTTATCGAGATATAATTAATGGTGAAGTTGAAAGACATATTTGTTGAATTAAAAAGAAAATTTAAAATTTCTGAAAGATGATAGCGACTTCGAATGACGAATTCACTCGTGATTCCCCAGATAATTTTCGACCCTTTCCTTTTTGGTAGATTTTTACTCAGCATGCAATATTCCTTCGCATTGAGGGATTAAGTCTTACACATTATAAAATAAAAACTCAAGGTTACGTTCATATCTCGATAAAAAAGTGAAACGTTAAAAAGCTGATTTTCATTATGTGCTCCATTCAATATCAAACAACTTTTGCTTGAATCATTTTTTATACAAGGAGTTTATGAGCAATTTTATATGGTATAGTTAAGTGACAACCTGTTTAAACACCAATATGTATTTGGTGGTCCAATCAAGAAGCAAAAACCAATGCGAAAAAAATTAGTAAAAAATGAAGAATACATAGATTTGTTTTGCAAAATTTCGTTTCTGAAATAACCGATATCGAGTATTTTATTTGATTCGCATCTGTCCATATTTATAATTAATAGAACGCGAATTTTATACACATTCTGTATCCTCGATAATTTAATTTCGAGTCTGATAAAAAATAAAATATAGTTTTATTTGTTTAATACAATTGCAAAATAAATGGTGGAATAAATTGGTCTTTTCCACTGAAATCATTTTTATTAGCAATTTTTAGTTTTTCATTATATAAGCTCCTAAAACTCATTTTCATAGGATTATTAGTTCAGCCATCATAATTTAATGAATGAGATTTATACTTTGTTTTACATGTCTGTAAGACTAACAGTTTTTAAAATTTTGAAAAATCCTTTGAAATGCGTTGGATATGTCACTAAAAGCTACGAGATATTGAAATTTGAATAAAATCTGAAACAGTACTCCGAAAAGTGTCCGATTTCGCGTAGAATTACACAATAGCGTTTATAAAATTGCAAGAATTAAATTTCCAATAGCGCAAAGCAATGCCTGCTTAATTTAAAATCATGTAGATTGGCGTATAACAATTATAACTCTTTATATTATATATATATATATATATACATATATATTACCACTACTGTAATTACAAATACAAGACGCATCTCTGTGACGCGTCACATATGATAATTTGTACCATAAAGCAGTTCTTAATTAAAAACTTCTTTGTAGATAAAAACTTGGTTCTATTCTGCGCATTAAAATTGTCCCTACCGTGTTTCATAATATGGTTACGATCGCATTATAGAACACAGATTATAGAGTATAATTTGAAATGACTGCTACAATTGGTGCAAAATTGGGTAATATAATGTGACGTCATTAATTCGGAGTGCGAAACGATCGCGAGCAGTATCGACGTTTTGCGTGAACCACAATCGTGCACTCCCTGATGGACCGGGACAGAAATGAAGTTATCAATTCGAATCACGGCACTTCTTTCTCTTAAAATCACCGAGGGCTCCGACTGTCGACTCAAATGTCATAAGTAAACTGCGGTTTTTATGAATTTATGCCAAAAATGGGTGGGTGTAATTTCAAACAAGAAAAAGATTACAATAATTTAAGAGTGTCAATACATTTCTTACATCTTAATAAAACCACTAAAAAAAGAAATAGATTCCTATTTGGATCCCATGTCTTGCAATTAGTGCATACGATTTGTATTTTGCATCAAGATCCGCAGTGTAGTCATAAGATACGCGAAAAGCCGCCATTACAGTCGTTTCCAAGCACGTCCGGATCATAATAATTAGCGAGGATGTGTTAAGACACGATATTTGGACTGACGAGGGGTTCATTTGGACCTGTATCATCCCACGCAGAAAGCGCACACTTTCCGCAGTAGTGTTTCAGATTATGTTCAAATTCGAATATGTTGTAGTCTTTAGTGATATTCGAACGTATCGTAAATGATTTTTCGAAATCTTGAAAACTGTTGGATTTTACAGACCTGCAAAAATGTGTCCGCCTTTGTTCATTAAAATATGAATAGCTGAATTATTATATACTGAACTAACAAAACCGATAAAAATGATATTTTAGGTGCGTATAGTGGAAACATATGAGCATTTAATAAAAATTATTTCAGATGAAAAAATTTCTTTTTTCATCATTTATTTTGCAATTGTTTTAAACAAATAGTGTTTGTGCAGCGGGTATATATTGAAAAATTTGGAAATGTAAGGATATAACGCCAAGTTTCCCTTTTACGGACCTGTTTTTTAGGAAAGCGGACACTTGAACACGTGAAGTGTCTAGTGACTATAACAGCTGTTCTTATACGTATGTATCATGTTTGCGACCGCCACAGGATGTAATACTATCACAAATTATTAGGAAAACTTTGTGAATGATGTTAGCTGTTCGAAATATTTACTATAACTATAACTTCACTGTATAATATTTGATGATAAATATTTGTTCGCGTTTGCTGAATAAATTCGTCCTCACCACACTTCGTACTAGGCGGGAACCCTCTAAAGAGGTCCAAAGATCCATCGATGATTTTCGATTTAATTTTTGTCTCATCGGAGACAAATCTTTACGAGACTACTGACCATTTATACAAATTCAACTTATGCAGTCTGCGTAATTTCAACATTTATTAATGTTTACGCTCAATTTTGTGTCGCTGAAATAGCAGTATTTCTGTACTTTCAGTTATATTTAATCAAATAGTTATTGTTTTTCAACAACTCTTTTATGAATGATTATCTAAACTATTCGAATAAATATATATTGCGTTATTGTACTAAAATATCTATGTTATTCATTTTCCCGCCGATTTTCATTATCAACATAAGTGTACGCTCAATTTCGTGAGTAACTGTATAGTTTTGTTTTCCTCTCATTCATTTTTGCTATAAATAAATGCATAAAATCCGCAATCTATTCATTAAAATGTAACCTTATATGTGAAACATAATTTGTTGATCTTAAGGGGAAAAGTGGATGAAATATTATCCTGCGATCTTTTCTGCAACTATTTCTGAGGAGCAAAAATCTCTAATGAGGGTTAAAAAACTGCGTATATTTAAGAAAATTCTCATTTTTCAAACAAATTACAAGGAAATGGAATTCAGTAAAATTTTACTTTTCTTAATGATGTACTTTAGGCACTATTATAAACATAATTATGGATTATTTGATTTCATTGTTTTTATCGTACACGTCTTTATTCTAAACGATTTCTACTCGGCAACGTTCACATGTATTCCTCAGTTGTAAACAATTTTATGCACTGGCAGTCAACATTAAATGAATCATTGCCACACCTACTATAATTATTAGGTTATATATGGTTCTGTACGTATGACATATATTTCATGATGCGTGAAACATAATGAAAAAGCTGCATATAATTCAACCTAGACTTTACGTCTTTCTTCAGTATATAAACCATGCATGCTGGTAATTAGCTTATATTTCATTCTCGATGCTATAAACTACTGCAGGAAACATGCGTTTCTCAAACATGCATAGCATAGATGCCCCTATTCACGATAATGCTCTAGTTATCGCTCAATTGTTTCGTTCATGTCATTAAAAACTGTTAATAAATATTTAATGTCACATGCTTTTTGTTTTTAATTCATTTATCGTTGGTTTTAATTGTTATAAAAGTTTTTAGATTACACTTGCTGATGGAAGATGATGTAGATACTGAAAATGTTAAGATATATCTTTAATATCCACGAAGTTATACATCTTATAACAGAAACTTCTAAAGTATGCAATCACATATTCAGTAGCAAGAAAGATTATATTACCAATTAAATAAATGATTTACATGATCAATAAAAGTACGATTTATTTCAGTATAACAATCATATCACGAGTATTTAAATGGGTGGATTATTTGTACCATTATCTCCCATGTTATATCTATAAGCGTATTATTTATTTTGTATGAAGCGGTTGTTGTAACAAATATGGTTGATACGATAAAAATCATTCAGGCACTACGACAGTTTCACGGATATCGGGTTTTCCAACGGTGTTCAGGGGGTACTTAGGTTACCGGAGTCTCTAACACCCTGTCTCTGTTAAATTAAGAATCACGGAAGGGACACTCGCGGTTAATTGGAATAATTAATAGGGTCGTTTCATTGTCCATTTTCTCCTCTATCTCTCCTTCATTTTACGGGAACATGCGGGCTCATAATATACCACGGGGACATCCGCCGTTCCCAATTGAATTCCGCAGAATTCACTGTCTTGTGGACATTATCTTGCTCCGAGGAAATCCTCCACCCCCAGCCCCTCTTAAAAATATCTTAAATATTCTGGTTGAATGAGCCGGGACTAAGAGATCTGTGGATTGTTTTTCGCAATGTGAATATTACTTGTTAGCCATGTATTGTTGAAATAAGGTAGATATTATTGCGCACGGAACGCCGGATTCTTTTCCATCTTGAACACTGATCCACGCATTATTACACTTTCACAGCGTATTTGAATCCTTCCTTTAGAGATTTTGTATTATAGTCTTTTATTGTTATGCATTTCTTTTCTCATTTTCAGAAGATTATTAAAACATTTTACAGTTGCTACTAAACTGCAAATGTTTGTAGAAATACACATCTTTCTGGGTCATGGGTAGAAAAATGGCCTCCAGATAAAAGTCAATTCATGTTTAAAAAGTGAAGAGTAAATTCATCATGAATTTATTTTGTATTCATTATGTTTCATTTGTTTACCATATTAAATAAGAACATTTCGTATTCCACACACATCTATCGTATTTATTTTGTAACCTCCGATATTGTTTACTAAACTTTCACATGCAAACATAAATGTTACTAAAAATAAGATATTCACAAATGTGGCTGCTACATAATTGAATTTGTAAGTATATGATAGTGCTGCAATACATGCAAATTAAGTAGAAATCAAACTAATTGATTATACATATATTGACTATTCATAGCAAACAGTTTATGAGAGACATTATTCTACCGAATGTGCTCTGGAATCACACTTTATCTATCTTCACAATTTATTTATCTTTATCACACTCTATCCTGGTTCCATAATTCACTCAAGAAGTTGTTTTTAAATTCCAAATATGTGTGCTTCTATTTTCTTTCACCCCTAACGGCGATGAAAAACTATCTGATTAGATGTTACATTACTTTAGTCAGAAACAAATTTTAGGTAATTGAATTTATATTTTCAGTGGCTACAATAGAGTATACAAAAATATGGAACAACTATTGAGAAGCTCAAGGCTACCTTGGTATCTTAAAAAATGTAACACATTAAAAAAAACAATGTATTCATCTCATTACACTCCTTAAATACAATAAATTTTATTTCAAATATTTTTTAATAAAGTCCGTAGGTAACATTAAAATTAGGTGATTAGTTTCTGCTGACTCATCTTATGTTTAGAACAAGAAGAATTTAGAACAAAATATACAGTGGAACCCCTATTATCTGGTCTAAATAGGTGTTGAGACGTGCTTATTGTATGGCCGGTTTGAATTTCGATTTGAGTCTACGCTGCGGTTTACTCTGGACGATATCATTTTTGAGAGTCTGTTAGTGTCTCTTTTACGAATCTTACGACTAGGGCACGGCTGGAAAATATCAGCTGACTCGCTTGGAGAAATCAGCCTAGCCTTACCGCTCTCAATGGCACTTGACGTAGCGTAGGCCCACACAATGCTACACATAGCGCCAGGGGGCCTGTGACCCTATGCCTGATTAATAGGCTCCAAAAAAATACAAGGAACCGAATCTCATCACCGTCTGGCGATTTTCATGACGGCGAGGTATTTCGCCTATGGACTTATTTTAAAGTTCATTTTGAAGCCTCCCTAAAATTGTGTTATTGGCTCGACTGCGTTTTGGAGAACTCCGTGTTCTTAACTTTTTTGAACTTTTTTTTATGTGATCCTGTAGATATCGATGAAGACATTCCAAAAATGTGTGTATGGTAGTTAGGAATTCACTGATTTATAAGTTATACGCGTGTAATGATGAGCAGTTTTAAGCGTTTTTGACAGGTTAGAGCGTCGCCATACAGGATATTCGTTGAGTGGTAGAGGTAGGTCTGTTCGGCGCATGCGCTCGATAGATCGTGAGTGTTCAGTGCATGTGTTAGATACTATGGTATATTTGCGGGATTAGCTAAATAGTACTGAGCGTATGCGCTAGATAGCAATTCAGTGGTTACACATACTTTGTAAACATAAGCAGTTTCAAGTGTTTTTCGCAAATTAATTATTAATAAGTTTATTTTTGATTTTGAAATGGCTAGTTCAAGTATTAGAAATTTTAGCTTTAGAGACATGCCAAGTAGTAAAGAAGAAGCAATTACTTGGGCTCGGGATTGTGGATTGTTGCGGAAGTTTAAAAAATGTCGTACTCATCGGTGCGAAATGAAAATTTATAACAATAATCATGGAATCGGTAGTATTCGGTGTTCAGTAATTAAAATATACAGAATTGCGTACAGGATTTCAAAAAGGAGGTCCAGTCTAAGATGGTTTGGGGTTAGGTCGTCGTGGGAGCGGAGAAGGCTGGCCCGACCATGGTATAATGTTTCGCATTTTGATTTAGTAAATGTGTTATTATGTACGTGTTTGTGCTGCCATCTAATGGATTTGTTCGGAAGTATTTAGCCTATTTTGTGTGTATTACCTAGCAAATATATCAATATAGCGGCGCTGTAACCTGTCAAAAAGGTTTAAAAGTGTTCAACTTTATATGTGTATAACTTTTTAACTAATGAATTCGGCGCATTAAGATTTTCATTTTCGGTGTTTTCTTGTCGAAATCTATAAGATTGTATAAAAAACTTGAAAAAAGAGTTCTCAAAAACCAGTTAAACCGTATTATTGGCTAAGGCACCACTATTTTGTATTTGATGGAGGGAATTTTCAGCCCCACGAGATTTCTTTATTCTTATGCCTTCGTTGCAAGATGAGTCGCGAAATAGAGTCGAAGTCGGAACAAGTTGAATACTACTACTTCATATTCTGTTTCATACCGTTCTTCACACCCATTTTATTAAAGTTGTACAGTTATCTGGAAATCCGATTATTCTCTTTATTTTATGTATTACCTCTCTTTGAGGCGTGCATCTCAGCTGCTCACTAATTACAGTTTCAGCATTGATACGACACAACAATAGGGAAACGTGGGAGTTTGTATAATAGAACAGTTACTTAATTACACTGCTAGATTCAATCTTTAGTATTTTGTACAATAAATAGCGTTGCGTACGGATCGCCTTAGATTAAACTGCTTACGTGTGATGCATATTTGGGATACCCAGAGTCTTCAGACATCAGAGGTCCTGATAATTGAGGTCCTACTGTACTTGACACTTTTTCCATTCGATGTTTTAAACAATGTACGAGAAGCA
Organism: Sphecodes monilicornis; assembly: GCA_913789915.3. Taxonomy (NCBI): domain Eukaryota; kingdom Metazoa; phylum Arthropoda; class Insecta; order Hymenoptera; family Halictidae; genus Sphecodes; species Sphecodes monilicornis. Next base: position 1,475,545 of record OU565295.1, on the reverse strand, counting down.
TTTTTCGTTTATAAGTTAATTTCAGAATTTGAACAACGAAATCATATGTGCGTGACATCGGACGATAACCACTGTCCGAGGTAAGCCACTCGTATACCGGCCATCATAGTGTTAAAAACACACACATATATCATTCCTCCAGTGGAATTTAAATTAGCGTAATGTTTATATTCAGATTGTGTACAGGGTGTATAAAAATAAGTATAAAACCGGTCGTAGCGTAATTTTACACCTCTGGATCGGAGGAGATTTGAAAAAATGCGTGCAAAAATGCCCTTGAACTTGATTTTAAAGATCAAAAGTTTTTTTCATTGCATCATATAGTACTTGTAACGAGGAACAAAAGTCTCGGAGGAACCGTAGAACGCAAGTGAACTGTTCTCTAGAAAAAGGACTTTAAAGTTCGTAAACTATTGAACTATTTCATGCCATATGTTCACAGGGTGTCCCAAGATTACATAAACTTCGAGGGGATGATTTTAAATGAGAAAATAAATCGAAAATAAAGAATAAATGTTTTTCATTTGACGGCTCGTTTTCGAGAAAATCTAGTTTGAAAATTCGGCAAACACGCGTGCTATTGAATAGGAATCGTTTGGCTCGTCGCATCGGTTCATAACCTACCAGCTCTACTTCTTACAAATGCTGAGCACGAAAACTTGACGGATTTTTAAAGTCGATTTTCGCAAAATCAAAATCTGGAATAAAAAAAATCTATGTATTCTGTATTTTCAACTTATTTTCTCATTTGGAATCATCCTTCCTACGGCGGTGCCCAATACTGGAACACGCTGTAGACATATGCAATAAAATAGTTTACAAACCTTTACAGTCGTTTTTCCAGAGAACGGTTCATTTGTGAACTATTGTTCCTTTGAGACTTTTATGCCTTGTTACTAGTACTATACGATGTAATCAATGAAAATCATGATCAACATTTTTGCACATATTTTTTTTTATAAATCTCCATCGATCGAGAGGTGTAAAAATCACGCTACGATCGGCTTTACACTTACTTTTCACACACTCTACATATTGTTTATTCTTTTTCTCAAGAAAATGTGAAACGCTACAGTCTTAAAAATTGCTATCGTTAGAAAATGGAGATGCGCTTATCAGAAAATAGTCCCGTTAAGCTTACGTTCATCAGACATGCAGAAGGGACCAATGAAACAGAAAGTACTATCCGCTTAAAACACTACTCTTACGTAAATACATATACGTTATTTCTTGATAGTAACAGGTTCAAAAGTTTACATTATACAGCTTGTCGACGAATGGCTAGCTCTAATAAACGAAGCTTCTATAGTTTTAATCCAGCAAGGAAAATAATAGATAAAATGTGTTCGTTGTTTCATTGCTGTTTTATTTGAAAGTCTAAATACTTCCAACCCCTTGAGCTTCATTGGAAGTATCATTAATTATAAACTTTCAAGCATCGAACCTTACCAGACAAAACAATGTCCAAGATGAATACATTTTAATATTAAACGTCTCAAGTTACTGTGAGGCATTCGTTGCGCTCAAAATAGTTCTGCTATCAGTGTTGCATAATATTTAATGCAATTAACAATTAGAATTGAAGCATTCGATTATCATATATTTGCTTGCCAATGGGTTTATTAATTACATTAATTGTTTAATCGTCAAATGGATGTAATAGCTGATTATTAAACCATAAAATATTTTCCTCGTCCCTTTATTACATTGAGAATTCGTTAAAATGGCAAACATGGTGAAAATCATTGTATCGTATGTAAATTATAGAAAGTAGAGAACATGTAGATTAATTTAAATTTTTGGATTACTAAATGATGGTGAACGATTGCCATTTATAATTCACTATTGATGATGAATTTCATAAAATGATTAATTTGATAGAAATTGTATCTGATTAATATCTGTCCAAATGTAGGTATTGATTTACCGTTAAAAATTTCAAATGATTGATGCCTAATACAATCCACAGTACTACGAAATACAAAGAAACATGTTGTTAGAGTAAGGCAACAGAAAATGTGTATAATTTTGTAAGAGTGTTCACAAAATTTTTTTTCAATTGTATGCGTATTCAGCAGATGTTTAACTCATTTTTATATGTTATCTACACGTTGTCAAAATCAATTTTTGTAAGCAGACACGAAATAATCGATATAGCTGAAGATTTTAAACGGGAGATTCCTTTAGTACGTTTGCTATCGCTATCACAAATGTACAACGTACACAATCTCATAGTTTGACTAAAGATAGGCAAACTAATTTTATACATTTTGTTGTCTAAAATCATAGTATACAGTATAATATTTAGAGATTTCATGACTTTCTTCTCCTAAATTATTTGAATATTTCATAAAGGAAGTACTGTGCATTTAGTAAAGCATTTTGTCGGTGTTGGTGACTAACGAAACAAATGCTGGTAGCGGACGTGTTAGTAGTTTCACTATTGCCATTTGTTTTAGTAACAGTTTACAGTTACTTTATTAAATATATAATACAATCTCTTTATGAAACACGATAAAGTCGTAACAAAGAAATTGCATACACCATGAATGTTCTAGCGTGCGTTATGGCTTCAAAGAAAGGCGTACGTAAAATGAGTTTAACCTCCTTCGCGTAAAATACGGAACGGTGGTCGTCATAAATATGTGACGCCGACAGCAGACGTGTTAGGGTATTTAAAACAGTTGCAAATGATCCACGTTTCCGGTCCGAAATTCCTCTCATCGGAGAGCTCGAAAATCAAGCCTATACTTGCCAGTCGCAATTAGCGGCCTGCGTCGACATTAATTGCAAAATCGATATCACTTCTAAATTTTCTCGTGACCGGATTTATATCTACGCAATTCCAGCGGATGCACCGATAATAAACCAGTCTGGATTGCTGGTGCCGTACACCGCGATCGAATCGAACGCAAAGTGCGTTTCGGGGAGGTGCGGGTGGCTCACGCACGGACATGTGTATGCATACTGCCGACCATAAGTATTCCAACACTTGTTGGAACCTGGCCAACAGCTATTTATCATTATTATAATGTGGCTATGCTACGAGAGAGCTATACATTATACCGTGGTTCTAAAAGTATGTATCTTCTTTTCACTTGCTAGTTCTCTTCAAATCTCACTTTCTAACAACTGCATTTTTATCGTTATTACTAACTTCAGTTTTACATTCCTTACTTCATAAACTGCAGTACCATAAATTGTATCGTAGTTCTAAAAGTGACTTCTTTTCACTTGTTACTCGTCTTCAAATCTCACTTTCTATTACTTAACTGTACTTTTATCATTGTCATAAACATCAGTATTACATTCGTCATTTTCTAGACCGCGAAAGCATACATTATACCAGGGTTGGGCACATTTCATTTGAAATAAGATAACAAATAATCATTTCATATAACGAATTAATATAAATACTTTACTATTTTTATTTTTCAAATAAAAACCATTTATTTTCATTTGGTGTTTCAATTAAATAATATTTAATTTTAATTACATCGTTCAAATAAAGTAATTTCACCTCAAGGAGAGACTATTGAAGGAACTAAATTTGTTATTAAAATATATGTTAATTTTTGTAGTTATTAACGATTTTAACGATTATTTTTCAAATAAGTTATTTCGATCGTGCCCATTATGATTATACCGAAGTACTTAAAAGTAATTCCTTTTCACTAGCTTTAAATCACATCTTCTAGTCTACTCTACTTTCATCATTGTCATAAACTCTAGTTTTGGATTCGCAATTTTTTTGACTACGAAACAATATATTATATCATAGTCTTAAAAGTAACTTCTTCCACTTGCTCCAAATCTCACTTTCTAGGAACTGTACTTTTATCGTTATTATAAACTTCAGTTTTTATGCACATTTGTATGTACTCTGTGGAGGATATGCTTTTCAAACGAAGTGGTTGCCTTAAAATACATTATTTTCCTCCTCTAGAATATTAAAAGACAAATACTTTTCTTATTTTGATTTATCTATAAAGTTCGTATTAACGTCGAGATTATTAGCGACGGCGTTGTTTTACATGAAATAATCCCGTTATAAATACGTGAGTCTTAACAGTGACATAAGTTGTTACGGTTGCAAATCAGTATTGAAAGATACTACATTAATAGAAGTAGTACTTCTTAAAAAGGAGTATTATATTAATACTCTAAGGTTCGAACAATTTTTCTTCTAAGGTTCGAATATGGTATCGAATAAAGAAAAGGCGAAATTAATTTTCCACTGAAATTTCAGTTTAATGTACTGTAAACATTGATTAAGGGAAAAAGTGAATCAAAGAAACTTTTGATTCGAAAGAGAGAGGGAGAGAGGGAGAGAGGGAGAGTGACAGGGAGTAAGGGTTAGAGGGAGAGTGACAGGGAGCAAGGGTTAGAGGGAGAATGACAGGGAGCAAGGGTTAAAGGGAGAGAGGGTGAGAGGTTTAGAGAGGGGGAGGGAGGCATTCGCAAAGGCCTCATCATGAAGAAAGCTATCATTTCACGCTTTTGAATAGGATTTTAACACTTCCAATACTTTAAAAGCAGGACCGTTAAGAAGGCTACAACTGGATTGTAAAGTGTAGATTTCCAATTGAGAATCAACTAGAAAACACAGTAGTTCAAGATCAAACAGAGCATGCAAGCGAGACAAAAATTCCTAAAAGTTAAGTTGCTAATGGTACATACTAAAGTAACAATTTGACTTTGGACTACAATTACTCAAAATCTATTACGCTTACAACAGAACTTTGTGTGCCAAAATGCTACCTAGTTATTGGACATTATTTAATCACAGTATTTTCGATTTGCAATAATTAATGTTTGAGTTATTAAAAAAAAATGGCGATCAGAGAAAGTGTTACAACGCGGCATGGGGTTGATAGTAACATAAATCTTGCATAGTGCATTTTTCATGTGCCCAATCGTAAGATTGCAAACCCAAACATTGCACCCATTTTTCATTCGATTTGCTGGAACTTTATGGATCGAGACATTTTTGATATGCTGGAATAAATGAAATATATACAACTGATACTGAAATCGCCTCGATGACTAGAATGTCGTTCATGAGACTGTTTCTGATACGGGAAAAGTTTAGCAATGGTAAAATGGAAGGAGATATTGTAGGATAAGATGGGCGATTGCGAGAAAGGGTGAGTAAACGTTTATCAGACGAAACAATTTAATAAATGAAAACAAAAAGAAAATAATGTGATAGGGCACGATACAACAAGACTGTCGTACTTCGCACTCACTCTTTCTCTCTCTCTCTCTCTCTCTCTCTCTCTCTCTCCCTCTCTCTCTCTCTCTCTCTCTCTCTCTCTCTTTCTCTCTACGCAACACCACCGACTCTCGAAACTAAGTCTTAAACTCGCAACTCTCAACGTCTTCCTCTCTCTACTCGCAATTTTCAACTGTCTCTTTCGAACGGCTCCCTCATTGTCCTTTGTCTTCGAACGTATTCATTATTATTTGAATCTTGCGCTCGCTCCCGCGCGCACACATACATATCACATGTATTTCGAATCGATAACGAACACCGAGATCAGGTGTTTACTTTAGCATTCGTTCAAGTTCGTTGACACTTCACGCGAACTACGTTGTTCCTGCAATATGTATAATTTAAAAATTAATAATATTAAACATCCTACAGTGAAGTATAGAAAATCGCATGTGTTGTAATTGACATTAAACCGTCAAAAATATGTGAATATCGAAAACATTTTGTGATCAAAGAGAGGTTAGGATCAGCCGGAGCCGATTGTAACATTTCTTTCGACCTCGATCGCTGCTATTACAATTGCTACCGTCCATGATTGTGGACCATGATTACTTTTCGCGAACTAAATGCTTTTTTAAGGTATTGAAAAGTCATCTTGGTTAGTAAGAAGTTAAAGTTAATTGCATATATGTACGATTAAAATAACAATGTATATGTTGTAACAATAGTTTTGTATAGTATATCAAAATTTTGCGATAATAGCTGTAATAGATTTTGAATTATTTATAATATTATGATCGTCCCTGCTACTTTCTACACCGGTCTCACCTAAACGGTTAGAAATTATTTCCTTTGCACACAATTTTTGGGAGAGCTCATTTCGTACAACAAATTTGTATAAATTAATAAACGTCAAATTTTTTTAAAACTTGTTGACAGCACACTGCGGGTTTTAGTTACTGAAAGAATTGTTCCTTATGGAATTCCATATTCTCTAACAGAGAACATATATAAAAATAAGTATCATTTATTTAAAGTGATAATATAATGATGTAAAAAATTTCGTTTTTCTAATTACTATTTAGCCTGCTATCTTTAAATTAATGCAAATTTCGTATCAGAGTATACTATGCGGCTGAAATACCAAGTCATTTAATCTTTTATAAAAAAACAATTCGTATCGCGTTCAGTGGCACATAGTAACTTAAGAAAGCAAATTAATCAATTTTGATGAAATTTTCGGTATATATTCCATCATATTTCCACTGTGAAATGTATTTTTAAAATGCTTATTCCAGGCTCAAAAAAAAGTTATAGAAGCAATTTTGGTAAATATTTACTTTAGGGGAGGCATCCCCGATGACATTGACCTTGACATATGTTGTCAAGGACACTATTCTGAACAACTTTGCTTTAAGCATTTATTTTTACTAGAGTTTGAAGCGCTTCAAAGATTTGAAGGTCGACTTTGTTTTTTTAAATGGAATACTATATTGTTTATACCAAAATATGGAAGAATGTCAAATTCTGTGTAAAAAAGTATTGACCTTCATTAGCCCTAAACCTAATAACTAACGAGTAATTTCATTTTTTTTTCCCGAAAATTTTCTTCGCGTAATAACAAGTTAGAAATTCAGCCTTATCATAGATTTCTACAGGACAGCGAGATGTTTTCAGGAAAGAAAGTGAAATTATTAGGTTGATAGATTAGATTTGTCCAGTTAGCCCTTATCACTCGCAGCTTTGTGCAATGATGCGCGACGGCTTATCCCATAATTCAAATGCCGGATATCAATCAGTTTAATCCTGCAATTGCGAATAGTTACTCATGCAAATTCTATGAATATGTGAGTCATGACTCCGGAAGTAAAACTTGCGACTACTGTAAATAAATTTGAAGACCTGAAATAACTAAAGTGATTATTCCTATACTATGTTTTTGTGCTTGACTATACTAGAAGTAAAAATACTTTCATTATCTATTCGTTTTTCTCATTTTTAAAGAAAAAGTAAATTGAAATTTCGTTTTTCCAAATTACCTTGCACAATGATAAAATTGTTATTTTATGTTATTTTTCTATATCTATATTTTGTTTTGCATTATTACTAAGACTTTAAGGTATACTGGTATATTAGTTTTCCTATGATATTCTACAACAGGCATGTCCAGAAGTAGCTCACTTGGACGCAAATTCGACGGAGACGCCTACTTCTGCCGCCGCGCGTCTCGCTCTCCGTGGCGGCCGTAATTCCCCGAGCTCCTCAGACCCGTGCCTACCGTGGGTCCGAGAGTCGCCCCAACGCGCCACACACGGTACATATTGCAAGCGGTAGGCACGGGTCTGAGGAGCTTGGTGGACTACGGCGGCCACGGGGAGCGGGACGCGCGGGCGGGAGAAGTAGGCGTCTCCCTCGAATTTGCGTCCAAGTGACGTACTTCTGGACATGCTTGTTCTACATTTTCATTTATGTCCGTTTTTGGCTATTAAATATGATTTATCTAAACGAACTGATATTTCAAATATGCTGAACTTCTTTTAATGTTTCATAAATTTTGTAAAAATAATATTTAATAAAAATCAATATTTAATAACTACTATCTAAGGCGATTTTTATTATTCTGCTCTGTTAACACTTTATTCGCCGAAAGCCTAGTGACGGACCATTTAACAAGTGAATTGTACATACCTATCTAATCGAAGCCAAATTGTGTTGTATACAGGGCGACCCCCAAGAAAAAGAACACCTACATACCTGCGTTACTTTTTGTTGTACAAAAAAACTGCTTAGGACAAAGTTACACTGTTTGAAGGGCCACATGTAACGGTGTAAGGGAAAAAATTGTCAAGGTCATTTTCTTATGAGATTTCAAGGTCATCAATGTTTCTTTAAATGGAATGATATATCTTCGTTAACGTAATGTTGTAGCTGACAAAATAACGAATTCATCCATGTAACACAGTATGACATACAAATGACCTTCAACCCAGAAAAATGGAATAAATAAAATTCAACGTGTAAGATTCATTTGCTTTATTTCTGTTACGCAAAATGATCAAAAATATTCCCTTGAGCTGCTCTACGGAGATACCTTGAAATCTCATAAAAAAATGACCTTGAAAAATTTTTCTCTTATACCGTTACATGTGGCCCTTGAAACAGTGTAACTTTGTCCTAAGAAGTTTTTTTGTACAACGAAAAGTAACGGAGATATTTAGGTGTTCTGTTTCTTCGGACTCACCCTGTATATTCATGCAAATTATTTACTGAATTATAAATGAAATTTTTGTCCCTTTTGGAGAATTCATTAAAAAATTCTCAACTACTGTTGAGTAGTAATAACGAAAAATACTTACGATCATGTAGGTGCTACACGAGGATAGTTGCCGTTAACAACTGGGAGTTGCATAAACATCCACAGTCTATCGATTGTTAACTACATATAGTAGAAGCGTTCACATTATAACATGGGTGGAAGCTCTTGATCAGATCCTGCCAAGTGCCCAAATATCTGTGGACGGCAGTGTACGTGTTCACCGCGTGGTAACCACGGCTGATCGATCGATTGGCTGTTTACTGGAAAGCCCGGTGACTCGTATTTTTCCGTCATTTGCTCCGGTTCCAGGGCTCCAGGGCTCCAGGGCTCCAGGATTCCAGGGCGATTTCGCTGTCGGGGTCCCGCTATCGCGTGTAATCGCGTTCGAGATAATCGCGATCTCAGCCCACCACTATCCCTCGAATCCCCGTGGATTCGTCGTTACATTCAACGCGTTGTTTACCTCTGCCAGATTTTCACAAAACAATCGATCGTTATCTTCGGACAATTAGTAATCTCCCTTTTTCTCGTTTTATTCTTTTCAAACTGGTCGAACTGAAAAAACTTGCGACCTGCTAATCAAATTTTTGTCGCGGTGGAAACTGTTTTTATTAACCCTCTGTCTACCGTAAAAAAAACTTTCATTATGCGATAGAAAATTTATACCACAAAACGTAGTAAATATCAAAAAAAACTTTTAGCTTTAAATAATAAAAAATAAGAAAAGTAGCAAAGTCATGCAACAACAAGATCCCAAGAATTTTAAAAGTTTAAATAACCGCAGTATTATTTATTATTTATCTACATACAGCCGGTCCAATGGACCCGCTTGGTAGACAGAGGGTTAAACACTCATTCGTCCAATTTAAGTAGCTACATACCTTTGATAAAATTAAAAAATTGATTTTTCAAAAATGGTATATTTTTGTTCAACTTCTCATATATATACATATATATTCATATATATATATATATATACACACACCACCATATATATACATATATATATATATATACACACACCACCAATCGAAAGCATACATACAAATATGTATGTAACTCTTTAAGACAAAGATGCCAAATGCATACTGGTTACCAAAATAATACACCGTACATGAATGTGTTATTATTTATATCATATGCAACATTTAGCCATAAATGTAGTATGTACAGTTCGTTATCTGTATAATACAACTATTTTTTCATGTCAGTGTGTTATTTTGTTATTTACAAAGTGAATTTAAAAACTCAAGTGGTTAGTAATTATATGGTTAATAGTACGATGTTTAAAAACGCCACAATTACAATATATTTACTTATTCATGAATTAAATCTTCTACATTTCGTATTACTATTGGAGCAAAAATAATTAAGGTTTTGAAGCGTTGAAGTTAAAATAATACTGTTACGTTCTACCTTAAAATACCTACATGTTATACATATGTATAAATAGGAACCATTTCCATTGACACAATTTTTGCAACAAAAATCAAGTTTGTTCTGTTGACATAGAATTTCGGAGATATTACATAAAATTTTAAAAATCATCTTTAACCGCATCTTACTCAAAATTTTCCTTTATACGAATCTGCCAAAGTACTTCGATCACTGGTAAAAGCAATTTTTATGGTTTCATGCTCCTTTTTGGACGCATTCAATAAAATCACTCGAACTTGTATTTTTGCACCTTTACTTCAACAATGTCAAATGGGCATCGCGGAAGAATAAAAGCAAGAACCATCTGCACAAATCAATAGAGTAAACTGTACGCTTTGGGAACGTATGACGCGCAATATATTCAAATACCAATTTATTTTCAAATAGACGCCGGAAGTTAAAGCGACGAAAACCACAATTACTTTTACACTGACCTAATATTTATACATTCCTAGCATAATATATTAATATTTATTTTGACATTGAATTAGATAGTTTATAAAGCGAAGTTTCTTAAATGGAATACTTAAAAATAATTTATTTAGAATGATTTAATAATTATATATTATTCCACAATTTTAAATTGTCATTTTAGAGTACAATTTTGACATCTGGTTTTCTAAATCGTTCCGACACGATGTGGATATATATTATTAAATTATAAGAAACTATTTTTATAATTTTTCGTCAAATTTTATTGAAAAGATTTTACGGTTAACGGAGTTTGAAGAATGTGCAAAAGACAATCGGAGTCTGGTGTAACAATGTGTGAGATTTTTATCAGTGTTGCTGAAGACTTGAAATCCCCAAAACATATTTAAGGAATCACCAAAAGTCTTATGTGTTATTCCCAAACTATATTTTGCTAATTCAGAAGTACGTACAATTTTGGAGACAAATCAGTACTACAGTGAATTCTCGATAATTGTCCCAAATATCTGGCCGGTAATTGTCGAAGAACCCTCCCTACTACCTCGGGGTATATTCCGTGAGGGGCTAATAGGCCTCGGTCGCCGAGGAGTGTAACATAATACGGGTCGGGTATGTCGGTGTGAGACCAGAAGACTATTACTAATCTAATAATAATATTTCTTTATTTTTCATTATTTTTTATGGGACTTTCACCAACATATTCGTGGAATTTTTCTAACGAACGATGAAAGTTTCGGACGCAAAGAAAGACAGCGTATGGAAAAGTAAGAGACGCGGACATTTTCATTACAAAAATACTACGAGTATGTTGGTGAAAGTCCCATAAAAAATAATGACAAATAAAGAAGTTTTGTTATTGGATTCGTAGTGGTCTCACACTGATATACTCGACCCATATTGCGTTACATTTCTCAGCAACCGAGGCCTCTCGAGCTTCGTTGTCCGTCCTTACGTTCGACAGAGGTCGAAAAATAATATCTTCTGCACGATAATTGTCCCTGGCCGGACACGTGTTGCTACTGGTTACCAACTTATTATCAAACTTTAAAAATGTGGAATAATATATTATTATAATTATTAAATCATCGTAAATAGATTATTTCCTAGAAATATTAAAACAAGATGTCGCTTTACTATTTGACCTATGTGTATACTGTTGAAAAGGAGCATACGAAATCCTCACGAAGGACCAACATTTCTTTAGTGATATGACTGCGGCAAATCCTAATTTGTCAAATCGATACAATAGTGAAAAAATCAATATAGAAAACAATTTGGAAATGTTTCAAACAAAAGTTACTTAATTTAATACGTAATATTTAAACACATAAAAAATTATCTAGTACCATTGATAAAAATTAAACTAGCTTCAAAATGTCCACAATACCATGCATGAAATTTTTATAAAATAATATGAAATACCAAGTAGGAGAAAGTTTTCATATTTTCAGCGGTTTTTTTTAGATATTCCAGCGTTTTCAATCAAATGAAGTACATTGCGTAACTGTAGAATCATATAAGGGAACAAAATAGACACTATTTGTTATCGTGTTTCTATTGATTAATTAATTACTGTATGCAGAACGTTAATTTTAATTAATTTAAATTTTCGTTTACCTACAGTTCCCATGACCTGCACGTGTAATGTAGGATTAAAACGACTTTTTCTCCCCACCTAATCTTTAGCGTTATTCTATCAACTTCATCAGTTTATGAAATATTTATTACATCCAAATTCAACCTTATTATAATTCAGCATTTTGTTCACTCGATCTCGACATTGTTAATGCATCGTCAGCAGAGTGTTAATAATATTGTTCACTGTAGTATACAATTGTTTGTCAGACAGCAATTGATGTACTTTTGCGAAATTGGTATTATGGAAATTAAATTTGATTAGTCAACGGCATTACGTATTTATTATTACCAATTAATTCACTAAAGAGTTAATCTGGGGCTTTGATCGAATTAATACTCTCCATGATCATCGCTGATTCTTCGGGCTTGTTATTCAGATCTATAATTAATTGAAAAACAAATGAAATGATGGTGAGGAGCCAGTCGTAAGTTTTTTCATTAGCCAAATGTTACTCTAAGAACGAGTAGGGCGACTGCCGATTCTATAACTATTGAAACGTAGGCGAAGCCATTATTCAAGCGGAAACTGTGTTCAGTTACAAACTTCGTTTGTGTGGGGAACTGTCCCGATTCTACAAATTAATTTATCAGAACTTAACGAACGGTTCGAAGTTATCCTATAACAACATTGTCATCGTATAATCGCGTGCGTATAATTCCAGCCGTCGTATTCATGGAAAATGACCAATACATTTTGCGGAAGTGGCTGTACACTCTTGTTTCCTTGAATATACTGCGAACCGTCTACGTTTGAATTAATTACTCCGCTAATATCAGTGTCATAATTAATGACCGCACCTGTGAACATTTCACAGTATGTTTTGGTCTATGGCATTCCATTGTTTGGCAGTATTTGATATTCCATGATCAAACAATACAATTTTGTCTGATACTCCTAACTTCTTCCGTAAAATCAAATCTTTTTATAACTGATAGCAAAATAGCATTTGTTCAATCACGGAACATAAGAAGAGACGTATTCAGTAATCATATAACATTCTTGTAGAATGCTTATCACAATAGTCTTACATTTTATTCTTGTTATATTTTCTTTCATAAAGATTTAGTGGATCATATTATTTATTTCGTACATGTTATTTCGTATAATCAAATTATTTCATGTAACATCATCAATTTCATTAGATGCCAATTTGCATCAGAACAATTCATTTTATAGGCAATAACTGCTTTAATCTTTTTACATCTAATAGGTTCCAACAAAATTATATTTTATAAATAGACAGCAGATCTTCATGCGTAATACAAATTTTCTAAGTGAAATTGTCAGAAAAAGACATTAAATAAAAATTTATTATTTCTTTTAATAATTTGAATTTAATAAAATATGGGAAGTAATGTAATAATATTGTTAAATTCTCCTAATATCTTCACAGTTTTGTATGTCACTTATTCATTCTTATAATAAATACATGGAATCTCTAGTCTACTTATAAATATTGTGTAATTTATAGAGCAAGATGTGTTTTATTCCACGTATATAAATTGTTGGAATGTAGAATACAATATTGATAAAGCATATTTATATTTCATTTTATTACTCCTATCTTCTAGAATCACCTACTTTCATGCACACATTTTGTCGCAAACCAGTATTTAACTGTGATTAACATTCGATAAAACGTTCCTTATGCAGTAACACAGCAGTTGTCCATCGCATACGCGATCAACTACTGTATCTAAAAGATGCATCGATTAACAACAATTAATACCAACATTGTACATACACGAACGTGCATCCTGCATCATCTTCAACAATATATCTTGCCGTGGCAGGCGGTCTATTAATTCAAGAACGCACGTGTCAGCGAATAAGACGGAACATGTGGTTTGCCGTTAACGACGGAATCGCGTGAGTCCGTGATCGGATAATTGCGATTTATTTGCGTAAATTAATCAATACATTTGACATGGCTGCTACTATGCGCTTTGGTAACTTTGTGCGATGCGAGCTGATTGCACTCGTGGTACAATGATGCACCATTGCCATGTATCATGCGTAACCTAGCGAAATTGATGAGATCAGTTAACAAATGCGTTCCCTTTCTACACACGCCACTTGCAACTGGGGTAGCACAACTATAATGTTTAATTGACCGGTGAGTCACTCCATCAAAATCATTTCTACCTGATTCTACACACGGATTTTTCCATTACTAGTTTCCATTACTACGGATGGTGTGAAGAGGTCCGACCACGCATACGAAAATTCAGGAGTAGTCTTTCAAAATTGAAAACTCACCCTATACATATAGAGTGTAACCCTATTTTTTCTCTCATCGCCACAACTTGTTTACAAAAAAAAGTAAACAGACGCTGCACCGGAGCAGCCTTACGTTGCCACGGAGCGTGCAACAATACGGAAAATTCAATACAGTATTAGCAACAGTTGTTTGCGAATATCTCAAAAACCAAAAGCGACCCCCCTATATTGGAAAATGAAAAAGTTGTTAAAAATATCGAAATCTACAACATATTTAAATTTCATCAAAATCGTAGTATAGTGACCCTTTTGCAATAATTACCATAAACTATTAAAGCAACATTCGCAGATTAGATAAATATCGAAAAAAGTGTATAAGATGATTAAAAATGATGGAAATTTTTATTGAATATATGATGCTTGGAAAATATTACGTGTGGTCTACGTTTCATTTAAAGAAGCGATCTGTCAGACGTACTAACCAAGTGAAAAATGATTAAGTCATACGTAGTTGAGAATAGCAAGGAAATCGAAGGCAATTAACCTGAAAGATATGAGTAAAATGACTTTGTGCTTTATGAAGAGATTATTTATAATGACTGTTAAAAAATTCATTGGTCTCTCATAAGTCCAAATTGGAGTGCTCGAAAGGTGAACAGACTAAGTTTGTTTCAATCCATTGAAATCAATGAATGATTTATTTAAAATTGCGAGTTTCATTAATATTATCAGGACAACGCGTCTGTCCAGCGGAAAGTATTGAATTTCTGGATTAAATTCCGTTATCCACCGGGACTGTAAATCGGGGAAAAATGGTTTGAAAAATACCGTGATACACGGGGTTAGATTCTGTATCGTGATTGTATCACGGGATGCGGGAAACGAGTCATAATGATTTATTTCCGCGAATCGGCGAACGCATTTCGCGCGGCAACACCTGTGCGCCTGGCTAATTTATGTACCGTGCATCGTTCAACGGTTGGATTTTAAGGGATTTTTTACCTGGACCGTTAAAACACTGTTGCAATATTAATCGTCTATTATCTTCCTCTGCCTTATTCAACTTATAGGCGCGGGGCAATAATTTGTTGGTTAACTTTATAAGTATAATAATTTGTCGACCTATGATCCCACATTTTCGCTTCCTACCTTACAATCTGCAAATTGAATTGCAAATTGTTTCCTTTAAAACTACGCTTACGGGACCTGTCAAAATCACGGCTTCTAATAATTTTAATTTACGTTCATTGAGATTGTACAGATGCATCTATGCGGAATTACATTCAACAAATTTATTTCTTTGGTTATATAACATTTAAAGTGGCTAAACATTTGGGTGGATATAAACTTTTTATTTCTATAATGTCATGAAAACTTTTAGTGCTCCGTGAATCTACTATTAAATGTTGAAGAATATTACAATCAGTGTGAGTATGCTAATCTAGATTGAAATATGAAATAATTTTGTATTTATACTTATAATTAAACATTTTAGAATATTAACATAGTATTTTCATCTTGTTCGAATAATTGAAGAATGACCATTTTATTTGGCTCCTTACTTGGCTCGCAGTCTACTTATTATTATCATCATTATCATAGTAATACAGACCAAAACTATTTCAAAATTTTCATTCGTATGCATTAAACTTAGCTTTCTGATATAAATTGTTATCTAATGATTTTTATAATGTACGCACATAAAAAGCATGTATAGATATTATAAATGTACTTTTTCATAAGTAATTACAACAGGTATAAAACTTATATTTACTGACAATTAGATTGGCAGTGGATTTATATGAAATAAACCTTTCCCTTCTATTAATAACGTAACAACTGTTGATCAGACCTTAATTTTTCATTGAAATAATGATTACTTTTCTATGAACTTAATTGAAACTGATAAATGTCAAGTAGGTATTATACATTCAGGCGACAGTTGGCCATAGGTTTATCATGAATTCTGTCATTAATACAAACGCGATCATTATTATTATTATTCGTCGATTTAATTGTTTACGGCTCCGAAGAATTTATTTGATTTATATTCTATTGGCAAATGAAATATGACGTCGAATAAATTGAATGCTTTTTTAAATCTGGGACAACGCGTTTATTAAATGTGTCGCGGTGCCGGCGGATGGATCTTTTTTTTATGGGAGAGTTATCGCCCGACAGAATGATAGAATAATCCCAATTTATTCGGCAAATCGGCCGGCATAGTTGGCTCGGTTACAAACTTCGAACTTCGTTAACTTATGTGCACCGTCACCAGCCCGGAATCGCACAATATACTGCCTCAAATATTACGCGGTGACGAGAATCGACGACCCCGTGGCAAACTTTATGGCGATGCGACCATTCGTTTCTACGATTAACAATTAGAACCAGCTTTATTTGTAGCTTTTCTCTATACCTATCCATTCTTTTTTTTTCGACATTCGTCCAGTTGCCGAGGACAACTGTAATCCAAATTTGACTGCTCAATGACAGGTTGTGGATTGAACCCTTTCTTTAACCCTTAACTGGACCTTCAAAATGTACTTTAAAACTGCAATAATTCAATTACATTATATTGAATATTATAATTGGATCCCAAGGAAATCACCGACTCCAAATTTGACCGACGCGGCGATAACGTTGGCCGGCAACGCCTTTAATTGAAAACGGATTTGACCGGCAAGGACTTTAGCCGACGACAGTATTCTCCAATAGTAACATTGTTTCATAACAACGTTAGCCGACTGCGTCTAATTCTTATTGTGTAATCATTATATTTGTATACAAAAGTAAAAGTGTCAGTGCATTTTCTGCAAAACTTGTACCTTCTATAGATAGCGCTGGCATTTTTTTCTTTAACTATTCAGTACACTGGCACTTTTACTTTTGTATACAAATATAATGATTACACAATAAGAATTTGACGCAGTCGGCTAACGTTGTTGTAAAACAATGTTATTAGATGAAAATGTATAAATAAATTATAATTTATTCTTTTATAACCCTATATCGATCTAATGTCATAGTAAGCAGCGTCACGCATAGTTTACGCGCAGTCCACTTCGAAGGTTGCCGTACAGAGATTGTTAAAGCCATAAACGGCAGTAAATAATTTTTTTGAAACATTATATATGAGGTGGATAATATTAAAAGGATATGATAATTAAAAACATATTTTATTACTACAGGGCACGAAAACATATCTTACATATAGTATTCGCTTTTCGAATTTATAAAAGTGCACTCGACAAATATTATTTATGCCAAGACACTTTGACTGCACAGTGCTTCGCATCTTAATCTCTTTTTATGCGACTGCACTTGTCAGACTTAAATTGCTGTTGTGACTGCTGTAAACGTGCATTCTAACTGAAAATCGAATATTGATGATATCAAAATAGCTTTTCAGATCGACACACGCAAAATGCATAGCAATACTAAACTCTGTTTGAGATCTTCACAAATCGCCGTCTTGTGACTCATTGTAAGCATTTGAGTTCACCATTTGACCTATAAATAATGAGTAATATATTTATATATACAGGGTGGCAATTATAAAGCGTTACAGACGAATATTTCCGAAAATATTGGTTTTATGCAAAAATGTGGTGGGACTTTTATTTTTCCCGATGGACAATCCAAGGTGAGGTGAAGGTCAACTTTCTTTTTTTAAATGGAATGATATGTTTTTTTATCCACCATCGAATAGTGCGTTTTAAGATTAGTTCAATTACCTATGACTCAAGGTCGTTCAAGGTCAAACTGTCAGAGAAATGCAGGAAAGGTTTTATTTATATTTTAGTTCGTGCCCTCGAACTTTCACACCAAAACAATAACATGTGTTCAGTATTAGCATTACTCAGGACAACATCAAAGTCATTAATTAAAACGTATTTACGTATTACTGTGCAGAATTATGTACTCTGCAAGATAGTCAGTTTACTTTCATTACTATTCGTGCTAAGGTATTCTTTGCTGAACGATAGTACCTAAATACGTGGTGAAAATGGAAGTGTATCAAAATTGTTTTGACATGTTTATGGTACTAGGAGAATGCAGGAAAAATTACAGAATGGCTGCTAATTTGTATGCACAACGCTACCCAGATCGACCATGAAAATCGTATAAGGCATCTAAAAGACTAGAACAGCATTTTCTCCGTTCAGGTTCTGTGCTTAAAAACTGCGTAATGTCCATTAAGCCTACGACGCGTGAAAACAAGAAAGTCAGAACATGCGAAGCTTGTGCTAAGATAAATGTTGAAATGTTGAGCAAAGTTAAAGAATCATTTAAACAAAGAATTGTTAAGTGCATTGAAGTAAGAGGTAATCATTTTGAACACATACTAAACTGAAGTACAAATAAAACGATCACACCTTTTCTGCATTTCCCTGCAAGTTTGACCTCGAATGGCCTTGAGTCATAAGTAATTGAACTCATCTGAAAACGTACTATTTGATGGTGGATTAAAAAACATATCAATCCACTTAAAAAAAGAAAGTTGAACTTCACTTCTCCTTGGAGTGTCCACCGGGAAAAATTTAAGTCCCACCACATGATGTCCCCCTCATCGGTACTGAACAACTTTCATCTAAAACATTTTTGCGTATAACCAATATTTTTGGTGATATTCGTCTGTAACGATTTATAATTTCCAGCCTGTAAATGTACTTAATATGACCTATAAATAATATCAATAAAACAGAAAGTTTAAACGACGTTTCTGGTTAATTACATACTTCACCTAGTTGCAAAGCATTTTTTTCATGAAAAACAACAAAATTGTCGAAATAATAATTATCGGTAGTGTTCATGAAAATGCAATTCAGAAAATGTTTTGTAACTTATAATTCATAGAAATATAAGATTTTTGCATATAATCAGGGAATCGAATAACCGTACATATTTCTACAAATAATCGCAATACTATTAATCAAATGTATTAGAGCCATTTCAAATCTTTGAAACATTAATTGTTATCTGTATCGTCAATGAAAATTTCTAACGCCATCAAACTACTAGGAATAGTAGCTGATGTCTGTATTTACAAATAATAGTAAATAACTGTATTTAACAAAAGAACAATATAAAATCGGTATACTCACGGACAACATATTATTATAATAATTTGAACATGCTGATATATTGAAATGTTATACAATAATTAAATTGTAAACGAAGACTTTGCGATAGCAAATTAGAGATGATGTGTTCTATTAATAGTTTGTAAGGACAGAATGAGAAAAATAACTCTCTCATTTATTTAATTTATATTATAGAAAAATTATTGCGGGCCGAGTCCCTTTTCATGGCCGAGATGCTGAAAATAGACTTATTATTATTATTATTATCATTATCATTACTTAATATTTATTAGCACTAGGTTTACATGACCCGTCACAATCACGGGTTCTAATGTTTTTTATTTTCGATTGTTTAGTTTGTAAAGATGTATCCATGAGAAATTGTTCAACTAATTTATTTCATTGTGTATATGTTATAAGAAGAATGGCTAAAAATTTGGATAGATACATTCATGTTATTTTTATAAAGTAATGTAAAATAGTAATTTTTAATGCTTCGTAAACCTAGCATTAATAAAGATTCTTTAGAATGGTAGATTAAAATTTATTAATTGTATGTACAATCTATTATTCTCCAGATAATGATCTTTTCTAACAAACAACTTTTCTGTTTCTTTTACAGGTACGTATAAAACACGAGCTTACCACTAATGGCTTCGTTCACTCTGTGCTGTTAAATCGTTATCGCAATCTGCGAGAACTGCGATCTGGGTGAGTGAATAACATTAGTCGATTGTAATTAGATCTATGGATCGTCGTGCTTTATCGCATCGGCCACCGGACGGTCCATCGAAAACACGAACTAAGAGGTCGGATGCGCATTAATCGTCTGGTAAACACAATCGGTTTTTCATTGTCGCAGATAGACCGGCAATAATCGTGGATTTACAGTCGCAATTTATTTGGACCGATATGGTTCGGCCGCGTTCCAACCGAGCAGCCGAGGGATTCTCCGTGACGCGTTTCGTTTGTTTATACCCGTTCATGATCGATCGGCCGTTAATGAAGAAAACCCGATTGGGAAAAATTAATTGCGAATCGATCACTGTACGAAATACATAATACCCAAGCTTACATACGGTATCTGGTCGGTTCGTTGTAATGATCGTATTAACGCCCATCCTCTTTCAAAGCCCGCGTTTTATATCTGATTGTGTTTGATGACCTGCCGCGGCGCATGCATTATCTTGATTTTGTCCGTGTGCATGCAAACAACACTGCACCAGGGCACGCCGTGTTTTAGTTTATCGGCATACGTTAATGTACTTATCAGTCATGCGGAAACGCTCATCTTGTTCAAAAAATACAATCAATACATTCATGAACTAATTTTCCATTGAGCTAATTCCAGCTGGACTTCTCATTCCAATCGCTTGCTGGAATTGGCATAATTTACGCATTATGAAACACGGTATGCGTTTCCCGATATGAGAATGCGCCAATGACTTCATAATTTGCCTGGCCCCCGACTTTTTAATATAATATTCCTTTGAAAATTACAATAATAATAATGTAATGGAATTTAAGGTAAGTATTACGTTTAGGAGACCCACCTCCAATGACCTGGACCGTGACATACGTTGTTAAGGTCAACATTTAGAACAACTTTTCTTTTATTTACCCGTCGCTTGGTTTTAGTTTCCGAGATATTTGCAAAAAACTTTAATTATACTTAGGTTGCAAGTACACTTTATTCTGGGACAAGCTGTCACCGAATGGTAATTAAAATATGTACATAGGACCATATACAAGATCTCAAAGAGAAGGTGTAGTTGAAGTTGGATGGGGTTAGTGTAGCGAGTGGAGGAGAGGGACTACGCTTGCAATGTTCCGCATTTCGCATGGATTTTTGCATGCATGGTCGGGACTGCCTCACGGCCTTTTCTGCCTCTTCGAGACCCTATCCCCAACTAATATACGTGAACAACGCGAGCCTGGCTCGTGGTACTTCATTCGTGACAAACGTAAACAACACTAACACGAAGATTACTAATTTTCTACAAGTTTTCTAAAAACATTATTAATTTAAATTAAGTATTAATTTACAAATTGTTACTGATACAATATCCACTTTCAAATTATAAATCATTTTTGTTCACCGATGAATTGATCATAATTACTTCCCAGACATCTTTAAAGTATTAGTTGTGCCAAAACGTGTTTATTATTTCACAATTTCTTTCGTTGCGCCGAAATATACATGTCATAAGACGTATACATTTTGCGCAAGTTCGAGCACACGGCTAAACAGCTAAATGGCTCGACGCGTGACCGACTTTCTTGTTTATTATGACACGAACAATCGGGAGTTAGCGGGTAGGACAAGGGGTTAAGGCTCTGTATTGGTGCAAAGGGTGGGCACTTCGAAACTACTTTAATATATTGTGACTGAAGGTCTGTATTATTCTTAATAGTTGGTTTTCTGAAATTCGCCAATTTGACAAAATTATAAGAAAAAATATTTAATATTGTTATTTCTTATCACCCTGTACGAAATTAAAACCTTAAAGAATCAAAGTAGCATTACTTTTTATACTAATATCAATATTTACGGTAAATATTTACATTAGGGGCTTCCTCACCGATTTTGATGACGTTGAAATATGTTGTCAAGGTCCTCATTCTGAACAACTTTTTCCTATACATATTACCGCCGCTCAGCTTTAGTTTCCGAGATATTCGCAAAAAAGTTTCAACATCTCGAAAAGTGATCGGAGTAGGTCTGGGTTAGATTTTAAATTGTGGCCGCCGATAACGCGACCACGGTCACAACTTAAAACGACTTCAATCAGTTGAGACCCACTGTCTTGTCTGTTTATGTTTACGAACTGAAACGTGAAATGAATCGTGTCGAACGCGAACTCATTTCATTGTCAGCTGTGTTAGTATACAGAATATTAAGCATGAAACTATGCGAATTCTTGGATATTTGCAACAATCAAGAAAATATATAATAATCCAGTATATAGATATATAAATAATATATAAATAACCCAGACATAACCCAGACCTAGTCCGATCACTTTTTGAGATGTTGAAACTTTTTTCGAATATCTCGGAAACTAAAGCTGAGCGGCGGTAACATGTATAGGAAGAAGTTGTTCGGAATGATGAACTCGACAACATATTTCAACGTCATCAAAATCGGTGAAGAAGCCCCTAATGTAAATAATTACCATATTTACTACTAACAATCAAAAAGGTACACCTGTCAACAGACGCATTATTGAATCCATAGCGAGAGAAATAGTCAATTTCTTCATAGTCGTTTCCTGTAATAAACGGTTTGAAATTACTTGGTTTTCAAAGATCTCGTTTCTCGGAGAGAACATTTAATTGGCGTCAAGTACTTAACAGGAAAATTTATGTTATTACTCCACTGCCTACATTAGTTATCGCCTGGGCGGAGGCTGAACAGGAGAGGCAAAAAGAAAGGCGAGATATGTTCTGCAAAGAACAGGCGCCGGCAAATTAATACAAGTCGAGGTTGCACACTTTCCCCGCTGGATGGATGTCGATAATTTCGGCATTGGGAATTGGAACCTGTGTTCCGATGCGATCGACATTTACAAAATTGCACATGGCCTGCGAAGTTGTTCCCCTCTCGCAGGACACGGAAGCATGAGAAACGCGGATTCGTGTTTCCATGCGGTCCGAAATGAAAAATGAGAATCTGATTCGCGCCGATGCGACACCATAAGCGAAACAGTGTATGGTTCAAGAGCAAATACGTTTTACCATACACAACGGTTATGTTTGACTGCGGAAAAGTTTTGACTAATGCTTTCACTATTGATCGGGAGACCTTGTTTTTAAACCCATAAAATAATGCAATGAAGGCAAATATATTTATGGCACTATTCTGATGGATGAGCTTCTGTTTTTTTATAAATTGTATTATTTTTCGGTTTAGAGTTTTAATGAATTTCTTTTAACTGATTGGTTACTATACATATATCCGCAATTCATATCATACAAATTCTTCAAAATAGAAGTAATTTTTTTTAATGGAGCAACAACTGAAAGATTAAGATTAATCGCAGTTAATAGTTCCTTAACCCTCTTACATTCCGCAGAGCTTAACTTTTTATACACTCCATATATCAACAGAAAAATTCATTTTTAAATCTGATCAAATGTTTGAATTACATATGGAATGCACGTTAATTATTAAAGTTTAGATACTGCTAATTCTTGACCATAAAAGCGTTCATAGTAACAAAACTTAATATAAACCTTAATCACTTTAAATTGTTCTGTTGTTAATGGTCCCATTTAAATATTTTTTATGTCGTTTAAAAATATTCGGAGAAATCTTAAAGATGATAATAGTACACGTTCTTTTATCCGTTCTTCCCGCAAAACTTTGGAATTATTTCCAGTTTTTTTATAGATCTGTTAATTTAATTTAAATACCCTATGAAGCTGGCTGTATAACAATATTTATTTATATTCTACTTATTCTGGCGAACAATTGCTGTTTGAAACAGTTTTTACTATTTCCTATTTTAATTGAAGTATATCATTATTTTGCTTCTGGCAATTCATAGTGTATATAATGAAAAATTGAAAATTACTATATATAGAACTGTAACACTCATGATGAATCTAGAAGTCTCGTGAAAATTAATAGTCTGAAAAATTCTAAAATCTTGAAAAACCTATTACAAAATAGATGTACTATCTATAATAGATGTATCTATGAGTGCTCTTAAAGACCTTTGGGATTTTCGATATCATTGCATTTATGAAGATTATTAATCTTTTTGAACTCCCAAGATCTTCAAGAATATTTGATTCGTAATAATTATTGAAGTAATTAAAAACCCGATTACGATTGAATTGCTTTGAAACTCGCAACGAGGAGTATCGAGTAGCCATCACTAGTGCTCACCACTTCTCACCGCAGTTCCATTTAAGCCGGGTCGTCGGAGGTCAGGAGCTTCAATGGTCCGAATTGTTAATCACGAGCATGTTGATTATTATATCGAACAAGGCATTATAAACGTAAGCGCGTGATGATCATAATTAATTAATTGTAATTTAATTAAACAGTCTGGTAGGATCGATTCAACGATAGCGGGTTATTTATTACAGCCGGTGAGTCCGCGCGTTCTCTAAATAGCTTCGAAAGTGACAAGCCGGATGTTAAGTCCGATAACGTGGCTGAATAAATTGTGCTGGTACGTAATTGCAAGTAGACGGGAGCAGTAGCAATATCGTGATTTCCTCAGCATTTCGCCAATCAACCTGTTCCGGTTTCTTCTTGAAATTTCTAAATGACGCGGAATAACGTGTTCCAGCTAAAATCTTTTCGGTATCCTCTTTCTCCGACGCCGATAAAGGATATTTATATTATAACCCCCGCCGGATGTTCGTTCCCCGTACGTAACATACGGCATCGTATCTTCGCGAAATGGCGGTATTGTATCTATCGACTTGAGTGCCGGGCAATATACGGAGATAGTGGCGCCCCTTGCCAGGCACAATGCCTAAACGCTTACCTACGCGCATATTAATTATTGACATAACAGTTGGCTGCCATCCGCGATTTCTGGGTAGATTGCATTAACTCTACGGGAGTGTTCCATGGGAAACGAGACTTTTCCATTCCCATGTAATTTTATACTTTATGTTAGATCGCAGTCATAATAACTTACCACCGCGGCATACATTCACGCTTGTTCAAACTGGTTCTGTAATTGCAAGGAATTTCGAAGTACCCCGGGAATAATCATTTAATACTTCGAATGCCATATATGACCGTCATATATGTCCGACACAATTTTTTATACCAAACTTAAAAATCAATTTTGATTACGATCTATTAGGTTGTCCCAAAAGTTCGTTGCAATATCCATTAATATGCATAGAAACAGACAACCTAATATTAAGTAATCCAAATTTTCTTGGGATCTACAAGATATGGGAATATTACAAAAATCATTGTTGTGATAAACTTTGCCTTTCCTACTTCTGTATTATTAAATAAGTTGTTTTGGTTTTGGGGGCTTTTTATGGGCATTGGTGTAGCACCTAACATGTTAAAAAATGTTAAGAGTACTGTGTAATTAAAATTTTTCAAACAATGTTTTATTAGTAACTAAAATTTTGCAGTCAACTCAAATGTTCAAATGATTATACAAAATCTGAAACTTGATTTTAGTAGTTCTTGGTTTAAAGTTTAAGCAATATTTTTAAAATTCATGCCTTGATGAATTTTTGATACCTATTTTTTTTCCATCAATCTCGTAACAATTACCCTCATCTCTTAATATATTTATATTAATATATTTCATCAGAAGGTTCCTAAAATTCATTTTATTAAGAATAATTTGTCAAGTGGGGAATGGACTACATATCAATAAATGAATGTTATGACTAGATTGCAGACTTTATGCATTTATAAAATAATGGTTTTAGTGCGGTATAACCTGCCTAAATTTATGAGCCGAGATTTTGAGGAGGAGCGAGTAGATGGCAGGGAACCCTGAATGTAACGTTTCAATTAAAAATCTCTCAAGAAAGATGTTTTTGAGTTCACCCGTTACATATAATTTCTCGCTATGTATACTTGTAATCTATACATGAATAATTATAATGAATTATTAGCTCTGGCGATTCTCGCATTCGATAATTCGCTCGCTCCAGAAAAAGTAATCAGAGGAATACCAATTTGCGATGTATTTAGTACGATTGGTATTGGTCTGGTTAGTTGCTTTCGAACGAGCAAAGCGAGCGAGCAACATTGACGTTTCCCATATTCCACAATTTAATATTAAATATCTCGAATTGCGTTATATATAATATAAAGATTATGTTAATTATGTTATCTGTACGCCTGTATGGGCATAATTGAATGTATCGTACAGAGAGTTTTCCATTAATATCTCAAAAACTAATAAAGACCCGCCATTGAAAATCTGTTTTCAGAACACTCCCTCCCTCCCTTTCTCACTCCTTAAAATCGTAGCTCATAATTTTGTGTAAATTATGCCGCCCTAAATCCGAAGAAATGTAGTAGGTGCATTTTAAAACAGTAGAAAGATTAAAATAGATGCAGACAATTTTTATTTTGCATAAAAATCTTGCCAACGTTTGCGTTGACATATGTATACAGGGTGAGTCCGAAGAAACAGAACACCTAAATATTTCCGTTACATTTCGTTGTACAAAAAAACTTCTTAGGACAAAGTGACACTGTTTGAAGGGCCACATGTAACGGTGTAAGGGAAAAAATTTTCATCGTCATTTTTTTTTATGAGATTTCAAGGTCATCGATGTTTTTTTGAATGGAATGATATATCTTCGTTAACGTAATGTTGTAGCTAACAAAATAACGAATTCATCCATCTAACACAATATGACCTACAAATGACCTCCAACCCAGAAAAATGGAATAAATAAAATTCAACATGTAAGATTTCATTTGCTTTATTTCTGTTACGCAAAATGTTCAATATTCCTTGAGCTGCTATACATTCATTTTGCCGTGAAGTTACAGAACGTTCTGCTGTGTAATTCATTTCTGAGGGAATCGACGCACAAGCCCTGACGATTCTTTCTTTCATGTCGTCTACAGTGGTCGGTGGTTCATGATAAACATCGTCCTTCCGTTTTCCCCATAGATAGAAATCAAGGGGTGTAAGATCTGGTGAGCGAGCTGGCCATAATACGGGTCCGTTACGTCCAATCCAACGATTTGGAAACTTGTTATTCAAGAATTGTGTTACGACACGAGAAGAATGGGATGGACATCCGTCATGTTGATACCACATATATTCACGAATGTCCAAGGGTATATTTCCCAGGAAAATTGGTAACGATTCTCGTAAAAATGCAATGTACTTTTCTGCATTTAATGTTCCGGTGCTAAAGTGAGGCCCAATTATTTGGTTTAAAATTCCGCACCAAACATTGACGGGCCATGGTCTTTGTTTGTCAACTGTCCGTAACCACCGCAAATTTTCAGGTGACCAATAATGCATGTTTTTTAAATTTACCTGCCCGTGATTCGTAAACGAAGTTTCATCGGTAAATAATACTTTATTAAAAAATGCTCTATCGTTTATCAATTGTCTCAATCCCCATTGGCAAAAGTTTGCACGATTCACAAAGTCTCTACCATGAAGTTCTTGGTGAATTGATACGTGAAAGGGGTGAAATTTTTGTTCATGGAGTATTTGCACTACACATTTTTGACTAATGCCACTTTCTCGTGCGATTTGCCTCGTACTAGCATGAGGGTTTATCTCCACTGCTGCCAGAACATTAATTGTGTTTGCTTCATTCCTTACAGTCCTCACCTTCGTACATTTTTTATTTTCAACACTACCAGTTTCACGGAATTTATTTATCACATTGAAGTAAACGGAAACTGATGGACAATTACGATTAGGAAATCGGTCCATGTACAACCGCACTGCTTCTCTTAAACACTGTCGACTTTCTCCATAAATGAGAATCATATCAATCTTATCTTCCTTCGAGTAACGCGTTGTGAAACGTTCATCGATAAACTGATAGATTAGAAATCTTAGAAACAGTGGAAATCTGATAGCAAGAAGGTCTTCAGAGTAATTAGTAGTTAATAATCTATTATTATTTTGTGTATTGCGATACATTTGAATGTAAGCAGCTCAAGGAATATTGAACATTTTGAGTAACAGAAATAAAGCAAATTAATCTTACACGTTGAATTTTATTTATTCCATTTTTCTGGGTTCAAAGTCATCTGTAGGTCATATTGTGTTACATTAACGAAGATTTATCATTCCATTAAAAAAACATCGATAACCTTGAAATGTCATAAAAAATGACCTTGAAAATTTGTTCCCTTACACCGTTACATGTGGCCCATCAAACAGTGTAACTTTGTCCTAAGAAGTTTTTTTGTACAACAAAAAGTAACGGAGATATTTAGGTGTTCTGTTTCTTTGGACTCACCCTGTATATTCACTGTGTTAAAGGTTAGAATCCGTAAACTGTAGAAAGGTGTAAAGAATAATCCATATCATACATCTTAACTTTTCAATTTTCAATTCAGTAAATAAATTACTTTGCTTTTGTGCAATTATAGAGATTGCTAGCTGTCAAACATCAAATTAAAATTTCCGCGACATGTTTGACATTTTCAAGTATTTACCGTTGCTTTTTATAATTTTAAACGATTTTTCCCGCGAGTGGTGAGTTGCGTGAATTTGTTCTGCACGCGACCTTTTTTCTTTTGTATTTTCTTTGTAATAAAATAATCTTTACCAATTATGTTAAATTGTGTGTCTTCTTAGTTTTCGAATGTTGTGAGTAAACGAACTACAGACCGAGGCCAGCGATCGGTGAGCGAGTGTGAGACAGATATGTTTTCATTCTCGCGACAAAAAATGCCTCAACGGGTCTTTTTGTGCGACCGTAGCAGGTGTGTCGTCGACGCGTCCTAAGCGCAACTTGTGCAGTCTTTAAATAGTCAAACAAGGCAACAAAACGTTAGGCAGTTACAGTTATAAAGTGTGATTTTTTTTCTACTCAATTCTCAGTCAGATATCTTTCATTTTCCCGCCTCCTTAGGTCTGATTGAACAAATTGTAAATATTTAACATTAGGGGCTTCCTCACCGATTTTGATGACGTTGAAATATGTTGTCAAGGTCATCATTCTGAACAACTTTTTCCTATACATGTTACCGCCGCTCAGCTTTAATTTCCGAGATATTCGCAAAAAAGTTTCAACATCTCGAAAAGTGATCGGAGTAGGTCTGGGTTAGATTTGAAATTGTGGTCGCCAATAACGCGGCCACGGTCACAACTTAAAACGACTTCAATCAGTTGAGACCCACTGTTTTGTCTGTTTATGTTTACGAACTGAATCGTGAAATGAATCGTGTCGAACGCGAACTCATTTCATTGTCAGCTGTGTTAGCATACAGAGTATTAAGCATGAAACTGTACGAATTCTTGGACATCTGCAACAATCAAGAAAATATATAATAACCCAGTATATAAATATATAAATATATAAATAATATATGAATAACCCAGACCTAATTCAGACCTAACCCAGACCTACTCCGATCTCTTTTTGAGATGTTGAAACATTTTTGCGAATATCTCGGAAACTAAAGCTGAGCGGCGGTAACATGTACAGGAAAAAGTTGTTCAGAATGATGACCTTGACAACATATTTCAACGTCATCAAAATCGGTGAGGAAGCCCCTAATGTAAATAATTACCGAACAAATTATTAGAATCGTATATAAAGTGTGCAGAATTAATATTCGGACCTCGTCACAATAACATAACTTTTTTAAAATATATACGAATCACTTGAGTTTTGAAAGGACTATGAAAGATTAGTTTACAGCATGACAAGTAAAATAAATTTTTAAAAAATTGTAGTTTGGCGGAATCGCGGAGAAAATAATAAATAATTGCTTTTTAGAACTTCTTCATCTGGTTTACGCTATGTATTGGGTTGTTCGGAAAGTCTCCGCCGATTTTTAGTGTAAGTTGAATATAGCAATCTATTAGAAATCGGCGGATATATTGTATTATATGTTAAATATATTGAAAATTTTATATTGAAGATTATACGTGTTAATTACTACTTCGTTCATATGTGGACGACACTATTTATGGTGTTTATATTTTTAGATTACAAAATGGTTAAAGTAGCAGGAAATAAAGTTGTTATAAAAAGCAATTAATACTATTACCTCAGCAAATCAAACAAATTGCAATTATTGGAAATTTTCTGGATGTTTCCTTCCATCGTTTGGTGCAATTTTAAAAGGTTTTTCTACTGCAATGAATGTCCGAATATTAATTCCAACCACTGTTGCAGGAAATCTAAAATGTAAACAGAAGAGGTATTCGTCGTCAATCCGTGATGACGCGAAGCCGGCTGTCGATTGCAAAGTGTTAGGTCAAATAATGATTACTCTATTTTGCATATCAACCGGGGAAAACGTGAAATCGGGTGAAAGTAGCTAATCATAGATTCCTGTGTTCGTTAGGTTCGGATCGACGGTGGTACGTAGACAGTAGGCGAACGGGACAGGAATAGCACGCGACGGGAACGCAATAGAGGAGGCTGCCGCACGACCAATAATACCGATGCAGTGGCCCTCGTTCCGAATAAATAATGCGGCGATAACTAGTTCACGGTTAAGTTTAACGAACTATCGTTAGCAGACCAGTGTCTCGCTATTGCCACTCGCCGTAGCTTGCTGACGTTCGGTTATTACCCCCGCTGGCTCGACCGGCCTTAATACGCAATCGTGTAGCTCCCTTCTTAATTAACCGGCTGTTAGTTAGCGACCACGGGATCGGAACGAGGTGAGGCGAAAGAGCATCCCGTGTTCCCTAATGACGATCGACTCCAACGGTCCCTAAATTTCGACGGGAACGACAGGCCGGATGTAAGGGTAGATAATACTGGTTACATTGCCGGGGGTAAGCGGCACGAAGCAATATCGCGCGCTTCTCCGCGAGCCAAGCTGCTACGAGATGCCAGATAGGGGGCGTACGGCACGGTGTTTTGGAGCGTAGCCAGCTAACCTGGCTATCGTACCTACCTCCGTAAGGGGTCGCAGACCTGAACCAACCCTTCCGCATCCCTCTCTTCCCGCTTACCGTTTCCCTCTTCGCGCTTCCCTCAGCTATGTACTGTGTGTCTCTTCCCATGTATGCCCGCTTGTTCACGTACAGGGTAGACCAGTTACTATAACATTTCGATGACGACGAAATTGCTTCGACCCCAGACTCGATAGCAGACCCGCGCATTATTTCCTGGAAATTATTTCAACCATTCGCAATCCCCCACACTCGTTACGTTCAAAGTTTATCCCAGCTAAATTCTATTCAGATTATATTGTACTTCGTTCATGCACGGACAAATAAATCAAGATCGGATAGAGATTTACGCTGGAAGCACGGGATCCGTCAAAATGACGGGTTCCAAACTTTTTAACAGTTTACTCACCCGCAATTTTCTTATAGAACTTTATAAACTACAAATCAACGGCTGAGAATTTTCAATAAATTGTTCAAAAGCGACTGCAATCTCATTAATAATTCAACAAATTTTTAGAATTATTAAATAAAACTATTAAATAATATTAATATAACATTAACTATTACGGAGACGCAATGAAAGAAATACGACATAGTTTATACAATACCAATATGGATAGTATGATACAATGGAGTGAAAGCGTTATTCGTTGAATTAGATGAAATGTTTACAAAAGGTTAAAAGTTTAAAGATTATCTAGATCGTAAAGCTGCATTTATGAGGAATTATTCAATGGATTTACTTCTATGGACTGTGGACAAACATTCTTGTCACTCTTATAAAGTAATGTAAAGTAGTCACATGTAGTGCTTCCTAGATCTAGTGTTAATGTCCAGTTAGCAAACTGTTTCTTTATTAACTCATTGATTGATGTAATTGTTTCTAAAGATTTAAACAGTAACTTCTGAACTGATATATTAAATTTATCTGATTTAAGTTATAAACGATTCACAAATGAGTACATAAAAATAGGATAGCATCGGAGTTCAGTTAGCAAACTATGTATTTCTTTCTTAACACATGAATTGATATAGCAAATCATCTACATACAATGAGATACATCTAGATATATCGAGATTATTTAGTAACAGAGTAAAAGTAGTGGTAAAAGGGTTAGTAAAAATAAAACAATCTTCCAAAATTCAAACATCAAAAATTCGAAGTACAGAAGCTACGTATACAAGTTAATAGTTTTTCAATTATAACGACTTACAGAAAGAAAAATTGAATTTTTTATCGTATAAATATACAAATTTAATTAGAATACAAATATTATGATACGTATTATGTATTTAAAAAGTCCGATTTGTGGAGATAAACTTCGACTTGCAGAGGTTTGTCTATAATTCGAGTTACAGAAGTAAAATATTGCATCTGGACGTGTAGTAAATAATTCCAGTTAAAGTAAGTTTTATTTTGACTTATGCATAGGGGTTTTCGCAGCGGAGCTGAAGGGAATAAACAAGATTGACTGTAGAATAATATGTATATTTCTGAACTAGTATATTGACTTTACCAAAGTTTATGACCTGAAAAATATAAAAGTGTTGACAAAGGAATTGTTATAATCAAACTAAGTTTTTAAATTTTTATTTCATGAAATAAGCTAATTCGATTGTTGGAATTTGTATGGTTGCTAATTCTGTAGTTTCATGGTAAATATAATTTTATTAGAATGATTTGATTATTTATTCGAAATATGAAATTGTTCTTAGGTCATCCTAATGATTATAACTTAAATCGGAATGATTTTTAAAGAAAGTATTCCTCTTTTATGTTTTCCGACCACCTTTCAGTCGAGACATAAGCAAATAAACTGCTTAACTTTATTGTGTTAATGCAACATTAGATAGAATTGACATTTGAAATGAGCAACGTACCATTCATGATTTTAAGCAAAAGGTTTTCGTACTTTTACTTCTCGTTCACACGTTCTCCATCGATAGTGCACTCTAACCTTGTGTTACAGTGTGTAATTTGCAAAGTTCGAAGAAGTTGGAATATTACTATATCTAACCTTAAAAATGTATAAATCAAATTGTTTTAATAACTAAAAAATATTTATTTCATTTAATTTCAATTTTAAAGAATAATTTTTTTTACAATTGAATAAAATGCGAAGGGCGAAAGCGTAATTCTTTAAAGTTCTTCTTTAACTGCCTTTATTGTTATAAATGAAATTAGGCAAAGATTTTATATTATCTCTGTCTTCGTTGATTATCTGTTCTCATATATATTTTATGAATGTTGTAATTTCTTTTAAAAAAATATTAACATTTACGTAATTAATAATTTATAATAAGAAAAGCAAATATTTAGTTTAGAAGCTAATAAAATAATTGTGTTGAGATTTATGATATCAAAAACTATAATCTTATCTAGATGCCACGAAGCAAAGTCGATGAAATAATTAAACTGTCCGAATTTCATGAAAAAATTTTGTTCGAAAATTATCCGATTAGAGTAAACAAATTGCTGATAATATGCAGCCCTTTATACGTTCATAATGTGCACAGTTATGCCAAATTCGGAAAAGCACATTCCATAAATTGTAATCGAACTCTTATTTTATTTAGAACTTTTTATGCAATGAACAAACAGATCAATTTCTATTTCTGCAAATAGTTATTTTCCCGTTAGTGCCCATAGATATTTACGTTCGGGTAGATAGTGTACCGTCAAATAATTATATAGCCAGGATAAGATTATTTCGTACCAAATTGCATATTTATAGGAACTGTCATACCTTTTGGGAGTAGCAATCTGTGGAAATTACATAGCCGTGCTATGATGTATTTAAATATCCTGCTTCTAAAAATAAACTATTACCGATCATGCCATACACCCATTCTGTTTATACGTCTGCGTCTATACCCCTGGATAGATATATGTAAGCAAGCATGTGCAGACATTGCATTTAGATATATCCAGTTAAACGGTCTATCGCCCACAACCTACAGACCATGCTAAATAGTTTATCACGAAAGTAGTGTCGTTAAAGTATCGGTCGATCTTCCGAACCATGTTATTATTGACTATGACACGTGCGCACGTACTTGCTCGCATGTATCTTGATTAACCATCGCATGATTCGTCATTCTTCAGTCGTTCTTCCCTTGATCGTTATTTGATACCAATGATTCACAATGTACTTTGCGATTCCTGATTTCGCACGTGCAGGAAGCACTTCTGCTCATATTTGCAAGGTTCTTCGAGCTTAAACTTTATTACTAACAGCGCCCGCTCTAGCGGTTACGTTGCCCCAGACAAAAAGACAAATTGCCGCACCTTAAGAATATATATTTTTTAAATAAAGCCAAAATGTCGCCTCTAAATTTTGGCGCCCCGGACAAATGTTCGAGTTGCCCGCCCCTAGAGCGGACCCTGTTACTAGACTGCGGATCTTTATGGAAAATAGAAATGTTCTCTATCAATTGTAAGAGTCCGGAGCCAAATGGCATGTCCTTTCGTTCTTTGATCACTTTAAAGAGTTGTTAATTATCCTCCTATTTTAAATTGCACATACCCAATTTTGTCAGAAATGCATAAAACCCGCAATCTATTTATTACACACGCACATTCATTTCTAAAGTATGAGATTTTTCCGCAACTATTGTTATATCTTGTCAACGTCTATGGTTAAACCTCAAATGTATGAGTTTTATGAGCAGTGTATATTAAAAACAAATCTAATATGAGATGCGCGTAGTAGAATAATATTAGTACGATCTTACTACAGAGAGCGATGATATGCCAGTTACTGCAGCGATTAGGACTTGCAATCCTAGTTTCCCGCGTTAAAAAGACGATCGTCGATTGTTTTATGACACGCGGGTCGGTTACTCGGTTTCTTGGTTGGCGGGGTGAGAACACACTGCACCTGCGCAAACTGAAAGTAGGAAGGGGAAGCAGGCGCGTGAGGGGCCCCTACGCTGAACACCGCTGAGTTACTGGAACGCCTCATATATGCCTCGGAAGATTTAACTTGTTGGATTGAGTGGTATACATATAACTACTACCGCAGGTGGTGAAGAAATAGTGACTACCAATAAGATAATAACTGTATTTTAAGTATTAAAACCGAATAACAATTATTCTAGTTGAGAGAATGCGAAGAAGTGTCATAAATCTGTAATCGTTTAAAGTGTCATAGATCAACATAAATTTCGTAACACAAAATGAAAGTTATTTATTGCGTATCTTAATAATTTATGCCTACGAAGTACTTGCTAGAATTACAACTCTCTGTACGCATATACAGTGAAGAGCAAACCTGAATCAACACCATTTGAAACAGTATAACTTTTTTAAAATTAGATAACTTGAGGGTTTTTGAGATCGTAGAAGGATCAGTTTATTAGATGATGTGAAAACAAATTTTTGAAAAGACTGCAATTGATCGGAATCGCGAGAACAATAGTCAACGTTTATTTTTATAACATCTTAACTGGGTCTGTATTGAAAATTTAAAATACATTTTTTATAGACTCAAATAAATCATTAACGATTAACAATGGAAAAAAACTGCAGTGTTTCAATTATGTATAATACATGTTTTAAATGTTCAATATAGACCAGTTAAAAAAGTTGTAGAAATCAACTGTTGCTATTTCCTTTGCGATTCTGACCAATTTTGTTATATCTCGTCAAATAAACTCATTTTTCTAATTCCTCAAAAACACTCAAGTCATTTGGTTTAATTTTAAAAAATTTATGCTGCTTCAAATGATGTTGATTCACTCTTGCTTTTCTCGGTAAAAGGCCAAGTATCTACCATCAATTTAACATAATACGGCAATGATAGATTTGACTATTTCAAGGCTGAAAGTACTTAAGAAAATTCAATGAAAATTTGTTGCTTGAATACACTATCAGTCAAAAGTGTGAAACCACCTACGATTTTCTTATTTTTCGAGGAGATAGGTATTTTTTCAAAATCTTCGTTGCTGATATATTTTCCTATCCCGCATGCATGGCTCGATCTGGCAGTCTATTTACTCAGTAGAGAATTCAACGCAAGGAAGAACAAGATGATAGATGGTTAATTTAGTGTTGTTGGTGTTACAAATTGGGACGTCTGTCTTGCTTAGGAGATATAAATGGGTTATCTTGGCTTGGCCAAATCTGATGCGTAATATTTCTATTAGATTTTCTCTTGAGAGTTTTCAAGTAGTATTCTGTCACAAAAATTGTTTATTAAGAATAAATATAATGGGTATGCAATTGATTTCCATTTTTTTCTAAAACTTCAGTTATTGAAATTAGAAAAATGTTTTCATGAATTTCTTTATGCATCCACATGCTATAATAACAGAAACAATAACTACAGTTTTAAAATTATATAAACAAAGAATGCAATTTTGTAACACCATATTTCTTTTTGTATCTTTATTACTGTAACTACATCTTTGTTCTCGTTCTTTTTAGCATTATTGTTTTATTATTTCACAAGAATATTTACTTCTCATTATACCTTTCTCTTTATTTGTTTGTTCATTATTTCTTTGTACTCATTGCCTATTTTACAAACTATTTTAAAACCTTAATTGGTTAATACTGCTCTAAAAATCAAATAATAAAATGTTTTGTTATTATTTAAATAAAAGTCATTTTTGATTATAACGAACATTCTGAAAATTCTGATGTTCAGTATCGAATTGAATTCTTTAGATTACTTCAAGCTTTCAGCTGTAAGCTGTGTCTGAAGAGAATTTTATCCCAACCGACGGGGACACTGATACTGCGCTAACACACTGATACAGTATCGCTAAATAAAATTCCCTTTAGACACGGATTACACCCCAAGACTTCAAATAATAATACCAAACCAAGTTGTGACAGCCTCTAATGCCTTAACAATGCATGCTTAATCCCTTAGAGATCAACAAAAACATTTAGATTTATTATATCCATTTTAAGGGAACAAATGAAAATTCAGAATTTTTAATAAAAATAGAATTTGGACACTAGTTTTAGATATGAAAATCATTGAGATATACACATAAACATTTTTAATATTTCGTACTATTGTGTTTGCAAGTATTCTTCAGTGACGAGGCAACAGTATATGTTGAATATGACTTCCTTGTGCATGAATGTATATTTCAACTCTATTAACTACGTTCTTGGTAGCTTCTTTTAATGTTGTACGAGATATCAATGCATTATGTTTACGTTATTTTGCTTTTCAAGTTTTTTGCCTCTCTGGGCAGTGTATTCTAAACGATATCTTTACGAAATAATATTATCGTACGATACTACTAAATATTTAATATGTTCCTTCCATTTTTGACCACGTATAATATTGAAGGCCATTGTGTTGTATATGAATATGAAATGAATTCGTCTTGACACACGCTTTCATATTATATCCAAGAATATATTGCATTCCATTTAAAAAATGGAAGGTCACTTTCATTTATAAAAAAATAGTAAGAACACGAAAGAATTCTTTTTCATTTTCTTCTAATATTTAATATTTGCAAGAACAACGCTCGATAAAATAAAAATATTTTGTGATATTTGTAGTGAAAATTCGTGATGTGCAACACCAATGCACTGCTTAAGTGCGATATGTAATATTTAGAATCCAATTCCAAATATGTATGTTGCTTTCAGAATATTGTTAAACATTCCAATCGTCATTGTATCTCCAGAGTACAGTGTCTCTAAATTGAAATTAATAAAAAATTATCTTTGTAATACTGTGTCTGAAGGAAGATTATCTAATTTAATGTTATTTTCTACCGAAAATAAGTGGTATGACAAATTAAATAACAAAGATATAAATAATGATTGTACACAGAACAAGTCGAGAAATGTAAACTTTATAAAATACAATGATTGTACAAGGGTAGGCCCATAGTCACTAGATCATTTTAAAATGGAATTGCTCTTTCATTTTTTAAAAATTCACATTTATTCTTTTATAAACCAATCTAGTGACTTTTCATTTAAGCGACCCTGCATTTTACTAAATTTTGAAATAATAAACATATAAAATACATATAAAGTTTTTGTTGTGTTAAAATGCAGAAAAACAGCACAACACTTCAAGAGTGTTGCTGGTTATTTTCAATATGCAAAAATTGTAAAAGAAAGAAATATTTATGTGATAATAGGTTATTGCTATTGATGCAGAAAATTTCTGTTCGTGTGTATACTTACATACAAATTAATTGTGTATAAGCATATGCGTTAGAAAAATACAAATGTACTTCAGATTCTTCCACAGATAGGGTTGTTCCAAACTACACGGACAATCTGTATCTCTAACCTCAGCGTTGTTCGAGGGTGCAATGTATACTGTTTCATTAGTAGGGAATCTTGGCCTGATAGTTTCGGCCAGAAGTACATATATCAAGGCAATAGTTAAATATAACATCTCAAATGAATCTCATCAGAGAAAGTTCGTCTGCGGGTACAATTCCAATCGTTCACCTTTAATTATCCCCACTATTTGTAACCGAGAACTTCTCAAACGGAAAACGGAGGAAAAGTGGGTATCACTTTCGCGATTCTTTCTCGCATTCCCTCGGTTCCCCGCTTTTAAGTACACGGGCCAACTCATTTTGAAGCCTGGCTCTCTTTACACGCGGCTGTCGAGACTTCCAATAAATACGGGTGCGCCGTGGAACAGAAACCGGAACAAAGCGCAGAGAAGTTAAAAGACTGAACGCGAACGCGTTGTCTGCTAAATTTTTCCTTAAAGTCTACGTGCAATGTCCGATTCGTTTTCTCAGACGTGTTTTGTTCGCTTGTTCGTGAGACTGCAGCTTTCTTCAACTCGTCCGTAAAGTACTGCAGATACGAAAAAGAAACGTTTACATGGAAATTACATGGAACGGGAGAGCATCTCTAGAGCTATTAGTTTTTACTACAGTATCTGTAGTAAACGTTTTAATAGGAATCCAATAATGTACGAAATGACCAAACCAAACGGCTTTGCCTCATTTTTCTCGTGAATTTGTAGGAGCAATATCTTAGAAACCATGAAATATCAAGTGCATATTTTAAAAGCTACTGGAATCGTATTAACAAATGATGTAATGAAAAATACGTTCCATTTAAAGAGAAACTTGACCTTCTTCTTTCATCACTTAATAATCTCAAAAGAATATCGCTCATATTAACAAGTGTACTTTTATAGCTTTCGTATGTTGTACACCCATCTTTGAAATTTAATTAGTTGACTGCATATCTTTATACAAAATTGAAATTTTCTGCATGAACTGCAAGGCCCAGGAATTAAATAATTTCAAAATGTTCGTAAATCCGTTCATTATTTTCCATTTCGTCTACTTACTTTTGTCATAAATGCATAAACTCCGCATTCTTTTAATTAAAATTATGCAATCTATGCTGAATTTTTACTATTTTTTTATTGTGATACATCTAAAATAATTGGTAAAATAGTAGAATGTAGAACACAGCGACTATAATAAATGATAAGATTTTATTTTTTTACGTATAATGTTTCATGTTTATATTTTAGCAT
The DNA here is from genome assembly GCA_913789915.3 of Sphecodes monilicornis. NCBI lineage: Eukaryota > Metazoa > Arthropoda > Insecta > Hymenoptera > Halictidae > Sphecodes > Sphecodes monilicornis. Next base: position 1,436,134 of record OU565295.1, on the reverse strand, counting down.
TGAGCAAATAAATTCTCTGTAGTCAAAAAACATCACTTTTCTTCCTATGTCGCCATAATTACTTATGCACTGAGATGAGTGTTTCTAATGATAAAAATGTTATACTAATTCAAAAAAATATTACTGTTTGTAGGATCTCGAAAAATATTACATTAAATATAATAATTTTCTTCTCAAGCAAATAAGACGATCACACCATTTCTACATTTCCCTGCAAGTTTGACCTTGAATGACCTTGAGTCATAGATAATTGAACTCATCTTAAAACGCACTATTTGATGGTGGATAAAAAACATCATTCCACTTAAAAGAAGAAAGGTGACCTTCGCCTCACCTTGGAGTGTCCACTGGGGAAGAATAAAAGTCCCACCACACAATGCCCCCCTCGGTACTGAACAACTTTCATCTGAAACATTTTTGAACATAATCAATATTTTTGGAGATATTCGTCTGTAACGCTTTATAATTTTTAACCTGTATACATATTTACAATTTCTTTAACAGCAACATTCGATAGAATGATTTAGTTTTCTATAGTTTTAAGGCCTCTGCTCATTCTTTTCATATTTTTTTATTGGATTTTTTGTTCGTATTAATTTTTTTTCATGTTTTTCACGAGTAAAATCTTTCCGCTGTATTTCAATTATTTAATAAAATGCTGGGGTCCCGCATTAACACTAGGTTTACGGAGCACTAAAATTGATTATTTTACATTGCTTCGTAAAAATAATAAAATTGTATTTACTTAGATCTTAAACGATTTTTATTGTAATATGTACACAAAAAAATATATCTATTTAATAATTCCTCACGAATACCTCCTTACACTCTTAATAATCGTAAATTAAAAATGTTTGAATCCGTCATTTTGACGGGCCCCGTAAATCTAGTGTTAAATGTTGTCTAGTGTTAGATGACGTCATCCTATACAGTTTTGCAAATGCACGATTCACATACTGTATACGTAAATATTGTATGTTTCCTGACGCGCTCATATAATATGTACCAGAACTGCAATATCTTGTATAAAAGCATTCGTCAGCGAAATAATTAAATTCGAGCGTCAGCCTCTCGTAGCTTCCCCTTTTGACCAGTTCGACTCGTTTCGTAATGATACAGAGTCGCCTGTTGTTTGGCCTGAGGAGGCATAAAAAGAGCCAGTTGAAACTCTCGAAAGGATGTCGCTTAATATTTTTCAGCCGCGAGCGTATCGCAAACGCAAATTAATCGGTCCTTTTAACAAATCGACTCGCTTCGTTACACAAAGTGCTATTTTTGTACATAGGAATATTGCTAAAGGATAAATTGCAATTCGAGCATACAGTGCCCTACAATCCGAGGACACTGGAAATCGTATTGTTCCGGACTGATAGGCATGCATATACATACACGTGTACTGTAACTGTGAGCAAAAACTTCAGAAAATTTGTTGGCATGTTTTTCATCAAACGCGTCGATCGGTCACCCGGCTGTGGTTCGCTTTGACCGGGTCACTTGTAACGTTGGAGATCTGTCGGGAAAACAAATGGGGAAACATCGTTGCGGCTCTCGAGGAAAATCAAAAGCATTCCCGCTGTTAATTTTCTCTGTAGAAAAAAGGTTACAGATAGGCTCGGCCCATGTTTGCCATGGTGCAGCGAATCCCGGAAATCTGGATGAGTCGAAATCGTTGATGTGTTGTGGCTTTTGATTCGAACGCCCGGGGAAACGGTGGAAGTTTTCCCTCGTGCTGCGTTGAATTAAATAAACTTCACCGAGAAGAATGCGAGTTTCCAGTTTCCCCCGTTGATCCCTGTAATCATCGCGCGTTCCATTCCGTTCCGAGGCGGGTCGAGTCGACTCGAGCACACGGCGCGGCGCGGCGACCGAATAAACCCGAACGTTTATCTCGGAACTGTTCTGAATCCCCGTGCCTCGATTAATCGACCGGGTTTTAACTCCGAGATATAAATCTTCATTAGACATTGGCTAAAATTTCTAACCTGTTCACACCGTGGTTAATGAACCCCTCCTAATTCCTTTTAATCGAGCTTCTGAATTTCAGGAAGACGATTCAACGTTCCAAGTTAAACCATAAATTCCCTATGTTTAGCATTTTATTGGAAATTTAATTTTATTAAAAAGCATTTTATTGAAAAATTAAGAAACTGAATTTGAGTTTAAGTACAATTTTTATATCGGGTGTAGCTAAACATCTTCCTCAAGGAATTAACACATTAAGTTTCAGTCTCGTCCATTTGTATATTACATCTCGTTCTTTAATATATTTCAAAATTATTTCAGAAACTAATTTAGTATTATACAATATCCATCAACAATATGCTGTCATGTCTTCTAAGTAGATCGAATATTTTTATGCAGACCAAATCTTTATAGAATAACATATTATATTATACAATCTTCATGGCTATAATAATTAGAGCTTCTTTGTCTTTAATAATTTCATGCAAGAAGAAAGAAAAGTTGTATTTATTGTATAACTAGAATACATTTATAACAAAAATGGACTTGTCAAATATAAAACTGTAGAGATGGTAGGAGAAATGAACAATGTTACATTATTTGATTTCGTTTAAAAGATAAGCATAATATTTGTATTTTGTTTGTTCATCACGATGCTGACCCATTATTTTGCAGCGCAGGAGTAATTTTCAGAAATTAAAATTAAATAAAAAGTCGTTTCTTCCATTAATAAATAATAAGTAACATTAAATTCGTATAAGATACGTTTCTTCTACTAATGAAAAATAAATGACCTTAAATTTCTCTTTACCTACATCAAGGTTTTCAGAACTGATACTGTAGCGAATAGATAAAATTTGTCTTTTAATTGTTAGCAATAAAAGCAGGAAATATTTCTTAAGGATTTGAGAAGTTGATAAGAAAATACTATATGATTCAACTCTTTAAAACCGCTGTCACGGAAACAGAGATTTATGGTGCGTCCTATTAATATTTATTCAATTCGTAAAACTGGTTCTACATTCTTTATATCACGTCTTCAAAACTAGTCATTACTAGATTGCGGGTCCATATGCATTTAATAATGTCTCCTAACCTGAAAAACTCAGCAAAATTAAACTGTTAACGAAGTTTACCCTTATATGCATATTATTTTTAATGCAATAAAGACCTTCGTAGGGGAAATGAAATTTTGCTTAATTTTCATTTTCAAGGAGTAATTGTTAAATCGTTATACAATTTATTGAATTTACTGAAACTACCGTAGTTTAATCATCATTCTTAGTTACCAAAATGTATAAGAAGATCTATACTTGATGATAATAAAAAACTATGCTTTTAAAGTAATGTCGAAAAGGAATACAATTTTCAACAGTCGGGCATATATAATTTAAATTTATAAATTATTTCTAGACTAACATTTTACTTACCGACAGACGCAGCTAATATTTCTTTAAGAAAAAATGTTTAAAATACTATTTAACCCCTTGCCGTATGATAACAAGTGACGAAGATTTCAAACAAAATTTACTAAATACGAATGTTATGCCTTTATTTCAAGTCGAAATAAAATTTCATTCTTTTGTGATGGATATGAAAGCATTAAATCAATTGTAAACATTCAATAAACATACATTTTCTTTTGTATGAAATTATTGAGGATAAACAAGCTCTAGTCATTGTAACCTTAAAGAAAATTGTAAAAATAATATTTGTAAATGAGGATGAAATTATAGTATATAAAACAAATTTTGTTTAATAATTTTTCTCCTAAAATAAAATATTTTAATCTAATAATTAAATGCATAGAATCAAATATTTCAAATACTATTTCAAAATCTTTTTGTATCAATTAAAATTATTTGTTTTCAAATTTGAATTCACAATTTCAAATGAAGAAAACAATTCTTTATTATCGGTTTGAAATAGTGTTTCACACATTCGTGTTCACCGAAACGTAACTTTCTTATGGCAAACTGGTAAACATGTAAACGACAGGTCTAGTAACTAAATTGGAAGTTATTCATCCACAAACTTCTGCTTACACTTCTAAAACCAACTGCATCGGGTGAAATAATAAACAAACCGCAACAAGGAATTGGGAAGAGTTTCTCATTTTACACATTCCACAATATTTTTCAAGTGTTTTCAACTGACTGTGTCAAAGTCATTCGAAACTTTTCTCCAAGTTCGTGTTCTGCGTGCTGTTCAACAATACAAGTTCGAAAAGAATTCCGAATGGAAACGTAATAACAACGCGCGCGTGCGTTTGTTAATGTTTCATGGAACCGTGGAAAAGATTTGAACGTTTTCGTGTGAATTGCGAAAGAAGTGTCCTGCAGGAAATACATACACATGAGTTTCGTATGAACGGCGCATTTTCAGAACACGTTGCGGCCATCTTTCTCGCCATCGTTATGTCCCAATTGACAAGCGTTGACGAGACCACCTTTATCTTCATCGTTATCGTGCATTCGGGATGACGTTAACGCATAAAATCGCCGACCATGAAATTACTTGCCGCGTTACAAACGTGAGCTTAAAGGCAAACGAGCAGCATGAGAAAATACCTTTGCCTTTGCTTCCTCTTTCTTATTCGCTCGTACCGTCGTTCTAAGCCTCATTCCTGCTCCATTGGAATATCAAATACGGACATCTGTATCGTATGCTTTGAGACGCTTGTAACAACTAATCTCTTATTTAAACAAATCATTTTGTAACACCTGCACTGCTTATTCAAAACTCGACAGTAATCATATATTTGTTAATTTAATAAGTCATACATTTTTATTCAATATATCTAAAGTAATTGTACGTGACAAAATGTACTGCATGTCTGATCAATTTTTGGATAACTTTGTTGGTGAACTATGTTCATAGTACGTATTCTACATTTTATTTATTGGTTCAGTCAATAAGAAATTAATATACATAATGGCGAAAGTTCGTTTGGAAATTATTTAAAATAAAACTGGTGATCTATGATATGATAGAAGTATATACATATAAGTCTTCCAATCTTTTAAATCTTTACTTCACTGCTTTGAAATTTTTGATCACTGCTGATGTATATGTATATGTATGTATATGACTGCATACTTAAACATTTACAGACTTTAGGTATCTGTGATATTGCTGATAACATAAAAATTACAAACATCAATCAAAGTTACTGAAATGGTTAATTTGTATTGAATTTAATTATTTATATTTGATATTTTTAGCTTATTTGGTAGAATATTTAATACATGTATCTAACCTTTATTTTATGAATGAAACTATAGAAAATTAATTTGTTTTCCTATACATATAGCAATACAGTATAATTAGTAGAAACTACTTAAAAATCATGTTACGAATTCAAATTTTGTTCGTATGGAATGAAAATTTTTAATTTTCGTGGTATATTGTAATTAAAATTAACTTTAAATTTTTTTTTGTATTGATCAGTCTAAAACAGGATTCTGTATGAGACTATGAGCATAATACAAATTAATCAATTTTCAAAAAGTTAATCATACTTCTCTTACAGTCTTCGAATGTTATTTAATTGTATGAAGTAAATTTTGTTTAGTTTCACTCAGACTAAGGCAAAGTCTTAACTTATGAATTAATATTAAAGTTATGCACATCTGCATTTGGAATGCATTTATTAACTTTGTATATAATGATGATATAACAAAATCATCTCACCACATCTTCTATTACTATAATAACTAGAATACGAAATTTTACATTTTACTTTGTGACTGACAAAAGAGAGAATAAAAGTTATAATGTATCGTCGAAGATTTTTACATTTTTACACACACACGTATATATATGCTTACATTTGTAAAACCAACTGCATCGGGTGAAATAATAAACAAACCGCTACAACAAGAAATAGGAAACAGTTTCTCTTTTTACACAATCCACAATATTTTTCAAGTGTTTTCCATTGACTGTGTCAAAGTCATTCGAAACTTTTCCCCAAGTTCGTGTTCTGCGTGCTGTTCAACAATGCAAGTTCGAAAAGAATTCCGAATGGAAACGTAATCATACGCGCGCGCATATACATATATACGCATACTACAAAACTATGGAAACACTGGTTCAATATACTCGTATATGTAGGTATACATGCATTATAAATACGATCATTTAGTTCAGAATGCATTTATTCCACGTTTCGAATATTAAACACGACATCGTTTATTCCTCTCGCATTATTAACATTCTAAAATATATGCAAATTAGGAGTCGGGTGTGAACCCTGTTATTAATTATATTGACACTTGATAAAATGTGTACACTAGATTTTCATAAATTAACAAATTTATAAAAATTGTGTGTAATACACGAGAGATATACAGTCACTCCCAGTAATAATCTGACAATCTTAAAAATACGATAACTCTTTTAATAGTGGGCCATACGACTTGGACTTTTTTTTAAGAAATTAGAACAATTGGTTTACTACATAACGCAAAAAAGAAATTTTGAAAAAATTGTAATTGATCGTAATTGCAAAAAAAATACTAAAACTTGTATGTTTTATGTGGGTCTATATTGAAAGCTTAACAAATACGTTTTGTGTCAATTGTATACACTCTGAAAATTTCACAAAAATTGGTAAACGTTGCAATGAGCTACAGCCGTTTAAAGATGTTGAAAATTGCAGCTTTTCACAATTTTCGGCCTTAAACTGTAATACCCTATCGAAAGGTTCTTACATTTTTCGATGTCTATCGCTGTTTTCGGAATGTATATTTGACACAGATCTACAAAACGTACTTTTCAAATTTTCAATATAGGCCCATATAAAAAAATGGTAAAAACAACTTTTAGTATTTTCTCTGCAATATCGACTAATTACAATTGTTTCAAAATTTCGTCTTATATGTATAGTAAATTGTTGTGTAGTAACTTCTAACTTCTAACCTCTAAGTTCTCAAAAAAGTCCAAGTCGTATGGTCCACTATTAAAAAAGGTAACGTCATTTTAAGAGTGTCCGAATATTAATGGGAGTGACTGCACATAAATATTTACAATACCGCGTGAATGTAAGAGTACGTTATGACCTATAAATACGTCTTATAATTCGTTTAACTCTACTATCATTGCGAACAAGAGCATGTTTTTAACGTTTTATATTTATGAAAAAAGTGAGTAGATAAAACCCAAACTATTTATTTATTTATTGATGCCGCAAACCATGTAAAAAGAAGAGGAGAATTGAAGAGCACTGTTATGTTATTTCCAACCTATTGAAATGATTAAACCTGTTTTGTTACAGACGGGTTAGTAAATTTTGATTTTGCATAAAAATTCATAGTTTAATTATTCTGCTTGTTTATTTTGAATAACGAAACAATTTCTCGATATTCAAAAGCAATTTCTCGTTTCTTTTGGAAACCTATTTTCTCGAGCTGTGTCTCTTCCATCACAAGTGTCCGATATGCAAATCAACAAATGATATTTTAATCAATAAACAGAGATGACAGCGCAATAACGACCGTTTTAGGCGATTGAATTTTCAGTTTCAACCGATATCCATTTACGACCGATGAGAAGTACAAATTCGTGGTAGGGTAGCAATTCCCGGACCTAGTCGATCCGGTTCCTTCTAGGTGTAATTACCGCGAAACCGGTCGTCAGGAGTGAAAGAGTACTGTTCTTTTCTTATCCCGTGCTTCGTAAGAGTCAGTTCTCCATGCTCGTTCGCATGGAAATTTCTGTTAAATAAATTACAGTAGAGCCGCCTGTGCATCCGAACATTTATCATTCGAATACCTGAAATCTTCGAAGCTTCTCTAATTACAAAAATTTCGGTTGACCCATTTTTATGCACTTCCTACCTTCTGTTCCTTTTAAACCATGCAAATTTACTTTTATTACTTTTCCTTTCCATTACAAGTTGGGCGAAGCTAAAGAATTTTGAATTTAAACTCAAGCATGAAAAATTCAAGACTAGTCTATATACAAAATTCAAATTTAAAGTATCATTTTTACAAGATGAATATCATGAAGAAGTTATTTTTAAGCCAACAGTTTAAAAACAGAAATATTTGAATATCGTTTCCGGAAAAATTAAGAAATGAAAATCGATTAATGCCTATAAAAATTTCTATCTAAAGGAAGATCTAATTAATTTTTGTCTTTTTATATTTTCTTCATCTTGAAACGTTTCAATCTCTTAACAGAGTGCTTTTTTATCATGAACATTTAGGGAGGCATAACACTACATAAATGAAGGTGATATGGCGAAAAATTTGCCACGCTCGGCGTAAACACGATATAGTTTATACTAATCTGGATATCATGACACAATAAAGTGAAGGAATTGTTTGTTGAATTAAGAAATAATGACGAATTTTTTATAGGTGATAGCGAATACATATGAAGAGTTAATTCATCACTCCCAGCTCAAAAGTTAAAGTTTCAGTCACTCCTAGTTGCATTGGATTTTCTGTAAATATAGACTGTATTATATTTTTACTGTATATAATTGCATTTTCACATACAATTTGTTTAAAAGTTAGTACAACTACTCAATTTCAATATAAAATTTCAGAATGAATTATTTCAATGTTTAAAGTTTACTGCATTTTATCCATAATTTTCGTGCAACCTTTTAGGTAAATAAGTTTTTTACAGAACTGTGTATTTTATACGGGATGTCCGAAAACAGATGGGCAAATGGCAACATGAAACAAAAATCGACAGAAAAAAACTTCGTTTTTGGTTTCGTTTGCAAATTACTTAAAATTAAAGAACACTATCACTGGCATGTGTTGCTTTATAAAATTTACAAGATCGAGTTTATCTAGACTCTCTACTATTTTTATAATAGTAAATCTATCCAATCATTTTAACAACAATTCTAAAATAAATAATCTGGAACCGGTCAATTTGACCAGCGCTGGTAGGTTTAATGTTGAAGAGATTTGTAATTAATGATTATTAAACAGCCGAGAAACCGCGATCTTTTAACTTTTCATTTTCGTCTTATACGAACATGAAGAACTGCCCCTTTAAATGCTGCCACCTGTTGCCGAATACCTTGTATATCGTACCTCGCCACTGATGTATACAGCCTTCTGCCTTGTTAATATCTCCGCGAATACCTACGGATTTTACCAATACCGACAACACGTTATTTCAACACATGTTTGATGCCGTAGCATGGTATTCGGCAATTGATTGTATACATATGTATTGCTATGAATGTGCGCCGTGAACCGGCTTCGTCGTTCACGTATCGCTTTGACTGACGAGCAATTGAGAATCAAGTCAGTCCAATGTTGCACTATTTTTCCTTTCAATAATAGCAGAACGTTCCCGTTGAAAATTCACACAAATTGATGACGCTGGAATCGGCGGGATTGAAATTGTCTTGTTCGACCGTATTTGTCAGCGTAGTTCCGAGAATGATACTGAACAAACTTCTGTTCAGGGTGGCATGGCTACGGCAAACCCTTCAGAATTTCCATGAAAAGTCTGACCGGCAAGGTAATCCTCGAATGCATCGGCATTCTGTTCGACCACGAATGTCCTTGAGTACACATAGCCCCGAAAGGGCACTCGAGAACTGCACCTTCAGATATTGAACGGTTCAGCTTCTCGTGGCCTGATGCGATATTCCTGTCGGACGATCATGCCTCGAGAACTTTTTATCGTTATTAATCGCAGTTTCGAGAACCAATTCCGACAAATGAAGCAAAGAAAAACCGTGTTCAATTTATTGTCTCTGACCGAAATTAAAGTTTGATCGATAAACAAAAATAGGTAAATATTTACATTAGGGGCTTCCTCACCGATTTTGATGACGTTGAAATATGTTGTCGAGGTCATCATTCTGAATAACTTTTTCCTATATATGTTACCGCCGCTCTGCCTTAGTTTCCGAGATATTCGCAAAAAAGTTTCAACATCTCAAAAAGTGATCGGAGTAGGTTCTCTTCATCGACTGTGACATTGATTTTTTCAATTAGGTTTATAAACGAGAATACTAAATCCAGATTCGAAACTGTTGAAACATTATTACGTGTTTGAAAATGTGTAATAGAATTATAATTGTGAAGAAACAGATTAGCGTTGTTGTAGCTGCTAAATAACCTTTCCCCATTGGTATAACTATTCTTGCAATTCCAGTTTATATGGTGAGAATTCAAATCACCCATAAAAACAGTATGGTTTTGATTATCAATGTTTTCAAAAATTAAATCCCAATGTGCTTGGGAGAGTGTAAGACCTAGGGCTCTGCAGCACACTAAAAGATTGAGAGAAGGCTGGATGTTGTTGATTTTGATACCTGCCAGTTCCACCGTTTCATGAGGACTAACGAGGTTGTTGATTTCTATAAAAGCAAGATTGCTACGTATAAGGATAAGAATCCCACCACCTACAGCGTATAATCGGTCTTTCCTGAATGTTTTGAAACCACTGTAATGAAAGTCGCTTTTCGAGAGCCAAGATTCCACACACACAAAAATGTCCGTGTCAGTGAGGGGATTAAGTAGTTCTTCCTTTTTTGTCAAGATACTTCTTAGATTCCAGAATAGGATTTTAAGGTCTTTATGGCGCAGATAAGCCATTGAAGAGTAGGTATTTCCGTTGCTAGTAGAAAGAGCTGTCGAACGATTGGGATTGATCAGAATCTATTGAAGGATCACGAGCAGATTGTAATAGAAGTTTCTTTTTAATTCTGGAACACCTCGCCTTAAGAGATCGGTCTTCTATTTGGAGTCTCACTACATCAATCATTTTAATCAACCCTTCCAGATCGTTACTGAATTTTTGTGCAACATTTAGCAAGTCATGTTGTCCCAAAGATTTGTCTAAGAATCGTTTGAATTGATTATAGTCTGAGACACGAGATGAAGAAGACCGTCCAATTAGTTCTTTTGCTGGTAGTAACGCTTCTTCTAGATTCGGTAACTTTTCTTCCAAAGCTGGTACGTTGTGATTAGTAGCGTCTAGAGTCTTTGGTTTTTTGGTCTCGGGTTTTAAAAAGTCTGCTTTAATTAATTTTTCCAAATTAGGTGAAGAACTATTTTCATTATGTTGTGAGGATGGACCATTCGATGATGGTTCGCCAATAGTGCTGTCAGAGGTAGTCGACAGTGGAGCGTTTCTTTTTAATCCTGTGTTTAAGTGATTAGTGTTGATTTCCGGGAACTGGGGCACTGAGTCGTTGGAAGCCGCGGCGTTGTTGACCATACTTGTAGTAATGTCAACAGTTGATTTCTCAATAGTGTTGGGACATGTCTTAGCGATATGCCCTTTCTGTTTACATATAAAGAAATTCGTGGAGTCTGTACTGAAATATATCTAGTAATTCGTGTCTTCATAGCATATTTGTAGAGATTCGGGTAGAAGATGCTCGTCTTCTTCCTTGATGTAAACTTGCCGTCGAAACGATAAGATGTGAGACCGACCCGGTTTGTTTAAGCCAGCCCTAATGTAACTAATTTGAGAGGCTAATGTTATCCCTTTAATTTTCAGTAAATTAACTATAAAATCATGTGGTATGACAGGGCTCACATTGGAGATGACTATACTCTTGTTTTTTTTCCATTAACGGTCTGATATTCAGTGAGTGATTGCCTATTTGAATAGCTTTGTCCGATATTTTCTCCACTATGGAGACACTGGATAGGCATACACATACTCTTCCGCCGGAGATTTTGGAGATGAACATTATGCTACTTGGGTTGATTAGTTTCTCCAAACCATCTATATATTCATCGTTAGAGAGACCATCGATGGAGTCAAATACGATGGCCTGTTCTTTTCTTGGAATTGAACTGTTTGCTGCAGCATTCGCGTACGTCTTATTCGCTAGGACTTGAGGAGAACTTTGGCTTTCGTTGGGTATTTGACCCCTGTTGTCAGAAGCCATTATTATTTAAGTTTTTTTATACAGTTAAAGACTATAGATCACACGCTAACTATCGTATGAGGAATTCTCTCTATACACTGCACGTGGATTTAACAGATTATTCGAGCACTACCTGGACGGAGCGTAAGTAAATAAACACGTCTGCTCGCGACGGCTGACAGCCTCGAACTCCATACAGAGTATTAAGCACGAAACTATACGAATTCTTGGATATCTGCAACAATCAAGAAAATATATAATGACCCAGTATATAAATATATAAATAACCCAGACCTAACCCAGACCTACTCCCATCACTTCTTGAGATGTTGAAACTTTTTTGCGAATATCTCGGAAACTAAAGCTGAGCAACGTCATCAAAATCGGCGAGGAAGCCCCTAATGTAAGTAATTCCCCAAATATATATTTCAGAAAAAAATGGCACAGTGGGTAAGTAACGAAAACTACAATATATCTCGTATCCACGCGATGAATAATATCACCTGCAGTGCTGTTAAATATGTATTCACAATTTCTAAACTTTAATGCTTCATAAAGGAGCCAGTACTCGGTACAGTAAAGTTATCATTTAAAATTGTATTGTTCTAATATAAAATCGTCAATTATATGAACGTGGCTATTACAATTTGTTCATCCTTCGCATCCTCGGGACAGTATAGCAGAATATGTTTTTATTTTGGTTGCTTTCAATTTTTGTATTATGTAAACATATTTTTTTATGCAAAATTGTCTCTATTAATTTCTATATTGGGTAAACACTTTCTCCGTATTAGAAGGATAAACTTTTATGCAAAAGGAAGAGAATCGTTGTTATCTCTGTTGTGTTATCATGTTATCGTGTTATCACAGCATAACATTTTTTCACTTTTCTGATATTTTTCATAACTGTTACACAAATCTAATAATAATTTTAATTTGTCTTTAAAAAAAATTTCTGCTTCAATTACAACAAATTTTTATAATTTTGATTATTTAAAAGAGTTTATTATTTTACGAGAACAAAGTGGACTGTATTTTATTTGAGAATGAAATGTAGAACAAAAACAAAATATATGAACAATAACTGAATGCGGTGAGACTAGATCGAATGGAATATGAAAAGCGACGTCGCGTACGAGAGAGAGAGAAATCAGCGCGTAGTTGAGAAAGTACAACGAGAGAAGCGACAACTGATTTCTGCGAATAATGAGCGCGAAGTGACGAAATTCGGGGAATCGAGAGATTCCGCACAATAGATTTATGGGGATTGGTTCTCGAGGATTACCCGATGATGGGGTGCCCGCTGATTGGGTCACCGTCATCGCGTGATCCTGTCGAGGAACGACGCGGTAACGCGAGTCGCGTAACGGCTTCGCAGGTGATCGCGATCGGAGGGTGACGTCACGACGGGGCGAGGAGGGTGCGTCGCGTCAACAGCCCGTTTGAATTCGCGCGATCGCGAACAAAAAGTAACATGACGATGTCGGTTACTTCTTTTGATGTTTTCACTGTTTTCTGTATTATTTAGTCCGTTTCGTCATGCATGCATAAAGTCAGGAGTTTAATAATAACTAGTTATGGTTACAATTATATAAGTTCCAAAAGGTAATTTATAAAATGAATTGTTTTTATTTGTGAATATTCTGAATACAAATTTAATCTTAATACTTTATTTTCATTTGAATAAAGTCATGTTTCGAATTGGTTTTTAAATGGAGACCTTTTAGTACATGCTTAACGTATTGTAGTACATTATTCCATAACTGATATTTTTCTGTTCTGTTATCTCTAGAAAATCTCTATCCTATGGTAGAGGATATCATCCTGTATTCATTCATGGTAAAGATGAGGAACATTGAAACCCAATATTGAAATGTTATTGTGTCATTCCACGCGAAATCGGACACTTTTCGGAATACTGTTTCGGATTTTGTTCAAATTCGGATATGCTGTAACTTTTATTGACGTATCAACGTATCTCAAAGGATTTTTCGAAAGTTTAAAAATTTGTTAGCTTTACAGACGTGTAGTGTCAACCTTTTTTTTAATTAAATTGAATTATCTACTAAACCGATGAAAATGAGTTTTTGCGTAGTAGATTCTTATATAACGCGATCAAAATGTTGTTTAAAAAGACTGTATATAAGGAGTTTATCTGGCAATAAATGTAAGTACAGTAAATGTATAAAAAACTGTTTAAGAACTCTGTACACTTACTCCTACAAAGGATACATATAAACAAACTTTTACAAACAATTTTTTGGCAGCGTTATACGGGAGTCTATAGTATCCTCTTTGTTTGCAAACATTTTGAAAATACGACGAACTAAATGTTATAATACTTTTCAGTCATTATTTCATACTAGCAAAACTGTTAAACGTAAAACTGAAGCGCTATTTAATTCCAACAATCTTGAAATTGTACAAAAAAATACAAATTTGCAGTTCAATTTGAGCTTCTGATACAACATTATGCAGGATTAAATCAAACATAAAAAACTTTTAGAAAAAGTTAGATCGAAAAATTAAATTCCTCAAAACATTCTGGTTTAAATTACTCCAGAAAAAATCGATGTGCACGTTCGATAGTAAGTATTTCTAATTGATACAAACATCGATGGCGATACGTAATCAGATGTTCATAGGTCTTGCCATATCCGCGTTGTCAATTCACGTTACCATATTTTAAATAAATAAGGTAGTACGATATAACGATCATAGTATTTCAAGCTATTCGCATACGCAGGAGTAATTAACGGAAGACACGCATTAGTAAGAGTGCGCACATTCGCAGGCGAACACTTTTATTCGTTCTATTAAGTTCAGTCGTTAATTTATTTTCCTTACAAAAAGTGTTCCGTAATTAATATTTAAAATGAAATAAGCATGCGTATGCATTCATTCATTTAAAGAAGCAGTTGCAAGCTTTTGTGCGATAACATACATTATTTTGTTTAAAACGGAGATCTGCACAGGAAACCGAGGTTGCGCGATTCTCAATCCAATTTTATACTTTTTAATACGTGACGCTAATAGCAGCACGTAACTGTAGTCGGCTTTTCGCACAAGGGAATATTTATTTTTCATGTTGGTTTTGATATGAGTTCTCTTCTTATTTTGATTTGAAAAGAATCAGTTTCTATGCGTAATACAGGGCCGTGTAAATTAACTCCTCCAGCAAAAATAAGTCAAAAAGATAGAATAATATTATTTTATGCAGATCTTCGTTTTCGAGAAAGTTGATGCTGAAAAATTTGATATGATAATTAAAATGGAGTATAACGGAAGGATATGTAACGAACATATATATTGTTATGAAAACAGAAAAATTATTTCGTTATTTTAAGTTACCTTTAAATGCGTACCGTTATTTTGTATACATAGGTATTATTCAACTGCAATGATAGTAACAATAATATAAAGAATTGATAATATCTCAATGTAAATCTCAGAGTTTATCCGTCGCAAGAAGAATTAGCAAATCCAAAGTGAACCACAGCGGCAGGGGATCATTTTGAATTGAAACTTATCTTAATAGCTCAAATTTTATTGATCAGTTCCTTCCTTCTTTAACTTTTCATATTCTGAACATGATTTAAAGCATTGCTTTCATTAAAATGGTTCATGGCATGAAATATTCTCAAAAGTACGAAATATTTTTACGGATAAAGGATACGAGTATACAGGGTGCGGCACAAATCAGTCCCCATGATTTTTCTGCCCCTTCGGATGGTCGGACAGAAAAGTGTTTTTTACCAAAGTTAATCAGTATTTAACCGACAAGAAATTGCAATTTTTAAAATTTAAAAAAAAAAAATTTTCAACAAAAAATTAAGGTCGCTGTCATATCTTTAAATGAAATTGGGTATTTTAAACTTCATAATATGGTAGACGACGTCGAAACAAATTCAACGACCTCCTATACGGTAACTTTCAGATGACCTTGAAAGAAAATATCGCAATGGATCAATTGCCAGAATATTTGAAATATTTCGATGGTACGTAATAGCAACGCCTCGCATTTGGAGGTAAACAAATGAACGTAAGGCGTTGCTATTACGTACCATCGAAATATTTCAAATATTCTGGCAATTGATCCATTGCGATATTTTCTTTCAAGGTCATCTGAAAGTTATGTGATGTGATGTATACAACTTTATATAAAAATTACAAGATTGAATTCATTTCGATTTCTCGAAATTTTTATAAGAATATTTGCCTGAATGAAGAAATTTATGTAATGATTTCTAATAGAAGCATCGCCGTAATTTCAATAATTTTGAAATTTAAAAAGAAAAAAATAATATATTTTAGACAAATGATACGAGTAGAGTAAAGTTGCTCAATTAAAATTAATACATGATAATAAAAACCATTTAAATATCTACAAAATGACGTATAGCACAAATAAATCGAATAATTGTATTTACTATGAAACTTAATACGAATATAGCGTGTGATTAAAGAACGCACTTATTGTTCGCCTCAATAATCCAAGATATATACAGTCAAACTAATAATATTAATTACTCGATGATGTGGGTCGGCTTGAAGTCGATGTTTCACTTTTAGCGGGATTCCATAGCAAGTCCTCGTTTACAGATGTTGAGATAATTGCTACAACAGGTGGCCAGAGCCAGCGTGATTATAATTTTTACCAAGGCATCCGCTTTGCGGTTCTTAGCGTGGTAATCTCGGCCGAGACACAGGATAGCTCCCTGGTAATCTCCCGAAAATTCCGATCGGCGACGGTAATCCAGGAACATATCGGCTTTTCGCCCGACGACGGAAATCCTTGTCCGCTTTTAGTACAGGAAACGTCCCCGACAACTGCTCGACGAGCCGTCGAACGGTTCCAGTTCTTGTTTCTCGACTTAAACCGAATCGAACCGTAAAGGTCGTAGCCGGATCGACAGGAACAGAGAAATGAAATCATTGCGCTGTCCGTGGAATCAAAGGGCGCGGATCGCTCGTAAACTGTGCCACGTTTTACTGCTCCTTAGTAAATAATAAAATGAAAAATAACGACCGCGACCAGAGAAATGTAACGATAACCGTGCAATGTCCAATCCATCGCAAACGTTATTTCTTACGACTCTGCTATCAAACCTTCCATTGACATTCGAGGATTTACGAACTTGCGTGACTATTACATACTAATGCCGTATTGTCGGCTGAACACATTTTCTTCCTCTCCGTTGCATTCCTTAATTTATTGAAAAATCTTTATTGAAATTTTCTTCTCCTAACTGCGCTACATACAAAGTAATTCAGCTAAGTATATCATCTAAATTTCTTGCAAACTATTTGGTTTATAAAAATATGATAGAAACGAAAGTTGTGTGGATTTAGGAATAGCATCCAATATAATAATTACATGTTAGCGATTGCAATTCGCATCTAAAATAGCTAGTAAGTTCGCGCCGTGGTATTAGTTTGCGACTTCCGCCGCGCCGCCTACCGCAGCATTGGAGGACCATTGCGGGTCCCATCTCGTTCGAATCACCTCCGTATGTTATCCATTATAATCTCGCCTATATTTAACATTACATTTTTTCTATTTTGCTTTTTTATCGAGATATAAAAGTCACCTTCAGTTTCTTTATTGTGAAAGGTAAATTTAAATCTTGCGATTGCACAAAGAATTGAACCCCAAGTAAAAAACTATAAAGGTACGTGTAATGGAGAACGTATTGAGTATTACTTACTAAAAATTATCTATAGAAAATATCTCAGTAACTATCAGTTTTTCTTCCAATATACCTTTCAGTTCAATTCTCGTCTCGACCGCGTTTTGGAGAACTCCGTGTTCTTAACTTTTTTGAACTTCTTTTATGTGATCCTGTAGATATCGATAAAGACATTCCGAAAATGTGTGTATGGTTGTTAGGAATTCACTGGTTTATAAGTTATACGCGTGTAAAGATGAGCAGTTTTAAGCGTTTTTGACAGGTTAGAGCGTCGCCATATTGGACATTCGTTGAGTGGTAGAGGTAGGTAGGCCTGTTCGGCGCATGCGCTGGATACATCGTGAGTGTTCAGTACATGTGTTAGATAGTATGGTATATTTGCGGGATCGGCTAAATAGTAATGAGCGTATGCGTTAGATGGCAATTCAGTGGTTACACATACTTTGTGAATATAAGCAATTTCAAGTGTTTTTCACAAATTAATTATTAATAAGTTTATTGTTGATTTTGAAATGGTTAGATCGAGTACTAGAAACTGTAACTTTAGAGACATGCCAAGTAGTAAAGAAGAAGCAATTACTTGGGCTCGGGATTGTGGATTGTTGCGGAAGTTTAAAAAATGTCGTACTCATCGGTGCGAAATGAAAATTTATAACAATAATCATCGAATCGGTAGTATTCGGTGTCCAGTAATTAAAATATACAGAATCACATAAAGGATTTCAAAAAGAAGGTACAGTCCAAGATGGTTTGGAGTTAGGTCATCGTGGGAGCGGAGAAGGCCGGCCCGCGACCATGGTATAATGTTTCGCATTTTGATTTAGTAAATGTGTTATTATGTATTACGTACGTGTTTGTGCTGCCATGTAAA
Organism: Sphecodes monilicornis; assembly: GCA_913789915.3. Taxonomy (NCBI): domain Eukaryota; kingdom Metazoa; phylum Arthropoda; class Insecta; order Hymenoptera; family Halictidae; genus Sphecodes; species Sphecodes monilicornis. Next base: position 1,417,746 of record OU565295.1, on the reverse strand, counting down.
GTGTTCAACTTTATATGCGTACAACTTTTTAACTAATGAATTCCGCGCATTAAGATTTTCATTTTCGGCGTTTTCTCGTCGAAATCTATAAGATTGTATAAAAAAACTTGAAAAAAAAAGAATTCTCCAAGACGCAGTTAAACCCAATTCTCTCTTCAACCACAAGATTAAAAGAAATTAACTAATTAAAATAAAGTTTCCCCACAAACAATAAAGAAACTCGAGGAAGATGATCTGTATGTCTCGATAAGAAAGGAAAATAGAAAAAATTAATTATTACATTTTATGCTACTCTTGACATTACACACTTTTCGTTTCAATCATTTATTCATGTACCAAAACATTCCCAAGTAATTTAGGTGGCACACATAGCTAAATCATCCTGTATGTATACATACTCTATTAATGAAAGCAGTTTGTGGAAATCGGACGTGTGAGTAACATTCATTGTCAGGTACAATTTTCAGTGTATCATTTAATCTATTGTCACACGCTATCGCGAATTTTATAATTTGATTTTTTAAGGAATATTTCACACTTGGATCTTTATGGAGAATATATACGCCGACAGTACTATAAATATTTATTGGCCGATATTTAAATTCGCACCGTTTATGCAGTGGCAATGATGAATCGATAAAATAAATAATTATTTTAATTGATATAATAATTCAATTTCAGGATATTAATATTGTAAGTTATATGACGTTTCAGTACTGTATCTTGAATTAATGTTTGTTTTTAAAGACTGATTTTGGTATTTCTAAAAATTTCATGTTTCGTTTTATACAACCTCATAAATATGTACATATCATTTATACAGTTTAGAATAGTTGAGACTTCACGTGATAGTATTTTATGTTTACACGAGGCCCTCATTTTAAGTTCCCGTGTCTTACTCTTTTTTAGTCCTTCACAACAGATAAATTACTACAGAATAAATAATACAGAACAAATAATAACATAAAATAATACAAATAATATAAATAATAAGTTGATACAAAATAATGCAGAATTAATATACCCAGGCTGAGAATGTATTCAAACGTGGATTAATCAATGACCGAATTGCAGTTGTTGAAATAATTGCAAAAATTGAACAGACGGACAAATATTAGCATTAAAATAATTTGAAAAACAGTTCCAAGGAATTCTAAAGCTAAATAGAAAATAGAAGTTATATTGTACCACACAAATTTTAATATCGAGAGAAAACAAAAGTAAATACTTACAACATTTAAATTATGAGCATGTGACAGTTGTCAACAATCCAAATATTAATTTTTTGACCTCTAAGATTTATTAAAATATCCGTGCATGCCCGAATAATATTTAATTATATTATACTTCAGAAAATACGATGAAGTTCGAAGACATAAAAGACTCCGGAAAGAGATTTCTGCGTTATGGGCGAACTTTCTTCCCCGGACGATGCAAACGGACGTTTCGTTTAATGCCGCGTCAGTTCGCAGAATCTCGGAGGATTTAAAATCGAAATCAGATAATTTCCGAAAACTTCATTCTAATAACAAGAAACTTGCAAACTAGATTTTGGAAAGCTCGAACTTAAGGCTGGGATCTGCGTCAGAGTTGCGTTTTCGAGTGCGGACTTTTCGATAAACGTTGGATCTTTCTTCAGAGGATCTTGCATTTGGGAATGAAATTCTGCAAAGAAATCGGTTTCCAGATGATTTTTAGCGTTGTACCGTCTTTGTGCCAACAGCCTGACATAGAATGTCCTTGACTGGTTTGAAAAGGCCCTCGAGCATTTCGGAACATTGAACAGTCGACCCGTCTACTTCTCGTTAAACGCAAAACGGAGAGACATATTTACGACACTTCTCCAGGAGAATGAAAGGACTCCTGAAAGCGGATGGAATTTATCAAAATAATGTACGCCCGGGTGTGTTATAGTTTACGACCGTTTCAGTGTTTCGTGGTGTTTCACGGCAGAAGAAACGCGAAGGGATTAACCGGAGAGCGATAAACTTGCGACACAAGAAGCATAACCCCACCTAATGCTTCTTTATTCCCTTAGGTTTAATAATGGTTGTTCTTTATACCCGGTGATTTAATAACGTCGATTTTGTATTCATTCCAAAAGAATGCTGCTTATGAAAGAATCGTAAAGAAATCCGATTGTATCCTGCTGACTGTCATATATCTTCGAACTCTCGAGTCGCCGGATTCCCTTTCCAATTCAGAATTTTAACCTTAACAGAGAAAGTCTAATTTTCACATAACTTCGTGAATAAAATAATAAGAAACAGTAACAGATTCTTTTTAATCCTCTAGTGTACGGATGAGAAGCATTCTCAGCAGTGTAAATATGAGTAAGATCCGACAGATCCAATTTTTGTCTATGCTTTTATAATATGTATGTACTATGTGTATATGGTAATATAAGCAGTTCTTTGTGTTCATAATAACACAATTGTTGCCTTGTTGCATTCAATGGGTGTAAATAAAATAAGAATTTATTGAGACTGTTGAAGAGTTCTAAAGAAAAAAATATGCAACAAAAGTATAACTATGCAGGATGATCAAACGCTTAAAATAGCCTTGGTCGTTACCAATTATATGTATATCTGTGTTTTCAGAGATGTAGTGCCTTGATTAGAAGCAATATAAAACTTTTATCTCCTTACACACAGGGTGTTTCGTCTAAAACAGGACACCTAAATATCTCCTCTACCTCTGAAAATACAAAAAATCTAAATGGTTTCAAAAGACGAATCAGATGGAAGAATCGTTTTTTATAAATTGTAATTTTTTAATCGTTTTTTCAAGGTTACTCGTGTTTTTTACATATATACACACATTTTCTGTTGCTGCATGTTATAGCAAACATTATTGTCCATTCATCCATGTTTAATAACACGACCTTGAAATGACCGTGAACTCTAAAATTTGCTAATTAATGAAGAACTTACTTAGAGCGACATTTCAGATTTCAACGGTAACAGAAATTCGACCATGAACTGGAACTTGTAAATAAACACATTGTATCATTCCTCTGTGTACATAGAGAGTGAGAGAGATATGTATTTAAGAGTATGCTCACTGCTAGATTTCTCAGTGTATCGACAAGCGATCCATAATGCGTTATTCAGAACAGGAGAAAATTCAAATGTTTTCAATTTACGGTGAAGCTCGAGAGTGTCTAAGAGAAGGAATACGAATTTACAAAGACAGATTTCCAGAACGTTCTTGTCCATCACGTTCTGCATACTCAAGTATTGTTCAAACATTTTGTGAGACTGGTAGTGTCAACAGAAACATTCGTGTGAGACGTAAGACTGTTACTCATGAAGCAAATGTGAACAATATCATCGCTAAAGTTAATAAAAACTCGCATGTTAGTATAAGGCAACTTGGACGTGAAACCGTTATTAGTGTGACAAGCATATTCCAGATTCTTCATTCACAAAAATTTCATCCTTTCCATTTATCTCTTCGCCAAGAGCTCCATGGAAGAGACTTTGAAAACCGCGTACATTTTTCTCAATGGGGTTTTCGAAAGAGCTGTATAATCTGTCGTTTTTCGCCTCACGAAATGTATCACAACGGATGGACATCATTTCGAACATTTATTGCAGTAATAAATATGATTATTTACAAGTTCAAGTTCATGGTCGAATTTCTGTTACCGTTAAAATCTGAAATGTCGCTGAAAGTAAGTTCTGCATTAATTAGCAAATTTTAGAGTTCGCGGTCATTTCAAGGTTGTGCTATTAAACATTAATGAATGCACAATAATGTTTGCTATAACATACAACAACAAAAAATGTGGGTATATATATAAAAAATACGAGTAACCTTGAAAAAACGATTAAAAAATTACAATTTATAAAAAACGATTCTTCCATCTGATTCGTCTTTTGAAACCATTTAGATTACGTTACAAACATTTTTTGTATTTTCAGAGGTAGAGGCGATATTTAGGTGTCCTGTTTTAGACGAAACACCCTGTATAATAAATAAATTGTGTGTGTGTGTGTGTGTGTGTGTGTACCAAAGTGAGATTAATCGAAAAATATAATTTAGATTTTTCTTGATAAAAACTCATAAACATACCTTAACACATTCGCACCAGATCATTTTTGGCACAATTGCTACACGAATTAGCAATACTTCGCAAAACTACAGTTTAAAGAATCAACCACAATTTTTTAACCTATTAATATATCTAACTCTGAAAACATCTGCTACAACATATTTGAAGATAAATTGAACCATTTATAACGTGTTATCCATTAACTTTAAAACAAAAATTTAAAGAATATAAAAACGCATATTTGCATCATCCAAAGGTGTAAATTCTGTTTTGATCAAACGGCAAATCGGAAGATTTGATAACGGAATCAAATACATACTCATTGGTCCAATGAATTGCCTAGGTAATAGATCATAAACATTACTTATTGCTGTAATTACATAAAGATCGGCAAAGAAAGGAAACATACTACTGGCAAAAATGACTCGATGCAAATTAAAAAATACGACGCACGAAAGTTTCAATTAGATATTGTTGAGCAAGACTATACTTCTAGGCAACTATGCGGCACCCTTTAAAATGAGAAAAACCCTTGTCAAAAGGAACGCAGCCGGCGAAATCTTCTCAAACAACTCGAAACTAGTTCGAGAAGCTCGTATTTCGCCCGCGATAGAAAATTCTCGATGCAAGACCGCTCGGTAAGGTTCCAGAAATCTGGGGTCGACTTTGCGAATAGAATCGAGCAGAAACATCATCGACAATAAATGTAAAAGAAAGTCGATAAACTGCGGCGAATTTCCACGGGAGGTTCGGGAAAATTTGAGAAGCGGCACACTCTCGCGAAAAATGAAACTTCCAACCATTGGGCTATTTCACTGGAGTACTTGCGCGGTAAAAGTGGCCGAAATTCGAATTCGTAAACTTTCTTAGAAACGTGCTACGAAAGTTTTATTTTTTCTTGTAATTTGATAACTAACGTATCGCGTTAGTTGTTGTTTTTCTCTCTGTCCTATATTAACACGTTGACTGCCGTATCGGTCATATGTGGAAATTCTTTAATTTCCACCATCTAAAACAGTTCAGGAAGTAATTTTTGCGATAAATTTTCAGGGCCGTTACGCACTGGCGACCACGAAAAAAGAAATTGGTTGGCCGCAGCAACCAGCGAGTCACCGCGACCAACGAAAACGCGAACGATATACTGTGACTCGTTGGTAGCGGCAACAGTTGAAACGCATTGAATTCAATTGACGGTTTCACACGACAAACTTTCTTGGCAACCAGGCGACTACGTGCATAAAATGAGTTCCGATACAGAAAAGTTTATTTTAGAAATTGAATCTCGTAGTTCGATTTGGGATTTAGCCGATAATGATTACGCAAATCGGGACATTAAAAAAATACGAAAGATCTTGCGTTTCTAGACACTAAAAACGCAAAAGACGTCAAGAATTGTGAGTGGCCCTAATTTTTTGGCCAGGGACTGTATACGACATTCAATTAGAACATAGCACGAGTCTTTCTATTAGAGATCCCCATTTCACGTGTATCTTTTTTAATAAAAATGATGTTCAAATTTATTGTTGTACCAACAACCTCGAAATTTCAAGAGATTAAAAATACGCAAACATGCTCGAACGTTGGGTCTGACAAAAAACATATCGGCCCTGAGGGGCAGGAAGAACACCATCTTACGTAAGTCGTCAGTTAGTCTAGTTCTTTGTACATCAAATAAGCAGCATTTCCACAAGACATGATCTAGGTCCTCCATTTCATAGCCACATTTACATTTGGTATAATCAATAATGCCCACACGGAACAATGAGGCAGCCAAGTTGAAGTGATTAGCCCTGATACGATTAACGGTAGTAACAAACTCCCTCTTAAGACTTTCAATGTTCTTATTGGCAAACCAGGGGATTCGATTAGAAACAAAAAAGCGCTCAAAGAAGGTTTTCCCCTTAGATGAGCCCTGATCAGTAATTGTAACGTTAGTTCGTTGGAATGCTTCTATTTTGAACAAGTAAAATGTGTCGGAAAAGGGAACGTATGGTACATCGATGGAGTCGGAAGCAGTAATAGTTTAATTACGTTTTTGCCACTATGATTCGAAATAGATCCAGACACCGTCGTCGAACGGTTAAGTATTCCCTTTTTTTATTGAATATAAAAGAAGTACAGACTTTAAACCTATGTAGATCCATAAGCCAACAGTAGACACAAAAGATCAGATAATACATATGATTTTATAAAATATGAAACTAGTGCATACGACATATGACGTATATTCGCCGGTCTGGAACTTTTAACCCTCTCAGGACAGAGAGGTACTTTTTTATATATTTTTGACTCTATTTCTTGAAGATCAACTTTAACCTCCTTATCGGACCTAACACAAATAGCCAATGGTTTGAATTAGTTACTAGAAAACTAATAGTTCGATAGAACGTTTACAAATCTGGTTCCGAATGGGCCAAGTCAACCGACGGTTAATCCTCGTATCACCTGGATCATTTTTAATAATTTCCAAACTCATTTTATTTTGACGAAACAAATCGAATAATTTCGTCCGCATTTTCTCTGCAAACGATACACTCACTGTGCGACGCGATGCGACGGTCACGTTCGAGGGTGGTGAACGCAGTGTATTTGAGCGGGTTTGGGCCGGCGCGCGACGCGGAGCGATGATCGACTTCGAAAAGTGGTAACTGTAGTCCGCCGTTTGCCGGTATCATCCCATAAGTCGGCGAGCCGGTGGAGAAGGAAGCTGAAAAAGTGTGGAGAGGAGAGACCGAAGACTGGACGGGATTTAGCGATTTATGCCCCGGCCACGCCCGCTTTTCGTTCCTCGTACAAGAGGAACGAAATTGCCAGACAGGAAAGCGTAGTGCCGGGCGATGAGGGAGACAGAAGGGGCGACTTGGCTGTAGCCGGTTGAACAGAAAACGCTCCACAGCCGTAGACACCGGTATACATACGTACGTACTTCCGGTGCACGCGGACCTCTCGCGTAAATCTCACGCCGGAAAAACTCCCTCTTCCCACCCCGGCTCTTTCTGTTCTTTCTTGCTCGTCTTCCCTGTCCTTTATCCCCGTTCTTTCTGTGTCCCGTTTAATCCCCTTCCCCTCTTCTCTCGCTCTTTCGTCCGTCCGGCTTTTAGCTTTTAGCAAGCCATTTCAGTGGCCCATTCGCGTAGCAAGAAGGACCTTTCTTCACCCACCCCATCCCCAAGTTCTCTCTCTTTCTTTCACGATCGGTCGGTCGACTACAGACTGACAATCCGTCCGCCTCAATTTCAGGAAAACGAATCCCCAGCAAAGTCTGTTGTTAATTTGCGCAGTTAATCGAGTGGCGAGCTGAAAGTTTTTCCACCGTTGGATTGAAATTGTCGTGTTTGTCGAACGACTCGCGATCCTTGTGGATCGATGCTGTTTTCCTTCCTGTTCCGGGACGATACTTCAAGACAAGATGTTTCGCGACTTGTTGCCAACCTAGCTTTCTCGCGTATTTATTTATCAACATTTCTAAGTGTATAAAATACAATAGAAAATATGTCTGAGCTATGCATACTGTCCACTTTTGCTTTTGGTATATGCGTAGAAAAATAGTAAACATTATATCAACGTGTTCAGAATTGATACTTTTACTTTTTTGAATCTTCAAATACTGATTATGAAAATAAATGAAAATTACACCTTCATTATCTGTAGGTTTAACTCAAATTATTAGGTTCACTTCAAAGCTATTATTGTTATCACCTATGCTAACTGTGTTACGTTTGTTGCACTTCAGAGAATTGATCTATTTGATCATTTGCCTAAATACCCCAAAAATTAGTGTTACCATACATTATGTTTTTTAATATGATTGAAGATTGAAGTAATACAAAATCAAAACAACTTATTCAAAACAGCAAGAATAGAAAACAAGTTTTATTAGGCAATTATTTTCGTGATCTTTTTTCACCTCGTAGATCTTAAACAAGTTTAGTTTACTTAGCTGATGGTAATACAAATTAATTATCAAGTTTGATAAGAAAATAGTGTTAGCCATATATGACTAACATTGCACTGAAACTGTTGAATACTATCGTAGGCGTTTTATTTTCACCCCTTCGATTTCTATTTAAATTTTATTAGAAAAAGTACCAATTTGTAACACTAATCTTTGGTCATTTATTCGGACTATTAGTAGTCCTATAAACCTACGAATAAGATTAGTTTCAATAAAATTTCATGATAATTTCGTTTATTTCATGAATCTATATTCTTGCACGTTCTTAAAGTGAAGCGAAACAGTTTACAGGTTAAACATTAAAAATATTTAAGACTGATGATACCTTTGAATTAATAACATCCATGATACAAGTTAAATGTAGAACATAGTCATGTATTAGGTTGTACGGAAAGTCTCCGACGATTTTTAGTGTAAGTTGAATATAGCCATCTATCGGAAATCGGCGGAGACATTCCGCACAACCCAATATACATACATACGCATATAAAGTGTACACAGCTAGCAGTATGAACGTCATAAAGAAAGTAGGAACGTGAAGCTCATTTGACTGTGATTACAAACCACAATGCATGTCTCACAAAGGATGATAATAATAATAATGGTAATGGTAACCATGATTATGACGGCGATAACAATAACAATAACAATAACAGTAACGTGACTTTATTACAATTACTAACTTACAACGCAGTGAAAGTAAAGTAAATTACTGCACTCTAAAATGTGAGGTACAGAAAAATAGTGCTATATAAATTTTGGATAAACAAACAAATATAAAAAGGCACTGGAGAAATAATAACTTCATAACTAATGATTTCATTATACAATGAGAAAACTAAAATTAAAGTAAAATATATGCAAAAATATTTATATTTTTATCACTTATACTTAAAAACCCAATGTAAACGAAATGTGTAGAACGAAGAACCTAAAGAATAACAAAATTTCTAAGAAAAATATTTTGATACAAGAGTCTTATATGTATACAAGTTTGTCGTATATCAATAAAAGGCCATGTATTTATTTATAAGAAGTCGAAGGCATTGAATTACCGCAAGATTCGTCTTGTGAATGTTAGACAAATTGAAGTCGACTTTAAATATTGAAATCCGTTGAACATTGAGAAAAGCAAGGCATATTGAAAACAGCTCAATGCCAAAGAAGAAATTACTTGTGGAATTTACTTATTTCCCGGAATCACGATCTCCGTTTCCACGAAACTCGCCGTTTAGCGACAGACGGAAAAGAAAAATAAATATATACCCCATGTAAAGTCGTTCTACGTACAGGTTGACTCGCTCTTTTATCGTCCGTGCCTTTTTCCTGCGGCTCCATCGGCTCGCCCTGGTGCTTCTTTTGTGCGAGCTCCGGGGATATTTGTCGCAACAAGATTCGTAGGGAGGATCGCTAAAAGTGGCCGACTCGTATCAGCAATGCAAATAAATACGTGCGCGCACTATAATTCGAACCGGTGGATGGTAACTCGAAGACGATGTATAAATTGGCACGACGTCGCTCTAAGAATTCCAAGAGATCGATCGCGTTTATTTAAAGCCGTAGGAATTCGGCCATCCTATTTCATACTCGAGCTGGCTTACCCGACAGACGTTTTGTAGAGTCTTAACTTTGGAGCAAATTTGGAAAACAAAATTTTGGCGCCAGTGAAGAAACTGTACTGCCTACGAAAACAAATTGCCAAGACAGTTTAACGGCGAGAAGGTATGTAGGTAGGTGAAATACTCAAGTGCTTAGTCTACGAATCCCAAAATGTGGCTCCCAGTCCTATGAAATATATTTAGAATTTATTAGCAGGTGTCGCCGACGCGCCATGATCGTGATTGCAGCAACGTGTAATAATACGATTCACCTGGGTGGATATAATCTTCCAAGTCCGGCATTGCGCGTGCCGCAATATCGCCATATTGCTGTGGAAGCCGTAGAGTCGTCGTACCTGGAGTGACAAATCCTCGTGATCGTATCGTTGCTACCTGTTCGAGTCCCTGGACACGTTGCTCCGCGAGGTAAACAGTGGTGACTCTGTTCCTCGGTCTTGCGCAAACGATCTCCCCTGCCGATAACTCTTCCAATTCGTGATGTTCATGACTGTTTCATTAAATTTCACTTGGTCCGATGCATTTTCTTTAAAGCAACAAACTTCTTAGTAAATCGTGGAATGTTCCATTTTGTATTTTATTATTTTTTCATGAAATTTTTACCAATACATTCGTGACAATTTTCTGGTTAAAGTGACACCAAACACGATATAATTTGGTTCATGTTTACTTGTTTAATTGACGATAACAAGTTTTTAAAGTACAAACGTGCATAGACGAATATGTGTTGAATTATGTCTTGTTTGGTCACATTTAAATATTGTTAAATAACACTTGTATATACCAGCAACTTGATCAGTTGCTCGTTAACGTTTAATTACCTGCTAAGTATGTATGTATGTATGTATTTATTTAGTGATCCCTTTCGGGTTACACGGGCTTCCGTTCCATTACATTGTTTTATTTCTATCGACTTACATCTATCTCTTCTCCTCACATTCATCCTCATCGATCCACTTTCTTTCTCCCCTCCTTACTCTCCCACTCTTCCTCTTCTACCCTTTTCTATCTCTTTCTTCCTCTAAATTTTTTAACCATCTTTCTCCCCTCCCGCCCCTGCTAATATTTCTGTTACCCTCTCATACACACTTCCTTCCTCTTCCTTCCACTCTCTACAATATCCCAAAACATGTTCCCATTCCTCTATCTCCACTCCGCACAACCTGCATTTCTTCTTCTCCTCTTTCTCCCAGTAACTTTTCCTCGAACTTCCATGCCCTATTAGCACTCCTTTTCCTCATTTTCTCTCTTTTAAATTATTCTCTCACCGTATACCCCGGTGTCACCCAATCTGCCTCTAAAACCCATCTCAGATACCGTTCTTGTATCGCCTCAACTTTTATCCTTTCTGCCCATCCCCATACTTCTGCTCCGTACGCTGCTACCGGCCAAATCAGCGTATCATACAACCAAATTCTTCTCTTCACATAATTCGCAAAATATCTTTTCCCTATTCCCCATACATTCCTCATCGCTCCCATTGCTTTTCTTACCCTTTCATCTATCTGCGCCTCTTGTCTCCCGTTCCTCTTGAATCTGTACCCCAGGTAATCTATTTCGTCTACTTCTTCTATCACTCCTCTTCCCCATTTCCACTTCCTTTTTTCCCTTCTGTTCCTACCAAATCTCAAATTACCTGCTAAGTATTTGTTTACATTGCAACATAATTTGCTTGAATTTGCATTGTGTGCATTAATTGAAAAACAAAAGTACTTTTGATAGAACCTAACATTTTTATTCGTTTTAAGTGTTCATACATCAAGTCAAAAATAAAACGATTTATAAGACTGTTGGAAGATCGCGGTGTACAGTGGATAAAGCCACGTGGTAGAGATTCGAAGGAACCAATGCACCATTACCGATTAAATCTATTTATTATAATATAAAGTACAAAAACAGATTCTCATAGTTGCACGCTTACGACGCATGCTACCGGACATTCAACACACACCACCTCTCGGTTTCCCCACGCTCCGCCTGTCTATCTTAATGCGCGTCCACACTGGAAGTCATTCGCTACAAAGACGATTTAATTGAAAGCACTTACGTACATATACGTATACTACGGAATCCCAAAAATATCGTTCTTCCTTGAAAGGGGCGGTTCCTGAGGACCATTTGAAGCGACAGGAAAATGTCGCTTCAAATGGTCTCAGGAACCGCCCCTTTCAAGGAAGAACGAAATTTTTGGAACACCCATTGACAGTGTATAAAAATAAATAAGCAATTACAGTACAGCAGATTCAGTAGAATTTAATATGATAATAATTTTTTTCTTAACTTATTAAAAGTATATTTCAATTTCATTCTTTTTGCTTATAAAAGTGAATATTGGCATAATTTCATCTTGTAGTTATTACGAGATAGAAACTTGACCTTGCATGCGGATTACTAATTTTTTAAGAAGGATCAAAGCGTGTAGAATTGAATGAAAAGTAACAAAAAAACAACCTCGCGAGAATCTAGACAAAGTTTCATTGATTTCCGGAAATAGTGGTAACTGCTGTAATAAAAATGGAGTCAACCATTTCGCTCAGTTTGAAACACTCGACTGCATGCAGGGCTGCGAAATAAGTCAGTGCTGGCAGCAGTCTATCGCGCGGGAGACATAGAACCGCAGAGGGTTAATGGCGAGCAATTTAATCCGTATCCTCGTAAAATGTGATCTATGTTCAATTAATTTTTGCCGGGGTCGTCGCGCGCGCCGTGCCGCGTCGACTTTCCCGCCACTTCGAATTGCTTGGCTGATGGATGGCGCTCGAGTAAATGTTGCAAGATAGAGGAGGGAACGCGATGCCGGTGGTCCAGACGACATATTAGTACTCGCGGGAAGCTGGAACCCCGTTTCGTGCTCGGTATCGCGAGAACACGACCTGGCTTCACCATCCGCTATCCGCTATCCGCCATCCGCCATCCGCCATCCGCCATCCGCCATCCGCCATCCGCCATCCGCCATCCGCCATCAGCCATCCGCCATTCCATCCGGCAAGGCAGCTCGTCTCTTGCATATTTCAGCGGCGCCGCAGCCGAAATAATCAGAGAACTCCGAGCCGCCATTAAATTATCGATAAGAGCCTATACGGCACAAAACGGAGCACACCGTAGGTAATGCGTAGCGAATTCGGCGAAGCCAGTTCTCCTCGTCGGCGAGTCTCGGCTTCGAGCCAGCTCGAGACCTGGAAATTGGTATCGATGAGGAACAGCTACGAATCCGTGCATAATTATTCATTTTGTGTTAAAGACGTCCCGTCTGGAACATCTAATAAAATCTCTGACTTCCTCTCTTCAGACGTTTTCCGTTTCCTTATATATATCCCATCCATGTATAAGTCACCAATCATCCAAATATTTCAAAGGAAATGATTAATTTTGGTTAATAAAAGATATGAAAAATTGATAGTTATTGTATGTATACATTTACTTTAATCTTTTAACTGGGGATGACGAGTTAACTCGTTATTTGTGTTAGCTATCAACCATCGAAAAAGGTTCGCAGTTCGCAGAATCTTTAGATTTATTACAATTAGAGGTGGGAAATCGCAAAAAACTGCAATTTTTACAATCTTCAAACGTTTGTAGCTCATTGCAACGTTGATTAAATTTAATGAAATTTTCAGAGTATATAAGTATAATTGACACAGATCTACAAAACATATTTTTTAAATTTTCAATATTTTACAACATAAAAATGTTGTAAAATACTACTTTAGTATTTTCTCTGCAATTCCGACCAATTGCAATCTTTTCAAAAAACATTTTCACGCCATCTAGTAAACTAATTTTTCTAACTTCTCAAATAAAAATTCAAGACGTGGTTTCAATTTTAAAAAAGTTATTGTCTTTTTAATGTGTCCGAATATTGATCAGAGTTACTGTACCTGATGTCTAATATGGACAGGGTTGGGAATTCCTCCAATGTTGCTTTTCGTTTGATCCAAGGTCCGAACTGCAATTAATTAATTCGTAATTTCGTTGCGCCATTGAACCGTGGATCCTCGATTCTCAAACTTCCTGTCTGTTTCTCCATAATGTCATCGTCTTTCTTGATCCGAAAGCCCGGCAAAGGTGCACGATGGAAACCGCATCTCGAGTCTATTTCAAAGTCACGACAAGCTCGCCATGCGGCACAGACGACCCGATTAACCGGCAGATCGAAATAAGCTCCGGCGCTTAATTAAGGCTAATCGAGTTAACGAATATACTTGCTGTACATTAGCCCCCTCCGGGATCCTCGCCGATGTGTCTTGATACCAATCTACAGTTGTAGTCTGGCGTGCTGCTTGGAGACCGAGGCTCATCCATGAAATTACCTTATTCCTGCCGCACACTTCGCTCTCGCTGTATTGAACGAGTCCTCATCGATGTCTCGCTACTGTCTCCGCTCACGATCATTTCTCTGGAATTATTCATAATATCCGAGATCTCATTAGGGAGAAATGACATTAATGTTGCTTATATTCTTACTCACACTACCGCCCAAAAGTATCCAGACTCATATATATTTCTTAATACCACTGAAATATATCTTACAAATATACTGCCTTTTACAGGCTTATTACGTTACTTTTAAAGATTGAAGCTTCCTCTTTACAACGACACTTTAAAAATGTATGCAATTTTTTAATAGTTTTATTGTTCATTTTTGTTCCATGAATTTTTAAGAAGTCGTTGTGAAAATGATGATGCAATCCTAAAATGTATGGCAGTTTCATATACGAGAAAAATTGTTGAAATTTTTTGGAGACGTTTGAATTTGCAATTTCTTCCGTTTCCCACCCTCCATGTCACGTAAAAATATGTTAGAGGAAAATGAACACTACTTTGCGAAAGTAGGGACTTCGAGTTTGAAAATGAGTCCAAGCTTATGGTTGTACTATTTGTTTTTACGAAATTATCACAATTTAAATATCAACAATTTTTCGAAAAGCGAATGTAAAGTGTTTAAATACATTTTGAATCCGCGGTATGTTCACGATATTTTTAAAACATTTAACTCCAGTATCCTTGAAGAAGCTCGATCGCTGAGATGTATAACATTATACAGAATTAGATATATTGGCGAATCAATACTAATCCAATGACAGACTTTTTTGTGTTTACATTCTCTATTATTCGAATATGTGTTTCAAATTCAAACAGTTCTATCTAATGCGATGTGTGTACAATACTATTATACCTCGCATGTACATACTAGTGCATATACTGCATACGTATGCTAGTGTACTAGTTTACCTAGCTATAGTAGCTACGTAACTGTCCTATTACTTGAACGCTCATGTTAAACTGATTGGTATGAACAATCACATGTTACCGTAAATTTTTTCAATATTGTTTGTCTTATGTAAGCGTTGCATATAAAATGACCATTCATTAATCCCATAACACTAACCTATTTTTTTTTAAATCTAAGATCATACGTAAAAACTAAAAACATAAATGATTATGTATGATTGATTTTTTTAATAACAGAGGAAAGTGTGATTTATATTACAACAACTTAATACAGAGTAGCACAATCGTCGTAAAAATTGTAGACATCCGTTTAAAAAATGTTGGAATGATTGCAATTCGCGCGTCGTGTTGTGTTGGCGATTCTGTTGTGTGGTTGGAATCGCGTTGTTTTTGTTTCTCCCACGTATTCGTTCGTTGGTTTGCCTCTGTAGAGTGTGCACGTGTTTGATGCGATGTGTGTCTATATATTCTGATTAATGTATAAGAACATTCTGAAACTAACTCTAACAAAAAATAATTAGAAAATAGTGGCATCTTGGTTTGCAAAACGTATTTAACATTAGGTTTATGGGACCCGTTATAATAACGGGTACTAATATTTTGAAGTAGACACATTCTTGTTATTTTTCTAAAGTAATGTAGAATAGTCACTTTTAGTGGTCCGTAACCTAGTGTTAATACATTGCATTGTATACGTTTACGTATGTCTACTGCATTGTTTAAAATATTACAGGACAGACAAGTTCATCAAAATATTAAAACGTTTATAATATTTAGTTTTACTTCGATACAGGTAATACATCTGTTCCTAATATCTGAACGCTTATTTTAGAGATTAAATAACGTTCTAACCTAAAAATCGACTGTTCACAATTTTTTAACCAAAAATTTGACTAACTTATTACTGCAAATAACATATTCCTTTGATGGAACAACGTACGAATTTTTGTGTTTTCTAGATTGGAAAAACTACTACAAAAATACTATTCTGAGCTGCTTCAGGCGACAAAACAAAATTCGTTAAATAAGATAAAAGCTATACCGGAAGCCAACTACCAATAATATTTAATAAAAAATAGAATAATCGTAGACATAAGCGTATTAAATAGATATTGAATAAATAAAAATTTATACTTTATTTAATTTTTTCTGGAACCTTTTAACCAGGGACCAAAAATAGCAGTTATTCCCAAAATGTCTGGAAGAAAAATCATTAATAAAAAGTTGATTATTATTGAAATTTAAAATAATCAACACAAAATGTGAAGAAAAAAATCGATGAACAAAATAATTAAAAAATATCGGTTTTTAAACTTTTTGGTTACAAATAACAGTTATTAATGTCCAAAATTTTGGATCGTCCTCGTTCACTGTTATCGATGAAGAAAAACTGTTTCGATTGCTTAAAGCAGTTATCGATGAGAAAAATTCATTTCGATCGTTCTTAACAGTTATTAGAGAGAAGTTCATTTCGATCGTTCATAAAAGTTATCAATGAGAGAAATTTATTTGGATCGCTCATAACGTTATTGATGATCGAATTTTTGTTCACTTGCTAAGAATAATTATTGATGAGAAAATTTATTTTAGTTGCTTATTTCATTATTGAGTTGTCTACTCTTTTTCGAATGGAGCGAGCCTGTGAAAATCATTGAGAAGGTGTCGTATAACAAGAAGAATCAACAGATCATAAAAACAACACAAAATTTGTTTGCTCTCTATCTTTGTTCGCGGACGATTCTGTTCCACTCGTATATGGACGTAAGTACACTTTTTTCCATTTTCCTGTCTTGTATCATTAGACGCATAGTAGATACATAGCGGACGCGTTTCTGGAAACCCGGCAGCGTTTTGCGTCACGTTTGTGCTTCTGTTGCATTCAGTGATTTCGGTGCGTTTTTGTTGTATACTTCTGCAATAGGACGCAAGAGGAATATGTTAGTACGGCAGTTTTCCACTTTAATCCCGAATTAAACAAAAGCGTATGTAAAATCTGTCATCTCATTTGAATCGGAGTACCTCACTAATTTAAGGAGATACATGGCATGTAAACACTCAGAAATATATTATAATGAAAAGTAAAAAGTATGGAGGAAAGAGATAGAGTGAAAAAATCCTGTAAAGCAGGGATGGGCAATTTTGCCTCAATTGAGGCAAAACCGTCCACACCGTAGCGCCCTCTGTCGCCTTCCAGCAAGCGCGGTACAATGGGGCAACGCAGACACGAGACGTCAGCGTACCCAACGAACGTGCGCGCTGCATGAAAGAGAGGTTGGTGGGAGAAACAGGCGTTTGAGGGGCTCCACCCGTGCCCACCACTGCTGTAAAGGAACGAAAACTTTTTCGGTCAAACTTTCAAGTGAAGGAATCACAGACGCTTGTATAGAATTCGTGACTGCTATATAAACCTTATATGGTTTAAAGCAATAAATAAATAAATAATAATAATAGAATTCGTGACACTGGAATATCAACATTTTTCATTATTAGATTCACATGCATTCAAAGTTGTCACTGGTCAAATATTTAAAGAGCTACTTCAAACTAAAAGAATCATTAAAGCTACGTAACTGCTTTTCTAAAAGTTGCAATACTATTGTTTCAGCTACTCATTGCAACACATACAATCAAATAAACCGCAATTAGATGTTCCAACGCGTTGGAACTCTACTTTTGACATGTTGGAAATGCTTCTAGAATATAAGGACTTGTGTTCAGAAAATCTGAAGGAACCTTTAGCCTTGAAGGAGGAAGAATGGTCTGAAATGGAACAAGTGGTTTTGGTTTTTAAACCCCTAAACGAAACAACATTACAATTGCAAACAGAACAACTGTTCCTTAACGATATTTACAAATATTGGCTGAATTTAAAAATTCAATACAATCCCTATGGTGAACGTTAGTAACCACTAGGATGGTTTTGTTGAAATTAGAAGCTCAGGAATTGCAACTGTTGTCCAATGACGTAGTTCAGTCTGCGATATTCTTAGACCCGCCTAAGATGGCTCTTATCGCCGGAGAAAAGAGTACATGCAAGAAGGCACTTAAAAAATCCTGCTGCTCACACGATTTTCTTAAAACATGTAGATATACAATGGCGTAGTAAACATATAGCAATCAAAGAAATAATCCAGTAAGAATATATCGGAGTCTGCAAATCAAAGTAATTTTATACGATTGATTCGTTAATATTGGTATGTTTCTATTATGACTTTAACATCACTACTGTTAGCATTTAGTACTGCATATTCGAATAACACAAATTTTCTGTAGAGTGGTAGCAGAAACACAGATGTAAATCCACCTAATTTAAATTTACAAAATGACGGTATTTTCCCTGCGACTGCTCATATTTCCCTGTAAAATTCCATAAGAGTAATGGAAGTGGATTCGTCCTTCTCGTACGATGAATTGGACAATATGTGTTGTCCCGAAATATTAGTAAGGTATACGTTAAAATTGAAAACTATTGGGAAAAACGTATCGATATAGACGAAAATATTATAGATTACTGTGAAAATCAGAAATATGGACTCCCGTATTTATCAAAATTAGTGTGTATACTTCATGCTGTGCCCACAACTCAGTTCAGTGTCGAACGAACCTTTTCTGCTCTAAAATTAACTCTACATTGTTAGGATTATGTGAGCGTGGATCTATAATATACTTTACAGATGGATAATAATTTTTATTCAGAACATTTGGTTACATGCTTCCACGTGTAGACGCGTGTAGAGCAGTGATGCCAGAATCGTGGAACCGAGGAACTTGCCCCTCCGGTGGATCCTCCGGCTGGACCCCCCACTCTGACGTACCGTCGTCGCCTTACGTTGTTTCTTACTGCGCACGCGCTACACACAAGCGTACCTCGACGCCGTCGAGTCGAATAGGCAGCTCACAGGGACAGACTAGAGGTGCGCTTGTGTGTAGCGCGTGCGCAGTAAGAAACAACGTCAGGCGACGACGGTACGTCAGAGTGGGGGGTCCAGCCGGAGGATCCACCGGAGGTACAAGTTCCTCGGTTCCACGATTCTGGCATCACTGGTGTAGAGTAGAACACAGAGTGAGGAAAAGAAGAACGCGAGGCGGACGAGGACCACCAGAGAAAACAAAAGACGGTCAGGCCGATAAATTACGCATTCTCACACAGATGGCGTGAACATAAAAGAAATGTCGAGTATTAATTCTCAACATAGATGATTCGCGGTGTAATTTTCCAGGAGAAAATTTGGAAGAACTCATGTTTGTCACATTAAATTTTGATTGTAAAGATTCATTTTATGAATAAAAAAATGAAATAACTGATGGTCTACTACAGGCATGGGCACGGGTGGAGCCCCTCAAACGCCTGCTTCTCCCACGAACCTCTCTTTCATGCGCGAGGCCTGCGCACTGTTCGCGACAGGCGAAGCACTTCTTTCCTCTATGGCAGTGATGGGCAATTTTGCCTCGATTGAGGCAAAACCGTCCTCACCGTAGCGCCGTCTGTCCCCTTCCATCAAGCGCGGTACAATGGGGCAACGAAGACACGAGACATCAGCGTACGCAACGAACGTGCGCGCTGCATGAAAGATAGGTTGGTGGGAGAAGCAGGCGTTTGAGGGGCTCCACCCGTGCCCACCACTGCTCTATGGTAACGGCGGATGTTGGTTATGAGCGAATAAATTAGATTTCTCCCATCGATAATTGTTATGAGCGATCGAAATAAATTTCTCTCATTGATAACTGTTATAAGTAATCGAAATGAATTTCTCTCAACGATTATATTTACCAACATGAGAATAATATTTTCTGTCGCTTATAATCCTTATTTGTAACAAATACGCTTTTAGTCGATGATATACTTCAAAACACATAAATATCTGCATATTGTACATGCATATACCTGCCAAACGAGTTTTGAATTTGTTAAGTTAACATTGACTTTTGGTCTGCATGAAATAAACATTCTAATAACGAACATCCAGTTGATAAAATTAATGTTTTCAAATATTAATTGTATTTAAATATCAAAATCTGCTTAGATTATACTAAACAGGTATTTAATGTTAATTAATTCCTGAATAGGTCTATATGGTGTTTAAATAGGTATGAAAATCTGTTTTTCACAGAAATATCTCATTGTACAGTGCAACTTAAGTTGTAGTCATACTTATAATTAAGTCATAAAGCAGGAACAATTGAATACGCAAGTATTACAAGTTAATGTTTTTAAGATTTTTGCTGTTATAAAGCCTGCCTTTATTGTTTTCTTTATTTGGGCGCTGAAGCATCGACTCACACGAATGATTTTTCCTATCAGAATTCTCTTCTCAAAAACAATAAACAAAAAAACTGTTTCAATTTCGTTGCTTCTCGCAGTGGAGAACGACAATACGCGTGGAAAGTGGTCAAATATTTGATCGACTCGTTGTTTGCAACAAAATTGAAGAGCTTTTGCTGAGCTAACTTTCCAAACTAGCAAACGAAATATCGCGGAACTGTGTTAGTGCGACGGGAACAAGCGATTTAATTATATAAACCTTTTATGAAACGCTTTAGAGAGATTCAATTGCACTTACGCTTGAGCCACCGATTTTATTGTAGCGATAACAACGATATTCTCATTTACATATTCTGTTTCTCTCGCTGCCTAAATCATTCAAGATAGGTTTAAAAAAACATAACGTCCAGAATAAAATTCGTTGAAGCTTCGTCTCTTTCCAATTATTTTCAATATGTCACAAAGTTGTAAATTTGGCTGGTAGATTGAGCGTAAAGGGTACTTCTTTCTTAGAGGAGATCGTTCTGTTCGTTTGAAAAGAATTGCATTCGAGAGCATATCATATCGGATGCACAGAGTGAGAGAGAGAGAGAGAGAGAGAGAGAGAGAGAGAGAGAGAGAGAGAGAGAGAGAGAAAGGAAGTCTCGTTCAGGTAAAGAATTCTTTGGGGGAGGAATGCAGAAAACGCAGAAAGCTTTATACTAGTTTATACGATTTCACGGTAAATAAAATGGCGGTGGGAATGTCATGAAGATAATTTAATAAACTATCATCACTGATGCAGTAATTTGCTACATATAATTTTGTAATTTCCTTTATAATATAACGATATATAACCATAATAATCACAATTTTAATTATCACTGAAATCATGTCCAATTTCCACGTACTTGAATTTATCTTCGATATATGAAGTATACGTAATGATTCAATGCAGGAACAATACTAAGGATTCACATTTAAGAACAAGTTCTTTGCGGCTATTTCAAAATTTTTATGAAATGTCTTTTAACGAAATCCGAATATATATTTCTACATAATTTTTAACAGAAGAATAATTCAAAGCAAATGAAAATTCATCTGAAGAATCAATTTTTAAAGAAATTAATAAAGATTAGACTATTACGATATTATCAATATTTAATTACCTCATTCATGTAAGAATATTAATATGCCACTTTTAACGAGTTTTTCTACAAATAAATACACCATGCTTGTAGCATCTTTGTATGTGTATTATTCAAAAGGGTATAGTTGGATAAGATGGTGAAAAGTGCCCTTGCACCAAATAATAACGCGTATGTGTCATTCGATAGGATATAAAAAAACATCTTTATATTTTTACAGTACCGATATGTTATTATAAGTATAGCTTATGTATTTTTTCAGATTATTCAGTTTGGTGCATCGTTGTTAAAAAAATAAAAATCGATTTTTTCGACGTTTTTTCCATTAAAAAACTAAGCTAACCGTCAAATTGATACATTTTATTTATTCTGTGAGCCTATTGGACACTGATAAACATTGAATATTTCATAGAAATAATTAAAACATTAAATTAACTTAGGTTTTCGTTTTTTTTTAAACAACGGCGCATCAAACTGAATGATCTGAAAAAAATTCATAAACGATAATAATATATCAGTACTGTAAATAATAATATATCAGTACTGTAAAAATACAAAGATAGTCACTCTAGAACTTCCATTTGAAATCTGCATTTTTTCGAGGTTTTCGATGTTTTATAAGCAGGATTTCAATTTAAAAATCTAAAAGGAATTGCAGAGTATGTATTTATTTATTGATGCCGCAAACCATGTTTGGTTTATATAGCATACATTAGTATAACACTTTACAGTACATAATGCAGTATAAATCGTAATATTAAATTAAATTAAAGTGGACGGTAGACACTAAATGCTAATCTTACATTTTTTTAGGAAATTACAGATAAATATTAATGCTTTAATATCTCGCACGCTTAGAAAGAAATTAATGGTGTAGGGGGGGTAATATTTTCGATTGAGGAGCAGTTCAAACAAGTGTCCTCGTTCTGAATCATATTCTGGACAATGCCAAATAATATGATCCAGGTCTTGAGCCTCTGCTCCGCACTCACAGGACCCATCCGAAATAAGGTGCACTCTCGCCAGAGAAGCATTTAAATTATAGTGGTTCGAACGGCTTCTATTTACAAATATAATGAAATCTCTGGGTAAATTGAGACCCGAAAATCAAGATATTCTTCATGCAGAGTATGTACAGTATTTCATCGGTAATTGTCCCAAATGTCTCGCACATAATTGTCCCTGAGATATCCCCACTAGTGCAGGTGTACCCCCTTGAGGGGCCGTGAAGCTCGAGACGCCTCGGTCGTCGAGAAATATGACACCATGCGGCTCGGGTATATCGGTGAGACCACACTAATCCAAATTTCCAACTTCTTTATTATTCATTACTTTTTATGGGACTTCGATGACCATATTTGTGGCATTTTTCTAACAAAAATCATACCAAATATGATATAATTCCGATGATATTCCGATGATGTGTAATAGACAATTAAAGTTTCGGGCGCGAGGAAGGATAGCGTATGGAAAAAAAAGAGACGCGGAGAGTCGCAGTCGGCGGCACAGTTCAAAGGCTCGTGCGTCCTCACAATGTATTACCAAGGAATAACATTTGCTAATAGATTTGTGACATTGTTCTGATTAAAATGATACCAAACACGATATAATTCGGATCATATACAGGTGTACGGTCATTACGGTCAGGTACATAACATCGGTGAGGCAACAGTAATGCAATGACGACACTTTTTCATTTTTAATTAATCTTTTAGGAGACTTTTATCATCATATTTGTAATATTTCTCTGATCAAAATTTTTCTGATTATACATACATATCTATTTCTTTAATTGACGCTAGAGTAAGTTTTGGTGACAGACAAAGAGATTAACCACGGGAAAATAGCTCAAAAACGGATTTTTCAGTTTTACCCCATACCTACCCTTCCGATTGAGATATAGGGTTAAAATTAGACACAGTATGTTTTTTTATGCCCTATCGAATGACCCATCTGCGATATTATTCGGTTCAAGGGCACTTTTGA
The DNA here is from genome assembly GCA_913789915.3 of Sphecodes monilicornis. Lineage (NCBI taxonomy): Eukaryota > Metazoa > Arthropoda > Insecta > Hymenoptera > Halictidae > Sphecodes > Sphecodes monilicornis. The sequence continues at coordinate 1,394,510 of OU565295.1, read as the reverse complement.
CTATCTTATCCGACTATAACCCTTTAGCAATTTGTACAATTTAAAATAAAATCTGCTTAGAGCAGGAAACGATAATGATAGTCTTGATTAAAGTAATTTATTTGCATAAGAGCGGATACATATTAGGACTAAATAGAACCAAACACTAATTAGAAAGCTCATTTCGTTGCAGATGAAAGAAAGTTTTCCGCCAGTAAAAGAACATCGTTAGCGCATGCCTGAACCGCTGATTAAGCTAACTTTAACGTTAACGTCTTTGAAAAAGATACAGCTTAAACTTTCCAGCATTAGCTCCAACAACCCGACAGGTGACAACCTCAGGAAACTATTATCGTCGCATTGTGTATCTGTATGCAAATATGCTTTAGGGAATTCCTTAAAGCAGAATTTGATCAAATGTTTCATAAAAATTCATTATTTTTAATGAATGTATAAATAAAATTGTATTCTGTTCCAGTTCCATAACTGCATTACAGTCTATTTATCATAAATCAGAGAATACTGATCTTTCTGTATAGGTTGCATATAACATATATAACTATTTATTTCTGAGTAGACCTATAATTTTCACGTTAATTTGGCAATTTTCTCTTAAAAGTACAAGACTTGCAATACTGCAGTATCGCACTATAGAAACAATACTATATATAAAAAAAAAACAAGAGAAAAATAAATAGGAATTTTCGCAGAATTTATTTTTAAAACTTAATGCACCAATAGTGTACGCTATCTCAGAAGTGAATCTTTAATCTAATAAAGTGTAGAAGTTATGTTGTAGTTATAAGCCATTCAATAATTGAATATGTGAATATATATATACATATATATATATATATATGTATATATATATATATATATATATATATATATATATATATGTGTGGGATCAGGAGGGGACCCCCCAGACCAAATACTGTATGGAGATTAGGAAAAGTAGGAGGGTTCCGTGGGTATGTGTAAGAGTTGATCAGCTACAACCGCGAGGGTCCCAGGTTCGATTCCCGGCGCGGAATTCCTCATTTTTCCTAAGATCCTACATATATATATATATTGCTTATATATGTATAGATTAAGATAACAAAAACTACAACTGAAACTATTTATAGAATTCGAAAACTCTGTTTTATATAACTTACTCTTAAAATATATTACAACCATTTATTTGTATATGATTCTATGTATATTTTCAAATATTAAACTACTGTCACTGTGTTTGACAAAACGAAATCATACGAAGAAGCATACAAGGCTGCTGAAGAAGCAACTCTGCTACCACTGAATAAGGAGAACCGAATACCATATCAAGACATCAAAAAATTACATCTGGCGAAAAGTAGCCCAAAAGCGGCAAGACGAATGGACAACCATAAATGCCACAAAACAACAGTATCACATCATAGCGTTCTCCCTGATTTACCAAGCAAGAGAAAAGACCAAGTAAACCTATTCAGACTGACAATTGGACACAGAAGACTAACACACAAACACCTTTTACAAAACGAAACCCCGCCACGGTGTGAACACTGCGATCTACCACTAAACGTCAGACACATAATTCTAAAATGCACCAAATTAGACCAACTCCGCAGCAGACATAAAATCCCTAAACAAATCGACGACATATACAAATCATACAAAGTCAGCAGACCTATGGGATGAAACCTAACCAACAAAGCACACAGTCGTCGCTAATGACCAAGATGTCGACGCGACGTTAAAGAAAGATAGAAGAAGAAGAAATCAAAATGAACTTCTAAATTAATGAGTGTCTCTAGATGAACTAAAATAAGCAGGCGTAATTTTATTTTATAGTGTGCAGTATAAGAAGAAGTTTGAATGTTCTTTTCTATACACGGTGACTTATTAATAATGAAACTATGAAAATGAAGTTTCCTCAGATTGAGAAACAAAATAGGAATAAGGAACATGGCGATCGTTATTGGGGAACGAAATTCTCCTGGTTTTATTAGATCTGCCAAAATATCTCAGCCGTGGTGACCTACACAATCTTCGCCTGACCCAGATTATTATTTTCATTCATTGCTACAGGAAAGCACCAATTTATTTCGTTGACTAAAATATTCCTTATGGTTAAAATAAAGTAGAACTGTCATTAATACTTCGTCATATAAAATTTCATTTCTAAATATCACAAATGCACTGTTATTCTTACTAGTCTACTGTTAATCATGGCATCTCATAGGGTAATCAATAAATGCTTCAGAAATTTTAGAACACGTACTCCTTAGCAAATGAAGAAAAGATATTTTAATAAGTATATAATAATAATTAATACAGCAAATCACCATACAGCTTTATAAAAAATCTGCTTAAAACGGCTGTACATTTATTATCACATAAGATATATATAAGATACACACTCTTTGTCTGTCGAAAAAGATCACCAAAACTTAAGATAAACATTGTGGGAATTGAAGAATGCATAATTTTTCAGTAATTTCAAGAGTGAATTTATTTTCAAAAAACACCAAATCTATTAATGTGTACAGGTATAAATAAGTTGTTTAGTAATATCTCTGAAAACCATTTTTATCGTTTAAATGACGATAAGGTAAGAAATATAAAACCAGTCACTTTGATAGATACGTAGTTACTGACCGGTATTTCTAGTAGTCCATCAAATACCTCCATATCTAAACCAAGTTCTGTTGGGTAGCCTCACCAGTGATCCATTGGCAACGTCCAGGATGAAACTCTCCTTTTCATTTTTTAACCATTTTTCTTCTTTCCCCCATCTTTCATATCCACTTCAGCCACTAAAATATAAATGGCGCGGAAATATTATGAAATACCGATTCAGAACTGCACTAGAAACCGAAAATAAGTATTTTAAGAATTCCGTGAGATATTTAGATGGCCCAAGGTCTCTGTATTTACTATATTTAATATTTATGTTTGATGTTTATTTGTTCTTCAGACACACACAAATACTGCACAATTTCGATTCTAAATTATTTTAGAAGTAACAAAGTTGGTAAAATTATTTTAAAACTATTTGTCTTTGTTCGATCGCGTTATTAGATATATTTTAATCCGATGACAACGGAAGCCGTGTGTCTATTTTAACCTACAGTATTAAAATCGATATTTAATTACCCAGATTTCTTCCAATTCAATTGAATGAATAAAATGTTACATTAGGAATATCAGAAAGACGAATGGGTCTACAAGAAATATCTTCAAAAATATGTTTTAAAAAATTGATAATTAAAGCTGTGAATGGTCTTGAGCAACATCAATTTTATAACTGTGAAGAAGGTCCACTGTCCGAAGGTTAATGCTTCAAATACTGAAACTGTATTATGATTAACATTCCTGCGACGTATATAATTTTTAAATATAGATAGACTACTTAACACTTTAGTCTGTCAGTCTGCATTTTCATGTACTTTTTCTACTTGTAATAAATATTTGTTTTCCAACAGTCTTTTCATATATTGATTATTATCAAAGTTAATTAAATTATTGTGGAAAACAATTAATATTAGACTTCCACAACACCCTGTATTGTACTAGAGCGTAACTTTCGTTCGAAACAAAGGCGTTATAGCGAAACTGACAGATTTCACGTGATAAGTATACTGCGGATGTTTATACGTTCATAGCCTCTTAACTCGTAAAAAGCAGTGGTACTCCGATTGTTATCAGATTTATACCCGCTTACATGTTACTATCAGCACGGTAAAACCTCTAGCACGGGGATGCAAAGAAAAACTGCTGTACAATTTTCTTTATTGCAAATTAGTACTTACAATCATAAATTTACATAAATATCTACTGTTTGACGATACGATATGGAATCCAAAATCAACCGCTAATTTCGTTTAATACTTTGCCCGTAGCTAGAAACAGACTGTGGAAGTTCGCTCCAAGAATTCCAGTGACATACTTACAATAATTTTGAATCAAAGGACCATCTTATTGAAAACAATTTTGTGTCGTATTGACTGTTTAAAAACTTTGATGTCGTGTCAAGCACTAAAGCAATTAATGAATTATACAATTGTGAATGCATGACATTGCCCCGACATCATCGCGTTCAATTTCATTTCCGGCGACTTTACTCATCAAACCTATCCTTGATAACCGCCTTTATGACGAGGTCTGCCGACTACGGACGCCAGTTACACAAACTAGATCGAGGCACAATTTAAGACTTGCTATCGAATTAACTTAATGGATGTACCGACGAATTTGCGAGTAATATACAGGGTGTATAAAAATTAGATGTCACGACTACCATAGCAGATTTCTATACCTCTGGGTCGGTGGAGATCTGTTAAAAAAATGGTCCGCAAATTCGTTCTTGACCCTTTTTTCAAGGTCAAATTTTTTTTTATTGCATCGTATAGTACTCGTCGCAAGGAACAAGAGTCTCAAAGACACCATGGGTCTCAAGACAACCATCCTCTTAATAAACGACCTATATTTAGTCCAAAATATAGAACAACTTTTTTTCATTTGACACGACGTTTTCGAGAAATTAGAGTTTGAAAATCCGTCAAGTTCGTGTTCCTAGCGTTTGTAAGAAGTAGGTCAGGTAGGTAATGAACAGACTCGTCAGACGATTCATATTCAATATCAAACGCAATTGCAGAATTTTCAAACTTCAATTTCTCGAAAACGAGTCGTTAAACGAAAAAAGACTATTTCATACTTTAAACTTATTTTATCATGTAGAATTACCCCCTCCACATTTATACCATCTTGGGACACTGTAGACACATGGAATAAAATAGATTATGAAACTTTAAACTCATTTTTCAAGAGAATGGTTGACTTGAGACCCATGGGGTTTTTGAGACTTTTGTTCCTTGTGACGAGTACTATACGGTGCAATACAAAAAAATGTTGACCTTGAAAAAAACGGTCAAGGACAAAGGCGTTGATTCAACATCTGCCAAAATTACCCAAGAGCAATTTTCCTGAAACTTTGCATATTGGTAGCCCTTTGGGTCTAACATTGATTCCGTGCAAAAACTTTTTCCAAGGACTTCACGGTTACGAGTGGGAGGGGGTCAAAGTACGTATTTTGCGAAATATATTATGTGCTGTAACTATTAATAAAAATACGATATCGACCCGGCACTGATACCAAAAAATCATAAAAAATTCAAGCTTTCCAACGGTGTATAAGTTTATGTAATTTATTTATTGCTAACATAATTTTTTCACGTTTTTCGTGCTTTTCAAGGCGTAAAAAATTCAGAAAAATTGCAATTCCCAAAAAAAGTATCGCCTGATTTTAACCAAAAACGCTGCATTAATAGTACATTTCATGCCCTTTCGAATGTTGTTTGTCATACCTTGGGGAAATTATACGTTTTTGAGTTATAAAGTAAAATATGAGTAGAAGTTGAGGCGCGCGGTCAACTACTCGACCCATATATTCATTTCAAACGTGGAAAAAACGCTTCCTGTGGTTATATATACACTGTACATAACACAGCTATACTATAGTTATCAATTCTACTGTTTTGAAACAGTGAAACACATTGGTTATATTTTACAATAATTATACCAGAATGCAGATATTGCTTATTTTATTTTATATCTTATTATACAATTATCAGGTAGCGTATCTTCTTCAGTTTGTTTCGATTTATATTCACGACAGTATTTAATAATCTCAATCGAAACATACAGTGTTTTATAATTTTCCGAAACGGAACTATTCACTCTTTCACCGATACCCAGAATCAACACACTAAAAGAAACAATCATTTTCTTCGGACGCAACCATCTAGAATTTCGAGAGAGAAATCAAGTATTGACGAGATGTGTTCATTTTTTCACGTTTCGCGCTTTGAGATTACTGCTGTCGTGGTAGTCATCTATGCATTTCTTTTAACTAGACCAAAGACAAATCATCAGTTTCATTTTCGTTGTCGTGTCGTGAAGGTTCATCGTCTGTAAAAGAATTTTGTATATGCGTAACATTTCGTTAGAATATAGGATTATTTTAATTTTCTTTTATTATATTAGCGGTGTAGTGTATAAGTTACATAGTGTAGTGCATATTCTAAATAACAGTATTTCTGACAGTACATATGACTAATAGTAAACGTGATTAGTGCAATAACTGAAAGAAATAAATGTGAGTTCTAACAAATGCGAAAAATGTGGCATTTTTCTTTTAAAAAAACCGAAGAAGGAGAAGAAAGTTAAAAAAATCAAGTGTTTTGTAAAAAATGTTTTTTGGAATCTCCATTTTCAAATATTGATAACCAAGAAGCTGGAAGAAGCTTCCAAGGTGTAATATCACCTTCAGTACCAGTAGAGAGAGGAAGGGACACTGAATCTTCCGCCACTATACCAATAAAAGCAGCACCTTGTGTCATTCGAAGTGCATCTTTGGTTGTAGAGATGTTGAAGAAAAAAATTTTACTTTTATTAATAAAAAATTAAGGACAGAAATATTGATAAATGATCATATTATAATCCATGAACGAAATGTATGTTGCAAAAGGCATATCATAAACGATAGTATAGTGCACGATACGATACTTGCACTACAGGACAATCTAGAAAACGAAACAACGTTATCAATAAATTAAATTGTAAATATTATTGATCAGTTACGGAACTTCAACGAAAATAAACCACATGAATGTAATTTTTTTGATAAATTACACAACAGCGTATTAAAAACCTGGACTGGCTTAAAAAAAAGCGAACTACAAAACTTAACTGAATACTGTTACAATAGAAGTGAGGGCACTAACTCAATATACAGGGTGGCAATTTATTTAATGCATTTATATCGTGGTTCGTCTCAAAAAGACATTGGAGCTACGATAAATAAGTCAGAACCTACGGTATGTAGAATAATTTCAGAAGTGCGAGATATTATTATGTCTAAGTTTGTTCCTCATTTTGTGGGGAACATAACAAGAGAGAAAATAAAAAAACAGACATCAAATATAGCTCGCAATTTAAACAAAATTCAGGAAAATGAAGATAATATATTTACCATTTGGGACGGAACATGTGTATATTTAAATAAAAGTACGAACTATCGCTTCCAAAAAGTATGTATAACCACAGGAAGCGTTTTTTCCCCGTTTGAAATGAATATATGGGTCGAGTAGTTGACCGCGCGCCTCAACTTCTACTCACATTTTACTTTATAACTCAAAAACGTATAATTTCCCCAAGGTATGACAAACAACATTCGAAAGGGCATGAAATGTACTATTAATGCAGCGTTTTTGGTTAAAATCAGGCGATACTTTTTTTGGGAATTGCAATTTTTCTGAATTTTTTACGCCTTGAAAAGCACGAAAACGGTGAAAAAATTATGTTAGCAATAAATAAATTACATAAACTTATACACCGTTGGAAAGCTTGAATTTTTTATGATTTTTTGGTATCAGTGTCGGGTCGATATCGTATTTTTATTAAAAGTTACAGCACATAATATATTTCGCAAAATACGTACTTTGACCCCCTCCCCCTCGTAACCGTGAAGTCCTTGGAAAAATTTTTTGCACGGAATTAATGTCAGACCCAAAGGGCTACCAATATGCAAAGTTTCAGGATATGTCTTGGGTAATTTTGGCCGATTTTGAATCAACGCCTTTGCGGCCAATTTTTTTAACAGATCACCACCGATCCAGAGGTATAGAGGCCACTACAGTAGTCGTGACATATAATTTTTATACAACTTGTACAATCAGGTAACACAAATTTTTTAATGAAATTGGTCTTGTATCCTGACAATAGTTAACCAACTTTAATGATTCCTTGCACATAGTGTACGGGTTTAAAGTGCAGCAAAATTGAAACGAATGACAACGCATTCTTTAACATTTATCGGCGGCTTCTCGTGTAACAGCAGTGAAAACAAGTGACTTTTAAACATTTTTATTTAGAATAAGTAATACATATTTGAAACTAGGCCTTTTTGGGATGTTAACAGATAGTCTTAAAGTACGAGTGTTTTTTATTTAGTTCAATTCTTCTTATTATATATTGAATACGGTAATATATACGCATATTTCTCCAAATTATGCTTGTTTTAACTGGCGTGTAACTGGCGATAACGAAACTGACGATAACTAAAAAAACCGTACAGTAATCAACTTCGACCGATGCTCATTTCTTTCTTTATATATTCCTTTAGGGATACCTAAAATTTATATCTGATTTCTTATTTATAATATTTTCTTAAAAAATATAATTAAATTTAACTAAACGGCGGGGAAATGTAAACTTATTTTCTCAACGCTAAAACTTTTCAAAATAGGTTTAATCCCAGCATGAAGTATCTAACTTTAAGAAAATTTCTCACTTTTTGTGGTTCAATCACTGTGACAAATGCACCCAAGCACGCCAACAACACCTACACTATCGCAGACGTTAAGAAGTCTTACTTATTATAGAATAAATAATAAGAAGAATTGAACTAAAAAAAAACACTTATACTTCAAGTTTACGTCCCAAAAAAGCTTAGTGCCATATTTTCAATAGTTGTTCTAAAAATGATTCTGACAAATTACTTGTTTTCACTGCGAGATAATAGATGTGTAGAATGGGTTGAGTGAGATTGTTACTATGACATATACTGACAAGTGAGCCACACCGCAGTGTTTTAAGAGATATGTACACGTGTGTGTGTGTTGGTTTCTTGCTTTCCCTTCGGTACTACAAGATGATTCCGTTTTTACAATTCGCTTATTCACTAACTTACATAACTCTCGTAACATCATATAAAACAATATGTACACTAAATACACGTAGAACATAAAATAAAATAAATAAATATGAAATATAATATCAACTATAATATAAATATTCTATTAATAATAAATAATGCCCTTGTTTTATAATCTCTCACTAAGCTTAGCTTTCCTTTGGTTTCTTTCGGTTTAAGAGACATATTAGTCTAGAAGTATTAAATAATCAATCGTTTTGCATTCTTTTAGAGAATAATAGAACGGTTTCGTTACATTTTACAAATAAAATAAGTTAAAGTAGCTGAAAAATTCTATTTAAAACAAAAAACTTCAACGTGTTTTTCTCGAAATTGTTTTTTCAAATTGGTACGTATCTCTATACGTACCTTTATATTAAATGGAAAACTAAGAGATCATGCGATGGCCCACAGGAGTATTGACCGAAGAACGTGAAATAATAAATTAATTAAACTTTAACACTAACATTCATCTGAATATGCGGCTTATAGGTGGACAATCTAAGAAATGCGGGGTTTCAATTGTCAATGTGTAAATGAACGAACCTCTCTGTGTAGGAATTTCTACAAATCTCGTGTTTGCGTTACGACAATCAGCACGTAGCTATTCTCTTCGTATTTCCTTTTATTATCGTGACGAATGTGGCATTTCCCCTAAACACAATAAACAGTATTCGATTTACCATAATTTCAAGTGAAACTGTTTTTCAGGTTTTTGTAGAGTGTTGTTTTGCAACAACATTTGGTTTCACAAATAGTTGGGTCGCGTATTGTGTCGGGCCGAATAAAGATGTGAAAATTAAATTACGCCATCGTTACCGGAAGTTCGTTTCAGGACACCAAATGAGAGACGTTAATAGCTGAAAAATACGGCGATTATAATCCGATTATTTTTATCACGGTGACAAGCGTCCAGTAACTTGCTAACACAGGAATTTGATTTTTATATGCAATTTATTCTGGTGGAATCTTCGGTATGAAAATTATGATTTAATTAATATCAGCCATTTTTCCCGGCATTTATGGCGTTCGTGCGTGGATTTGCAAACGTAGAAAATTGACAAACATCGAATAAATTGCGTCAATAAAAATTCAAATTATTGCGATCTTCGTCAATGTTGCGTTGATATTATACATAATGGGTAATATAAAATTTTAAAGGGATTTCAACAAATTAACAATGAAGAGCTAAACGAGTTACAAAACGATATAAATTATATAATCAAATCAAATACGAGGAATATATTTTGATCTATCAAAAGGTTTATTTCGATGCGAATATTACAATATATGTGGCTTTTAACATTAATTTCACCGAGCACAAAATGCCGTTTTATAAAATATATTTTTTAAAAATTACAAGACTGAATTTATTTAGATTTCTCGCAATTTGTATAACAATACGTGCTTGGATAAATAAATTTATTTAATCATTTCTAACGGAAAATTTTTTATAATTGCAATAATAACAAATTAAAGCCGTGAAACTGGTCGTAGTACGGTTAGTACTAATAAAAATAATCTTACAATAGGTTATCGGACAAAATTCATCGTACATTCTTGGAAAAGTAAATAACTGCAGGACGGGATCGCAATTTCTGTAAAACATTTATCAATGAAACTGATAGGCAGATTGAACTTAGTATCGTATGCAAACGTTGCAGCATGAGACTTTCCCCCAACAGTTATCACAGAATCCTGTAAACAAGAGCACACTAAATGACTGTTTGACCATAGTACTACCAGAATATTTTGTATTTTTTCAATTCTATAAATATTACTCGTTTGAATGCAACTGAACATAGTCTCTTGAAATATTACACACTTTTACAGCAGTATTCCAAAAAAGTACGCAATAAATCGTTTATTACTATGCATAAAGTAACGTAAAACATAAATGATTGAGTTGTTCGGAAAGTAATTTCGTTTTTCTAAGGGAAAATGAAGACGATGTTTCACTATTTATTTATTTATTCGGTGATGTAGTGGCAATTTTGTTCTATGATCTTGTGCCATCTTTCTAGTAACTTGAAGATCCCATGTTCGTAGAATTCCTGTTTTTTATTAGCACATAATTGAGTTGTATTACTTTTGACGCCTTCATTTAAAATGATAGTTACACCGCTTAAAAAGTGTTGAAAAAAACGAGATAAACAGTAATACGACGGTACACCCTCTCTGTACACAGCATACATCTTTATCCCGGCTTTCATTGCGTTTTTGTCATACCCGTAACAAAAAAGCAAAATGTGACGGATATGCTCACTTTGATTTTGCATATTTGATGCGATGACAAAAGAAATGCTTGAAAGATTATAAAGTTCTATAAAGCACGAAATGACGTCCGAAATGTCAGTTCTGAAAATATTCAATGATTTTGCGATTTAGAATAATGTTAAGTAATAATAAATGGAAGCAATACCATTTCTACACGAAAAACGAAATTACTTTGCGAACAACCCAATAGATCAATACAGCTTATGTATTAACCCTTTGCACTCGAAGCAATTTTAAATCGAAAATCTAAACATCTTGTGGCGGCTACCTCCAACGCTCGTCAACAGATGAACAGATGGACAAGACAACGCCTTTCCCGCTAGTACCCGATCCGTCGCCTATTCCTATATACACCGTTCTAAGCGGTCCTTACGATATCCCTGTGTCTAAGTTCGGGTCCCATGAAAATCACCGACACAGGTTTCACCGACGCAGATTTCACCGACAATATTTCACCGACAACGATTTTCAACCAAAATGTGTTTCAACCAAGAACATTTTCATTCTGTGAAATCATGTTTGCATTGTGCACATGAAATTGAACCTGTTTGCTCAGACAGCATTTGACGTTTTAGTAATTTGTAGAATACGGACAAATGAATTCATATGAAAACTATTTTGAATAATGGTATAGCAATTTTTACTGGTGCCTTAGAATTACCATTCGTGTGCGACGGAGTTAACACGCTCTAAATGCAGAAAAGACATAAGTACTCAAAGTAGTTAAAATATATTCTTCATAAACATATGTAAGTAATATAAATATCTATTTTCGAAAATACATTCATTTAATACAAGACGTAAATGTGGAAAACGGTGATATTTTTGTAGTAAGGAGCAACCTAACAGAATAATACGGGTTGCTTTTATCTAGATTGTAGGTTTTATGCAATTGAACGAAATACATCCGATTAAATAATAATAACTAAAATCATTTAGCGTGGCAACAAGTTTTGATTTAGTTCCAGTTTATATGAACGCAATCAAATCTTGATATGCATTTAATCCACTAACCATTACAAACAAAACATATACAGATTCTTAGATTACCTTTATCTGTCTAAAGAACATGACAATTCAGGAGTACTAGACTAAATCTAAGAATCTATCGCCATTTTTGTCAACATGTTTTAAGTCCAATATAGTTGATTAAGATTTGATATTTTCTGAAGAACATTTACTTAGAAGTTTCAATTAATTCGTGATCTTATTATTAGACTCATTGTTCGGGAACTCGGGACGAGAACTGTTTGGAATGGATTGCATGGGAATTGGGATCGGGTATGAACACAGGAGGGAGTTCGAGATTTTCTGGAGGGCGGAAAGCGTGAAAGAAGTAACGGTAGATAACGGGAGAACGAGAGAAAAAAGACAGGTTGATCTCGTACGTTCGTAACGAAAATAAACCATTTATTTTACGCACTCGCGGAAACGACAATACGTTGAACAATCAAGAATGCTTGACGTGATCGAGATTAGCGCTAAGTCGGGTGCCAAAAGGCAAAAATGAGGTGATTAAATCCAAAGATGGGCGCAAGTGACTTCGTAAACCAGGGATGGACATTTTTGTCTCAATTGAGACAAGGTCCCCACCATCGAATCTCGTCCCACTACTATGTACAGCCGTAGAATTAGTGGTGGGAGCTTCGCACCACTATACATTATAACGATGAAATTTAAGAGTGGGGGAAGAACCTAAGCGGGGAAGGTGCCTCTAATAGCTCCGGAGCTAATGGTTGGAAGCAGTGATGGGATCTCCGTGTGCGCTCGGCGAAAATACTACCACCACTCTGACGTACCTTCTCCCCCTACTTTGCTTCTACCGCGCATGCGCTACACGCAAGCGTACCTCTAATCTGTGCCTGTGGAGATTCTGTCTATTGCAGTAACGTAAACCTAGCCACTACAAATAAAACATGTAAACAGGAATACCTACTTAGATTTTAAATCAGACAGATTATTTATTACCTGATACACATTGCTAAGTTCAATCGCAAGCGCCAACACAACAGCAATATCACTCGCGTTCTCTGCGTCAGAAAGCAGAAACGTCGATGAAAAGCTCAAACATTTAGTATCAGTCTCATCGCGCGCCGATAAATTATGTACTCGCAACGAAGAATCCACATAAAAACGGTTAGAATTTACAATACACGATTAGGGAGGGGCCAGACCTCGCCCTAAACTTTCACGGTCAATTCCGGTCTTTGCGCTCGTTGTATGTTTTTTCGGCTGCGTTTAGTCGCGAGTTACGCGTTTCTAACAAGGTAATCGGCTGCGTGGGACGCCGCGACGTTCTCTATTGGTTTCCATGCCGTTTACCAGGACGTTTGTACGCGCATTGTGCGTTCTCATATTGTTCTTCATCTCTGTACACTAATTTGACGTTTAGTATGCCTGTGCGGAGAGCCCGGTCTTCCATTATTAACAATAAGTTGCGACCTAGTGGCGCGGTTATACTCCTCCGAGAAGCGCTGTCGCTTTGATCGTCGCAAAACAATGCCGAAAGGATGCTGGGGTCGCGGTGTACAACCTGTACACTCGGGTTATCCTTGGCTCCCACGAATTATACCCGAAAACAGGGGGAGCCTTGTAGCTATTTTCTGGGAAGGCACGGTGGTGCGCCCGGCAATTATTGTTTTACCGCAGGATTTATCGTACTTGCCTCGGTGAAACTTTTACCCGACGACTTTGTGCGCTCCTCCGTTAAAGCGCAATTATTAGTCGTACGCGATCTAATGCGACGGATTCTCCAGTCCCCGCATCGCTTGATTAATTTAATTAATTAACGCCGGAGGAACGGGTTGCGACGAACCCGCACATCGTTCAAAAACCGTCGTTGAGAACCTACTATAAGATAAATGACCACTTCACCGACCGATGATTGTTTATTTAGATACATGATTGCCTTTAGCATGTTTCAATTATAGATATCATTGCTAAAGTCCGTGAGATTTTAAATGTCACGCGAATTCTTTCGTTCTGTTTATTTGATTATAACGATATTTTTGAGTCGTAACATGTATATTAGGGTGGACCTTATTTTTTGACCAACGAATTTTTTTCACGACGCCCCCCAGGATAGTTCCTTTTGGTGAGAAAAAAATTTGTGCAAAATTTGAGACCGATCGGATGAAAGGATCACGTGCCGCATTTAAATTGAAAATTTTGAAATTTTTGAAATTCATCGTAACTATAAAATATTATATATCGTTGAATTTGTAATTTTTTTCTAAATAAGAATATGGAAAAATTATATGACCTTAATTTAAAAAAAAATAACGATGACCTTGAAATTTCGAAAATTTGATTTTCAAAAAAGATTTTTTTTTGCCATTATATTTACCCTATTGAACAGTACAACTTTCTCCTTTGACATTTTTTCATATAACCACAAATAACAGAGATATTTAATTTTGTATTGTACTATATATGTGAATGAACATATTTTACAGAATAGTAATATGGAATTATTTCTTATATTCTAATGTAAGACTATCCGCTTTTAGGATGGGAAGAACAGAGCGGGTCACCAAATACAAGCTTTAGCGTAATAACCTGTTTTGAACCGCGTTTTCGTTTAGGTTCGCTCGGACCAGGTTCCATTACATCGTAATCGCTCGCATTGGACTCTGGCACAGGATTCTCATTAAATTACTGATTTTCTTCATCATCGTCGGATGTAAAATTGATTGTTTCTTCTAATTCTAAAAAATGTGAATAATATGAATAAAGAGAAATAGATTTCGACAATTTTATTTTAAAACGAATAATTTCTGGAAAAACGTACCTTGCATAGCTGCTCGCACTCGAACTCGACGTAATTCTTTTCTTTCTTCACGAAGCGCTTGTCTCTGTACTTTTTCGTAAAGACTGCGATCTCCTCCAATCGTCGATCCTGGTCGTCCTTTTCTTCTTTGATTCAAAAGAAATTGCTCGTCTTCCTCTACCGTGATCATATTTAAAGCATCAGCATGCGCAATATCGAAAAGATCATCTAATTGATCAAGAAACTCTTGTTCCCGTTGATCTTGTATCTGGGATCGTAGTTTACAACTCTTTTGTAAGGCCCTCCACTTTTGGAATAATGACTCCAATTTCTCGACGCAGCGACTGTTTAACTGCACTGGAATTTTGGCCTTTTCCCACAACACTTTCACTTCTTTAACAACAAGGTGTGCACTAGACCGAAGGTTCAATTTCACTTTCCGCAAATTATAAAATAGCACTCTTAAAACTTGTCGTTTCGATGGCAACTTGGCGCCAATTATTTGATTTTCATCATGTTCTAATAAGAACAGTTTTCGCTATTTCTACTCTCCATTGGGCTTCTCAATTTATATAGAAATTGAGTAGTCCTCTGCTGAATCTGGATTGAGGGTAGGTTGAGGTGTTAGTTGATCAAAGACAACACTTGAGGTTATATATTCGCTTACTCGATACTGATGATTACAGTTTGTTAGCTCAGACAGATCTAATCCGTGGTTCTCTGATACATCTAAATCTTACTTTGGTGTGGGTGTCGTTTTTTTGGAAAAGCTTGATGATCGGTTGATGGAGTTGAAAGTTATTGGTGGAAAAACTAGTAAGGATAGGAACAGGAATAGGAGTGGGAGTTCAAGTACGGGTGGTTATAAATTTTATAACGAGGGTTTTCATCTGTTTTCCGGGTTGCGCTTAAGAGTTTCAAGATACGTAAAATTGTAAAAAAGTGGACTTAAGGTCCACGAGGTACATCTGGATGTAACGTAATAAATTATATTCGGTCGTTGAGACTCATGAATTGCCGGTCAAAAAATGTGCAAATACGCAGGGTTCGGTTGGTCCCAACTACCTGGTTGAAGTCGTTACTGGGCCGCTACAATCTAGGCTTACTGTTAATGTGCTTAACACATGACTCCCAAACAACTACCTCTCGATGACTGCTCGTCAACCTCACGACAATTTCTCCAAAAAAATATGTGACCATGTGAAGCAAAAAGACGACTGCGGCAGACGCCGACAGATCATACTCTCTCTCTCTCTCAGGTAATAAATGGAAATGTTTAAATATCTGTTATTTGTGGTTATACGAAAAAATCTCAGAGGAGAAAGTTGCACTGTTCAATATGGTAAATATTATGGCAAAAAAAATCTTTTTTGAAAATCAAATTTTCGAAATTTCAAGGTCATTGTTATTTTTTTTTAATTGAGGTCATATAATTTTTCCATATTCTTATTTAGAAAAAAATTACAAATCCAACGATATATAATACTTTATAGTTACGATGAATTTAAAAAATTTCAAAATTTTCAATTTAAATGCGGCAAGTGATCCTTTTTTTCGATCAATCTCAAACTTTGCACAAATTTTTTTTCACCAAGAGGAACCATTCTGGGGGGCGTCGTGCTTTGTATCTCGATAAAAATTTTTCGCCAAGTATAGTTAAGTCCACCCTAATGTATATGTACGTATATTAGTCCATACGGAAAGCTAGTGCCTATTGTGTGGCTAGCTTGCATTACAGTTTCGGTTTACGCTGCGATAGTGTTCAGACGATGCCATTTTTGAGAGTCTTGCAGTGTCTCTTTTCGAATTTATTACATTGAGTTCATTACAATTCATTATATTGATTAGGAAAATCAGCCTAGCCCTACTGCTCTCAATGGCCCTTGTGTCATAGCACCAGAGCCCGAGGGCCCCATAATCTATGGTTCCAGAAAATTCTCCGTTCACAAATTCTGTTACATCTAAACAGCGTAATATTAGAAACCACCCTGACATACATCTATGTATTGGTTGAGGCCAAGTGTCCCACTTTCTTATATTTCGTGGTGGAGGGAATTTCACTTCCACGATTTCGCGTTTTCCGACGACTTCGTCAGAATCTCATCATCCGTCTGCTGTACAACATCGTTCGTCTTGGGCTAATTTTCACTTCGTGTTGTAATAAAGTATTTGGCTCAAGTAAAGCGGCAATTGGTAATTACCAAGAAAAGGAGCTTCCTCTTCAACTTTGATGATCTTAAAATATGTCCCCAAGGTTATCATTTTGAACAACTTTCCCCTACACATATTACTGCCTTTCGGCCTTAGCTTCCAAGATATTTACAAAAAAACTGCGGACACCCACTACAGCAAATTCTGCCCCTTTTAACTGACCGGACACGTGTTTTAGGGCAGGAGCCTTTTAGAACGCCCCTCCTACTGCACCCCACCCCCAAAAGACAACCCAGACCTAACCAAAATTCGTTTAGAATGGTGGAGTCCTCTGTAGTGGACCTAACAGTTTGTTACAAATATCTCGCAACCTTAGGTCGAGCGGCGGTAGCATGTATAAGGAAAAGTTGTTCAGAATGACACTTCAGATGACATGTTTGAAGCTCATTAAAATCGGTAAGGAACCCCGTTTCTAGATTGTTACTTCACGAAGGGGTTAAGTTTTTACAGCATTTAAATAAATTTTGGTTAAGCTGGGTTAGTGGCGACAGGTCAACCGGGCGACGTGTCCTCTTCTCTCGATCAAACGTTGATCGATCAAATACTGCCAGATAACAAAGAATAGAAACACTGGAAGCCCAACTGTTCGACATTTCGGGAGATTCTGGCGGCAGGCCGACATGGCAACACTGCCCTCACCACTCGATCAAACGTCGGGCGAGCAGGCAGGAAAAGGTGTAGAAGGACGAGCAGTAAACAGGCAAGCCGAACAGAAAGAATATGTATCGGAAATACAAACACGGCAGCGCCTTCCCCGACAAATCCCTGAAAAAGGGAGAGAGCACACGAGCGGTCAGAAGAGATCGAACTTACCTTAAAACTTAATGCACGGCTCAGAGAAAATAATCCGTGCGCGTGGATTACAGTAGTAGTATGGTGCGCTTCGGGAACAGCTCGAGCAGGAAGTAGGAGAGAAGACTCGGGATTTGTACCGCGAACAAAGGATATTGGGGAAAACAAACAGAATGGCTTCCTGTTATTCGTTATCCGGGGTAGAGCTACAGTCTAACGCGATGGTCTAACCTCGATGGATCTGATGCTGCGGTCTCAACCTCGGGGGTGCAGTGACTTCGGCAAAGTTGATACAACCACTCTTTCGTAGGCTGTAGACATGCGCTACCTACCTTGTTTCCCTCTCCCACCACCCCCACTCCCCTCTTTCTCTTTACATGGAATGATCCACCGATAGCTTTGTTTAGACGGGGAAAACAAGAGGGACATGACAGGGAAGGTGGGAATCCTTGTTTAGCCGAACTAGCAAATCGTTAACGATAGTCTTCCTAGATGTTACCCCGAGTCTTCGAGCTATTTGATTTCTTACAAGAGTGAGGGAAGTTGTCCACAGGCTGGCATTGTGGGACCACGAAGTACCTGATTGCCCGACGTTCATACCCCTCTAGAGGCAAAACCAGGCAAAACCGTGGTAGCATGGCCTGGTATCCTATGACTGGTCACCCTTGTGCTACCGAAGCACTTGGCAAACGGGCCCGCGCACTGTAGACGCCATAGCTCGGTCTCAGCGAAGATCGAGAAGCAGTAGCCCGGTAATATGCCTCCCCCTTGTGGGGTACTAAAGGTGCCCGTTTAAGGCCCTACTGCGTCTTGCAGTCAGAACCGTCTGGCTGTCCGGGAGTCGATATGAATACAATACAATAGGTCTGAGTTAGATTTCTTGGGGAGACGGTGCAGGGAGAGGGTGGGGCGCCCCCTCCGCCCTAAAGGACGAATTTGGTCATTGGGGAAAGGCGCAGTTTATTATAGTTATCCTAACAGTTTTTTGGTAATATGTAAAAAAATAAGGCCGAGCGGTGGTAGCATGTATAGGGAAAAGTTGTTCAGAATGACGACCTTGACAACATATTTCAAGATCATTAGAATCGGTGAGGAAGACCATTTTTTTAGATAATTACCCCACAGTTTTGTGGTACAGATTTATTTCACTATCGTTATCTTTATAAAATATTAATTACGAAATCGTACGTACCTGACAGTTTTAATTAATGTCAATTATTATTTTAGAAAGAAGGCCTTCTATGAAGAATTTCACACTCTGTTTTCGATTTACTCTTACCTATTATGTTTAAGGAATATGACTGTTCATAAATACTAGGATAGATCTACGAACGTCGCAGTTTTTTTTAACGTGTATTAGGATAGGTTCAGTGAGAGTTAGAAGGAATATTTATTCACAATCTTCAATATATAATAATAATAAATTCTTTTAAAAAATAGGCTAATAACAATATTTATTTCGAATGTTCTACTTTTTGTTTCGTATAATAGCATAATACGAAATTATACTAAAAATTTTTCACATTTTTCGTGAAAAATGTTATTTTTAAATAATTATAGGAACAAGCTACTCCGTTCTAATTAACAATAATATTTTCACAATAATATACTCATAATATTTCAGAAACAATAATATATTTACAATTTGTGTATCCACGTTGTAAGGAGCAAGTGGTACAGTCATTTTGTTCAGTTTCGGAAACAGGAAATTATGATTTTCTTACGAGATTGTCATTCTTCAATATCAAAGGTTTCAATTATGCCACAGGAAGTACTGGTGCATAAAATAACGGGGGGGGGGGGTAAGTAGTAGTGGGTGTATTAAGAACTGTTTGAGTTATATTTTACAGCTAAACCCAGCCCCAAGAATTTAATTAGGCGCATTAGATGACATAATACTTAATTCTATCTCATTGTACTTATTACAACTCCGCTTGGGTTCAATAAAGGACCGACAATTCCGACGGTCCCGGCTTTCGCAATTGTACGCCGCGCCGTTGCTCATACCTATAATTCTCCGGCAGGTTTCCGGAATTTTGAGAGCAAAATCGGTCGACTCTCCTGACGACACGAATTTCGAAGTGAATTCTCATTAAAGGTATTTCGTTCCAGTAATTGTATGAAAGCAGGCGTCTGTGTATACATACGTTTCTACGAGTATAAATGCAATATGCGTTCAGTGTTTTCGGGAATTGTTCGCTTTCCATAAGGAATAATAATGAAGCCATCAATCAAATTACTTATGTACATGAGCGGAAGCCTTCCATCTCTGTATTGACACACATACTGTTTTATAAACGTCTTCATTAGGTTCTATAGATATAGTTTCTTTCTAAGAAATTTACAAAATTGCCTTCCATTTTTTAACATCAACTTTAAATAACCTTTTTCGAGTAACAGTATAAATCAGACTAGTTGAAAATATATCCAGGTACATATGCAAACATAGTGTTTACAATTTATAAACAGAGTTTTCAATAGCATTCTACTACACGATATTCTACCATCCTCGAAGCCAATATCTTTTATCGCATTAATGTAATTACTGGCAACAATTTACAGTTGCTTATCTTTCTTACATTTATATTGAACATTTTGCTGTGACACGTGTGCCTCAATTCTAGTACAGAATTCGAGATTTTCAACGTTTTCGAACAGATGATTTTGAACATCATTGTACATCGATCATTTACTGGTGATTGGTTCAAAATGAGCAATTTAAAAGTTTACTAAAATGCCCGCTTAACGATATTTTAATTCTAGCTGCAGGCGCGTATATATTAGCTTGCCCAATAAGTTCGTTTGCATCGACGATAAAACGAATTTGTAAAACTGTTATTTAAAATTAATTTTGATGTTAGCTAAAGTACACAAACACATCACATTAAGGATGATCTAAGAATAGTTCATCATCGGTATCAACTAGTTAGGTTTTATTAAGATGAGGATAAAAAATAAAAAATTTAAATGATAAACAAATTAGTAATATACATGTGAGAATGAAAATAGCGTACAGCGACTTATCGACGCTTGATCACGATACGCTTGTGTGCGTATACGTGAGTGTGCGTATGTGTTTGTATGTACGTGCGGACTCAAAAAAGAAGATGGTCAAAAAGACGATCGAACGGGGATACGCGGCCGAAAAAAGCAATCGAAAGCGAGTCTTTGACGGATATGTACATTATTTCGTTATACCTTGTTATTAAATAAACATTATTTTATATCGTTAATGCGAATCCGATATTTTCCGAATTTATTCTGATGACCCATCCTACATACATGATGAAAAGTTCAATAGTAGATATAAATGTCCGTAATGGGATCGACGTTGACGAAACAGTAAACTTAATTTAAAAAGAAACCAAGATAGACTTTTAAAGAGATTGTGAATATTTGGAATAAAAGAAAACTTGAATGACAAATAGGTTTCTGCACTATATCAATCATCTTCCAACGCAATAACGCGTGAGCTCACACAATTTTAACGATGTGACGATCACACACGAAATATTACATTTTGGATAGGATGGTCGATCTCACCAACCATGTTCGT
Organism: Sphecodes monilicornis; assembly: GCA_913789915.3. Classification (NCBI taxonomy): domain Eukaryota; kingdom Metazoa; phylum Arthropoda; class Insecta; order Hymenoptera; family Halictidae; genus Sphecodes; species Sphecodes monilicornis. The sequence continues at coordinate 1,373,189 of OU565295.1, read as the reverse complement.
TAAATTTCATACTAACTAACTTTCATTTCTTTCGAAGCCTGTATAATTCTTTTAATGAAAAACCAATTTAAAGATAGAAGAAATAAATGTAAAGCGAATACTTTAAATGGTGAAGTAATGTTTAAACTACCAATAAGATGGCAGTTGTTTGTACAACGAAATGATACATACATTATTGATTAATTGGGATTCATATAATGTTAGCAGTATTTAATTTTTAAAACAGTTTTACACAAAAATTGACTTCCGAAAAATCTGGTTTTTAAGTTCTAGTATTTCGAGAAAAATCAGGTAAACCTGTTTCGCAATTTCTATCAAAAGAAATAGTAAGATGCAATTAAAACAGCGAAAAAGAATATACAATACTGATGAAAAATTCTGCTAAATAATAAAATAAGATACGAGATATAAAATAACTAAACGTGTTTTATTTCACTTATTGTTAAAATAAAATATTCTTCAAACCATTAACGTTTTTAGTCAAATAAATCATTAGTTGTCACATATTAATTCTAATATCTGAAACCGGTTTTTATAATCCACATGTGACTATAAATCATTTTTGAGAGAGAAAACCGTTTCCTCGTATTTATGGCTGCTATCACTGTAATCGTGCAAGGAATACATGTACCCAAATTGGTAATTAGCGCCATTGAACACCTAAACATTATACCTTATACTCTGTTCACGCTATATGAAAATTAGACTCATTTTAGGTTAGGCGTGAACGTTTCGCACGGATGTCATAAAATTTTTCCCGCGAGGATTTCGTCGCGTATGGTTATTCATGAGCGGAAACAGGCTCACCAACGCGCCGGTTTTTCGACAACCCGACCATCCTATCGTGAAATGGGGACGATATATTCAGAACGCCTTGTGTAATCATAGATTATATACCGCGGCACTCGCGAGGCAGTGTTTGTTTTCACGCGTGATAAATTTCACGGTATAACAATAATTATAGAAGCCCCGACGTTCCCCGTATCCTGCGATCCCAAAGAAACACCTCGTGACATAATTCGCATCGGGCCTGAAAACCGTATCATATTTCGACGATCCGTTGCTGCTACTTCATCGCGATCAAAATAAAGAAGCTGCGAGCCAACCTTGTTTACGTTTGTCGAGACTTCTCGCAGTTGCGGAGTGCTGCTAAAGCCGTCGAATGTAATGAGAATTTCGCGAACCTTGAAACAACGTGGGATCTTGGGTTCCCCGAAGTAAACGATATTTCATTCCGCTTCACAGAAAACTAAAGCCCGATGGTCTAACATTAGCACGGCTCGAGAAATGATCGATATTTTCAAGGGTAAATTAAACGACCGCATTGCCATCCATATAAGAATGCGATTGCGTTATCGCGAGCAGCATCGTTCATTGAACTATGCCAATATTTTCTTCAAATATTAACTTATTGATATCTTCTAGGTTTCTTTTTTCGTTATTCGGTGATTTTAAAAGTCAAATGATCAAAAATTTATGTAATTATTTACAAGTTGGTCCTCCTCACCGATTTTGATGACGTTGAAAGATGTTGTCAAGGTCATCATTCTGAACAACTTTTTCCTATACATGTTATCGCCGCTCAGCTTTAATTTCCGAGATATTTGCAAGAAACTATTGCTAATACCGTATTGAATTTTCTCTCTTGGATTTTCGCATATCAGCATAGGCGATCGCTTAACGGCGTTCATAACGTATTCTGCTTCTTACAAATGTTATGTTGACGGTCGGCCCTCTCCGCCCCTCCATGACCTAACCACAACGCATTCTATTCACATGATTTTTCCATTACTACATCAAATTCTGGATGACAGCTACAATGTAAAGATTATGCGAATAGAATGAGTTGTAGTTAGGCCAGGCATGTCTAGAAGTAGCTCACTTAGAGGCAAATTCGAGGGAGACGCCTACTTCTCTCGCCCGCGCGCCTCGTTCCCCGTGGCGGCCGTAGTCCTCCGAGCTCCTCAGACCCGTGCCTACCGTGGGTCCGAGAGTCGCCCCAACGCGCCACACGCGGTACATATTGCAAGCGGTAGGCACGGGTCTGAGGAGGTCTGAGGACCACGGCCGCCACGGGGAGCGAGACGCGCTGGCAGAAGAAGTAGGCGTCTCCCTCGAGTTTGCCTCCAAGTGAGTTACTTCTGGACATGCCTGGGTTAGGCCGTGGACGGGGCAGAGCGGACCGGCCGGTATGCCGGCCCGGCCACACATACGACAATCGAAGAGTAGTCTTTCAACATTGAAAGCTCACCTTATATATGTATGACCAGAGTGAGACCCTGTTTTTTCTCTCATCTCCACAGCGTGTTTACAGAAAATAAGTAAACAGACGCCACGCCGGAACAGGCTTACGTTGCGGAGCGTGCAAGAATACGGAAAATTCAATACAGTATTAGCAATAGTTTTTTGCGAATATATTTCGAAAACTAAAACCGAGCGGTGTATAGGGAAAAGTTTTTCAGAATGATGACCTTGACAACATAATTTCAAGTTCGTCAAAATCGGTGAGGAGGAAAGAAAGAACAGCCTATACTTTGATTTGTTAGTATATTAAGATAACGCGAAAAGCATCGACGACATAGCTAGCACACGCAAGTCAGTTTGCTCTAATCTGCTAATGATGCTTGAAAATGATTTTCCGGTAATTATTTAGAAGTTGGTCCTACTCACCAATTTTCATAACCTTGACAACATATGAATGATATGTTATCACGCAGGTGGCGTCATTGCTTTGATTGTTATTGAACAGGTGCCGTCCGAGAAGGATAAGGAGTCAAGCGTGCACAATTTGTAGCCGAGTTTTCTTACTCAGAAGCAGCGTCGCAGCAGCACGCGCGCTCACGAACACGAAGACGAAACTCGTTGCTTCGAATTTCCCCGGTGCTTCGTCATAATTATCGTTTTGTCAGGAGATTTATAGAGCAAACTATTCTTACTATTGAAATTTTCAGAGTGCGACGAAGTAATTGCACTCTTGTTTATAGAGGACGAAGCAAGTACCTCGTGTCTGCAGAGGACATCTATACGATTAGTTGCGTACGCTTCTGTTTTCCCGCAACGCTGCGAGCCGTGAACAATTCGTGTTTTGCATTTTAGAGAAGTTAATTCTAACAGATTCTTCTGATGAATGGTATTCGCAGTATCGCAGTATTTAACCTCTCCGTTCCTCCTCGCGTATAATCTCGCTATCTGGGACTGGTAACGCGATTGTAGAAAACAGTGGACACGATTCTGTAATGGATTCATCAGCCTGTTCTCTCTCACTCGCCCATCCCTCGACTGTGAATGCACTTAGTGCCATATGCAGCTCGGCGAAATATAATGTATGAAAATTTTAACAAAGATTTAATTTTCTTTTTTATCCGGTAAAAGGATTTACTGTGATAACGGATGTTCATGGTGTCCAGACATTTTCAATGGACGTTGCGAACACCTTACACGTTGATGTAACCTTATGCAATTGTTAGGGAAAAGAAACATACTCCCTTTCGTGCTCTAGTGAACTGTACTTCTTAATTGGATTTCAATATTCATACGCTCTTTAGAATAAATGCATAAAAGATTCTAGGATAATATTTTATTATATTTCGCTTTAAATGGAATGAAAGCAAACGTTTTACGATATTTTGGAAATAAAGTGGATGAATTTTCACACGGAGGAACGATTGGGGATTAAAACGATAGATTGTGCCGGCTGCGTCATACACCCTGTATTTAAACGCTTACCACTTTAAATGTGTAAACTTAGAAGCATGTTTATTGCTGCTGCACAATTTGCATTTGCAGCTTGTTATTTTAGGTTGTACGCATTAACTTCGTAATTATTGCACAAGCTAATTTTATGTTATGACTGAATCGCGGATTATGTGCATTTCTGCTACATACGCACGTTACGAACCCAGTGAAACGAAAACCTTGTGTTGCTTATAACATGCACACCATACCCCTAAAATATCAGAACGCTTACATGTTTGTTAATATTACCAATATACCTTATAAATATAAATCCTTTCTTTGAGATTATTAAGTTGTCTTTCTGAAATATTGCTACATGTACTGAAATAATAACTACAAATTTTAAACGTAACATAATTAATTTGTTTATTTGCCATCAGAGGTGAATACTAGTAGCCATTTGTGTAAATGTTTATATCCACTTATGTAAACGACATCAATTTTATTCAGTGGTGTGAATTTTATATACAAAATGATTGCAAAAATGTAAAAGATGTATGTATTATTATTCAAATATTATTATTACATCTTGTCAATTTTCCAACCATATTGTTCCACTATAAGCGTATCTACAACAAAAGGACGTTCCAAAGATAATTATCCATAAATTATTGTAAATGAATGAAGAATAGTAGGCAAATTCACTTTATGGAACTTTTAAATAAACATGCTCTTCTATGATAATACATGTTTCATCTAACATGCATTTGTTTGTATAGTTACATCATAGCATTAATTTATTTCAATTTATTAGGTGTTCAGATATTTATGGCAGCACCAATTTGCAGTGGATCCAAATAGTATTTAAACACTACATTTCCGATTTTGGAAAATTTGTCGATGTTAAACTTGATGAGTACAACCATAAGCTTGGACTCATTCTCAAGCTTGGAGCGTCTACTTTCGCAAAGCATTGTTCATTTTCTTCTAAGATATTTTTACATGCTACAGCGGGTGGGAAACGGAAGACCCATTTATCTGAAAAATGCTGCAAATTTAAACGCCTCCAAGAAGTTTCAAAAAATTTTCTCGTAAATGAAGTTGCCATAGATTTCAGGATTGAAGCCCCCTTCAACAACGACTCCCTAAAAACTGATGTATGATTTTTTGTCACTGTTCTATGGAACAATAAGTACTGTCGTGTAAAGCCCTCATGGTGTCACTTATACTACTTTGAAGTTGGCGGCACACTTTTCATTCAAAGCTCAATTAAAACAACTTAAAAATCGTACATCAACGTGTTGTTGTAAGGAGGAAGTTTCAAAACATTAAATTTGTGGTGGTTTCAGTTGCGAAAAAGGTTTTTCAAAGTTTTCACAGACCTTTGATTGTATAGCCAGTGATGCCAGATCGGTTAAATCGAGGGGAATACAGTTTTCCACCTCTCTGATGACCAGAGTAATATGTGACGCGTTGCGGGGCACGTCACGTGACTAGTCTACGGTCTTAGTGGGGGACGTTGAAGTGCGCTCAGGTAGTGGAATGGGACAGTGGAAGGGGAAAAGATGGAGAGGAATATCCACTCAGTTTTTGGTGTATCTTTCATCACTATGCATAGCATCTTCGAGAGAAAAAAACCGCGTCTTCAGTTTCTCGTCTAGTACATCAAGGAAACAAATCTCAAAATAAAATGAACGATAGATTATGAAAATAGAGGTTTCTACCTCTAAAACGAGTCGAAATTTAGCGTACAAATACTTCTTTCATCTACTGTGTGACGTTTAATTCCTTCCGCAAGATTTCGTGCGAGGACCAAGTAATTCCGCACAAAGTCGTTTGTGACGGTTATGTAATAAATTTATTCATGTTACAAAGGGTGTGCTTACAAAGATTTAACAATTTGTTTGCAGGATGTGTCTTTGCGATCTCTTAGTCGCGTTCCATTTGTTGACTGGTTCATCGCCTCGAAACATTTGCCGTCATATAAACGCGAATGTTTCTACGTTTTGATACCCTCGCTTCTAAAGCGAAATTGTTCACGACACTCGTTCCGTGCACGCGATATCGTGTCAGTTTCATTCGCGCGTCACCAGTCTACGGTAACAAATTATAATCCGTTTTTGTGTGCTCTTTGTGCGAATATGACACCGTGAAAGAGACCGACGATACACGCAAACAGTTGAGTCTATAGAGATGAGTTCTCTTTCTCTCTCTCTCCCTCTCTCTCCGTCTCGCGCGCGGTGCTTCGCGATTATTGGTTATTTTATCGCGAAGTTGCTAATACAAATGCCCAACGTTGAAGCCATAAATTAATGACGTATTAATATAAATGTCGTTCGCTTATGAACAATCATAAACTGCGCTGGCGTAATTTTACCGCGTTACAATATCGTTGGGGAATTTCAAGAGAAGCACACATTAAATTCAAATTAATGCAATTGCGAACTAGTGAAAGGTTCCTTTACAATGTTCCCAGTAAAATTCGGGGCACTACGTGCTATAGTTTATTACACTATCATTGTGGGAAACGATATTGGACGAAGTTTCTAAATAATTCAACGTTGTGCCGATCGAGATGAGGTGTAGCAGCTGCAATATCTTTAAACAAATTGAATGCACTATAATTTCGTGTACAAGTACCTATGTACAACGAAGAGAATAATGAACAGAGTTGTAAATTTGAGAAGTCATTGCAAAAATAGCAATTGCGCGAGAATAATAAATTATTAGGTTTGGGCTCCTCGCACTTTCCTTGCAATATGCAGGGTGATCGCCAACTGATGATATAAACGAAAAGGGGTGGTTCCACATAAAAAAAATTGGTGGGTGCTGAGACTACATGGCTGAAGTGAAACTTCTTTCTTTAATTCTTTTCGAATTTTTATTAACACTTTATGACATTTAATTTTGTATGATTCTATTATTGAAACAATTGGCTTGATAACTAAAATATGATATAAATATTCTTGATTCAATTTTGTCTAAATATCTTGCAAATTCTGCATCGAGAGTTGTTCCTAATCTTATTGTCGTTTCATTAGGATTATTTACCATTTCCAATCTTAATTTAATTCTAAAAAATTCTATTAATAATTTTGATTGTTCCGATGCAAAGTTCACGTTGAAATCTCCACTTAGTATCATCGGAATTTTATTATAATCTTTATTAAGGAATGCCGAACCCTCGGACGTATATGCTAATAGAATAGAATTTCGTTTCATCGTTTCATCGTTTCATCGCCAGATCGTCTACCGCGTCGAGGTTGTACGCCTAAGCACGCCTAAAGAATTTTCACTTCAACAAGTCGAAATGTAGAATAAAATTTTTTCATAGGAAGTTTTGTTTACAAAAAAATCGAGTTTGAATATTCGGCGCGTCTGACGCGCCTGTACATGACGTCGGTTTCTCGAAAACGAAGTCTCATATGAATAAATTTTCCGTATATCTCTCCTTGTATAATTTTTTGGAAATGTGAATCTTAGAACGTTAAACTTTCTGTCTTATTCCGTCTCTAGGTTTCTCATGAAAACAATCAACGTTAATTTTCGAATACATTTTGCGTCATGCTTGCGCGAACCTCAGCCAGCTACAGCCTTTAGACTTTCTGTACATCTTTTCGGGGTTTCTACAATTTCCTGACTTCCTTTAAGTTTCTCTATAATATTTCCTGTTTCGAATGTTTTTCCCAAAGTTTCGTGATGTCTTGGTACGCTCGGTATACGTTTAAGCACTCACCAACCTCTGCATTTTCTCTCTTTATTGCTTTACCACTTTCTCCGAGTTTTCCGGCATGTTCTAGCTTCTTCCTTTCTTTATTCCTTCTCTCTTTCTTCCTTTTTGAGAATCAACGTTCTTGACTGAAAGACAATTCTTAATCTTTATATCTTCTGGCTTTTATCAAATTTTCCTACATACTGTAGACTAGTGCATTCTATCATCTTTTTCGTAAAATTCCTTTGACTTTTCAATAAATTCAAAAGCTACTTTTCTTAGGAATTGATTGAATTCTTATTTTTCTCATAATCAATTTTGTTATATATTATGTAGATACAAAAATAAGTGCTGAAACTTGTAATAACTCAAGGTCCCAACTTGATATTTAACAAATATTTTTAATATTAATCACTTGTGCTGATTTATTTTATGGTTATTCGAGTTTTTTTGGCGTTCGCTACTTACCAGAAGAAAAAAATGGTTATCTACTAGATGTCTACGTATTTTGTAATGGTCATATATTGACAATAACAAAATGGAATTTTATTCTGGTTTCATATTTAATAACCTTGTACGAAACTTGTATCACGAATCTGACTCGATCTTATACTGACAAGGAGAAGACGCGGTCATCGGGTCTTAGATTTTGTCGAAACTTCGCATACTGGTAAATTTCGTTCTCCTGTTTATGAAAATATAGCATTATAGGCGTCGATACTCAATAATTTTTTACATATTTACAATTTAAATTTCATTATACTCGTTAAGCCGTTAAGTAGAGTTTCGGTTGAAGTTTTTGTCAAGTGCTAAACGGCGTGATGGTAACGTACTAGATTCATTACCCGGAACGCCAGTGTTCAAATCCCTTTTTCCTTTTTTTCTTTTTTTTCTGCTCAGTTTATCTATTTTAATTAATTGTATTTTGCACATAAAAGATACACTCATAATATCTATAGGAAACAAAATATAAGAATTTTATTGAAAAGGCGCATAATATGAAAGAAACAATAATTTCATATAATAATGCTACATTTTCATAAACAGGAGAACGAAATCAATATGCAAAGTTTCGAGAAAATCTGAGACCCTATGATCGCATCTTCTCCTTGTAAGTGGGGTTAATATGAGTATATTTAATTATTTCACCATATATTATTAACAGTTGGCCTTAAATTGTTCAGGCTAAAATTCTTAAGTATGCCGTATACTTACTGGATTTTAGTAATCTATTTAAATAAGAGTTGTACATTTTTCTTATAGAATTATACAGTTTCGTTTCTAATTACATAGCAATTAACCTCTTGCATTATAACATCGAGTCATACTTGTAATGAAGATCCTGAATAGAGTCTAATAAATATCGAAATAATTGAAAATCTTGTTGTTGCTAATGTGCAGCTATTGGAAAGCATGTAGACATACAATAGATATAAATTTTCTTCTTCTAGGAAATTATAAACTACAAAGAAGTTCTAATGACTGCAACCATAAAATAAATCGTAGCGCAAGGAGTGAAGAATTAAAGGACTTTACTCACTCCAAGCTCGGAGGCATAAAAGAAATCGTTTTATATCTGTGTGTAATGTACGTGTTGAGTTGTAACATAAATTTGTTCTGTTGATAATATAAATATATTCTAATTTTAACCATTTAGTTATTACTGCGTAGTGGATCTTTATGCAAAATAAAGATTTTCTGCATGAATTGTAAGTCACAGGTGCCGGATATAAATTTCTTCTTATCTTTAATAATTGTATAAAGCTTAAATTAATATATTGACATCCTTAAATTATGTTATTCTCTCGTCTGTTTCAAATGACACCTACTCATTTTTCCATAAATGCATAAAATCCGCAGTCTAGTTCAGGCATGTCCAGAAGTAGCTCACTTGGAGGCAAATTCGAGGGAGACGCCTACTTCTCCCGCCTGCGCGTCTCGCTCCCCGTGGCGGCCGTAGTCCTCCGAGCTCCTCAGACCCGTGCCTACCGCTTGCAATATGTACCGCGTGTGGCGCGTTGGGGCGACTCTCGGACCCACGGTAGGCACGGGTCTGAGGAGCTCGGAGGACTACGGCCGCCACGGGGAGCGAGACGCGCGCACGGGAGAAGGAGGCGTCTCCCTCGAATTTGCCTTCAAGTGAGCTACTTCTGGACATGCCTGGTCGAGTTACTACTCATTGTACATGTGCATACATAATTGTGATTGAGAAGCCACTTGTAGTCAACGATTTTGTGATTAATTGAATATAATTCTGCACTTTAATAGCAAATAAGGAAAAGATACCGAAGGTATTTATATTACGACTCAATACAATAAATATGAATATAATTTTGTCAAGTTTAATAACTTGTTTTTCGAAAAAGAAGGGAGAAATAGGTATTATTGTTTTTTGCGATTATTTTACATGTCTCCCTGTACATGCCAAAAATAGTACTGCTAAAACAATTAACGTGTGCCCAAGCCTCTTGTAGGATCCGACCAGCACACAATTAATAAAAATTTCACCCAAAGCGATGAAAACCGCTTACAAAAAAAAAACTTACAAAACTGTAATACATATTGGATGAGTTTAGCTATCGATTAGGATATTTCCTGCATTTTCAGTCTTAAAATCACGAGTTCTTTTCCGATAATGGCCATTTACCCTAGAATCTCCGCTCCACAAATAGCGTAAACAATGCGCTTTTGTACGCGCGCGGTACACGCGAGAGTGAGTATAAAACAACCAAAAAGAAACATGAAAAAAAATACAGACGACTTCGGTCAGATAACAAAACCGCTGGGATATTAAGCGGGAAAATTAAATCCAGGGTAAACAGAAGAAACGGGGAGCGTATTTAGCGTTGTTAATCACGCGGGCGTTTATCGTTCAGCGAAATAATGCCGAAAGAAACCACAACATAAATGCACACCGGGGCTTTTTCCGGCCACGGTACAAATTGCATCGTTCACGGCAGAGGTGAAGCTCCGCCAGCTATCTGCCGGCCAGTTCGCAATTATTGTTTCACAACGGAATTTATCACGAGCTTCTTCCCGCGAAAGTTTTAGGGCCACGCGGAAGCAAACGTTGCTGTCGGCCTGAGCCAGCAGCCATCGGCGTGGCGTGGCGCGGCAGCGCTGAGCCAGCCGCGAGGCAACTTTTCTAATTAATGATAATTAGCCTTCGGTGAGAAGAAGTTTAAGACCGTGATAAGAAACGGATCGCACGTAAACTGGATTTATAATTGAGGTTTGTTCCTATGGTTTCTGACTCGCCACCGCGCGCGCGTTTCGATTTCCATTTAATTCCTCTGACAGTGCAATCAGAGAGATGAATTTTTCTAGTATCTTGCGTAAAGGAGACCGGGGACAAAAGAAAATATTAGGTTGGTAAATATGATTGTGCCGTCTACTGTTCTACTATTTAAAATATTCTAAAAGTTCTAATATATGAAACATAATGTAGCGTCCTTGTATATTGCAATTCGTACAACAGATTTTACGGAGTAGTTATCCCGTTTTACTAGCTTGAGACGATACTGAGGAACTCTGGCGAATAGACGTTGATCACAACGCCTCGTTGAAATCAGTTGAACGATTCGTTGTGGTAATAAGCAATATACATACAGGTTATTGTGATGCAAAAAATATTTGTTACGTAATGTGCATGGTGTCAATGGACCAAATATCTGGCACGAATATTTTTTTCCGAGGGTCATTTTTTTCGGAGTTGTCAAGGTCATCGATGTTTTTTGGTACATAACTACATTTTTTTTATTGCATCGTACAACTGATGGAAAAATACATTCAGGTATGTATAATAACATGACCTTGAAATGACCTTGATCCTCGAAAATTAAAGTTTTACTATGAATGCGATGAAAATATTTTTTATCACACTAAGAATATCGATCAACTGATGTGTGTATGTGTTAACTGTTAAAACAACACTCACGTTCTCTTAAGTTATCATCGGAGATGTTCAAAATGGCGTCCTTCTACGTTGATACATTTTCTGAAACGTGCAAAGACCGACTGTACAGGTCTTTCAATTGTTTCGACATTAATATCAGCACAAGCTCTAACTATTCGGTTCTTCATATCCTCTGGTGTAGTTGGTCGTTCATTATAAACTGTTTGTTCCAATTTTCCCCACAAAAAAAAATCCATTGGTGTGAGGTCTGGTGAACGCGGTGGTCATCCTACAACTCCGGTACGACCAATCCATCGATTTGGAAATTTTAAATCCAAAATTTGTTTGACAAGGCGTGTAGAATGAGCCGGACAACCGTCATGCTGATACCACATTCTTAAACGGATATCTAGTGGTACATCATGAACATGTAGCTCATTTTTCAAGATTGTTGCATACTTGTCTCCATTTAAAGTACCGTTTATGAAATAAGGACCAATTATTTGATTATTTAATATGCCACACCAGACATTTACACTCCACGGTCTTTTTTTATCCACTAATCTTAGCCAGTGTGGATTGTCAGTTGACCAATAATGCATGTTTTTTAGATTTAGCTGTCCATGGTTGGTGAAAGACGCTTCGTCAGTAAATAGTACTCTTTTAAAAAATGATTCGTCATTTTCGTATTGCTGCAAACCCCACCGAGAAAAATTCATACGATTTACAAAATCTGTTCCGTGAAGGTCCTGATGTAACGATAGATGATAGGGATGAAATTTTTCTTCTTTCAATATCCGTATTATGCTTGTTTTAGAAATGCCAGTTTCACGCTTGAGTTGTCTTAAACTCACATGTGGAGTTTAGTTAACTTTATCGACAATAACTATTTTGATTCTTTCGTTCGTAACAGTTCTGGTTCTTACGCGCTTTTTTCACGACAGTACCAGTTGCACGAAAATGACTGATCAACTTTTTATAAGTAGAAAATGATGGACAATTACGGTCTGGAAATTTATCTTTATACATTCGAACTGCTTGGATAGATAAATTGAAACGGATCGGAATTTCAAATCGTTAGGTATCATCATTACTGCGACAGTAAACATGTTTATTTACATTCACGCTCTTGATGTAAAGTCTTGGTCAAAGCCTACGATCTCAGTAGACATCAGTTCTAGCTAAAACTTTAATTTTCGGGGATCAAGATCATTTCAAGGTCATGTTATTATACATATCTGAATGTATTTTTCCATCAGTTACACCATGCACATTACTTAACAAACATTTTTTGCATCACAATAACATGAAGAGATATTTAGGTGTTCTTATTTAAACGGACCATCTTGTATATCAAATTTAATACTGTTCGTGCGTGTGTGTTGTTTCGTGATTTTGATCGTGTTTTCGACCGTGTTTTCTGTATCGTGTTTTTACGTGTTCGATGTAGCGTGATGTTTCGAGTTGTCTGTATCGTGATCTTTCTAGTTCTACCTCAATTACAATGTATATCATGTCCTGGTGTAAACTATTGTAGAAAACAGTCTAAAATCATAATAATAACAACAATACGAATTATATAGGAATGTTTAGTGAATGGAGCTTCACGACCGACTGTCTCCACAGATAATTTACGAAGCTACTGCAGTTCGACGAACTGCATCATATTTAGTAGAAACCAACACGAGATTGAAAACAGTGCAGCCGGTCGGCAAACGGAGGGTTGTATCGCGCCGCCCGCTTATTCAATTTTTAAATTAGAAAATCGAAAACGAGCGGAGCACGGAAATTGGCGAGCGCAACGGGGGAGTACGCCGTTCTTATCAGGGGTGCCATCGCCATTCGCCATCGTTCCTTTCCCTCAACTGCTATCCTTTTGTCCGTTTACCTCTCAGATACTGTTTCTTGAACCGCTCGCAATTACACAGTTCCCGCTAAAGTAGCCCCTCCCCCTCCCTTTGCCAGCGTTGTTCCCCTAAGAGGGCAGAGGGGAGCATTGTAAGAAAATGAAAAAAAGGCTCGTCGCGCGAACTGGAGAACACATAACCGGTCGAACTTCGTTGGGAATGGAACAGAAACGAAGCCTTGAATTTCCCTGGCAGAATAAACGATCCATCTTATTTTCTGTTCGCGAACATGATAATGGCGAACCGATATTTCCCATCGATTCATATTAATGCAGTTGGGGGCATTCCGGGGGAAGATTAAATTATCAATTATATCAATTATACTTTGGTTGCTGTAAATCCATTTTCTGTTGCTTCAAATTTATCGAAAAACCGAAAGCACTCCTGGCGGTTTCTGCGGGAACTTCAATCGGTTCCGAGTAAATCTCTCACTCTCGTACGTTAACACATACTTGCATACATATGTACCTATGTTGATATGGACAAAAATTGAGCTATAGTCCGTTCAACGAGACGAGTCACAAGTTAAAAACAAACGCTCATGACAGCGTTCTGACAGAACATGAACGTAACCTTCAAATATTGTAACATTTTCCGTGCTAACTTCTCGGACTTGTTATAATCGCCACAAGAGATTTGTTGCACAGGCATTCAGCGAACGTAATCATGTATTATTCGTTGCAAATATAAAACAAGAACAACGACATAATAGATATGAGAGGTTAAAGGATAGGGATAGCAAAGTACAATGGCAAGAGCAGCATACGAGGATAGAGCAGTCCAAATACAATGAAAGGTACAAGTATATAAGAGTGGCATAATTACCGGAATATTTAAGCAAGGAAGGTATGAGGGGACAGTCAAAAGCTCATAGCACGGGCAACATGCGGAAATACAGAAAAGTGGAACAAATATTGGCTGGGGGACGAGGAAAGAGGATGCAACCTATGTGGGGACAAGTATGGAAGCCTAGAACATTTAACAAGAGAATGCAGGGTAATGGGAGAAATGATCAAGATTGAGGATATAGTGAGTGGGAGGAAAGATAGAAATGTCGTAGAGTGGTTGGAGATGTTGAGGAGAAAGAGAGAAAAGAGAGTATGAATAGACCAAAGAATATACCAAACAAATGAACAAATGTTAGGGAATGGGGAAGGGTGCAATGATTGGGTTAGAAGTAATTAGGAGACTACCAGAGTAGGTCAGTGTAGGAAGGAGGGAGACAAAGAAAAAGTGTGAGAGAAGGTATGGACCGAATGTGTGAAATAAGATAGATTTGTACAGTAGGTTAATGTAAACCAAGTCACATTTCTTGGCTGTAAGGCTGAAATAAACCAAATACATACATACATAATAGATATGGATACAAATAAGTACAGGAACCAGGAAACCATACTTAATATTATAGTAGCAAAAAAATTGATATTCCTGGTTTCCACTCTTTTCTAATTGACGGAAGTAACAGACCTAGTGGTGGTCTCATCTTCCTGAAAAGAATTCAGAAATATACCACTAATTTGTCAACCCTAAACTCTGTAATGTTAGCATGTACAGCAATGTGCATGTTGCAAATAATCCCAGAAGGGGGATAGTTTAATAATAAAAAAAAAGAAGTACAGAAACCAAGAAATTAACAGAAATACAGGTTATAATACGGCGTGACGCATAATATTAAGCCGGCCCTGTAATTAATAATTAATTAACGTTCGACAACTTGCGACAGCCAATAACTGTGGCTGCTGCTTTTCCCCCGCACGTTGCCACGTGCATATTTTGTTTGCGTCTGGTGACTCGACTCATTGGACGGACTATAGTTACTTTGGAAACTTGCGAAAGAAGACTTCAACGTTGTAGTGGAAAATATTTTGATAATTTTATGAATTTTGTTATATTTTAAATCAGTAAAGCTACAAAAAATATAATAATTACAGTTCTTAATCTATATTTACTCAGGTTTACAAGTGTAAAAAGAAGAGAAATCGATTGAAACGAAAAAATAGTGAAATAATTCAATTTCCAATGAACATTGAAATAATGACATTATTTGATGTATACATCACAAATATTAGAAAAAATTGGAAATATGTAAGCAGTAGCAAATGTATAATATAGAAATGTACGCTAGAAAGTGTCATCAGTAGTGCTGCTAAAGAAATTTATGAGAACCAATAAAATTTTCTATGACACTTAATTATAAAAATAATGAGAAATTGTCTATCCAAAGTATTAACCATTTTTTAAATAATGTATACCCATAGAAATCAATTTGTTGAATAATTCCTTATGCATGCATCTTTACAATCTCAATAATTTTAAATTAAAAATATCAGAACGCGTCATTTTGACGTATTAACAAAGAATAAAATCTTTCATTTCGTCCACCTGTATATGTAGTATTAAATTTTCAGAGAATACCGCAATTGAAAGTTGGAAGAGCTTTGTAATCTACTCGTTATCAAGAAAGGCAATTTCCGGTTCCATAGATAACAGTAATGCATTGAGTTATCTATAGAGAGCTTTAATTTACCGGATATTAGCTTTTCACTGTTCACCTTCTATATTAGCTATATTAACACCTCGCAAATAAGCGAATGAAAATTACGTTTTCGATACCCCTACAGTAAAGCAAGCAAAACCACCGTGCTTAACTTTCATGTTCAAAGCGATTTCAATAAACATTTACAGTATCCCTGTAATGGGCGAATTAAAATTAATTAGTTCTCACTCTTTTCAACGTTATTATTCGATTACACCCAAAGCAATCTATCGAGCCAAAAAATTCCATTCATTATAACGTACCACGATAACGTGATTTGAGACTTAATGAATCTGCAGATACTTGGACCATCAATCTGGCGGGACGATCATAATCCCCGAGTGAAATTCATCGAACCTCGGCTTAGCTGTGATCCAAAAATTTCAATTATAATAGGGACCAGGCACTCGATCCGTATCATCGATCGTGCACAATCGAGACACGTCGTCGATCGTTGCAATTCCGAGAGTGTCCTGACTGCCTTTGCCTTCAAGAACAAAGAGGCTCCACGAATCATAATTCACTCTGGACGCTACATATATCAAAACATTTTCGATTCCGCGAACTTCATAAAATATCACGCGGACAAACATGGCGTAGCTCTAAATTAAATCATAACCATGCGGAAGTGGTCGATTATGATGTGTAATCAGTGTTGAAAAACTTCGTGACTGCATGCGACCGGCGGTATTAATTATTTTAACATTTCATCGACGGTCAACCATAGTCAGCCTCCGTTTATTCAGTACATAACCGGACATAGCTTGCTCGAATGATGAAAGATGACCTCGCGCACCGAATGCAAAATATTCAAGCTGCAGAGTTTTTCGCGAATGGCAGACCACGCTATTCTTCGGTCGGCAACGGCTTTTCCGATTGTGCGTAACCCCTTGTTCAGCTTTGCATTTACAATACCGATTCGATAAACATGCACAATGCGTTGTTTTTTATTAGATCCAGTTCGCCGCTATTTCCTATTCTTCCCGTTTTCGCGTGCTTAAACTATTGAAATCAATTTCACAATGACTTTTAAATAAGTATTCATTTAATTTTTCCTGAGTAATTTCAGCTTTGAGAAATTTAGAAACATGAATTTGCATAGATTTTCGCGATTTAAATTTCTAACGATTCATTTTATATATTAGTATTTTAATTATATTGTGATTTTAATGATTAATTAAATGCATTCACTCCTTAGAAATTGTGTCTGATAGTCTGATCGTACTGAATTACTATTCACTTGATGGACAACATTTTTTAATTTATTACAGTCTATTTGAAAAATTTCGTTTTTTTTACATTTTTTACCTTTAAATAAGTATTTCTTCGAAATTAATTTTGTTTTCATCACTTTAATAAACTTTCAACTTCGAAGACCTTTTTTACTTTAATAATATTCTAATATTCGCAAATATTATAACAGTTGTGCAGTTGCTTTTACATGAAACAGTTCTATAGATTCGTTTAAACAAAGCGAAAGCATACCTAAGACGCGCCAATTGTTACAAATATTGTTCTTCTTAAAAGCGGAAATGTATGAATGTAAATACAATTCCGGTAGGGGCGATAGGCGCCGTATATGTTGAAGGTGTATGTAAGGTTTGGGTCCAGTCGGTGAAGTAGTTTTTGCGGAATCATGGGTAACATTTGTAAAAACATGGTTTCGAGAAAAACACGTTTAATTCATTTACGTGCAGATGACGACATGTGTAAGTTACTTGCAATTAAGTCGTCGGAAAGTATGTTATTTGTTCGAATTTGTGCAAACCCAATAGCACACATGTTTGAATTCCGATATATTAAGAAATGACAAAAACAATCGAATTTTTTGACCCGACCCGATTTTATTTCAAATAAAAAATCAAACGTTTCTTCTAACCTAGAATATTTCCATTGTACATAATTTTTTTTCATCATATGCGTACGAAACTGATATAGTACCTCATACAATATTTAAATGTTTAGTAATTTATTACATATAAACAAATTCAATCACGTAAACAATATTTTGAATAATGGTGTAATAATTTGTAGCGGCGCCTCAGAGTCGCCATTCGAGTGGTAAGGGTGAATATGTTGTCAATGAGCCAATACCGCTGCGGCGCACAGTGGGACAAACCGATGAATTCTGTGTCAAAATCAAAGAACTTTCGATAGAAATGAGATAGGGCTATGAAATTTTTTTTAAATGAAAGCTGAAACTTTGCAGAATATGGAATAATTATGGAGATTGTGGTACGAACGTTTTTTAACCTTAAAAAAATTCGTTAAACTTGCACAATTTCAAGAAAATTGTGGCTTTTCCAATACCACGCGTGGAAATTTTTTTTTTAACATGCTATACATCATTTCCTGTAGATTTTTTTCACGCTGATTTCAAGTCTGGTCTCAAAATTTGTCTCCGACCTCATGATTTGCCAAAAAATCGGTTTTTGTAAACAAAACCAATAAAATGATCATTTCTCGTTGAAATGATTTGATAACCTACTAGCTTGAAGGTACATTGTATTCTCGGTATATAAAACACATTAAAAGTAAACATAATGAAGTATTTGAACGTTACTTGCGAAGCAAGATACACTTCAAATCTCTTGAGCGCTTGACGAATTGTTACCATTGTCGCTGGCACTCCTTATAGACTGTGTGTGGTTGTAATGTAATTTAAATTAGATATCTATATTTATTAATGATATTTAATAATTATACTATATGTATATTTAATATTTATTTATTTATAATATTTTTTGGAAGTGTCGTGATATAGTAGGACAGTTTCCATTCCCCATAGCTTATTATTCAGAAGATGCAAATGAATCGTGGCACAAATTGTACAGAAAAAATATGATACCGCATTCACGACAAAATGTCCGAAAAAATTGAATGCTAGACGTTTTTAATCGAGCATTATACCTAACCGACCCGAAAATTTCACTTATATTAATAAAAAATCGATTGAACTTGTACAAAAAACATAAGGCATCTGCAGAAGTTAAAAAATTCGTTGATGAGAAGTAAGTTAAAAAGATTAAATACTTATCTTACCTACTGTGTAAATGAAAACATAATTATGGAAAATACATTACAGCCACACACAGTCTATGAGTGCCAGCGGCAATGGTAGCAATTCGTCAAGCGCTCACGAGATCTGAAGTGTTTCTAGCTTCGCAAATAACTGTAAAGTTCAAATACTCCATTATGTTCATTTTTAATTTGTTTTATATACGAGAATACACTATATCTTCAAACTAGTGGGTTATCAAATCATTTCAACGAAAAATGATAATTTAATTGGTTTTGTTCACAAAAATCGATTTTTTGAGGAATTCGGAAGCCGTAGACAAATTTTGAGACCAGATTAGAAATCAACGTGGAAAAACCTACGGGAAATGATGTATAGCCTGTTAAAAAAAAATTTTTTACAATCTATCTCATTTTTATCGAAAGTTCTTTGATTTTGACACAGAATTCATCAGTTTGTCCCATTACGCGGCGCCGCGCATGCCGCGCATGCCGCGCTGGCAGATCAGGATCCTGTTTCTCCTAAACACAAATAAACGTATTCTCGCAATCAAAGGATCACGACCGCGGCTGAACGAATACGCATAATTAATTAGTGGCAGGAATGGGAGAAAACAGGAACGTGCCTCCATGAAAATAAATTCCTTTACTGAAAACGCGAACGGACATCACGCGCCGCAACGGTGGCACGTCGCAAATTAACAATCATGTGAAAAGGAAGGTTAATAGCGGATAATGAATTCCTGAATGCAGAACGTGAGTTTGCCAGTATTTCAAGCGTTCTCTCCAGTCCGACGAGAATTTCGTTAGAAAATGGAGCAAGGGGGACGATGAGGAGAGAAGAGGCGAGGAAATGAGAGGAGTGGAGAGCAGGGAAGCGGAAGTGAAGCGTTCTAAAAGGCGGCACCAGAAATCCCTGCCACATTGAACGGGTAACAGGACGATATTACGGCGCAACAGAGGCGGAAAAAGCGCGGTGATATCACGTATTCATCGACCCTCACCTCGTTCGGGACCGTTCGCAGGAAACCCTCCGATTTTACGAGCGATTCGCGTATACCGCGACTCTTCGCACGGTTCGCTAACTCAATCGAGGACTGCGAAGCGAGCCCTGCACGGCCCTGGCATACGAATTCGCCCTAAAGCGTCCTGTTAAACCTGCACGGTTACCGGGGTCCGCGCTCTTCTTTCCTTCCGGCCGCGCCCTCGCCGAACTTGCTTGTGAACGTCGTTCTGTGGAAGAAACGAAGAGAGCGGAAAGGTTCCCTTGTCTCCTATCGGTGTTATTGGAACTTTTTGAACCGAGAACACCGGCAAGAGCAGGTCACCCATCGGGACCAAAGCTTTCTTGATGAAACCCGCCGCGAAGTGTAGAACACTGCGAACGAACCTTGGAATATTAACCGTTGCTGCCTCAGCACTGCTGTCAAGTAATTGCCATCACAGATTACACACGCCTAGGTGGCAGGTAAAAACACTACTTTTTAGAAATGTGCTAATCCTTTGCGGTCCAAAGAGTTTTATCTCGTTTAATTTCAGAAGTTGCTGCAACATCATATACAGTGAATCCAAAAATTGTTTGAACACTGTATTCGCTATTCTCGATAAATCGTCGATATTTAAATTATGATAATTTCGTTAAACAAAAGATAGTATAATAATAAATCTAATTGCATTTTCAAGCTTGAAGCTTCTAATTTTACCAACCATGATTTATGTGTGCCTAAAATAATTTTGCATTACATGACAGGTGGAAAACTGACGACATGTTTTCCCTCGAAAACTTTTTAATCGTTTTATTGATGTTTTAATGAAAAGTGTACAGGCAACTCTACAGTAACATAGGGTATACCACGAAAGCTTTATACGATCAAACTTGTTCCCCATTTTTTATCAAAAATACAGTGAAAAGAAATCGTACGTTGATTATCAAGGAGATATTGTAAAGGGGATCTCGAGCTATAAATTTATAGGAGATTCGTGAAAGAATTTTTTTAATGTTTTCACAGGGTTTTCAATATATAGCATTTTTTAGGGAAAATGGGTATTCAGTTTCCTACTTGCTACATCATGCGAAAATTTCATAGAACAAAAAGAATAATAATGTGTCAAAGTAGGGTCTTCGTGCTTTAAAATCAGTCCAGGTTTGTTACTACAGGATTATTTTTTATGAAATGACAACATATTAAATATCGACAATTGCTCGGGAATCAGAAACTCAGTGGTCAAGTACTTTTTGGATCTACTGCAATTCAGCTACATACACAGTCAGTCCCAATAATATTCTGACAATCTCAAAAATACGATAACTCTTTTACTAGTGGACCATACGACTTGACTTTTTTTAAGAAGTTAGAACAATTAATTTAATACGTAACGCGAAGAAGAAATTTTGAAACAATTGCAATTAGACGGTATTGCAGACAAAAAACTGAAAGTTGTTTTTTTCTATTTTTATGTGGACCTATATTGAAAATTTAAAAAGTCCGGTTTGTAGATCTGTGTCAATTGTATACACTTTGAAAATTTTAGCGATCTCGGTAAATGTTGCGATGAGTTACAGCCGTTTAAAGATGGTGAAAATTGCAACTTTTCACAATTTTCGGCCGTAAACTGTAACGAATCGAAGGATTCTTAGACACAGATCTACGAAACGTACTTTTTAAATTTTCAATATAGATCCACATAAAAAAATAGTAAAAAACAACTTTTAGTATTTTCTCTGCAATACCGACTAATTAGAATTGTTTCAAAATTTCTTCTTTGCGTTATGTAGTAAACTAATTGTTCTAACTACTTGAAAAAGTCCAAGTCGTATGGTCCACTATTAAAAAAGTTAACGTCTTTTTAAGAGTGTCCGAATATTAATGGGAGTGAGTGTATTCCCGTACGGAATTTTACTAACGTATTTAGAACAGCTGTGAAATACCAGAATTACTCTTACATACAATATAATTGTTGTATTATTAATGAATGTAATTTAAATTGGTATAATAAGTAACCAATGGTGCAAAAATGAATGTCGAGTCTGGCTCGACATATTACCGCAAAGGGTTAATAAATCTGGCACAACGACAAATATTTGTTGAAAAAATATGACACAACGTCCTCGTGTCTATTAAAAGTATCAAGTGTAGTTATCGTTTCTTGAAATATGGAAAATACAGTCGACTCTCCTATAACAGAATAAATTCTTTCCGTGTTGTATCCAAAACCGTGTTTTCATAGGAATGTATTTTTAGTATAATGCTGACTAATAGTATTAAACTTT
Organism: Sphecodes monilicornis; assembly: GCA_913789915.3. NCBI lineage: Eukaryota > Metazoa > Arthropoda > Insecta > Hymenoptera > Halictidae > Sphecodes > Sphecodes monilicornis. The sequence continues at coordinate 1,351,175 of OU565295.1, read as the reverse complement.
TCTTCTCCGTAACTCGAGTGGGTGAACAATACAAATTAGGGGAGTCCAGAGAGTTGTTCGAGTCTATTAAAATCCGTCTTACATCAAAGCTATGTTTTCAGGGTCCGGTAGTATGAGAGAGTTGTGTATAATAAGGAAAAAGTGATTTTTTAATTATTTTGTGATAACACCAGGTTAGACCAGAAATATACAGGGTGTCCCAAAAATAGTAAAAATCTTTGAAATGGGCGGTTCCTGAGGATATTTAAAGTAACTTCTTCCTTTGCAAAAATGGCCGCCTCGGATTTGTTAAGGAGTTATTAACGAAAAATACGGACCAATCAGAGCGCGATTACAGCGGTTCTGGCTCGGCCAACGGCAACGCTGCGCTCAGCGGAACCTGTTGCCGAGCCCGAATCCGTTCGTTATAATCGCGCTTTGATTGGTCCGTGTTTTTTGTTAATAATTCCTTAACAAAGCCGAGGTGAAAATTTTCGCTTAGGAAAAAGTAACTTTAAATAACCTCAGGAACCGCTCAGTTCAAGGATTTTCACTATTTTTGGGACACTCTGTATAAAAATGGGACTTGAAATTGCTGTTAACCAAAGGATACAAAATTAGAGACAGGGTTAACGAATTAGAAATCTCCTTTTTAACACATATCCGACCAGTAGTTTTTCTCTGTTCATCTCTCTGTTCAATCGTATATTTTATAATAGATTATTATTTCACTTTTCTTTAACATCTATGCAGTATCCTAATTTTATTATCAATATTAGTCATTTGTTCGTTGCGAAGTAGCGGTGAAATCTCTAATTTTAGTCTGACATGACTAAAATACATGAAGTACATGAACAAAGGTGTAAATCGAAAATTATTTTACGTAAAGTATGCAAATCTATCAATAAGATTCAATTACATTTTATAATTCATTATTTATTAATGATGTAGTAATCCGAAGCTGAATGTACTTTGCTCATCTGAAGGCATACATGATTTCCCTGTTTCTCAGCAGGAGAATTACTAATTACTAATTCTGAACACACAGACAACGGAACAATTAAGTTTCCAGATTGATTGAACAGCACCGATACTGCTATTGCCAGCTGTTCGCGACGAACAGATGCATAATTAGTGTTGAAATTTGTGAGCAATGTATCGAATTTTCTAATAGTAAGATATCTTCTAAGAACTGAATACAGTATCGCAGTTCTCATTAATTTAAAATGTTCTGAAAAAGGAACAGAGACTAGAAATCGAATAGTGGGCAAAAATAAGAAGCATCGATCGCTGAAGCAATAAATGCAATTGTAAACCTTTTTTATTTTTCATTGTTTCCTTATGAAACGTTCAGCAACATATTTGTGACATTTTTTTTATTAAAATGAAACCAAATATGACATAATTCGGTGCATATTTGCCTATGTATATTAAAAACTTATTATCGTCAATTAAACGAGTAAATATCAACCCAATTATATCGTGTTTGATTCCATCTTAATCAGAAAAATGTCACGAATGTGTTTAGCATTTCCCTTATAGGCACAGATAAAAAGCTTAAAAATCATGACATTTACCTTTTTCTTTGCAATTGAGACTAATCGCAATTTTCTGAAAAAATTTCTAGCTAGTAAACTAATCCTTCTAACATCTCAAAAAAAAACTCAAGTCGTTTGGTACAATCTTAAAAAAGTTATTCGTTTTTAAAGAATGTGCTTACGAATAATTTTTACACTAACTGTATGTGCATTTATTGGACCCAACTACATCCTCTAATAAGCCTACCACATTGTATCATGATTACTAACTGAGACAACCACTATGTTAAGGTACAACTAAGTAAACTGTTCTTGGTAATGAGAAAGATCTCGTCGTTAATATTTATTCCAAAGAAAGCCTTCGACTAGACGGTGAAACAATGATTTTAATTATCCCTGAACCGAAACTTGTTAACTTGTCTTGAATAGTCGAGTCTTGTGCATCCGATTTTCTATTACATACGCGATATCATTTCCTATTTCTCCCTTTCCGTGCATCGGATTGAAACGATGCAAACCATTTCGCATTGCATGTCCACATCAACTCTACTAATTGGAGTTGGTCGGACGAGAACACGCCATTTTTCTGGACTGGAGTCCATCCATGAACTCTGATCTGATTCAGACAAGTGCGCAAATACCTGCTGCTAATAATAGCCCGTGAATCTAGGAATAATTAATAAAATCGCGTGACGTACTAGAATGATTGTTGTATTGTCCTTTTGAAGTGCAGGTGTAATGAATAACCGCCTAGAAGAAGGTGAACAATTTATGACAAATGTAGCGATTTCACTTATTCAGCATGAAGGAATCTTAATTCCCAATTCCTGCGCTTCTGTTCATACAATATTTAGTTGGAAACATGGCGGCTCGATCAGTACAGAAATATAATAGCGAATTATGACATCTACATTGTAACTATGTCGTTGTTGAGTGGTTCAAGAACATCGATACAGACCAATATCATTATAATATCAATGTAATTACGACGATGTCACAATACCAAAAATATTTTATCATATGCTTAGTGAACTTCTTTGCTGTTCAAATGACAAAAATCTATATATTTATTTGAGTTATTATACTAATAAATAAACTAACAATCACGCAGTAATACTCTGCAGTATCTTTTAGATTGTGTTCTTTCCAAAATTGTGATTAAATGAAATTAAAATATGCAAAAATCATATGCAATTTATGTACGAAAAATATGAAAAAATCACTTGCAATTTGTGTACGAAAAATATGAAAAGATCATATACATACAATTTATACACGAAGGATAGGCAAATATGCACGAAAAATATGCAAAATATAAGTTCTCTCAACCAGATAGTGTCATATTCCATGAGTCTGTGGACTCTTCTACAATTGTTTACTCTTACGTACATACAAAGAAAAGAATATATCCGATGCAAAATTTAAAGATATATATTTAACAATACCATTGTTATGATTCAGATACATTATAGTTTGCACTACAATAAATTACAAGCATTTGTCTGCCATTTATACCATTCAGCCGTTAATTGGTAACGTTTGTCATTGAAAATTAAATAAAACTCATATTTGTTTAAAGTCGTTGCTTCATTTCCAAACATTTCGGTTTCACGTAAAGTAGCTTCCTGTACAAAATCTTATCTTTTTATTGCCAACTTTGCAGTAAATGCTTAATTGGTCGAGTTCATCAACAATGAAAGAATCGTTTCCAATTCAAGATTGCATTAACTTTTGGTATGTTTAACACTATACCTACCGACCATTAATGCTGACTAATATGTGTTGCCTTATAAAAATGGCACGATTTAATTTATTTAGATTTTGTGCGATTTTTATTATAATGTATACTTTAATCAAGCAGCGTGTATAATCGTTTCCAGTGGAAGCATCTTGATAACTTCAATAATTATGGAATAAAAAATCTGAAACGGATCGTTTGACACGCAGTCGTAAGTTTAGTGTTAGGGAAATAAAGAAAAATTTGAATGTAGCATAATCGTAACATCCTAACAGTTTATCGCTTGTAAAACTGATTCAAATTGACAAAATAAATATGCCACCTAAAAATGGCATGTGCAATATATTATTGCGTATGCTTTTAAACCTAAATTTGCAAAGCATGTGCAGCATACAAAAAATTCAAAATAAAAAATACATTTTTAAAATACAGTAAGTCCGCGATCTAAGTCCAGCGGAACATCGCGATTTATATCCTTTCGTATGCTCCTTCCACTGCGGGGTAACCCTGGAGGGAGCAAAAACCTCGAGCTGCCTCGGTCGCCGAACAGTGTAAACATGCCGCGTAATTTGATCCTGGGTCGGGTATATCGCTGTGAATCACTACTAATCCAATTACAAAATTTATTTTTCATTATTTTTTTATGGAACTTTCACCAACTTATTTCTGACATTTTTCTGATTAAAATGACACTAAACAGTAAATAATTTCAACTGTATTTAGTGGTTTAATTGACGATATGTACAGTGACTTTCGGACGGAGACGAGGCTAGCGGTCCGTGTTTACATGCTGTCCTTTCCTATGTTCGGCGCGGTGAACGCGGCCACAAAAGAATAGTTTCCCGTCGCGATCTAAGTTCCGGCAGATAACCGAAAAAGGACTTAGATCGCGGACTTACTGTATAGAATTGACGTGATAATTTAAAATCCAACTCCCACATCTTTATCTCTTTTATATAAATATATGGATTTGCATGTTAATCCCCTATCTAATCATAAGTGATAAAATATTTTAATACTTGTGCGCGTTTAATTCAATTAGTACATTGTTATGTATTGTACATTGTCGTGAACGAAAAAGTGAAAACTATTTTAAATTTCACTCGAAAATCTATCTTATTAACTCATTGCCTTATATAACATCGAGTCGGACTCTTCTTAAAAATTTCGAAACCGAAATATATTTATATGGTTTTGTTGTAAATATGTAGCCATTAAGCTAAATGTAGTTACACAATAAGTATGAATTTTGTGTTTCATGTAGAACATTATTGACAGCAAAGTAGATGCGAAAGAAATAATAAGGCAAAGTGCTAAAATAAAGATACTAAAACATCAATGCTATTTTCTTTTTATTGAAAGATCAAGTGGAACTCCCCATAGGGGGTTACAAAGCTATACATTAGGATTAACATAATGTTTGATATACAATTGGTTATACATATACATTAGTAGTGTAGGTACAGTAAAATAGAACGCATTAAGTACATAACTTTAAATCTTTAAATTACATTGCTTGAAAAAATTAAAAAGAGCATGACATGCCTGGTTATTCGGTTTATAAAGTAATGAATCAATGCTATTTGAAAACATAATTCCGAGAACAGTTCTTTTTTATTTCTACTTCAAAGCCTTTAAAAGCTGAATGAATATTTGAAAAGATCCGCTTTACTTGAATTTCTATTTCAGTTTTTAGACTGACTTTGTTCGTTCGTAAATTCGTCAGTGTTTCTACGTAACTTGATTTTACGCGCATGAAATAAAACTGTCGAACCCTATTGAATTACGAACAGAACGAAAATAATTTACATTCCCAAAACATACTCTATTAGAACTTAAGGACTTGTGTCATCTACAATCTGTCATAGTAATATTGGGACACTTTTAAAAAGACGATAATTTTTTTAATATTGAACCTGATGACTTGGATTTTTTCAGAAGTTAGAACAATTAGTTTACTACTACATCGCGTGAAGAATGAATATCGAAAAAATTGCAATTTGTCAAAATTACAGAAAAAATACTAAAAGTTGTATTTACAACTTCTTTATGTGGATTTATATCAAAGATTTACAAAATACATTTTGCAGATCTGTACGATGCATATAAGGATCAATTAATACTATTCGGATATATTAATGAATAAACGCGTTTTTTACTTTGACGTAAGAAGAACTGGAAATTGTATTTATTATAAACAAATAATAAACAGGTATTTATAAACAAAGGTATAGAATTCATATTCAGTGTAAAGGTTCATTTATACGTATATTAGTTGACTATAA